>WIQG01000037.1:0-600000 GCA_014925785.1 Mycena galopus ATCC 62051 | reverse complement strand
CTTCCACCATTCTGATCACCTCTCTAGTTGCCAATCAAATTGCCTTTTCTGGCTGGGTTTGCAATCCCTGCAAAGTTATTTCAAACCAACTTCTGCATTCAAAACTGATGAGAGCCAGGGTTTCATCTACATATGTTCATTGCAAGAGTTACACCTATTCCATAGACTTGTAACCAGTCTGCCTACGGGAAACCAACCTACTGTGGCGTGGCACGGTTGTCATAGACAGACTGGTACATCTCGGGGCTCGGCAAAGGGCTAAGCCCGGAGCTTGAATTTTAGTCGTTTCCCACACTAAACTCGCTTAAAATCGCGTAAAATCGATGACGTGATCGCTTCGGCAAGCGTTAAGCGAGTTCCCACACTCCCTCCCTTTTAAAACTACCTCTAATTTTGTGGATTTCTGTGCCCCAAAATGTAATTTTGAGTAGATAGACTTGAAGGGGTGCATTTATCGTTTGTATACACAGCTTGAACCGAAAGAATTGGTTCAAAATTGAACCAGGCATCAATGATCTTTCTAAAAGATAGTGTGAGAAACCACTAAATTTCAAACTCCGGGCTCAGCTTTTTGCCGAGCCCCGAGATGTACCAGGCTGCCCACGGCAAAGTGCTTGCCACGGTTTTTGCTAATTGGAGGCAGACTGGTTACGAGTCTACCTATTCCAGTCACTTTATGACATAGCTATGTAGTATATAGCTTTCAAAGGGGTGGTTTGAACCATCTTGGTTCAAACCAAGGCCATTATTGGAGATGATATGGTTTAAACTCAAACCATGTTGTTGCTGGCCATTCCCAATCGGAGTGTAACATCCAATGTGCATAGGGATGGCTTTTGAGAAGAAGTAAATAGATACAAACAAAGAAGCACACCATCCTAACCCAGGCATAAGATACAAATTCTTGAAGGAGCCAAACCTAAAGGTTTGACGATGATACAAAAATTAATTTTGAATATATTTAAATGTACATGAATATTGTATGGCTCCAAGAGCTGCTCTTGAATAAGGATATGCCCGAATATGAATACAATACAATATGAATATATTATGAGCATATTCAAATATATTTGAATACAACAAGTCACCAGTTTTGCCACTGCATCTATCACCTGGCACAGCTCAGACAATCACAATTGACTAATTGACCAGTCAAAGTGATCAATGTGCTGAGAGCAATTGCCCTAGGCACAAAATATATTTGATTTGCCAACTGCCGGACAACTCGGCCGACCTCGGCGCCATGAAATCTTGATGATGTTGATGCTGAAACCCGTTAGCCTTCCAAATCTCATGCTGCATGGTGTTTTCGGCCTCAAAACATACCTGGATGCAACCTGTTACAGTGCAGACTGAGCATATCCATCGAGCGGCTTTGATGCTCTCTCATCCATGACTGCAAGGAGCCTCCATGTATTCCCTGTTATGAAGGTATGCTTGAAGTCAGGATTTGCAGCGGGTGTAAACCACATGTTCTTCATCAAGATTTACTTCAAGTAGAATATATCCAAATATATTCAAAATATATTCATATTCAACCAATTGAATATGAATTTGATACAAGCCCTGCAAACTGAATACAATCCAGATATGAATATGATACGGAATTTCCGTATTCATATCGTATTGTGGCCAGCATACGCTACGTGGTCATTGTCAAAGTCACTGTGAATGCATCCCAGGTATCCTTGAACACCTCGCGACCCATTGAGAGCCTTGGCCGACCTTGAAAGTCATCATGGAAGGGTGAAATCACCTGCTGGATCCAGTCAATATCAATGGCCTCCGTCGCGACGAACAGCTTGAGGAATGCGGAACTCTTCCTCGCGCCTCTTGGAAGGGTAAAATCAAGTGCTCTTTGGCCTCCCATGCCAATGGTTACTTCCCCTTTGATGCTCCGGAGTGGAGGATCGCTGGTGCTGTGGGGACTGTACAAGCACTGCATCAGGATATTTATTAGCAGCTAACATAGCCTGTGGTGAATGGATGCTCACTGCGATGGTATAATCGGTGGGGTTGAAGGCAAAAAGATAGGGGAACAGCTCATACGAGGACACATTGCGAATGATAATCCCGTACTTGGCGCCATACTCGGACTTGAACAGCGCCTGGTTATTGATCACCAGGTTCCCATTTTGCCCGACACGGCGATCCGGTTGTCGAGTAGGGAAGTTGCCCCTGAGGCGATAGACCTCCAGGGAGACCCCGTTCAGAGGTGCACTGCCATGCCGGCGCTCCAGAAAGTAGTTGAAGTGGGTAATGCCGCTGAGCGCCGCAGGCAGTTGCAACGCGGCTTTGAGTGGGGAAAGAGGAAAGCGCGCTTCGGTCTCACACTCAAATATGGTGCTGGTGAACCGCTCGACAACAACGCTACTGTTGTCGTCTTCGGGAATCCGCAGTGCGATTTGGGCGTCCTCGCGCGACATCGCTTGAATGAACCCCTGCTGAATGTGCAAGCGTTTGGTGGGGAACAACGCTGCAGTGTGCGGAAAGCCCTCAGGTAAATAGACGCGCATAATCATCTCGTTGTTCTTCCAATCGGAAACGACCGCGCGCGCGCGCTCTGGAATGACCACGTCGGGGCTTGCACCGTCCTTTAAGACCAGGATTGTTTCCTCGATTTTGACTGTCTGCGCAACGAGAGTGCAGACAGTGTGGTTGTCCCGGTCGAGTACATCGAATTCCGTTCCCAGAACCACGCCAGCTGGCACCCCCATAGAGACACGCCAAGTTCGCCCCTGATCAATGTCATTGTCCCCTGCTAACAATGGAACCGCACTCCGCCCCGTCGGTGGGTATTTTTTATCGAACAGTAACCGATTCCGTCTATCGCCACCGCAGAACGGCGTTTGTCCAGACCACGCCGGCAAGCGATCCAGTAGCTCTATATATGTGGTATTCTCCAAATCAACCTTGCGAAGATTCTCAATCAGACTCCTCGTGAAGCGCCCTCGGACGAGTTGGTGCTGGCCGGGTTCGCCAAAAGCGATCTCAAGTGCAGATTCATTCGCTGAACATGCTGCGAGCCAGACGTGCGTCGTTGCAGAGGCAGACCACAAGCGTGCATCAGTCAGAGGGCCTTTGTCCATCCAGAGATGACTGTCGAGCTCCGGAGGTACCGCAGACGAGTCTGAATTCGCAGCTCGAGCTTGGCCGATGCCACGTCCCATACCGCCTGAGTGGCATGAATCAAAGATGACGGTCTGTGTAGAAAATTAGCTGCTTTGAAGCCAAACGAGGGGCATGCACACGATGTTCTGGCCTTTCTTCTCGCAAAGTTCGCGTAGGATGTGCACCAACACGTAATCCGGAATCGTATGCACGTATTTTCCGCCAGGACTGGTCCTCTCGTCGACGGGGCAGATTCCTTCGACCATCTCATCCTGAGACATCAAGTTTTTCGGAGCATGAACGCGTGTTCCGTGGCCAGCGAAAAACAGGATCATAGACGCGTCCCCGCGGTCCGGGATGCGAGGGTTCTTGAGAAGATGCGATTCGAATGCGGCTAGAATCTTGTCCCGCGTGGCATCCTCGTCTTCGAGAAGTACGATATTGGAATTTGGAACTCCGAGTCCGCACTGCTCGCGGCTGTCGAAGAGGAATTTGTAGAACGCAGTCGCGTCATTTACGGCGCCTCGTAAGGTGGCAAATTGGTCTGTATTCTTGTACTTTGAAGCAGCCTCAGTGTCAGTACTCATAAACGATAAGACGAATCAGTACGCGCCTTGTCGATTCCAATTATGAGCGCAAAGACAAACGAGTTGTTTTCATTCCGGATAATGTTGGGCTGTGGTGCTATCCTTGTATCGCTGTAGTCGTCGAGCTGCTGGGTGCTCTTTGAAAGTGTGGGTTCCCTCGGAATGAAGAAGAATGACACGAGTCTCGTCATGTGGCGCCATATGGTTGTCGTTAAAACTTTACAATACCCTGAAGGGAAAATCCAGGGCGACATGAAGGAAGAGAACGGAGGCGCTCGGACAGCATGAAGGAGAGCTATCGATCTATAAGCCAGAATTGGCTCCGATGACCCGAAACGTAACTCTGCCTTCCGCTCTATAGACACAGATATCGCGCCGTGTCGTGAGCTTGCATGACAGAGTCAAATTGAACTGGAATGGAATTTTCAGTTGCTCTGAAATCTTCATGAAAGTAGGATAAGAATGCCCGCAACGAGGATGGGGCTTAGAGCGCAGTCGAACTTAAGAATGGCACGATACAACGTAAAGGCACACATAAGAAGATCACCAGAGTGCGCGGCGGTTTGCAGAAGCAATTGGTGCCCTGCGCTGAAGAGGCGGGAGGCGGGAGATGTGTGTTGTGTGTTGTGTTACGTCCATAGCCGATGTGGTCCCCGCTGTTGAACCCGCGAAAGGCCTTCGACAGAACCGAAAAGCGAACAGCTCTCACACATACGTGTGGAAACGCAAGCCGGAGGCTCAAGGTTTTGTGCAGTCCTACCGTCGGCGCACTGGAACCTTAACGCCAGATCGATGAATACAACTTGAAGGGAAGATGCTCCAACACGTACGTGCCAACAAGTACGTGTTGTACACGCGGAAGAGAAACATGTTATACGCGCGGAAGAGAAGCGTGTTATACACGCGGAAGAGAAGCGCAACCCCCAGCTGTTCACATTCGCTGAAGAAGAGTTAGAGTGATGGATCAAGCCTGCACCCCAGCTGCAGGAAGCTGCGATCGAGGCCCGATTAATTTCTACGAGTTGTATCACTGAAAAAGAGATGCATCGGACAGCATCGCTTCCCAAGTAAGAAGATATATTTATCTTCGAGTTGGACACTACTCTCACGCCGGCTCATGTTGCTGGGCGGAAAAGCTCCAGGACGTCAAAAAAGTGCGTGGTGCTTCGCCCGCTTCACGCATGTTCAGGTTGCCACGTCCTGCATGCGCGGTCGCACGATCTGCCTCGTTCCCTGAACGATGCTCGACTTAACGCCGTTTCCCCATTTTCTCACTCTCCACTTCACCGGCGCCCCAGCTCCCTCTGGCTCCACTATGCTGCGCCAAAGGAGCCATTATTGCTGTTTGCATATGAATTACACATTGCCATTTTGGGCGATTTTTGATGCCCCACAGTATTCAATTTATTGTTCACTCAATTCTAAGCCAAACTCTATGAGACCACATGCTAAATTCACGATTGCAAGAGACGGATTTTCCGGTATTAAATGTGTGGTCTAGTACCTGTCTAATACCAAGTTCTGAAATTTGGATTTTTCAGTTACCGTTCGGCGAGTGAATTTTTCATGATGAAATTTGGGGCATTCTGAGTCAACATCATATGAAGGACACAGGATCGAAATTTACTGTTCAACTACCCCTTCCTGACCTGGGTTGAATCAGGGTAATGAGTCTGCTGTCAGACGATGGCCCATCAATTCATCAATCCTTGTGGTTTTAAGATGTGTTGCCGTATTCTCTTCCTTAGCTATCCAAACCCCTCATGATACCTAAATACGACCCAGAAACCATATAAAAGCACCGGTGGTGAGGAAAGGAGCAACTTTCCCGCAAAAACAATGAAGAACCAGTACCAATAATTTGGCACTGACGTCCTGAACAGTCCGCCGATGCGTCGATGGTCTTGATTCAACGCGCCGTCTCCCAAACACGGCTGTGGAATCCATCACAGATAAAAAAGGAAATGCGGGAGATGGATGATTGTAGAAGAAAAAGATATGCAAGGAATATATCAACATAAGATGAGGAAAAGTGGCGACCCATATCCCGCCGGTATTTCCCTTTTTTTATGTCCTTGTTTGCATCCTCTGTCTGCTTTCCTCCTGCTCTTTTCAATACTGGATTCTCGCTTCATCTGACTCTCTTCAATTTCAAGGCAACAATCTAAGTTTCGCACCGCCACAGAGTGCACTATGCACAACATCAAGTGGAACTCACTGGCTTTGAGATTGATCAGTGTTGTTGGAACTCCATGATAGTTTGAGCGGTACCCACACATCTCGGTGAATAAAAATGAGCCTATATGTCCATGGAATGATTCTGGTCTTTCCCCTGAGCTCTGGTGGGGGAAGCGAGGAGGAAGCAATGGTGTTTCATCCTGTCACCCAGTTGATGGCTGCCATTTGAGTGGTTGCGACAGTGCCATTTCCGTTCTGACATGTCCCAAACATGGGGGGAGTTTAGATTGGAGGTAAATGTATAGTTTTGTGCTATTTATTTGGTTCAAACTATCCCAAATTTGATGTGAAATTCACGCGCTGAATGGTAGCTGCTGCAAAATCTGATTTCAATCTTGTTATTAGACCACAAATTTGATACAAGAAAATTTGGTCCTTGACATGTTGAATTTAGCATACCTCGTATTTCAAGCAGATACCTCGAATCAGATTACACCTCTTTGTTACTCAGATGCAGGCAACAACAGTTGTTGAAAATTTTTGATTTTCAGAGAAGTTGTAGTGATAACTTGGGGTTTTTCACACAAATTGCATATAATTACTTTTTATACAATATATGTGCTATACACATATATTATGGGAGACATACTGTGTCAAAAGTATTTGGACAACTTGCATGTTTTTTGACTAAAAATCAGGTACAACTCACATGTTACCGGTGCGCAACTTTTTGGCCCACAACTTTGTCGGTGGCACATTCATCTTGGCACAACTTTCATAGACACTACTTTAACTTTCTCATGATACATCTTCACCTGTGACAACTTGCTTTTAGCCAAAACTCAGCCTTAACCCAACTTTGCAGAGGTGCAACTTTGTGTAGGTCAACTGGGAAACTGGTACAACTGTTAAACCCACCAGGTGCAACTTTGGGAGTTGGAGTGACAACTATCTGCAATGCTGGTACAACTTCAACCTGCCAACAACTTGGTCATGGACAACTTTTCCAACTGTAAGTACCACTTATTTTTACCTGGAGACAACTACAACTTGAGGTGAGACAAGTGCAATCATGAGGAGACACAACTTTGCCTCAGACAATCACAACTTGTGTCTTGACGCAACTTTCAAAACTGCAGCTTGAAATTGATCGTGAGAGCCTCACATTCAAACTCAGACAGTGCCATCGGCTCCAAGTGATCTTATTCTAGGGAAGTACCTTGTGCAGAGGCAATGCAGATGGTGACTGAATTGATCATAGAGAGAGAGGAAGAAGTACCAAATCACGTCCAGTTAGTGTAAGCAATGAAGATGAAGGAAGTGAGAGTGATCAGCGAACACGTTTCAAATCACGTGTGGGGCTAGACTCTCACCGCCACTGATGGGAGTACGGATGTGTCAACCTGTCTCTCTCAAGTTGTATTTTGTATCTGGCAAGTTGTTCCTCAACTGAGCGTAGTTGTATTTAATGGCTGGGGAGTTGTATCCATGGCTTTTGGAAGTTGCACCCTGCCAAATAAAACTTGTTCCCTGGAAGAAGCATCTATACCAACAGTTGTTGCTAGGAAACTTGTATTCATTTGGCATGTACACTTGAAAAGTTGTATAATATTTGACATGCTGCAAAATAAGATGAAGTTGTCCTACCATCTGAGTTGCTACAGAATGAAGTTGTATTTTGATAAGTTGCTGGTTGTGTCCATCAGATTGAAGGTTGTACATCCCAATGTGCCAAGTTGTATCTCCTTGCAAATTGGTTGTGTTTCCTGGAGTTGTGAAATTTAAACTTGTCCTAATCTACAAGGTGTGTTTTATTCTGAGTTTTTTTTTTTTTTGCACTGATTCTCGAGTTGTCCCCCCCGAAAGATGTGATTTTTTCCAAAGTTGTATCAAATAATTTTGGCACACTATATGCCTCATAATATATAATGTAAAAAGTATATTCTTGCACCTAGGTAGATTCGTTTGGATTTCATGTGCAACTTTGTAGCTTTACCTGCAACAAGGCTGCATGACAGAGCAATGCAGCACATCTTTTGTTGCATGCATGTCAAAGACTATGCAATTTTTGGTGCATGCAGACAAGAGACCATCCATCTTTTGTTACACAGCAAAGATCATGCAACTTTTAGTGCATGCAGACATGGGGCCATGCATCTTTTGTTGCAGGTAGATAAAGGGCCTGGTGAAGAAACTTGCCTAAAACTTCCCATAGCTGTCAGTACAACCACTTTAAAACTGCTTTCAACTTTTGTGATATACAAACAACTTACCTGCCCGCATCTTACATTCTCCATGAAGTTGCAACTGTGGGAAAGGACACAAGGAGCATGACTACAGTTGCCATCAAGTCCGTCCCTTGATTTTGCTTAGCGTGAGTTATGATTTTCATTTTCCTTGATTCTGCTATGTCCAATCATCAATGTGAGAATGCATGGCCACTGTATCGTTGGGGAGGTCCCCCACATCATTTCCAGTACTGCCAAGAGCTTGGACAAGACTAAGACTGGCTAAAATTATGATTATATTCTATTATATTCCATTATGATCTCCAAATTACAATTAAATATGCCTCAGTCATAATTTTAAGCCTTGAGATTACTATAGATTATATTATGATATGACCCTCATATTTAATCATAATATTAAGATGCGGCTGGGAGGGGGGAATCCATCAATTGTGACCAAGATGTGCCTATTCGGCAGGATATACCACCCCCTGAATAATTGCACTCCTAGATATGCTCAGTACCTCATAGACTGCACATTTCAACCAAGCTATCCTGATGTTTTGTTCGTAATTGATGGCATGCATCACCAGTGTGTTATTCTTTCACGTCACAACAAAATCAATGTTGAAGCAAGATACATGTTGAATTCATCTGTTGGTCACCCTGAGCTCTCAGAAATGGTTGCATCCCTTCAGAATCAATAAAACTTACTGCTAGCCACAATCAAACCATCAAAGTAGCTTCTGTGATCCCGGAAAAAGATGCAAGGGAAAGCCAGAGCCTTACACCACTCTTCCTGATCACTTGTGAAGCAAAATACGATGGATTTAGCAGAGACCTAATGCTTACAGAAGACGAAAAATTTAGGGTTCAAAAACGTGGATTAAATACAATTAAATACAATTAAATTGCAATTACATTAGATTATGATACCCTTACGATTAGATATAGGCCAAAACCTTAGGATTATATTATGATTACAGTACATTATGGCTAGGGACCATATTTAATCATAATGTTCCAGCCTTAAGTTACAAGACTAAGGAACCTCTGAGAGCAGTTTTGGCAAGATGAAAGCCACAGAGGACTAGATACTCAAAAGGTAATAAAGAGTGAGTTGTGCCAGAAGGGGCCCACACTGTCTCAACAAAAATTGGGATCTGCAGGCAACCACATCAGCTTATCGTGCCAAAGTTGACAGTCAAAAAAAGTTGAGTCATGTGTCAAAAAGATCCTTATTATAGGCTGAGATTGGAAGAGACTCCAAACTATCAACTATGAGGGCTGGATCCTGAAAAAGTCGTGAACTTAAAATGACCAGAATAAGGGAATTCCTTACAAGTGCTGCCAAAATAGCTGTATATGAAGATCAAGATGCAGAAATTAGATCAATTGCAAGACCCAGAGTCTTTGTAGGCCCAGAACCAGTGTGTGTGGAATGCATGGCAACGTAAGCATCTGAGCCAAGAAGAGGCAATGTACATGATGTTGTCAAGAAAGACCACACACTGTCAAAGTTACTAGCAATATCCGAGCTGTAGTGTGTTGAATGGGTGTGTAAGTTGCAAGGACTTTGTTCAGTTGCAAGCATTTTGTCACTTGCAGGCACTTTGTTAATTGCAAGCACTTTGTTTAGTTCCAAGCACTTTTTCAGTGGCAGGAAGTGTGGGTTCTAAAGTTGCAGACATATCCTGAAGTTGCAACCAGATCAAATTTTGTTTAAGTTGCACAAATTCTCGGTTGTAAGCAGCTTTGTTGCGAGATGCACGCTATGGTTTCAAATTGCAGGTAACTAAGGATAAAAGCTGCAAGTTCTAAAAGTTGAACTGTTCTACTGAAAGTTGTAATGAAAATGAAGCTGAAAAGAGGCAAAAAAAGATGTAAAAACTGAGTAGTTTTCCACAATATATCACCCACCCATATATTGGCCATACACATCAGTGGGCTCTAGAGAAAATTGAGCCATTCTCTATGACCGATTGGTCTGTGCTGCATAGCACTGCCGCCCATACACCTGTACACCAGTGCACATCAGGATGCTGGGGATCAACCTTGCAGATGAGGCGGCCACTGAGGAGGCAACAAGTATGGAAGCAGGCCCACTCACCTTTGTGTCCCTCACAATGGTGCATTACAGGACTGATCTCATGATCCTTGTGGAGTGGGAAGCACGCTAGTCTGTAGTTAAGTGCAGGATTGTATGCGTGATCTGATTATTGAATAATCATCGGAGTTACAGCTAATTGCAGTACCAAAGGCGCGGATCAAAAATCTCTGTTTTGGGATGTTTTGAAAGAATTCCCGATATCTCAGTCAGTTCTGCACCAATTCACATGAAACTATGCAGATCTACTCAGCTAATTCATACACAATTAGTGATAGACACTCCGGAAATGGGTTTGTATCAGGGTCTCCAGAAATAGAGCTGACACAGTCAGTATCCGAATCGAAACCAGAGTTTCTGGAATTTATCCTGATATCCCCAGAATAAGGCAGTCTGAAATGCTCACTGATACGAACAATATCAGGAGTAGTGTCAGCAGTTCTGTCACTGAGCATATCAGAGGGCATTTATTTGGACCTGATAATGTGCCTGACACCTCGAGTGTCAAGAGTAGTTTACCCATTACTTACACAATAAGAGTTCGGCACAGGCCACCGACACAATAAGAATCAGTTCGCCTTATTCAGCAATCACCCGGATCAGACGGCCTGATTCTTATCGTGTCAGGGAACATTTGCCGATATGCTGTATTTACGTTCCATCAGCACTGCACCTGACATTTCAAGTGTCAGGAGCAGTATGAGGTGCACGTAAATTGTATCTGATACGGCAGGTGCCCAAACAGCACACACCAACGCTGATATGAGATATATCAGATACAAAATCAGGGCATCTCATACCTCACGTGTCAGTTAAAATTTCAGTAGCTAATATTTTGTCGCTTATACTCGTGGTTTCAGGTATGTTTTCCACACACCTGATACACAACATTTTGCTGAGTGAGAAAGAAATCCATGAAAATATTATGTATTTGGAATTTTCTGGTTTTGGGCTGTTTTCACACCAAAAGCTGTCTAGCATTCTGAGAACATGTCCCAGTGGTCTGATATGTTGGGAAGGACAATATGTATAACTGAGGGAATTAGGGATAGAGCCAGAAAAATATGAGATTCCTCAATAAATACAATGTTTACAGTATCTTTCAATCCCAAACCTGGTGAATGGATCTGACGGAGCTGCAGGGACTGTAAAGTAATTTATCCCCATTTCTGGCTCTATCACGTAATATTTTTGATAGATTTCTTTCTATCACTAATTGCGTATGAATTAGCTGAGTAGATCTGTACAGTTTTCATGTGAATTGGTGAAGAACTGACTGAGATATTGGGAATTCTTTGAAAACATCCCAACACAGAGATTTTTGATCTGTGCCTTCGGTACTGCAATTAGCTGGAAAATGATTGCCTCCCACCACTGAAGCTTCAAACACCTCTAATCACAAAGTTCAAGAGGGAAGTTTCTTGATAGCTCATTCAGAACTGACCTTCACTCTCCATCAATGATTGTGGGTTTCTTTTCACAAAAATCTGTATCTCGGCTGTTCCTCTGTGCTGTCCCATCAAAATGCGGTAGTGTGCTTCTCCGGCTTCCAACCGAGTACTGGCGAGAAAATCTACTCATTTCATGTCTCTAAACCTAGATAATGAGGTAAGAGGCAAAAATACATCTCGCTGTGTACTTGCCATGCGGAAGATCTTTTGTGATTATATAATAACAGTGTGAACATCAATGCGATTGAACTTACCGACAAACCATAACAAACTGAGGTACAAGGTTAAATTGTTACAGTGTCTTTTTATAAGAGACCAGAACCGTGCTGGAGAACCTCCATTGCTATGATACATCAACAAACCCCCCCTCTCAACAACTCCATCCCTCTATACTCGTCCAACTCACTACCCGCAAACCTCGCCCATAATTGCCCAACTCCGAATGGGACTGTTGCACCTTAATCAATAACGACACAAGGCTGGAATTATCGCCTCACCAGCCTGCCAAAGCAGCAATGGAAACATGAGCCTATTATATCCAGGAATTTACAGCGTGGTAGCTCCTGCGACAACCGCTGCACAGGACTGAAAACTCGATTGGGATCTACGGCTCAACACATCTCCATCTTCTCCTGACACGCCCCAAAACCTAAAGCCCTTCGCTACCGTTGTCGAGACTAATGTTGCCGCGACTCCAAAGTCGAGTCGTCTTGGAGTCGAGTTAATAAAAGTCGCCGTCCTCGGCTCAACCTCGGAGTCGAGTCGAACTAGATTGACTCCAGTCGACTTCAGGTACTTGGTTGACTTAGTCGAGGGAGCTTTCTCCTGTTCGCCTCAGTAGGCTGTAGGTTAATGTCGAGCTCTCAGGGAGACTTAGGATAGTCAGAAAATCGTTGATTGTCCCAGTACATATTCACCACATTGCTGGGTTGGTATAAATGTGTATTAAGGGCACTCACCTGCGACTAATTTGACTCGGCGTGTATCACTGAGTAATCTGCTATTTTCACATCCAGCTGCCGGCAATCTCCAACGGTTGCAATGGGGAATAAGTGCTCAACTTGTTCAAGCGCACTATAAGTGCGGTCTCCGGTGCGGTCAATCTATTCGTTTTGCTCGGACCCAAATCTTCAACCAAGCACAATCACAGGATGAAGACTGCTCGATTACACACATGAGATCGAAAACATCATTCTGGGCTAACTTGAAGCGAAGTAATTCATATCAGTATCTATCACATCTCCGAGTCCTCCGGCATCTCAGGAAACCCAACATCAGCAAAGTCTAAGCTATCCAACATTTCCTTCCGGACTGCTTCCTCCTCTTCACCACCTGATTTCGATGCCAAGGTACGTAGCCAGTCCTCTTCTGCGGCAATTGGGGCAGATTGCCAATCTACCATGAAGTTGAGCTGAGATTTCTTGTATGTGATTTTGAGCATCTGCAACGCTTCCATCAACATAGGGTTAATACGATTCCGTTGTTTTGTGTAGTCTCAGCTGATGGCGATAACTCGTTCTGAATCCTGATGGAACGGAGGTTGCTTGGATTGGGCCAAAGTCAAGGAAAAGGCGATAGATTGGTGGTCATAATGTATGTCCATGATTCTGTAGAACAACCAGAGCCATTTAATTATTAACACGCAGTACAGGTGTCAATAGCAGTCTTTTTCAATGGCAAAATCGGCCATATCAACGTTTTCCAAAAACGAGAATTCAAGTTCAACTTTGTGCCAAGACGCTGAGGATCTCAAATTATTGCTTTGCATGGGGATGCATGTTATCTACCCCGCTCTACCGGTCTGAATGCCCACACATATCTCTATTGGCGTCCTAAATAGTATATGAGCACCTGAAAATACCGCCACCTCTCGATAACTATCGACGGGACTACCCCCCCAAGTCCCGTCAATAGTTATCGAGGGGTGGCATTCGCCAGCACAGCCTTTTGGTGGCAGCTGTGGCACTGTGGCACAGCGGGGCGGCGGTGCCACCCAACATATTCCTGGGTTTGTTTGGTCTTTTTTTTCGACCAAACAGTGCCATATATGCCACGGAACCGCCATGCATGCCACAGAACCAGAAATTGCAATGGATATGGTGCCATGCGTGCCACGGAGCCCGTGACCCAGGAGGGTCAGTAAAAATTTGTTACCCAAATAGTGCCATGGGTGCCACGAGACATTCTGACCCAGGATCAGTAAAAATTTGTTACCCAAATAGTGCCATCGGTGCCACGAGACATTCTGACCCAGTATCAGTAAAAATTTGTTACCCAAATGGTGCCATGGGTGCCACGAGACATTCTGACCCAGTATCAGTAAAAATTTGTTACCCAAATGGTGCCATGGGTGCCACGAGACATTCTGACCCAGTATCAGTAAAAATTTGTTACCCAAATGGTGCCATGGGTGCCACGAGACATTCTGACCCAGGATCAGTAAAAATTTGTTACCCAAATGGTGCCATGGGTGCCACGAGACATTCTGACCCAGTATCAGTAAAAATTTGTTACCCAAATGGTGCCATGGGTGCCACGAGACATTCTGACCCAGGATCAGTAAAATTTGTTACCCAAATAGTGCCATGGGTGCCACAAGACATTCTGACCCAGTATCAGTAAAAATTTGTTACCCAAATGGTGCCATGGGTGCCACGAGACATTCTGACCCAGTATCAGTAAAAATTTGTTACCCAAATAGTGCCATGGGTGCCACGAGACATTCTGACCCAGCATCAGTAAAAATTTGTTACCCAAATAGTGCCATGAGTGCCACGAGACATTCTGACCCAGGATCAGTAAAAATTTGTTACCCAAATAGTGCCATGAGTGCCACAAGATGTTCTGACCCAGGATCAGTAAAAAAATGTTACCCAAATACTGCCATCGGTGCCACAGCTTGTTCTGACCCTGGATTAGTAAAATTTTATTACCCTAATAGTGCCATCAGTGCCACAGACCGTTGCAACGCGGGATATGGGGGAAAATATTACCAAAGCAGTGCTATGCATGCCATGGAGCATTTTGATTCGGGGCAAATAATGCCATCAATGCCACCAACAATTTCTGGGAAAATGATATCCAAATGCTGCCACTGGTGCCACAAAATGTTTTGATGCTGAACCAGGGGAAAAATAATACCCAACCCATGCCATCGGTGCCACAGACCACTTGGCTGCTGGATCAGGGGGAAAATAATACCTAGACAATGCCATTGATGCCACAGATCATTTGGACAGAGGATCAGGCTAACAATAATACCTAAACAATGCCACATGTGCCATGAACCATTAGATGAGAGGAAATACTACCCTAACAATGCCATCAGTGGCACAGATCATTTGGGTGGATTATGAGAAAATAATACTGCTATGGACCATTTCAAGGTGGATCCCAAAAATAGAATGTCAATAACGGAATGACATCGGCTCCAAGCCACATTAAGACCAGGATCACTAAAAGAGCTTTCAACAAAGAGTATTGCGAGGACAAGAACATTGCTAAGCTTTTTTTTCTTCTGATCAAGTAGTGTTGGCTTCAAATATCATTGGTGTGATCATGGCTTTGAATGTCTCACTCTCTGTCAACTCCTAGTGATGCTACTCCTTCCTACACTACAGTTTGTCTCCTCCAGCATCTGGTCCCTCATCCTCATCACTGGATCCATCATCCAGGTCCAGAGATCTTTCATGATCCTCCCCAACTCTTATTTTATATCTTCCCCGTACTTGTAAGAATGTTGCTACAACAACCCTATATTGTGACCACGCATACACCTAGACTTAGTATAGCTAGTCATACTGCATAGCCTATATGGCTAGATACAGCATAATACAAATCAAGTCAAGTTGAGTTCAAGGGTCCCTCTGAAGCCAGGGCCCAACTTGTTCTTCATTGCCTGGAGCATTTTTGCCTAGACATAACCAAATATACCCCAGCAGTTTCAATACCTTCAAACAAAGACAAATGCCCTCCTGCAGCAGGCAGGTGGGGGGCGTTTCAGACAAGCACCAGGACCCCAGGGGTGGACACCAAGTTGAGTGGGCCTCAGCAAGGGGGAAGGAGAGGACATAGGTGACAGAGTGAAAGGGTGTTAAGCATAGATAGAGCCATGAAAAAGGTGATATTATTCATGAGACTTGATCCAGTAGGTTTTTTTTCATATTGTGCCACTGGTGCCACCAAAATACCTGACTGTGCCACTGCTGCCACATAAAATCCTTGATCTCAAGAAAAAAGCATTGAGGCACAGCCCATCACAAGTCATAAACAAAGAGTCTGCAAGCCACTGCCTGCCGTCCATCACATAGCTGTCCTTGTCACTCCACAGAGTGTCTGCAACCTTTTTTCTAGAGCTCATCTTGAAAATCCGTTTTTTTCGCCTGCCAACCCTGCGGAGTGGTGTTCTGGGCTCCTCCCTTTTTTAGCCTGTATTTCCGTCCTCTTCTTTCGTTTTTTAAATGAAAGAAACCCCCCGTTTCTAAGGAACTTGTGCGAGACTGAAGTCTAAGTAATTACTTAGGCTCTGTCCTGGAGTTTCTTCTTTTCCTTCAGCTCCTGGACATGCTCTGGGTTGGCCTTAATGTCAGCTCTATAGCTGGGAAAGACTCATGCAAGTACTTCAGACAGGCAGTTGGGACGTACTTCACCAACTGAATTCTACTTTTTTTCTGCTTCTTTTTCTTTGTAGCTGAAGCAGATGAGCATGGATTGGGGATAACTGACTCTGAACACATACCTCACATGCTATTTGGCTCAAGTGAGACGTCTGGCAGGGACATTTTGTGATGGCACTGGTGGCACAGAGGAGCATTTCTCCCTCTCTGGCATGCTAAATAGACAGTGGGAGGGTAAGAGTAAGCCAGATGGACAAGAAAATCACTTACTCAGTCAACTGAGTTGAAATATCAAGGTCGAGAAAATTTGGTGTTGTGGTAAAGGTTGGGAAGTGGGGTACCTATATAGAAGTAGCGCACAGTTTGAGTTGTTTGATGTTCCAGAAAATATCATCTGACAGGCCTAAAAGAAAAATGTAAAAATATTCTGGGACATGTGAATGAGATGGTACTTTGCTTCTGCCGACTCAGATTGAGTTGCTGGGGGCTTAAGATGCAATGCGCACCAAAAATATGCCGGGACGAGTACGTGATCATGCCGGGACGAGTTACGGGATCAGCCAAATTTTGTCATGGCACCAATGGCATGGCTCACTTTTTTATATGGCACGCATGGTGTAGCTCACAAATTGGGTCCATTTCTTGCAAACAGTCCATGGAATCAGTGTCATATGATGTAAAAAAAAGAAGATATGCTATGTCCTTGAAGGCCTGTTGGTCAAGCACATTTCGGAGCTTACCAAGGTCGACCAGTCAGTCTAGGTCAGTGTCTCCTTCAATTGGCAGGAGCAGGGAGCCTAATCCCGTTAGTTGACAAACTCAGCAACCAAACTTCAAAGGCTCTCAAAACTTGATCAAAGGTAGTTTTGATCAAGGCCATCTGGAACACCCTAAATCGATACAATACAGCTCCTGAGGAGCTTGATCCTCCTGGCCGTGTTCTCACTTCATTGACTATACCTTTATTTCGGACTTTGATACTCTCTGGAATCCAGAAACTCACTGCTTTGAAGGGCCGGCTAGAATGGTCCAGTTCTAGGTGCCTAGGCAAGGTATAGCCTTTGGCCATCAATTCGTGTCTACCTAGCTAGCTATGCTTTGGCAAGACAACTTAGCCTGACTCCGCAAGCACTGTGGGGGTCCATTGTGCTTCCTAAACTCTGCAGATTCTAGGTTGCTGTCGCGGAGCTATGCGGCTGTAGCTAGGTAACCTAGATTAGCGAAGTCTAGCTGACTCCGGCCGCCTCTGTGGAGCTCTGCATGCACAGCCTTAGACTTTGGCCATTCTAGCCGGCCCTCCAGCACAGTGACTACTTCCTCCTTCAGTGCTTGGGCTACATCTGCTGCCTGTCAGCTCCTTGACTCTTACTAGAAATTTGAGTGGGCCAGGGAAGAATGCAATGACTGAACATTGAGACCTGCTGGTTTGTGACCCAGATGAAAAATGAACGGGCCTTCCCCCTCCAGAGTTGGCATTCTGTATTGAGAAATATTGAAACTGCCAGGGTAGGTTTCACTGATGTCCACAAAAAGAACCAATCAAGGAAGAACAAGCTGGGTGCAGCCTTCACTGGAAACATTGAACACTTGAACTCGGAATCCGAATGTTGCCACCAATGCCACCAGTTTCTGACAAGTGCCTGTGCCATTGGGGCTACCAACACCACTGATGCCACTGATGCTATGACCAGTGAGGAAACAGAGATGAATATTGATGAGGTGACAGGGGGAGGACGATGAAAGATCTCAGGATGGATGGCATCTGGACAATGCATCCAGTGATGAGGATGAGGGATCGGATGCTGGAGGAGCAGAGCTAACTGCAGTGTTGGAAGGAGTAGCATCACTAGGAGTTGGCAGAAGGTGAGACATTCAAAGTCATGATCACATGGTGGCACCAACGGCATTTGAAGCCAACGCCACTTGATCAGAAAAAAAATGCTTATTGATATTCTTATCCATGCAATACTCTTTGTTGAAAGCTCTTTTAGTGATCCTGGTCTTAATGTGGCTTGAAGCCGATGTCATTCCGTTATTGACATTCTATTTTTGGGATCCACCTTGAAATGGTCCATAGCAGTATTATTTTCTCATAATCCACCCAAATGATCTGTGCCACTGATGGCATTGTTAGGGTAGTATTTCCTCTCATCTAATGGTTCATGGCACATGTGGCATTGTTTAGGTATTATTGTTAGCCTGATCCTCTGTCCAAATGATCTGTGGCATCAATGGCATTGTCTAGGTATTATTTTCCCCCTGATCCAGCAGCCAAGTGGTCTGTGGCACCGATGGCATGGGTTGGGTATTATTTTTCCCCTGGTTCAGCATCAAAACATTTTGTGGCACCAGTGGCAGCATTTGGATATCATTTTCCCAGAAATTGTTGGTGGCATTGATGGCATTATTTGCCCCGAATCAAAATGCTCCATGGCATGCATAGCACTGCTTTGGTAATATTTTCCCCCATATCCCGCATTGCAACGGTCTGTGGCACTGATGGCACTATTAGGGTAATAAAATTTTACTAATCCAGGGTCAGAACAAGCTGTGGCACCAATGACAGCATTTGGGTAACATTTTTTTTACTGACCCTGGGTCAGAGCATCTCTTGGCACTCATGGCACTATTTGGGTAACAAAATTTTACTGATCCTGGGTCAGAACATCTTGTGGCACTCATGGCACTATTTGGGTAACAAAATTTTACTGATCCTGGGTCAGAATGTCTCGTGGCACTCATGGCACTATTTGGGTAACAAATTTTTACTGATACTGGGTCAGAATGTCTCGTGGCACCCATGGCACTATTTGGGTAACAAATATTTACTGATACTGGGTCAGAATGTCTCGTGGCACCCATGGCACTATTTGGGTAACAAATTTTTACTGATACTGGGTCAGAATGTCTCGTGGCACCCATGGCACTATTTGGGTAGCAAATTTTTACTGATCCTGGGTCAGAATGTCTCGTGGCACCCATGGCACTATTTGGGTAACAAAATTTTACTGACCCTGGGTCACGGGCTCTGTGGCACGCATGGCACCATATCCATTGCAATTTCTGGTTCTGTGGCATGCATGGCAGTTCCGTGGCATATATGGCACTGTTTGGTCGAAAAAAAAGACCAAACAAACCCAGGAATATATTGGGTGGCACGGCTGCCCCGCTGTGCCACAGTGCCACAGCTGCCACCAAAAGGTCGTGCTGGCGAATGCCACCCCTCGATAACTATTGACGGGACTTGGGGGGTAGTCCCGTCGATAGTTATCGAGAGATGGCAGTATTTTCAGGTGTATATGAGCGGGACTTTTAACTGTGTTTGCGTGCGTTTGGGCATCACGCATCAGTAGTGGGTAATTTGAATACTCAGAGATGCTATATACACTATACCAACCTACCTGCGTATATCTGGGTCTTTCAGTGTCCTAATATTTTAAGCTTACAAGGGGGCTTTGCGCTGTATGTACTACCCCCCCCCACCGCGCCGGACACACCTAGAACTTGGAAAAACAATCATATCTTAGTCATTTCTCGGCCGTTTTCCTTGATTCTTTGTATTGGACATTGAGGATAATCTTCCCTACGACATAATAGTAACGTATCTACCTGAATGTGTCGACAGGCAATCTATCGTTTGATGCAATTCGTCCGGTAGTACCATTTTGGGAAATCTTCGGATGCACGATGTCCCGCAGTCACAGAAGCATACTCAAATACCGGAGGCAGTGTATACTCTATTAAAGAAGAGTTCTGCAAAGTTCTGTGGCACCAATGACCTGGTTCGATTGCAATTTGAGAAATACCATTTCTCACAATCTGAAGTGAGACCCCTCACTGAAAACCAAGTTGAATGAGAGACTCAAAAACAATGCAAAGTAACTCAGAACATTACTTTGAGTATTCTCAGAAAGTCCTGTGGCCCACACCGTCTCGGCGTCCAACTCAATCCTGGATTTATTTTCCCCAATTCTGGTTAATCCGGTCAGGCCGCAATAAGGAAGATAGCAGAGCATTTTTGGATCAAGGACAGCACAGACGAGCCCAATAGTGATAGAAAAAGTGAAAAAATGACCCGGGCTCGCTCGGATCCCCATTGCAAGTGCTCAATATCAACATCCTGCCAAAACACCGATAAATGATGCTCCTGCGGCCTAAATTGATGCATCGGGAACCTCGACAATGTCCTGAGACATTTTGGTCATTCAGGAGAGTGGATAATATGGATAGCAATGGTTCTGTAAAGTTTCAGACAATTTGGTGAAGAAACCCGTGTAGGAGAAAATATTGAATGTGGCATCAAGCCATCACGTAGAACTCGGACACGGAAAAAACGATGCCGTTTGCCCAATTATGCCCCGTTTTTCTTCAAATAAAATATGAGACCGAGGTAAAAGCTAAATTGCCGACGGTCTGGCTACTTGGTTTGATCCCAGCGTGCCTGAATAAAATGATATTCATGGATTTCTCTGAAGTGTCCGAATCCTAGGGCGGAATAGTAACACCTTAGGAAAATTGGGTCCAAGGAGCTACGAGGCATATTGCTTGGCTCTTGGTATACATGAGCCTGAAAATTCCCGACTCAAGTCGACTAAGTCAACCCCGGGTCGAGTCGTTGGACTCTGAAGTCGATGGGGGTCGACTCCAGCGAGACGACTCGACTCAACTCAAACATCGACTTTTGAGTCGACTTTGCCCAACTGAGTCGGAGCTTGCGGCAACATTAGTCGAGACCACTGACTTATTTCCCAGTGCGTCATTGTGATCACTTAATTTTCACGAAAATACTTCAACCTCTAGAACACCTGCGATACCATACCGAAACTGCATGAACCGTTTATAACCACAATACTTTACTGAAACCCTTTACCATTTCATTACTTATACTCTCCTCATCATATCTTAGAAAATAGACACACACCCATCCCTGTATTGTACCTCCCCAGACACCCCTTGGACTTCTACCATAGCTATACACAACCACATGTAGAAGAAAATAACTAGATATATAAATAAATGGGTCCTCGGCCCTGATGCTAGCCGTCTCTTGCGGAGGGCTTGATCATCCGAGGACGCCCATACTGTTCCGTGTTGAAGCGGCCAGATCTATGATGGCAGCAGAGCGTCGGTATCTTACAGAGGAATTGATCTACCGGTATCTAAGGACAGCCATTCAGCACATATTGAGGGGGCGGAGAACAGCAGGTTGATGGGGAGATGATGATGGGGGAGAGAAATCGTACCTGGGCATCGAGCGAATTTTACGAGCATGAGGTCAGTTGAAAATGTACTGCACGTCATATGCACAGCCCACTGAAGCGTCCCTGGAAGTCGAACTGTGATGTTGGGAAAATAGCTGCGGAGACAAAGGCCTCGAGGCTACCCGATATAGCGGAGCTACGTGTGAAGACGAGAAAAAAAGTCCAAATTAGGCAAAAAATAAAACATGTGCATATGAAATTACCACATCTGCTGAAGATATGAGTAATAGAACAGTTAATTTTAGCCACCTCACGCAATTTTATAAAGAGGGAAATGTCATTGCCTCCTGTGACATGAACAGCAATCCGGGCAACAGCTTTTAGCTTTTAAGCCGGGAAAAGGGTTAGCATTTGGAGGGTGTTGAATCTCTTTCCGACACCCCAATCTCCGATTCTCAATATAGTACAAGAGCGCGGCGGGCCGCTTCGTCCGATGGAGGCACTCGAGTGCGCGCTAAAGAGAGCGTCGGCTGATGTAAATAGGGCGTAATTTCGGGGGTACTTTGAAGCTGATGGGCATCAAGGACTCGGGCCCAATAAGCCAAAGGTGGGCATGGGAAAGGCTTCAGACAGACACCCGCAAGTTTATAAAAAGGGAAAAATGTGCTTCTTCATGTGTCGGCCGACGCTCATCCATACGAACAGAAAGCGAAGACGCAAAGGCCATGGCCACAGTAGTCTCATCGGGCGACGGTACCGGAACCGTCTTTGCGCTCATCATAGGCAACAATAACGTGCGGGACTCTTCCTGCATATCCGCGGTTGATCGCTAATCTGGTTAGCCAGTATCTCACCACGGATGTATACCGCATCCTTCAAGGGGCCGTCAACGACGCAAGAGCGTTCGAAAAGTACCTTTTGGACCCTCGTGCACAGAGGGGCCTTCAGGTTCCCCCGTCGAACATTGTTGTCTTGGAGAATGCCACCCGCGAAATTATCATCTCGACCTTCATATCACACTTCCTCGACAACCCGAATGTCCCTGACCACGGGAAGGCCACGATGATTTTCTTCTACGCTGGGCACGGAACCCGCATCACGGCCACGGACAACATGATTTCTACCGATAGCAAGGTTGAGGCTATCGCGCCGGTCGATGAACGGACGATGGATGCTGGTGGGAAGTACGTGCACGCCATACCGGACTATACTTTAGGTTGGCTCCTCTGGGAACTTTCGGAGAAAAAGGGACCGAATATTGTGCGTACTCTCACCCTTCCTCGTTGTGCTATTTCTCAATTTTATTGCCCCATAGACGGTCATCCTCGACTCATGCTGTTCTGGCGGCATGGGACGGAATGTCGTCGCGGCTCGCAGTGGTAATTCAGAGTCACCACCCGTCCCTCTGGAACTCGACGACTACCTGTGGAAAGGCAAGAGTCAGGACGCAACGGTGATGACCTACCGCGCATGGTCCCCTTCCGCGACGTCTCATGTCCTCATCGCCGCATGCCGCCATAATGAGAAGGCGTACGAGTTCGAGTACGGCGACAAGAACTCGATTCATGGTCGCTTCACGAAGGAACTCATCACCCGGCTACGCCGCGTGCCGCTCGAGAACACGACCTACGCAGAGTTGCTGAATCACATGCCGGTGTGGCCGGAGCAGACCCCGCAATGTGGCGGCTCCAGAAACGATCGGCTGGTGTTCAATGGAAACTACCCTGCGATGAACCGGGGGGCTTTACCTCTGACATTACAGAGGTCCGACGACCCAGACGTGAGGATCCCACTGTCGTTCCGAGTGGACATCGGGACTGTCGAGGGTGTTTTACCTGGAACATTGTTCGCAATGCACGCGGGCGATAACTTCTTGTGCACACTCGTCGCAGATTCCGTGAAGGTCGGGCATGCAATTCTTGTCGTGAATGACAAGCAGCCTGTCAGGAACCCCGAAGGTGCACGGGCGGTGGTGTCGGATTGGAAGAACGACGCGATGGTTCTCCACGTACACTTTCCCCCAGCCTTTCCTTACATGTCTGATCTGTTCCCGACGACCAACATAACATACCAGCCCCAAAGGCGGAAGTATGTACAGGCTCAGGATCTCGTGACAGCTGATATCGCGGTGTGCACAGAGGGCCAGGAGATCGTTATCGACCACCTGACGGGCACAATGATCGAGTGTCAGCACAAAACGCGCTTCTCAGTGAATGGAAACACTGGGCACCTCCCCGCTGTTGTCGACGGTATTGCACACTTCAATTATTTTCTCGAACGTCACAATGAGAGCGAATGGCTTGAAGGTGTCACGCTCGAGATGCATCGCCTGGTGGGACAGTACCCTGGCCGCAAGCCGGATCTCAGCGTCGGAATCGATGGCAACATGGTCATTAATGGCGCAGTGCACCTCACTGCGCAGGCTGACGCCAAGTACGGATTCACGCTCCGAAACTCGTCCTCCGTGAATCTGTTTCCGTATCTATTCTTTTTCGATCCGGATATGTATACGATCAAGGTGAGGATTTTGTGGCCCTGGAAGTGGCGTACTTATTGCTGTTTACAGTGCTGGTACTCCCCCGCCAGCGTGCACGAAGCGGCCCCGCTGAGGAGTAGCGGTGTAGTAACCGTTGGTATGGGCGGCGAGCGCGCGTTCGAGTTCCCTGAAATGCTCCCGCCGGGTATGCCCATGTGCTTCTCGTTCCTCAAGCTGTTCGTGTCCACGGTGCCTCTCGACCCGAAATGGATCCAGCAAGAGACGACGCCCTTTGATCCCAATTTCAGGCGGTTTCCAATACATCAAGAGCCCTTGGAGTTCAACCATGCATGGTGTGCTCTCAAAGTCATCATGACGCTGACTGCGTAGAGGGTTTGGACATTCTGCATTGTGTATTATACTCATCATCACAAAATATGACCACTCATTTGCCGTATTTGGACGCCCGATGGTTATTCCCTATACCCATGTTGAAAATAAGGTGAAGTAGTCCTGTGGTTAGCTCAAAACCTACCACCAAAATTGTGATCCTACAAAAAGCTAGCATTACAAGCAAAAACTCAGTTTGGAAATCAGCATATTTTTTGTTATAGAGCAGATCCAAATATTGTCCAGAGGTCCTACAGTATATCCATAACTTTCAGCAGCAGCAGGGTTTCAGTGTAAACTGCATTGTGCTCAACAATGCCCCTGGGTTTAAACCAGTAGTGTAGGGTTTTAACTGACTTGAACTAAAGGTCAAAACTGTGATGGATCATGTAACTTGTCATAGTCACTCTAAGAACCTATAAAAGGAGGAGGTAGACTGCAAGAAGTTAAAATCATATTTACCAACATATTTGGGGGTGGCACTCTCGGTTTTGAGACTTTGATTTCTCACGTTATGTAGTTCTACCATGGATTATCACGTTGTTTGGGAATTCTATGGGCGAATAAAGCCTATTTAAACCGTGGGAGATGCGTAAATCCTGAGATTTACCTTAGATTTCATGCTTGAAGACAAGGGGAAATCGGGATTCGAACAACGGATATAGGGTCGAAAAGTTTTTTTCGGCCTCAAGCTGACCCGCCCTCCCGCCCTCCCTCCTTCCTAATAGGGAAGGAGTTTCCCACCCCTAGAGGCGGCCCGGCCCTCCGTGTCGAGCCGCTGCCTTCCAACTTGTGTTCTACCATATTCTTTGATGTTATACATGCTTGGCAGTACTTTCCACTGGGTCTTAGTTATGAACCAACTCATCTGAACTCCTCCAGTTAAAAGGATTTCCGGCCTGCAAACCAGGCACACTTGGCACAAACTAGACTTGGACCAGAGAATTCTCGGATTCAGAGCCTGAATATTTCTGATAACCTTCCTAGAAGCTTGGGTGTGCCTCTCACAACCTAATAGCACCCATCGGACACTCTATTCACCATTTTGAAGCCCTGGATAATATGCACTAAAGGTTTTTTCAGGCCTCCCCGGACCCCCCGCCCCCCCCCCCCTCACATACGGAATTCAAATGCCGATTTCCCCTTGCTTGAAGTGGCGGAAGGGGCGGAAAATTTACCCTTTGGGGCGGTAAACTTCCTCGAGGGGGTGGCAAGAGGGCGGCAGAAGGGGCAGCAGAAGAAGCAGCAGGGGGGACGGCAGTTGGTGGCGGCCAGGGGCGGCAGTTTTCCCTTGTGACATAGGCGGCAGTGTGACATAAATGTGACTGGGGGCAGCAGAGACATTGAAGGGCGGCACTTTTCCAAAATTATTTGGGTTGTTATTTAGGTGGTAAGGCATCCGTGAATTGCCCCCACCTGCCAATGCATGGTTCTGAGGCTCAATGTACCTAATTATCTTCTCAAATTATGAAGTAGTCCTATAGCAAAATTCTGAGTGTACATGATTTCACAGATGATAGACGGTATGTTTATTGAGTAAATGCACCTACTGGGTCTTCCAAAGCCAGTACTTTCATTAACAAACTTGCTCGCATACCCAGCTTACGAGGCAAGGCTTCACTAACCACATCTTCATGTTCTTGTCATAAATATGCAATAGAAAGTGTGCTCCTACTTGCTCGTTAAACAGTTTGGTCGTCATACCAATTTATTTGAGTACCCAGACAGCGCTACTGTATGGGATACATGTTCTTAAAGCATCGATGTTGGTTTCCCCCCTATATAGCCCAGACATTCATGTTCAAATGTTGTTTGGTTGACCTTTTGGGTAAGGCATTGGGTCTCCTGCTCACAGAAAGAGGTCTTGAGAACCCTCCGAATTTATTCAAGAACAAGGGCATATCTAGAACAAGTTAATGAAGTTACCAAGACCATTCCTGTAAATTCCTTTACTATATAATCCAAATTCAACTGTTGTTTGGTAAGCTCGACTTTTTGGGTAAGGCATCGGGTCTCCTGCTCACAGAAAGAGGTTTTGAGATCCCTCCGAATTTATTCAAGGACCAGGGCATATCTAGAAAAAGTTAATGAAGTTACCAAGACCATTCCTGTAAATTCCTTTACTATATAATCCAAATTCAACTGTTGTTTGGTAAGCTTTGTACGAAAAAACAGCACTCCGGTGCGCACCCCCATAGTATAGAAGTTGGTGGCTCCAGATGTAATAGTTCCTTAAGCCACAGATAAAAGGTTTCATCAAAAGGGCAGCAGTGTGACAAAAGTGGGGGCAGCACTTTTCCTTTTTAGGGGCGGCTGTCAGGGGAACCCCCCGTCCGTCCGTCCGTCCGGCTCCGGCCCATCGCCCTGCCCCACTGCCTCGTCCAATCCTTCATCCAGAGCCCCTTCCCCGTCCGGCCTCGCCCGTCCGTCTGGCCCTCCATCCGGAACCCCCACCAGACATGGCTGATTTTCTCGAAGAAATCTTCTTCTTTTTGCCATGTCTACGTCGGCGCTTGCTCATACGTTCAACGCTGGACGAATCAGACTGGGAATCCTCGCTGTCTGAACAAGAGCTGGATGAAATTAACTCAGCAGTCGTTGCACGGAACCAGCCACCATCAGGTATTTCGGCGCTTTCCCGTTTGAAGCTCTGAACATTGATCTTCCGGCCCGTAGAAGAAGAGCTTGCTCGTTTCTTCTTGGCCTTAGGTGAGATTTTATGCTTCGATTTTCCCTTGGGCTGAAACCCGTGATTTTCAGGTGACGATCTGTCCGAGTCGGAATTGTCATCAACAATGATTCTTCCCATGCCGCAAAAAATCACTGGCTCCTGCTGCAACACAATTTGAGTCTGCAAGATTGGCCTCAACCCTGGTTCCAAGCCAGCCACTTCCGTCCTCCAAATACTTCCTGTATGTCCTCGTTTTGACTTTCTGCGAGACTTCCGAAAATATCGGCCATCAACGAAGCTCCATACACACAAGGAGGCAATGTGAACTTGTTATTGATGCTCAAGAGGTTCCAAGACGACGGCAAAGGACCCAACTGATCCTCATCATCAATGAGACTGTTCCAATCTTCCATTTTGAAACACCGATTTGGCACGTTATCGAAATTCCCTACAGAATTTGCGCCCTCCATTTTACCCGGTTCGGTATCGATTCCGGCCACCGGTACGGAAGCGCGGCTACAATAGCCGCCAACTGCCTCCGCCGCTTTGTCAGAATTGACCAAAGTCGGAGCAGTATTTACCGCAAGCCCTTGGCTTCGGCAATCTCGGAGGTATGTTTCGTCTCCGTCCACGAGCTCTACGCTCAAGCGGGAATTAGCAGCCAAGGCATAGCCTTCTAGGCGCATAGCTGCCGCATCAACCCTCGCGCAATTGACACAAGGGGACACATGGCGCTCCGGAATTCCCACCGAGGTGCGCACCTCATGACCCACGGCATCTGATTTGTCCAAAACCCCGTGGCCATTCGACATCTCGCACTGTCGGGGGATATCAAAAGCCGATGTCCCCGAGGAACACGCCATCGCCAAGTGCTCCACATCCTCAATCCACACCACGTCAACCGTCGCGAATAATTGCGAGGGCTCAAAATCAGCGACGGGTGTGGGGAAAGTCAGCAAGAAGGGACTCACACTGCCGAGAGTCCCGTCATTGGTGTCCTCGACATTGTCGAAGGCCGCACCAGCTACAGCCGCCTCATTCGAGGTCTGTACGATATTGTGCACAATAGATAAAATTTTCTGCAGAAAAAACATGACGAAACTCGGGTGATCAGTCCGAGAGTCAACGGCAACAAAGAAAAAAAATCCAAACAAAAAGGTACCACTCAAAAAATGTGAGGTCCCGGTAATTCCGTGAGGTAAGGACCCCGCTAGAGCTGTCAGGAATCCAAGTAGTTCACGCAAGACTGAGTGGATGAAGTGTTGAATTCAAGAAAACTGACTATCTACGTATTTACAAGCTACCTAAATACTACCTATGTGGGATACTTACCCCTCTATAATAGCACATCATGCACTGTGGGATATTAGTACCTTCATAATAGCACGTCGTGACTGATAGAACTCGAGAAGATCAAGAATAGGGGGGAAGTAACTAGAAAGGAAATGATGGCGCCGAAGGTGCGGAGTTTGAACATTGTCGCATGCAGATGTCCATCTGTTACATACACGGACAATTTCGAGGAACTCGCCGTCACGGCCGGATGCACAAACCCGCTCGTCCGCGTCACCAAGTACTGTGCAGGACTCGATCCGCGGATTAACATGGCGATCACAACGTCCGGGACCGCCCCGGCGCTGTTGGAGTATGCCGGATGGCGTCTCCGCGCCTTCCGCCAGTACGACGCCCTCACCCGCATCCAAGCGGGGGCACCCCCGACTCGCGCGCCGCACGCCCTTGCACTGGGACATTCCTCCCAGTCCCCTCCTTCACGCCCGCTCCTAAAGCCGTGCCAGCCCCCACCCTTCCGCTCGGCATCCTGATGGATGTCGACCGGACCTGCGCGTGCTTCACGCCCTGCGCTTGCCTCTGTTGCGGTGCAACCGGACACCTCGCCCGAGACTGCCCAACTCCCTCGGACGTCCGGCATGTGGACGTCCTGGACGAGGTTGTCTGTCAACTCGGTGACGACCGCCTTGGAGAGCTCTTAGCCCGCCTCTCCACCACCGCTGGGCTCCCAGCCGAGCCGGAAGCTGGAGATGCGGAGCTGGAGAGCTTTCCAGACACGGTTGAATGAGCGGTGCGCCCTCGGTCATGTCCAGTACGTGATCTTTTGTAACCTTCCCGTCCGAAAGCTCTCTCAGCCCATCCCGGTCCTCAACGTCGATGGTACACCCAATATGTCCGGAGGCATTTCCGGCGTAGTTGATATGCTCGTCAACTACAAAGGGCACTCCGAACACATCCAACTCGCAGTAACGCGGCTCAGGAAGCAGCACGTCATCCTTGGTTACTCCTGGCTCCAGAAGCACAACCCGGAGATTGACTGGGAGACCAAGGAAGTCCGGATGACCTGCTGCCCGACCAGTTGCAGCACTTGCTGGGATGAGCTTCGCGCTGTCCGTCACAGTGCGAAGATCTCTGCCATGATCCTGCGGCAGCTCCGCAAAGGTCCCGTTTCGTCTATCTGTGCCATTGACTCGGAGGAGTGGCTCGGAGACGATGGGTACAACCCGGACAACGACGGAGACGACTTCCCAGACCTCACCCCGGATCCGGACGATGACGATGACGATGATGAGCTCGAGGATGGCGACCAGATCCTCTACACCGTGTTCGCTCCGGCCGAAGAAATCCGCACTGGCAGCACCCTTTCTCAGCGGCTTACGGAGGCCTTCGCTCGGAACTCGGCCCTGCCTGAGACTTCGGTTCCGGCCAGGGTCGAGGATTTTTCCGACGTTTTCAACAAGGAATCGTTCAACGCGCTGCCGGAATGCTGGACGTGGGACCACACCATCGAACTCGTCCTGGACACGAAACCGGCCAACTGCAAGGTCTACTCGATCTCTCCCCCCCAAAAAAAGGAGCTCAATGCGTTCATCAAAGACAGGCTGAGCACCGGATGGATCCGCCCATCCAAGTCCCCAATGGCGTCTCCGGTCTTCTTCATCAAAAAGAAGGATGGAAGCCTCTTGTTCGTCGAGGACTATCGGGCGCTCAATGCAATGTCCGTAAAGAACCCCGATACCCGCTCCCGCTGATTAACGACCTCATTAACCTCGCACGCCACCGGGAGATCGTCCGAGAGGTTCTCCGACAGCTCCGGGTGCCCAAGCTTTACCTCCGGCCGGAGAAGTGCGAATTCAAGAAGTCGTTGATCGAGTACCTCAGCGTCATCATCTTGCACAACCACATCGAGATGGACCTGGTCAAGGTTGCCGGAGTTGCTGCCTAGCCCGCCCCGGAGAACAAGAAGGACATGCAGCAGTTCCTTGGCTTCACAAACTTCTACCAGAGGTTCATCCGAGCGTTCTCGGACATTGCGCAGCCCCTCTTTGACCTCACGAAGAAGAGTATAGCATGGAGCTGGACCGCTGCTGCGGCTGCCGCTTTCCAAGCCCTCAAGGATCCGGTGACTGCGGAGCCCATCCTGGTCCTGCCGGACAAGTCGTGTCCGTACCGAGTCGAGGCGGACAGCTCCGACTACACTCCTGGGGCCGTCCTGTCCCAGCTGGATGCGGACGGAAAGTGGCATCTGGTCGCATTCTACTCCAAAAGTCTGAGTGACTTCCAGTGCAACTACGAGATCCACGACAAGGAGATGCTCCCGATCATCCGAGCCCTAGAGGAGTGGCGACACTTCCTCGAAGGTACGCAGCATGCGGTTGAGATCTGGATGGATCACAAAAACTTTGAGTATTTCTGGAAGGCACAGAACTTGAACCGGAGATCAGCGCGGTGGTCCTTGTACCTGTCCCGGTTCGACTTCGCGCTCCACCACCAGCCCAGCCGCCTCATGGGTCGTCCGGACGCGCTGTCCCGTTGCCCGGACCATGGAGTAGGTTCGGACAACACAGATGTCACCCTCCTTTGCCCAGACTTGTTCCACGTCCGCGCGCTGGAAGGTGTCGTGGTTACCGGGCCCGAGGTTCCCTTCCTTCGCGACGTCTGGGAGGCCTTTGCAGGTGAACCGGAGCTTGAGGACCCCGTTGCACTTGTTGCGTGGGAACTCCTCAAGAACCGGAATGTTCGCTCCCCCCGGTCGTCCGAGTGGCATATCGCTGACGGGCTCCTTCACTACCACAGTAAGATTGTTGTGCCGCGGAATAAGGACCTCTGGCACCAGATCATTGCCCTCCACCACGACACTCGGGTTGCCGGACATGCCGAGCACTTCAAAACCCTCGAGCTCATCGCCCGGAATTGCTGGTGGCCCCAGCTGTCCCGCCACATCGGCCAGTACGTCCGGACTTGCAACCCGTGCAACCGGACGAAGGCGCTCCAGAAGCTGCCCCACGGAGAGCTCCACCCGACTGAGATACCAGAAGAACGCTGGGACACCGTCTCAGTGGACTTCATTGTTGAGCTCCCGGATGCGCACGGGTTCGACGCGGTGATGGTCATGGTCGATGTCCTGGGTAAGCGAGCCCACTCCAACGAGTGCCACACCGGCCTCAGCGCAGTTGGGGCCGCTTGGCTCTACTACCAGAACGTCTGGAGGCACCACGGAACCCCCTGGAAATACATCTCCGACCGAGGGCCGCAATTCGTCATGGAGTTCACTACGGCTCATCGGGATAGAACCAGCGACCTCCACCACCTACCACCTGCAAACCGACGGCCAAACCGAGCGTGTCAACCAGGAGCTCAAGCAGTTCGTCCGGATCTTCATGAACTACAAACAGGACAACTGGGACGAGCTCCTTCTGGCCGCGGAGTTCGCGTACAACAACCATGTCCACTCCTCGACGCAACAAGTCCCGTTCATGACAGACACCGGGAGGCCCCCCGGCAAAGACGAGTTCAAGCTGTACTATGACCGCCGACGCACGCCCGCCCCGGAGATCAAAGTAGGCGACCGAGTGTGGCTGGATGCCTCCGACATCCGGACGACCCGTCCGTCCATCAAATTCACGGACAAACGTCTCGGCCCCTTTAAAGTCGTGAAGGTTGTCAGAAAGGGTGCGTACAAGCTCGAGCTTCCCCTGCGGTACTCCCAGCTCCACCCGGTCTTTCCGGTGGTGAAACTCCAACTCGCGGAACCGGACCCGTTCCCTGGACGCCCCCGAAACAACGAACCACCGCCCGTCCTCCAGACGGACAATGACATTCAATGGGAGGTCGAGGAGGTCCTAGAAGCGAAGGTCCGTTACGGCAGCCTCTGGTACATGGTGCAGTGGAAAGGTTACGGCCCGGAACACAATGAGTGGGTAAAGCACTCCAACCTCTTTGCCAAAGACACCATCAATGCCTATTATCGCCGCTACCCCAACGCCCCGCGCCGGATCGCCTCGGCCGCATTTGACTCACTCTTGTTCCGGAAGTGTGACGCCCATGTCCGGTTCATGCGTTGGGACGCCACATTCCAAGGGGGGGGTGATGTCAGGGGAACCTCCCATCCATCCGTCCCTCCGGCTCTGGCCCATCGCACTGCCCCACTGCCTCGTCCGATCCTTCGTCCAGAGCCCCTTCCCTGTCCAGCCTCGCCCGTCCGTCTGGCCTTCCGTCCGGAACCCCCGCCGGAGCCCCAGGCTGCGCCTCCGCCCGGAACGTCACCCCCCGTCCCTCCGGACTCCGTTCCCCCTCACTCCCCTTCGTCCAGCCGCTCGCACTGGAACATGCTGTGTGATCAAGCTCGGGACCATTGCCGATCACTTCGGACACGTGCTACTGGCTAGTACCTATTTGCTATACAAACCTCGTCTAGCGTGGGAGCCCTCATCCTTTCGTCTCTTCGGATTCTCCCACCAGGTGCATATTCTAGAACTGTGTATTTAGTACTGTGAATTGAGTTTACTTTGGATTCTCCTGCTAGTTCCCACGCCCCCGCGCCGAGCTGAGGTTGCCCTTACAGTGACACTTGATTGCTGCCAACGGCGGTAGGGAGCGGCAAAGGGCGGCACAAGGGCGGCACTGGCGGCACTTTTACCGAGTCCGTTTGAGTCGAGCTGTGACTGGGATGTGTTTTCCCTGCATTTTTTTTCAACTAGATTTCGGATCTGTTTTGATTTGGTAGGAAATAGGGCACTTTTTTTTGTAGGCCATTTTGGCACTTATAGCCAGTCTCCTTCCCACCCTCGCGTTCCGGGGTTGGGAGTCACTGTAGCGGTATTGAGAGTGGATTGTTAGTAGTCATGCAAAAAGACAAATCTGATGGCCCATCACATTGATCGTTCTAGATTCATTTATTGCTTCTGAACTTCAAGGCCCAACCCCTCCACAGAGGCTGGCCTTTAACAAGTGTCAACAACATAGCCACCCGCTTGAGTGAGTTACTCAAAACTTTCCCCTTGACCTCAGCTGTGTCTGAAAATTGGGGGGCGGGTCTCCTGGGACCACACAAGCTCATTTCCACCTAATGCAAAATATTTTTCTTAACAGTGAATGGAGGAAATAAACATTCCCCTAAATTGTGGCTATGTTGTTTACGGCTGTTAAAGGCCAGCCTCTGTGGAGGGGTTGGGCCTGAAGTTCGGAGTTTAAAATTTGACAGCTGATTATTTTGCGGTAAATATTTCTCACATAGAATTTACTATGTAGTACCGCTATCGTGACTCCCAACCCTGTAACTGAGGCTGGGAAGGAGACTGACTTATAGCTCCATAGAAGGGTGAGCCATGACTGTAGCTTACACAAGCGGCTGCTCGGCCACTTCGCGGCCTCGCATCCTCTTTCGGGGGGTTGATTTTCATGAGAAGTGATGGTGAGTGATTGGGCGGCAGTGCCAAGCTGACATTAATGGCAGAATTGGCCACCTCTTTCTAGTATTTTGTTTAAATGAAAAGCTGAATTTATTTCAGTTGTATTCACTTCAAGTTGAATCGAGTTGTCTCGAACTTCCTGAGCTTTGCAAAAGAAGGAACCATCACTTTATGGCAGTTCTCGGCCAGGGGATGCCGGAAATACGGAGATTGCGGGTCTTGAGAATGCTCGGACCAAAGGAAAGGTCAGCTGAGCGGCGGAGTTCAAAAATACACGTTAGAAGGGGAAATGTCGGACTGAAGCAAAGGTCAAATGACCAGCGGAGTTTGAAAAGGCTTCGGACGGACAGAGTGCGATAATTTTATAAAGAGGGTGATATGACACAAAAATTCCAGCCAAAAATTGAGCCAGAAGTGCTATTTAATTGTGGCTCATTCACTGCATTCTCTAGACTTGCCTAGACCCGGCTAACTCTTGTTGCCTAGACATGCGGAGTTAAGGCCCACTTAGGTCCGCAACGACGGCCTCCACTCCAGCTGTCAAGGTGGCTAAGTCTGCCTCAACATTACCATGGCTAGCTCATCCCAGGGTTGGCAGTATATGAAGCATCCTCAATACTTCATTTTCAGACTAGAAGGAGCCAGGAAATCAATGCTCATGTCAATCTGTTTATCTACCACCATAATGGTTTACTGGCCACAGTGTTCAAAGGTTGGCCAATTACCACTGTGTAATAGCATTGGGGTGTTGGAATCTGACTACCAGGCAGAATTTGTAAAAAGCTGTATGCTGCTTTGCACAATGCACAAAAGCAGCACGCCGCTTGGGTACAAGCTCTTTATTGCCAGTTTCAAGGTCAAGAGTCGAATATCAAGTTCCGAATCCTCTCCTTGGCGTGGACCTTTCAGCAAGATCATGGGGCGATGGGGGAGTGGGAGATGACGGAGGAATGACATGGTAAGCCGCACGCTGTTCCTCTTCACACGGCCGCTGTTCGTGTATGCTTGACGATGCTCTCGCCAGCTATAATAATGGTACGTCCTCGTGTCTTACGCTCACCTGTCGTTTCTCATGATTGTTGTGCAGGTAGCCGTTTGCGTACGACGACTATTGACGGGCTTCTCAATGCAGCACCCTGGATTGTGTGCAATAGGTCAGCACACTGTGGGAGTAGCGTGCTTCATGTATCTTACTTGTGTACTCCTTAATAGAGAGCTTGCGGCAGCCACCAGGAGCCACCCGGTGGCTGATCAGGCATGCGGTAGCCGGTGGCTGTGGCTGGCTGGTGGCTGGCACATTGATTTCATATGTGAGGTCAGAAAAGACCTCCGCTCTCTGTTTATAGCAGGTAAAGTCATCCTGGTGTCCAGACTGCGCTTTACTGCCAAAAACAAGCTATTTTTTTGATGAATGGAAAGAAAGCTTAGCTGTGCTGCCTTCTTCATGCAGGCATAATACAAATTGGTGTCAAATATAGTGGTAACAGACCATAAATAGACTTGCGTGCCATCCCACAATGTGCGAGATTCAGTCACTGGAGGAGCCACAGCCACCGGCTACCGCATGCCGATCAGCCACCGGGTGGCTCCTGGTGGCTGCCGCAAGCTCTCTAATGTACTTTCTCTGTTAAGTTATAAGGTAGTAAGGCCGACGCGTGACACGGCCCGCTACCAGTTGTTTTTGGGATTTCCCAGACATTCTACTTTCCGTCTAACAAGAGGCATCCAAAACAGATCTACGAATACCCGGAGCTGCCCTCAACGACAGGGGATAGGAGAAGGAAGGAGTGATCTGTCCGACAAATATATTGTGCCAAAATCATTCAAGCAAGTCGTAGGTTCAAATAAAACACTTGACTGCTAAAGTTGTGGCAGACACCAGAAGTTACAACCATGTCTTGAACCAAATTCGACCAATGCACACGCAAATTCAGAAATAAATTAGCTATGGTAAGACCTGAGTTGGGCACGATATTAACATTGAGTTTTTGAAAGTTAACAAGATGCGCCTGCCCTTGCTCTATAGATACCAAGAAGGATACGCATTAAATATTTGCAGCATCTGTCTATGAGAGGCTAGCTTCGCTCCGCATCCATGACAAAAATAAATCAGCCAATCAATTACTTCAGGATTAACGAGACATAGAACAGCTGCAAAAAGGAGCGGGGGAAGCAGGGATTTCAGTAGATGGGGATGGAGGCCAGAAGTTTTGGTTCCGACTACGCAGGTTCTTGAGCTGCCAGGAGGATTGATAGCGGATCGCATTGAGGTGTTTCCGGAGGTAGCGGTGTTCGGTATCGCGAGAAGGCATAAAGTTACAATCACTTGAGAGTTGAGATCCACGAAAACTTGACTCAGAGAAAGAAAGGTGTGCATATATCAGATACTGGAGTTGTTTGTTACTTAAATAAAGAATGAGCTGCGGCCACTGTCGGCCGGTGAATCTTATAAGTATCGAGTATCTCAGTCATTTGAACATGCCACAATTTGGAAGAATGCTTGTTTAAATTGAGCGCTGATGGGTTCCGTCCAGAGTAGAGTGAAGCACCCAAATTCTTCAGATTCCCAAGATTTTCTTCTGTGTGTAGCAGCAGCCAAAGACGGTCAGTTCAGAGTGGAGAAAGAACATTGGAGGAGCAAGACAAAGGACAAGGAACAGTGACCTGAAAGTCCTGGGCCCAGGAGAGAGCCAAGAAAGAGAGAGCTGCAAGCAATTCAGAACATTATATCTTTACATACTGACTCCTCACTCCTGAGTTGCGTATGATAAGGACTCTGAGCAAAAGTGAGTTGTTGGGACATGATTCATCAGGATAACAAAGGTGGACCTAGCATGTGCCGTCGTTAAGTTTCTCGGGGTGGCAGTTACAAGCAAACGGCGAGTTGGTTCTCGAGGCAGGTTTTGAGCAAGACCTGTAGTCTAAGGACATCTGCTTTGCCAATGTAGATTTGTTTGTCTTTCCAAATGATCTAGACCTCTAAAAACCATCTGTGACTTCTCGAACAGCTTAAGACACCGAAAGATTATATTACAGACACACAAAGAACATTGGAATATGTTGTTGCTATAGGGTGTAGCCTAAGGAAAAAAACGATGATGCTGGTTCCGGTGGGAAGGATAAAGGCTTTGCCGCGCGCGCAGTCACGTCGGAACAGACAACGCCTCCCGACCCGTAAAGATGCTTGTATCGTGGGCGGAGTTGTCCTTCCCTCGCGAATGATCCCAGCAGGCAATGTGCCCCAGTCTCTGCAGATCCTCACCTGCGCAAAATAAAGCCAGTTAACGCGGAAGGAGGTTATGGGTTGGGAGACGCCCCATTGAGAAGCAGCGTGCGCCTGGCGCATCCCCGGGCGGCAGAGCTGCAAAGGGTGCATCTTGCGCTGCTAACTGCGTCCGCGCCGATGCTACGGTTAGACGATCAGCATCGTGTTGTGTGTACAGCAAATTCCTGTGACCGATAGGTTACAGGTCTCCGAGCAGAGTTTGCCTTATGGCAATGCAAATATTTGAAATGCCGATACGACAGCAACAAACAATCCGATCTGCACAAGAAATCATCCTTCACGAACGACTTCTTATCATAATTCGGTACCCACGAAGATGAGTTGCACATCCAAGCCAGTTTTCCACGTCTCAGCGTGATCGGTAGCATCCGCAATTGCAATTCTAAGCAAGGCGGTTGTGCTCTATGACACTCTGCTCGAATCGTTAGTGTTGGGCACGGGTACGGGGTTGGGTATAAAACAGTCAACCCGGACCCGCACCCGGAGAACCCAAACCCGAACCCGCGGGTTCACGGGTTGTCCACGGGTTGTCCGAATCGATCGGATCACACATGCCGCAGCCTGCCGAAAAGGTTCAACACCTTCAAAACATGAAATATGTCCACCAATTGAGGTTTTTAAATGCATCAAGTGGTTGATGACAGGTTGGGAGTACCATTGAGAGCCTGTAGCCATGTTCAACTGCCTTAAAATAAGCTAAATTCCATAATAAATTCAATGTTAGTAGACCCGCGGTGTACCCGAGGGTTTTCGGGTTCACTAAAACTGGAACCCGTACGCCTACCCGGGCCGACCCGACCCGGAAACCCGCCGGGTTGACCCGTACCCGTGCCCAACCCTATGCTCGATCATGGTTTACCAATCTTGATCGCCACTGATATGCAGTCATAATGGGCAAGGTTGGATCGGAATACCGAAGTCACTTTTGACGCTGCCATTGTCAGCCCCAAATAGCACACAATCTTAGCCTAGAATTTCGACGCATTACCGGATTCTCTTCTTTGTGTCAAGGATAGTTCCGGAACGCAACACCTCGCCATACCCCAGGCAATACCCCACGCCCTTCACACTCGCGACCCCGCGTTATTTGACCCGCATTCCAGCAGCAAGGCTTCCCGCGCCCCCTCCGGCGGCGTTCGTCGATCCTCTGGAAGGAGTACCAGCAAGCACAACGCGACTGGGACGACAAATGGGGCGCAAATATGCTCCCGATGACGGCGCGGCCGTACCCGCTGCAGCCTGGCGGTGCAGATCTCGGAGCATCAGGCTGTTGGACGTGCGGCAAGGATGATGGACATTTCAGCCGTGACTGCACGGTGCCAGAGGCTGATTGCCTCCCGCCAAAGGAAGTGTACTGGCGGCAGGTCAATCAGCCCCAGAACCGCCCGCCTGCAGCACCAAAAGCGCCGGTCACCCTTCGCTCGTGTGCATATCCGAATACCCCTTCCGGATTTGTCACCCCTCCACGTGCACCCGGGACACCAACGCCAGCGTTCCGGCGCCCACCACCGCCTCATTTTGGCCAAAACAACATTCTCATGCTCATGGATGCACAAGGTGGTTACTACGGCGTATAGCGGCGCGGAATGGGATGAAGTTTACGATGGGTACACCGACCTTTATCCGGGAAATGGGAGCGGGTCGATTGGAATATAGGGAACCACCCAACCCGTGTTTTCCAGCCCTTGGAGGCGCTCGGCGGCGAGACTTCAGCGGCGTGGGACAGCGACTCAGATGTAATAGCTACGTCAATCCAAGCTGATTTGTCTTGCTCCTCGCACGCATCCAATGCTTCAGTCCTAAATGAGACGGACTGTGATCCTGAACTGCGGACCCCGCAGATAAGAGAACCTCGGCCGAGGTCAGTCGAGGTGCAAATCAAGGCTGCTGCGTCACAAAACTCTTCCGGATGGGACCCCGAAGTAAATTCGTCTGAAATATCAACAAGGTCCAAATCTTATATGCTGTGTCCATTACCACCCACACAAAATTCCGAGTCTGATGGCTACCTCTTTCCCACGCATCTGGATGATCTCCTACAAATCATGAAAATCTCGAGCCTTATTGACCCGGGCGAGACATTTATGATTGCCATGAACGCCAAACTTCAAAAAGTATCCATTATTACGGGGAATAATTCAAGGCTACAAATGACGGCACTCATTGATGGGGGAGCAAGCCGGAATATACTGTAGCATTTCGACCAAGTGTTCAAGTGACGCGTGACACGCCCGCCTGAACTGAACACTTTCGGTCCCAGTGACGGTGACGCTCGGGTTATGAACACTTGGTTTTTTGAAGGCGGGAAAGGGCGTAAAAACCGATTTTGAGCTACTGTAATTTTGGTCAAAACGTTCTTTGAAATGTACGAAAAAACTATCTAATGCTCCTCCCACAACGCGCCACTGTAGCGAGCATTTGCAACCTTCTTGCGCTGACCACGCCCGAGAGCAGCAGGAACAATGTCAGCATCCTCCAGCTCAGGATCTGATGTTTCCGCATCGCCAGCACGAGTACCCATAAGGGAAACCGTGTTTCAACATTTGAGCCCAGATGATTATAGCCCAGCGAGCGCGAACCATCAAGCCAAGCCTGTTCACCGTATGCCAGGAGTTTTTCAATGACCTTTAGCTCCGGAATGGGAAGACGGCGCAGGCGAGACACCGTGTTCCCGTCGAACGCGTCCGGTGCATTGGTGCTGAAGTATTGAGCTGGCTGCCAAGCACCTTTGGCCGGGGATTCAAGAGGTACAGTGAATTCCAGCATTTTTGCGACCGGAAGGCATGAGGGTGAGTTCGGACGATTGGGGCATAGTAAATTCCAGTTTCGCCAGCTGGTAGATTATGGGAGGTGCATCGGCCATGGCCTTGCCTCGTCCAATCCATTCAGATTTGTCAAAGGGTGCTTCAGTCATTTTGTGGGTGACCAAGGATTATAGAGTACGAAGTGGAACTCAAATACTAAATTTCCCAAACCCCCTGTATGAGCAGATCTCGTACACAAAAAATACTGAGCGTCATTTTTTTTTCCTTTTGTGAGATGCCCGTTGAACTTTGACTTGGCAATGCGACGGAAGCGAGCTTCAGTCGTACGGGAAGCGGTCCAGTAGCGCCAAGTCCGATTTACGCGAAATTTTCCAGCTTCTTGGACTCCATATGGGCTCCGGTGAACATTTTGCCAAAATGAACACTTGCGACATGGTGACAAACGCCGCCGCCATTTGAACACCTGGTGAAATGAACACTTGCGGTGACGCGTGACATGGGCCGAACACTTGGTCGAAATGGTACAGTAATTGATACGACATTCTATAATGGTGTAGCGGAGGAGCTCGGGCCACTGTGCAAGGGAGCGGACTTACGGAGTGCGGGTGGGTACAGGTTACCCACGCTTGGTGTGTGGCGGGGAATAGTAGACGCGGAGGGAGTGCAGGCAATGGCGCACTGGGAAATCGTGGATCTAAAGGGCGCGGTGGAGATGATTCTCGGGTGTTTGTGGTTGCGGGATATAGGCGCAGTGCACGACTACGGGTCTGACAAAATCACAGTGAGCACAAACGGGGTCGTGGTCCGAATGCATCCAGTGCAGGAAGATCAGCGTGTTTTGGCGAAGGTTGGTGAGCCAGCGGATGGCGTGAGAGACCTGCAATCAGACGAGGTGCTGACCCTTGACAGCGGAGAACAGGCACTACGGGTGCTGCCACACCCTTGCAAAGACCTGTGTACGTCCGCTGACAACGGTGAAGACCTTGTCGAGACTTGCACGTGTGGCGCGGACAAAGGTCACCGCATTACAAATCCTTCCCGGGTGGGGCCCCGAAGCAACGCTGCTATACCAAGCAGCACGGCCCCACCGAGCTCCAGTGCGTCTCATGTTGTTCCTGGGATGCTGGACAACACTGACAAGGCCTTTGTCGTGACGGAACACGGGAATACCGACACGCGAGAACCCCTTCAGCCTGCAGACACACCTACAGTGCTTGCGACCTCGGATCCGTTCCCTCTCTTTGGCCACAATCGCTGCAGGACGTCCACACGCTGGGCATTCCTCGCAGTCGAGGCAGCCGAAGAGGAGGACATTGCGGATGCCAAAAGTTGGCGGCCATCGGGGGTACCATCGCTAGAAGGTCCTGCTGCGAACGCAGCACTAGAGCTCGGCGAGATGTACGCTGCACGATATCAAAAGACACGTAAGGAAACCCAACGGCGACGCATGCAGAACGCGGAGACCGCAGCGCGGCTGTTGGACGACGTGCTCCGTGACCTCCGCGAGAACGCAGACTTAAACACCATTGCCGCGGCTTGGGAGTCAGCGACGGTCGAACCACCAACACCCACCCCAGTAGCACCGGAGGAGGCAGCACCTATTGCGTTCAAGCGGGTAATGCGATCGGAGCGGATCACCAACCCGCACGGCAAGGAACGACTGGACCGCATCCTTGAGAAGATCGAAATTGGGGATGCGGTAACTCCGGAGCAACGCGAGGAAGTGGTCAAAGTACTTCAGCAGTACGGGGACTGCTACACGGAAGATGTCAAAGAAGTTCTCCCGGTCGACTTTGTCACTCACAAATTGCACGTGGACCCAAATGTTACCCTCCCGACTCGTGTGGCACAGCCGCCGTTGACAGAGCCCAGAAGATCTGGTACTACAACATGCTTGACCAGATGGAGGCAGGCGGGATCCTTGCCTGCATGCATTCGGATTACGTCAAGTGTGTCTCACCAACGAAGCTGGTCCCCAAGGATGCAGGAAAAATGGGGATGACGAAGTCCGAGGTGATCTTGAAATGTAACAAACAGTTACGTCTCGCGGGGCGGCCGCCGATGTTCGAGGAAGTGCCCAACTCACCCCTGGTCGATGTAATTGGCGAGACATTTGAAACCGTCACCGGTGACAACCCGACAGCGCCCAAGACCAAGTGGCGGATCTTACATGCGTATAAGTGCTTGAACAATGCGACAAAGATCCCCAATTTTGTTCCGGGGGATCTGCATGCTAAACAGCAAAAGATGGCAGGCAAGAACATGGGCTCCGTCATTGATCTCGCATCCGGATACTACGCCGTTGCCGTGGAAGACGAGTCTATCCCGTATACCGCCTTCTACGTCCCAGGGCGAGGATACTATGTTTACTTGCGAATGCCGATGGGTCTGACTGGGACGTCGACGACCTTCTGTGAAATGGTGGTCCAAGCACTGGGACCCATGCTCGGGAGCGACCTGGAGAACTGGATGGATGACATCTGTCTCGCTCATGACAGTTCCGAGGAACATCTGGACTCACTGATACGGTTCCTGGACCTCGTGCGACTCATGAAGCTCTCCATCGCGCCTGCGAAGATGAAGCTATTTCAGAAGGAGTTTGTTTTCGCGGGTGCACAGTTTTCCAAGGAGGGGATCAAACCGAATCTTGACAAAGTGGCCGCCGTCGTTGATTTCCCACGTCTTACCACCATCCATGAGGTCATGCGCTTCACGGGATTGACCAACTGGTTCCGACACCTTATCCGTGATTACGCCAAAGTCGCGCAACCACTAACCGACCTTACTCGGGACGCGAGGAGAGAGGCCGAAGCAGTCGCAGTCGCACGGGATTCCAATAATTGCAAGCCACCGCGTAAGGGGAATTACAAACACTTCTTGCGGGATGCGGTTCCAGGAGACAGATGGAACAAGGAGTGCGAGGACGCTTTCTTCGCTCTCAAGGTCTTGATCACCAGCGAGCCAGTGCTGCGTGCACCCGTGTATGATGGGCGCCCATTTCGAGTCACTACGGACGGCTCTATTCTCGGATTCGGAGGCATGTTAGAACAAGAATTCTTGGATAGGGGAAGTTAAGCGTTTATGGCACCCCGTGGCGTTCAGTTCGAAACATACCTCGCGCAGTGAGGCCAGATACGAGCCATTCTTGCTTGAATTCGCCGCATTGAAGTTTGCACTCGATGAGTTCGCGAAGCTCACTTTCGGATCCCCGATCGTTCTTGTGACAGATTGCCAGGCCTTGCGAGATCTGCTAGTCAACAACAGACTCAACTCCACTGACCCACGATGGCAACAATTCATCATGTCCCACCGCATCGTCGACGTTTGTCATTGGCCAGGACTCGACAACCCAGTTGCGGAAGTCGGGGGTTTTCGGAAGAGCGCATTCGAGGGGATGGCTCGAGTTGGTCCGTGGCAGCGGACTGGCATGCAAACTTGGGGTTGAGGAACGGCCTGTGGGCGGTCGCGGACTCGTCAGCCAGAGAGCTCGACTTGAGGGAGCGCTTCAAAAGGGATTCCTTTTTCCAGCCAATTATCAGGTGTCTGCTCGGAGACGACGTTGGGAACACCATCGCCGAGACGAGGCATGTGGTGTGCCGTGCGAAAGGTTACATGGTGGGCGAGGGTCGTCTCTGGAAGGTCGCGGATAAGCACTCCACTCGGACTTCTCGCGTGGAATGCATACCGGCTCGCGAAGGCTTCAACACAGCGCTGAAGGTTCATCAGGATAACGGCCATTGGGACGTGGACCACGTCAAACTCCACATCCGGGACCGATACTTCTGGCCGCACATCGATTCGGATGCCCGTCTCGCCATCCTCATGTGTGCTCACTGTAAGAACTTCGGGCCACTCAGGCGGAATGCATTGCTTCAGCCGATTATCCGTGGCAGATCATTTGAGTTCCTTGCGGCGGATTACCTCAAGCTCCCGAAGGGCAAGGGAAAGATGTCCAATGCCCTGCTCTTCGTCGATGCGTGCAGTGGGTTCATCTGGGGACAGAAGCAAGTGGCAGCAGGGACGTTGAAGAGCACGGAAAAACTCCTGCACCACATTTGCCAGAACTACGCGAGGCCGCGGGTCTAGCAAGTCGACGGCGGATCCCATTTCCTCGGTGAAGAGCTCCAGCGTGCCTGTGAAGAGCTCAACATTGTCAAGATCACGACACCGGCATACGCACCTTTCATTAACGGCCTCATCGACAACACCAACAAGCTGTTGATTGGGTGGCTGAAGCGCAAATGCTGTCCGAATTTGGACGAGGCGGAATTCGAAAATGTCGACCCAGAATCCTTACCTGCGAACTGGCCCGACTTCTTCGACGAATGTATCGCCGAGCTCAACGACCGCATCCTCCCTGGAACCAAATTCTCGCCGAGGGCAGTGTTGTTTGGCTTATGTCTGGCGCCGATTCATAGGCCTCCCGAAATACCGAGTGCACCGCCGACGGCTGAGGAGTTGGACAACAGGATAACCTTAGCTGAAGTCCTGCGCATGGAGAGCTTCGCGCGCCATATCGACGATCGCGAGCGGCGGCGCAACCACGAAAACGACAAAACTCATCCCATCGAATTCGAAGTCGGCAACCTCGTGCAAGCTTACGATCCACGTCTCGACACCACACACAGAGCGGAACGGAAGTTTGTATTGAAATGGTCCGCACCACGGATAGTCGTATCGAAGGCGGTCAATTCATATACCCTCGCCAAGCTCAACGGGACAGTTCTCAAGTGCACGTTTCACGGCAATCATTTACGCGGCTTCGTAGTGACACCGAATTCTAGAGTGGGAGACATAGTTGGGGAGCGGATGCCGGTGGGGAGGACGGGCTTGTCTGGGGGGGAGTTCGCGTAGGCCAAGAGTTTCAGGGCGCAGCGAGGGCGTGCGCACGAGTGGAGGGGGGAACCTGCAGCTGAGCCTGCGCTGGCAGGTGCCTATCAGTGGCTGTGCTGATCGGGTGTGGTCCGTAGATACCGATGTGTCACATAGTCAGTTCTCAAGAGATTGCTTCCACCAGAGCTACGTGCCTCGTGAGCATCTCCAACGGCGCAATGCGTGGAGCAATGGAATGTGGTCTGATGCTGTTCGGACCCCCCAGGCCAGGTCTTTGACATCCCTGAATGAATTCGTTGAAACCTGTCGAAAGCAGTCAAAATGTGCGAAACCTGTGAAATCTCCATGGCGGAAATCTTCATGCCTCAGCGTGTGGCGCGGAGCTCGTCTCGGCAGGTGCTGAAGCTGGTCGGGCAACGGGTCATCCGTACTTCGTTGGTCTCCCCATTGATCTCCAGATTGTGCTTCTGGAGACAGGAGTAGCCAAGGATGACATGCTGCTTCTCGCGGAAAGTTGGATGCACTCGGAATGTCTCTTGTAGTTGACCAAGATATTGACTACACTGGAAATACCAATGGATGTGATTGGCATGCCATCGACATTTATGACCGGAACAGGCTGCATGGGTCAATAAACGGGGAGATTCCGAGAGATCATATAGTCCGAGTCGATGAAACACGGAGCAATAGAATATGCCCTGATGTTGTAATGACCTCCGACGCCATGTTGTTTAAATACCTGAATATATTTGTTGAAACCTGTTGAAAGCAGTTGAAAGGTGCGAAACCTGTGAAATCTGATGCCCACTTTGTGAAATGGGGCATTGCACTAAGCACAAGGAGTAGTGAAATGTGCCCTGATGCTATACTGACCTCTTAGGCCATGTTGTTGAAATCCCTGAACAAATTTGTTGAAACCTGTCGAAAGCAGTCAAAACATGTGAAACCTCTGAAAGCACAGCAGGGCTCGACAAAGTTATTCAGGCATTTCAACAACATGGCCTGGGAGGTCAGGACCGTATCAGGGCACATTCCGTGCAATGGTCGGTATTTCAAAATGGGCATTATTTTTGCATCCGGCTAAGATTTTGTCAAAACCTGTCAAAACCTGCGAAACCTGTGAAATCGCAGTAGGATGGGAAAATGAGGGCCATTTTGTGACACAATGCAGTCCACCAAGCACGCGGAGCACTTGAATGTGCCCTGATGTTGCACTGAACTCCTAGGCCATTTCGGTAAAATCCCTGAATAAATGTGTCAAAGCCTGTGGAAAGCAGCCTAAACACGTGAAACCTGCGATATCTCAGCCGGTGAAACAGTGCACTTGGGTGCAGCCGTGTAATCAATATGTCAACTCAAACTACCAAACCAGAGAGCACAGCGAACAGAGTCACTAGACACAATCCAATCCAACAATCCAAATCAACAAAATATATCACAAACTCCAACTCCAAATGTCGTGAATGTGTTTGGGGAAGTAGGGTATGTATCACCCTTCAAGAGGGTGTGCAAGGGAAGTAAAAGTGATGTCTTTGTAGTGGGAAAGCAACAACGGGCCGTTCGGGCACTTGTTATGCAGAGCAGGGACTTCTGGCTGCTGGAGAATCGAGGGGTTGAATAGGAAGACTAATGACCGCCAGATGACTCTTGAGGGAAACAGAATTCAACAATGGCTGACACCGAGCCAACGGGTAGTGATTGCAGAGCAGACTGTCAACAGACAGGCCTTACTTGGTACAACGGGAACATGGCTGGCGGCGGCTCAACAACGCAGGGACAGTTACGCAGATGGCGGCAGCTTTGGCTAGGAACGGGGCCACTTCTACTGCAGGTGGCGGCACTACACCAAGGTGGGTCTCGACCAAGGTGGGTCTCGACCGGACGGCGGCGGCTACTACTCGTGGGGACAGTTACACGGAAGGCGGCGGCCTCTGACTACAGGGGCAATCATCCAAATCAGTTTGAATCAGCTGGGGTTGGGAAGGTATTTTGCATTTTGCGCCACAACCAAAGCACTGATGGCAAAATGGATTGGACAGCTGGATAGCGCCGAAAAGGCTCTACAACTTCGGTTTCGGCTCTATTTTTGGATTTTTTGGTCATCTCAGCTGACAGATTTCCTTTTTTGGCCACTACGCCTTTGGCGCAAATTGCTTGGGTGCAGATTGGCCTTTCCCCTTGGTTTAACTTTCCAGTTGTCATGTTTTGTGGATGTGGATGGGGCCTAAACCACATTTTGAGCCAGGAAAACAGGGTAGCATGGACATAATGTCTGAACTTGCCACACTTCACTGCTGATGTTCCTGCCTCACACACAAACATCGCTGAATGTCGGGATGTACAGAATAATATCAGGTAATTATTACAGTGTGTCAACATAGTTTTCCGCTCCTCTAGGCCACATACAAATGAATTTCGAGCACATAGAGATTTGGCTTATTTTTTCCGGGTGTTGGTTTTCCCGTATCTGGGGTGCTCCTCCAATGATCATACATAAAACAAGATGTGCCTTCGCTTCGCTCCGGCGAGCTGGTTGCAGATAATTAAATTGACCAATTGACGGAACTGTGGGTCTGTGGTCGTCGAGTCCATCATTTGAAGAGATGTACTTCTCGGGATATCCCTTGAGTGGTTTTTCGCATGCAAGATTCATCAACCATTTCATTCTCATGTAACGTCGTCGCGCCACCATCCCAAAGAATGAATCAGAAGACTGGAATGTTTATTGATTTATCTATGCGGAGCTGGTTGACATTGAAATGAAAGCAGTCTGCACCGGCACTGAAAACTGTACGTATAGATTCGCTCAAGTGACACGCAGAGCAAAGATCTGCCGGGCGGACGCGAATGCAAGCTTGGTTTAAATCCAGCGAAACGCATATGGAAGAATACAAAACGCGAACACCATGTGTGGGCGTGAAAATAAACCAAGTGCAAGGGCGTTACATGTAATCCTTCGTTGAACATTCATGTACCTAAACTCAAAGGTTGCCAAAACTAGACTACCTGTGCACAGGTCCAAGAGTGACCAAGTTCGTTTGTGCCTTCAAAGATTCGACGTGTCAATGCATAGATGTGGATGCGGAAAACATTATCTTAGCTTACATTTCAAGTCTCACAATGCGCGAACTCCATCCTCCATCCCCTCCGGAATTCTGGAGATGCAGATGTAAATAACAGTTCATTGTCTGAATTAATGGAAGCACTCACCGGTGGCCCGGCTCCGTCGGCAGAATGCAACAAAAAATTTGAACATACCCGAACCTGTCAAGCAATCGCAAGATAGTAAAAATGGCTCACCCTAGTTGTTTGCCCCTTTATTCGCTGGCAGGAACCAAGAAAAATGCTAAAGACGAGCAACACGCCAAAAGACTCGCGAATGATGAGGATCCGAATGAGATTTCTATTGAAATGTCAATCCGACGTGTATTGCAAGCAGTATAACGGCAGATACTCAGGAGTTAGTTTGCACCGGAACCTATTCGCGAGAGATAACGCCGAGCAAAGACCATCAAGGCGTAACAAAATGTGGGGGGCGGATTGCGGGAAGACCGAGACATTCAGTCGGTGTCACATAAGTGGCAAGCCAGCAGATCGGATATCAGCAATGGCGAGGCTCAAAAATGAGGACAACCGGCGCAGCAGCGCTGGATTTATTCAATGGAGGTCCAAGGAGGGTGGAAATTGTTCTTGGGCCTCGAACTGACTCAAGAAAAGAATTGAAATGTTCTTCAGCGGCTCTTGCAGTGTACAATTTGAGGCACGAAAGCATTGGAGGTCTTGCTGATGATACTGCTCACTGCTGCGGTCTCAGATTTGTGGGCCAGCGCAAGGACTCCAGTAGAGGCAGGGTGGATAGATCCAGAGAGCCTTGACGAAGTATAATTTTGAAATGGCTCGTGCCACTTGCTCTTGAAAAATTGGGCAGTTTGTACCCATATTGAGGGGATGGCCAGCTGCAAGACGAACTTTAGACGGTGCTTGCGAGGTGTTGTAGAATGGTTCAGCTCGAAGGATGCCTGGGGAGCCTGCATTTGGGCGGGCGATCAAAGGGCCAAGGCCGAGGGAAAGCATGAGGGGGGAAGGAAGGATGCGCTCATGTCAATAGGCCGCTCTTTTGGGCGGGCTTTGAGCGTGGGGTTCAACGGGCATATAAAGGACGGCTCGTCATGGATGACGATATCGCACAGCATGTCAAAGGCCTTCTCAAAACCGAACAGAGCTGTGACGGCGCGTTCAAGCCTCGAGGCAATTTGCCTCTGGTTGCACCTGGATGCTGGAGTGAGAAGAGCGCACAGAAGAAAAATGTACGTCGAAAGGACCGCAAGTGCAATACAATTTAAATAAGGAATTCTTGACAGAGAACTAAGTAATTGGTATTATAACAAAGTTTGATAGTCATCTATGAGTCATCTATGAGCGGACGCCACAGCCCAAACTTAAAGTCATCGCCTCGAGGCCGCTTGTCTCGGTTGCAAAGTAGAGCTTCAAGTTCAGCTGGGAATGAGAATGGCTCCAGGAAAAAACAGAACAAAAGCACCATGCCATGCGGTTTGAGAGGCTTTTCATAGAGAGCTTGTCACTGTGGCTTCTAGTACGACGCGAAGATGGGATACACATAAAAAAGGAATCTGATATTGATCTAAGAAATTCGGGAATAGGCGAGCGCCTAGTGGCGTGTGAAAATAAACATGTGCATACTGATTCATAGGACCTCGATAATATACGAGTAATATGGGATGTATACATTTATCAGTGGGATGGTTATTCACTCTTAGCCCACTACATATTGAGTTTGGTGATGTTGAGGGTCCAAGGATGTATTCAGGTTATGCAGGCTGTCCTGTGTCATTTAAGGCAGATATAAACACTCCTAGGAGTCACCAAAAGTACACCACACTGTCTGATCCAAATTTCAGGACCAAGCATCAACTTTAACTTGAGATATGTGAAGTGGAAATTTCTAATCATTTGTTAAATAGAGCCTTCAGCACTGAATATACTGCAAAGAAAAGCTTGGAAACACCATTTTCCAATGTGAAAGAGCAATATTCAGCTTTATTTGAAGGAAGTTCCACAAGTTTCCACCAAATGGTGTTTTCGGGCGTGACGGTTTTATTGCAAATTATTGCCTCTAGACGGCGCAGTGTCCAAAATACAATCTTCTTAAATGTTGACCAAACTGAGTGAAATAAAGCTTGGGATTGCTGTTTTACCTTCACTGCTTGAAGTATTCAAGTTTTTGACCTCAAATACTGATGAAAAACTAAAAAAGATTTTCAAGCAGAAATTGCACGAAAAATTCATGAGTTTTTCACAAGTTTTCCAGAAATGAGGTAAAAAATTGGAAACATGTAAAAAAACTAATGAAAAAGTTATGAATTTTTCACCAAACTTTTCACCAAAAATAGAAGTGAAAAACTCATATAATTTTTCACCCATATTTTCACTGAAAAACTAGCAGGGACATAATTCTTTGCTGGTACAGTTTCGAATGCATTGCTTAATAAATGCAAAATGACTGTATGGAGATGAACTTTGACTCAGTTGAGGACAATGTGATGAAAATTACCACAATCAGTTGACACAGCCTGTGGCTCAGAAATATGGAAAATTTGCACCATAAGGGGCCATACTGAATGATGAACAGAAAGAGAGACCTTGATGCTCCATATGCCGATCTCGAATCATAGTGTTCTGAACTCGGGCAGTGCAAGCAATTATCCCTTGTTCAACACGCAAAAATAATCACGCTGCATCGTAAATAGTTAGATGGTGTACTCATTGGAAATAAAAAAGAGACTGACGTACAGAGCTGCGACAGTATTGAGGCGGCAGTGCCGCGCAGGTACGAAATATTGGCGGAGTAAATAAAGGGAATCATTTTCAGGTCCGAAACCTTGGTGTGAATTAGGATAGTGTTTATGCTTGCCAGAGATGCAGTCATCACTGTATATTGTGAGGATTTTATGCAGAAATCTCTGGCAAAATATCATATTCTTTGGCTATACATACCCAGTTGAGCATGCTGGAGGGTCCATCGGGCAGTTTTATAACACAACTGCGGGATTTGACTCAAAGGATTATGGATTTGAATGATTACAAGCGGCTGCTCGGCCGCTTTGCGGCCTCGCATCCCCTTCCGCTGATAGCGGGGTTTAAAAGATGATTCAGACAGATTAATATCGGATCGCGGTGCGTCAACTGACCAGCGGAGTTTAAAATGGCTTCGGACAGACGGAGAAGCGTAATTTTAAAGAGAGGGTAAGACATTGGGATTGGCGCGACAGTGCGTGGCCCCTGAAAGTTGGACTTGATGAATAACCAGGCACAAGATTGGCCTTCACTACGCTCCGGCAGTAAGCAGTTTAAGGTTGAAAATACAGATTTAAAGCACAAATGGCAAGGGAATACATGCTCCAAACTACACTAAGATTTCAGTATATATAACATTGGTAGTTGTTGACTCTCCAGCTCTTAATCGTACTTTCGCATGAGACCGGTGACGAATTCTGGAAAGTGCAGTATACAGTTGACCATGAGAGAATACCGGACAAGTCAAATCCACTCCAAGCATGTCCAAAGTCAATCCTTGGCAGCTGTTAAAGGTTGTTGCATATGCAGGTGCCAGTGGGAATTGGCGTCGAAGTAATGTATGTCCTGAGGAGAGACTTGCAGTAAATCCTATCCTTGGTATAAGAATATCTTCGTCTTCCATATGGCTCATCCCGCCGGTGATGCCTTTGAGTAATCGGACAGTAATCAGTCGTGTTCCGACGTGCATCACAACGACTCGGACATTTTTAACCAGTCCCCAATCGACTGAAAAGTTCCGTAAGAGGCGAAAGACTGCATTGGTCTTTATGGTAAGTGAGTGTGGGGGCAATCCAGGAGGAGCGTGCTGCGCAACATAGTCGAGAACACTATCTGGTGCAGTTAAACCTTGTTCATCGACCTCTGTGAGGGAGTCGGGTGCAAGATATATCCGACTAGTTCCTTGAACTCCGTGTAGAATTGTGTCATTATAGGAATACAGCTGCTTGTTTGTTGGCGAAAGTATGGCTCTGGATAAGCAAGCAATTGGATCGGCACGGATTTCCGGTGGGTATACAAAGTCAACCAGCTCGGCAGCTGTGTGAACTTTGGAAAGAATATGCAGGGAAATTTCAGGGCCAGCACCATCACCGATGCTGTCCACGAAATCTGCGAACTCAGGATCTTCTGCATTCCGGCACCTGATAATACCGCCACCCCTCGATAACTATTGACGGGTCTACCCCCCCAAGACCCGTCAATGGTTATCGAGATGTGGCACGGCCACCGTACGGGTTTGGTGGCAGCTGCAGCACCCAGCGGTGGCAGAGCAGCCATGCCACCCAGTAAATACCTCCTATCGCTTGGTCGCTTTTCTCGAACAAACAATGCCACATATGCCACGGAACTGCCATGTGTGCCACAGAACCGCCAGTTGGGCTGGATATTGTGCCATGGGTGCCATGAGGCCACTGACCCAGGGTCAGTAAAATTTTGTTACCCAAATAGTGCCATGGGTGCCACGAGACATTTCGACCTGGGATCAGTAAAATTTGTTACCAAAATAGTGCCATGGCTGCCACCAGACTTTCTGACCCAGGATCAGTGAAAAAATGTTGCCAAAAGTGAGCCATCGGTGCCACGGGACCTTCTGACCCAGGATCAGTAAAATTTTGTTACCCAAATAGTGCCATGGGTGCCACCAGACTTTCTGACCCAGGATCAGTAAAAAATGTTGCCAAAAGTGTGCCATCGGTGCCACCAGACTTTCTGACCCAGGATCAGTAAAATTTTATTACCCAAATAGTGCCATCGGTGCCACCAGACTTTCTGACCCAGGATCAGTAAAATTTTGTTACCCAAATAGTGCCATCGGTGCCACCAGACTTTCTGACCCAGGATCAGTAAAATTTTGTTACCCAAATAGTGCCATCGGTGCCACCAGACTTTCTGACCCAGGATCAGTAAAAAAATGTCAACAAAAGTGTGCCATCGGTGCCACCAGACTTTCTGACCCGGGATCAGTAAAAATTTGTTACCAAAACAGTGCCATCGGTGCCACCAGACTTTCTGACCCAGGATCAGTAAAAATTTGTTACCAAAAGTGTGCCATTGGTGCCACTAGACTTCTGAACCAGAATCAGTGAAATGTTTGAATTTTCCTTAGACCCGTTGATAGTTATCAACTGGTAGTGATAATTTCAGCTTTGCTGTTTGTTGCTTTGCTGTGGATGCCATACCTTACTTCACCTCTTGGTATGGAAAGCCGGATGTTTACACTTGTCAATCAGTTGATAAGTGCAACAAGCATGATGGGCAGACAGATTTGCTAATAAGACCAATGCCACTGCCCCTATCCCATTCTACTCCAAGTCTCCCTGTCTTCTGCTCAGACTCAAGTCTATGCTGAATGCATTGACTTAATATTTCAGGTGCTTTATTGATGCAGATTTCCCATGGCAATAGTGTGTGCTTCCAGGAGAAAGGTGCCTCCACTGTATCTGTGGACTCCATTGGCCCCATTTTATCAGGCTAATTCTTATAGTTATTTTTTCAGCCTACATTGTCTGTGCTCCCCAATGGAGTTCCAGGCAAATTAAATTATTATCAGCTGTGGATCACATTCTTTGAGATATATCTTCTGTATACCTGCATTGGTCCGCTGTTGGTGTTTAACGAACCAATGTATATACACTGTTCTTCCAAATACAGGTCTTCATCCATGAATCAAATTTTCTTTCCACATTCAGGCCCAATTCCCAACATATGGTGGCGTAGGAACAATATTCGGGGTATCATTGACTTCTCTCTAAATTCTTGGGGCTGCTGGAATGCTATACCCTTAGATCTGAGTGGGAATCTTTTTTTCACTCCCCCAAAAAGAAAGTATCTCAATTGCGACAATTTCAGAAGCTTAAACTGCCTACATGGAGGATCAAAAAATCAATTGAATATGGTGGATAATAGCCACCATATTTCTGGATTTTTGCTGCTAGAGGTTCATTCCACTCATGCTGAACAACATATATTTCTTGAGCAGTCATGTGCCAATTGATGGGCAACTGTGGCTGTGTCTTGACATGTCACATGCTCTTCCAGTGGACCCATGCCATCTTTCTTCCTTCTCCTCCAGGCCCTCAAGGCTCTTCCAGCATTCTAATGAAAGAAAAATTGTGCAAGTCCCCATCAAGCATGGGACTGTCATGTTTGCCACAGATGCTGGGTGGCATCTGTGGCACTGACCCCCAAATCCAACCAGCCATGGCACTGGTGGCACAGTAACGGAAAATTCATCAAATTGGGGTGATTTCTTTGGGGCTGACTCAGCTTTTTCTTCTTTCGCCACCATCTGCCTTTCTTGCCCCTGGGGGAGCTATGTGAATTAACCTCAAGCTCCAAGGTAAATCCTATCTCTTTTGTCCATGTAATCCTGTTGGGGAACACAGACACCCATGGCTTTGGGTGGCCACTGAGATCTGTGCCCGGAACTCATGCCTGCCTTATTTTCGGTTGTTGTACTCCTGCCGGGGAACACAGCTGCAAGCTTTGGCAGGCTGCTGAGATCTGTGCCCAGAACTTGTGCCTGCCTTGCTGGGGAACACAGACACCCATGGGGTTGGCTGGCTGCTGAGATCCGTGCCCGGAACTTGCACCTGCCTTCTTTTCTGTCGTTGTACTCCTGCTGGGGAACACAGACACCCATGGGCTTTGGTTGGCTGCTGAGATTCGTGCCCGGAACTCGTGCCTGCCTTTATTTGCCATTTTCCCTGCCCTTTTCATCTGTGGTGCTCTTCCTGGGGAACCCAGACCCTCCATGGTACTCCTGCCGGGGAACCATGTGCTGCCATCGAGATCTGAGCCCAGAACTTAACGGCAATGTCTCCCAATGAATGAGACCCACCGATGCCACGAGACCCACCGATGCCACCGATGCCACCCGTGCCACCCATATCTTGATTTGCATGTGACAGACATGGATGCCATCACTGACCCTCTTCCTACCAGGCTTCCCCACTTGGATTACTGCTACTGGGTTTATTGGGCTCCATGACGATGGTGGGCCGACAGGCTGCTGGACGTCTTTGGGGATAAGCCCAAGCACAAACACTTTAGGCTTGTGAAGTTGAGTGGAAGGTGTGTTGCGCTGTATTCTCTCTTTTCTCCCTTGTCTAAGATGATTTCCTCCAACACTGCCCATTCCATTGTAGACTCGGACAGGAAGGCTATGGCGGCATGCCCAACAAGGGCGTTGTGACCGACATCCATGATGCTGCTGTCCACCCTCTGGAGGAGGCTCAGGCCACAGCCTCCCTGAGTTATGAATGACTGGTACGTGCACAGCACCTACCTCCCTCCCTTCCCCAAAGGATTGCTTCTAGATAAGGTCATCTCATCTTCTGGGGCTTATCCTCGAGTTTCGCCCTGGCACCACTATTCTCATTCACAGCGCCGCCATCTTCCACTCCAACATACCCATTTCAGTGGGGAAACACTGGTACTCCTTTACTCAGTATACGGGGGGTCTCTTCCGATGGTTGAGCCCAGGTTCCAGACAGAGCAGGAATTTTTGGCAACACTTACGGATTCACCGGTGGAGGAGGAGCATTTGGGCTTGAAGTGGCAGCAGCAGGGGTGGCATTATTCTCGACTCTTGACGAACTGAAGGCTGAGGCGTAGCACATCCGCTTTGACATGTTTTTCTTCAATTTAATATCATATGCCACCGATGCCACGAACTCCTTGTAAGAAATTGACCAAGTTTGTGAATCATGCCATGAGCGCCATGGAATAAACTGAGTGGTGCAATGAGTGCCATGTAAAAAATGGCTGGTGCTATCGGTGCCATCATATAATTTGGCTGTGACACCGTGATCCTGTAACTCGACCCGCCGTGATCACGTACTCGTCCCACCACATTTTCGCGTCGCATCTCATCCCAAGCCCCCAGCCACTCAATCTGAATTGGCAGAATCAAAGTAACCCATCACTTGGGTGTCCCCAAATATTTTTGCATTTTCTCTTTAAGCATGTGATGTGATATATTTTGAAACATCGAACAACCCAAAAGGTTCGCTACTTCCATATGAGTACCCCACCTCTTGACTCTTACCACGACACCAAATTTTCTCAACCTCAAAATTTCGACCCAGTTGACTTGGTAAGTGATCTCCTTGTCCTTCTGGCTCATTCTGAATGCCCTGCTGTCTATTTAGGATGCGAGAGAGGGAGAAACGCTCCCCAGTGCCACCAGTGCCATCACGTACCCCACCTGCCAGACGGCTTGCACAGGCCAAATATCCTGAAAAGTATGTACACAGAGTCAGCTAACTGCAATCCATACTCATCTGCTGCAGCCATAAAGAAGAGGAAGCGGAGAAAAGTAGAATTCAGATGGCACGGTATGTGGCAACTAACATGGTTTAAGATATCTTCATGGAAGCTGGGTAGATATAGAGCCAGCATCAAGGCCGACCCTGAGCGTGTACAGGAGCAGAAGGACAGGCAAAAATGTGCTGACAAAGCCTATAGGGAGAAGTAATTGCATTGACTCGCCCTCTCCTACTTTGACTGACCCAATTAGAAATCAGAATCTTCTAGCATTCAAAAAATGGGAGAAAAGGAAGGAAGCAAATGCTCAAAAGGGAACTAAGCAGAGTTATCAGACGGAAGAAAAAAGAGATTATGCTTTGGAATATGCACTTTGGACTCACAGAAAACAGGACGAGCTCCAGAAAAAGGTTTCTAACGCTCTGTGGAGGGACAAAGACGGGTATGTGATGCACGATGGCCAGTAGCTTACAGACTCCTCGTTTACAAAACTCATGGCATACGTAGCACCAGTGGCTGTGCCTCGAAAAAATAATTTGAGATCAAGGATTTTCGGTGGCAACAGTGGCATAGTCAAGGATTTCCAGTGGCACGGGGGGCACAGTACGCAACAAACAAATGGATCAAGCCCCGCGACCAATATCAACTTGTTCTTTGCTCTCAATGCCATTGCTCTATTGATGCTCACCACCCTTTCACACTGACCCCGGTGCTACCCACATCCAAGCCCCTTCATTTTACCTTGTTTCTAGCCCCACTGCCTTGGACAACTGCAGTGTCTACACCTTTTGGTGTGTCACCTTTTTTTTTTTTGGGCCAGCCCTGAAGGAGACACAAAAAATGTCCAGTGCCCAGTGGATGTCCGAATATATCCCCTGGGGGGGTGCCGCCAGGTACTCATCCTGGGAGGCTTGCCTCCCGGCTTGGCATGCCTGCTACGATGCTGGGGAGCACACCCACCCTGCAAGCCCTGCAACCTCTGTGTGCCTGCAGCCTCCCCAGATGCCCATGAGCCCACCACACCACACCATCGCCGCCGGCACCCCACCTACTCCCAATCCAGCCACTTCAGTTTCTCCCAGCACCATGTCGACACGCAGTGCCACCAGTGCCACCTGTTCAACCCTCAACCTCGAGGCCTATTCACACACCAACCCCTCCCAGGCTCCACCCTGCCCCAGTCGAGAGGGGTGTGAGCAGCCATTCATCCTCCATTCTCAATCAACTCCCCTTGAGCGCCTCCGATGTCGGGCATCAACTCTGCGGACAATCCTCAAGTTGCCACCTATGTGGCAGCAGGCCACACCCTGGAGGAGGTAAAGGCTTTTTTTGGTGTTCACTATTCAGGGGAGGCGTTGATTTTGAAGGAGTATGCATATGATTCAGACAGTGAATACGGGCAGGATCCATAGCTATTGTAGTCCAATCTTCTCACTCTTCCCCTCCTTTTTTATCTACTTCTACTTGTAACAATTTTTTTTTTGAATCAGATGGCAGGCACAGGAGGCCAAATCAGATGGCATTTGTGGCACAGGGAGCCAAATTGGATGGCATCAATGGCACACACTGAAGCAGACACTATAAGACATTGGTGCTACCTGTGCCACCTGTGCCACTGGATGTTTGCATGACATCACTAGCACTCCAGGCACAATGATTGACATTGGTAAGCCAGGAATGATGTAAGTATCCATATTTGTTCCTGCCATCAACATTCTTTCCAATGCCAAAGGATAAGAACAAGACAAAGCCCTGGTCAACTATACCTTCCTGGCAGACCTCGACCTTCCCCAGAATCCTGATACTACTTCCTCCATCTGTGCCAGGGCTATACCTGCGGCCCATCAGCTCCTAGACTCATATTACAAACTCCAGCGGGCCAGGGAAGGAATTTAACGGCTGAACAAGGGCAGAGGATCCTGTATTGGCATAATTGTCGGGGTAGGTTTGATGATGTCCACTGGAAGTGGCTCCAGGCAACGAAGAACAAGCTGGGCCCTGCCTTCACAGGGACCCTTCAACCTGGAATCTGGGTGATTTCCAACAGTGCCACCATTGCCAGATCCTGAAGAACAAGGGCCAGTGCCACTGATGCTATGGGTGGAGGAGCCTCAAACAACAGAGATGAACATTGATGAGCTCACAGGAGGGGAGCATGATGAAGGATCTCGGGACAGATGGCTTCTGGGTGATGGATCCAGTGATGAGAATGAGGGACCAGATGATGAAGGAGAGGAACTGTCTGCAGTATTAGAGGAAGTAGCATCACTAGGAGTTGACAGATAGTTGGACTTGATAATAGGGTGGCACTGATGGCATGAGGACTAGGAGCCACTTCATCTAGACAATAGATGGATATTCCTCTCCGTGTCCTGCAAAGCTAGAATGCCACACACACCACTCTTTGCTGGAGGTTGTCTGACTGATCCCAGTTTCGATGGGGTGTGGCCCTCATGGCATTCTTTGACTTGTTGGATCCTGTGAAGAGATGGTCCATGGCACTGATGGCATTATTTAGGTAATTTCCCCCCCCCCCCTCAGAATTTTTTTTTTACTTATCCTGGGTCAGAAGGTCTGGTGGCACTAATGGCACTATTTTGGTAACAAAATTTTACTGATCCTGGGTCAGAAGGTCTGGTGGCACCGATGGCACACTTTTGGCAACATTTTTTTACTGATCCTGGGTCAGAAGGTCTGGCGGCACCCATGGCACTATTTTGGTAACAAATTTTACTGATCCTAGGTCGAAATGTCTCGTGGCACCCATGGCACTATTTGGGTAACAAAATTTTACTGACCCTGGGTCAGTGGCCTCATGGCACCCATGGCACAATATCCAGCCCAATTGGCGGTTCTGTGGCACACATGGTGGTTCCGTGGCATATGTGGCATTGTCTGTTCGAAAAAAGCGACCAAACAATAGGAGGTATTTACTGGGTGGCATGGCTGCTCTGCCACTGCTGGGTGCCGCAGCTGCCACCAAACCCGTACGGTGGCCGTGCGACGTCTCGATAACTATCAACGGGTCTTGGGGGGGTAGACCCGTCAATAGTTATTGAGGGGTGGCGGTATTATCAGGTGCATTCCGGATAGGGATCGTGAGCCGGAGGGTGGAAAAGTCGGCAAAAAGTGGAGATGATTTAATTGATGCATCAACGACTTCTGCACATGAACCCCATCATATCACTGGGCAAGTTTGGCGGAAGTCGCCAAGGAGAAAAATAACCTTCCCGCCGAACGGAAGGTCATTCCCCATGACTCGCCGACATGTTTCTTCAACACATGATAAAACAGCACGGTTTGCCATTGGAGCCTCATCCCAAATAATCAGAGCAGCCTCGCGTATAAGCTCTCCACGGGGATCCGATGGATCAATTGGCGATTCCAACATCTCGTTTTTGTTATTCACTGGGACCCTGTTGATAGCATTAGGTTGGTGTCTGATTCGCAAACAATTTCACTCACTTTAAATGCAGAATGGGTTGTTCGCCCCCCACTATAAAGTTGTGCGGCAAATGCGGATGTCGCTGTTGGAATAACAATGCGACCCATTGACCGTAATTTATCGCAGAGGGTGTTGACGAGGGTCGTTTTGCCACGGCCTGCTTTTCCATCAATGAAGATGCGGAGTGGTAGGCCATCTGTAATGGCCGAGAGGGTTTGGGAGAATATAGAATATTGTTCAGAGTTGAAGATTCCAACGGTACGTTGTGCTTGAGTTTGTAGTGCATGTGCTAGGGGACCCCAGCGTTGAAATTCATGCATTACTTCCCTTGTATGAATGGTCGCTTCTGGCAGCGCAAAATCCCCGGGACGTTTTCCATACTCCTCCAGCAGGTGACTGATATCATCAAGCGCGAAATTTAGACCAAGTTCAAGACTATTGTTGTTTTTAAGAGTGAAATCGAGTGCCAGGTTTTCTTGAACGCTCTCCCACAGTGCCAAGGGCGAATCCACGCACTCATTGACCAAGAGATGGACAAAAAGAACTCGCAGCTCGTGAGGAGTTCGCAAGTTCTGAATGGCTTCCAGCATGGCATATGTTGCTTCGTTCCTATCTGCAAATAGACCTAGCTCGCCCGCAGCCTCTTGGAATGAGCTGTATTCAGTGTTTTCGACTGTCCGAGCCATTCTGAATGATCTGCACAGCTTGGTTTGGAGTATCACATGCAAATAGAAAAGTTCACCCTGAGAGGGGCGGACAGAACGGATTCGAACAACATGGGAGTGTGCTCCAGATCGCATGATGATGTGCATGCGCGGGGAGTCAGTGTCGTTTGACTGCTCGAGAAAATATGTTGCATTTCCCTTTCTGCTGGGTGCGGCTTTTGCGAGACGGAAAAGCGTGAAGTATTCCGTATACGTGAGGTCATCGAAATGACGAATCATGCCATCAATGAAGAATGAACATGTCGGCCGCAGGAAGTATCAATCGAGCTGAGAGAGAACACTGGAATTGTTCGCCCGATGATATGAGTGGTTGGAAGTGGCATCCGGCAAGTGAATCGGCAATGCACTGATTGCGGGTTCTTTTTTAGTGACATGGAACCCCATGATTCGCCAAGCTGCTTCTCCTGAAGAGAGATATCGTGCATCCCAGAACTCATCAATTTCGTCTACCGGACCCTCACCGGATGCTGCCATAAGATACCGAGTAGAGTCTCCTGCTACATTGAGAATGCGATAAGACGTGTGGAACGAAATATTTTCAACTTGGTTTCTCACCTTTGTGGATGTATTTGAACAGGTATTGGAAGAGATGGGAACTCCCTGCGATCTCGAAATTGATATGGCATAAAGCAAAGCGATAAGCTTGCTCTCCAGCTGTACCGCCGATACCCCAACGTTAAGGGCCTTCTCGGCGGCAACAAGCTTTTCAACAGCCTGACTATGTTTTTGTTGAGCATTCTGGTACATTGTGCGCGCGGCGTTTTTATGCGCTGTCAATTCTTTATTGCTGCCTTGATCGATGTCCGTTTTATGAGCAACATACCATTGGCCGTGTCGCTTGCTTCGACTTTGACCAGAGCCCGTTTTTTCTGTTCAACAACTTTCACTGCGGCCTCGACTTTTTTGCGCGCTTGATCGACAGCTATAGACATAACAACAATCGGGCGGCTGCGAAACACAATGAAATCTTTCGTACCCTTGACAAGTTTCGGGTTGGGCGGTGGCAGGGGCATGTCTTTGTCGAGTTCGGACGTCGTAGGCATGAGTGGTTCAGAGTCCATGCTGGTAGGATGGTGACGAAAAGAAAAGATATCCAATAACGACACTTGGACCATTTATCCCCAGTCTGTGGCCGGATTCCGCCGCTCCATGTCGCTTTGATGCGTTCAAATGTCACATGATCAGTTGTGACTTGAACCTTTTCGACTCTCTCCTCCTGCAAGATAAAGCCCCAAAAAATAAGAAAAAAAAGCAGGTTGGCGGTACAATAGATGTCTACGGCATGGAAAACAGCTATATTAACCTTGGCCTACGCAGGAACTAAGCGGTTTTGATCTTGGACTCGAGTGACAAAGTTACATGGTCAGAACTTCCAGTTTCTCTCAGTTCCATGGACATGGATTTACAGAGACCTAGGTAGCATAATAAATTAATTTTCTAGACTATAATATAGACCATTTTCGCAAGGATAATGGTCTCACATTTTGTCTCGACACCCGCACAACGCTCCGCCGTGTTGTTGGTCTCTGCTGGCTCTCGTACTGTCTCTGGGCCCATTTTATGGCTCCGTCGCTTTTCCTTTGTATTTGGCAGAACAATAGAGCATTTCCCACCGAAAGCAGTCTGAACTCACCGCAAATACGGCCTGTCCACCTCTGCCATCATTTTATATATATATTGTCTGGTGTCTTCCAGACGCTCGTGTCCCGCACTTTTGCCCACTTTGGTTTTATTCAGAAGATTTAAAAGATGACTATGTTTGAAATGAAGGTACCACTTGGCCCCAGAGCTGCGAATTTCTCGTTATGGGTGTGTCGCAAACTCGTTACGGCTACAGGCAATTTTGTTGTACTTCATGCTGAACGCACCGTTCAAATATTGGTCTTTTGAGGTGGGGGTTGCATATCTAGGATGTTTAACCCTGCTCTGGAATATTTTTGTCAATTTTGATACATGTGAATAATATATCTTGAGCCACGGTTTGGGTCGAAAGATGGTCCATACTTGCGTTGTGATTCTTGAACTTGATCACCACCTTGGAAACTAAAACATGATTATCGGTTCAAATTCGGTCACAATACCATACACAAGTCTCGTGAGACATTCTCCCAGCCCATAGACCATGGTAAATGACCCGAAATTTGTGCCGCAATGGGTGTTGGCGCGGGGCATTGTGAAGTACGCCGCCGAGACACATCACCGGTCGTGTGCAGCGTACCGCTCCAGGAAAGGCACAACAACACTGTTATCTTCTTCCAATCTTATTCCTGGGCAGGAATGGCGACCAACTCCGCGAGAAAGCTCGGATCCGAATGGCGGCGTAGGAACAAAGATCTATTATTCTTTTGGCCCCTCAATCACTTTTCAGGCATCGACAACGCTTGAAGGAGCACGACTTAGAGTGGGAGAGACAAAAGGAACGAGCTCGGGCTTCTGATGAGAAATATCGACGGAAGTATGTACGTTTCCCTTTACAACCTCGCTGCCCTGATGTAATCGTTTCATGCCAGACATGCTGAGGACCTTGCTCTCAAACAGCGTATACGCTGCGAGAAGTGAGCCGTTACTTGTTGCCGCAGCTTGTGAAGTTGATTGAGGTCCCTTGTAGCGCATACATCGAGAAGTATGGGGTAGAAGCCCACACCGAACATGGTGTCCACGAGGGGAATGCCCGGAGGGCGAAAGATGCAGCCATTGCCCAGGGGGTAGCTGCTGAAGGTGAATGACAGCAGCGCAGAGCAGCAATGACGGAATGAGCGGGGGAATGGGCGGCGCGAAGGCACCATGATGCGCAGCTCATGCCCTGATTCTCGACGCGGTCGGCCAACCTCACAGCATTTCGTAGATTTGGAATAATGAATAGCACATTTGATTCGCGCATAAGACATGAAATTCAGTTATTAAATGCACCGACATCAAGTACTAGCGCACAGCGTTCCTTTTCTCAGCCAACGCCAACTTTGCCTTCAGCGCATCGAGTTCCAAGTGCTGAGCTTTAAGCTCTTCCTCCTGCAAATCCCGCTCCTGCTGCACGTCTTCAGCCTGACGAATGGCACTGCGCTGTGCCTCTTCCAGGGCTGAGGTGGCCGCTTCCTTGTCTTCTTGCGCCAACAGAAGACGCTTGTGCATGTTCTTTGTTTCTTCATGGCGTGCTGCCATGAGTGTCGCGAACGTCCGGTTGAAATGATTAATAATCTGCTCGGCATCCTTTTAGCTTCCTTTGAGAAACGTGGAGATGTATAATGCAGGTACCCCCCTTGACCGAACATGTGCTGTGCGCTGAAGTGAAGCCAATATCCGGTCTCGAGGGATACCCGTTCGCACTGTCATGCTAGTTAGTTAGATTTCGTCGTGTATAATGCATAAACACGTACTCAATCAATGATATCGGAGACACAGCGCAAGAAACTAGCGCTAGCTTCAGACTGCTCCTTCAGGGCAGGACGCAAAGGTTTGGCGCGCAAAATGTCTGCAGAGGGGTAGGAGATGGATGTGGATGGAATAGGATAGACGAGAAATACTGAATGCTTGGTTTCCTCGCTTTGCCCCTTCGACCTTCCCATATATAGGGTTTTTTTTGGAAGCGCGGACTCGTTGCCGTCTCACGGGACCAGAAAGAGGTGGGGAGTCCGAGTCATCACTGTTGTTGCCAACTTGGCCTCCGCTTGTGGGCTCGGCAGTCGACAGCAGATTGGTGGGGGAGGAACTAGAAGGAGCCTGAGTTTGCGAGGATTCCGGAGTCGGCACTGTGGCACTGTGAGTGACTACAGCTGGGGTATCTGAATTAGATTCAAACGATCGGATACATGAATGAGAAATAATTAAACAGAGTCAGATGGACACACCATGGTGAGAGCCTCTCGTTTGGAGCAGGGTCGGGTCAATCTGAGGGAAGGTTTAGTTGGAGGAAAAGATAATCACATCCCAGCGTACCGGTGGATCGGGTGTGCGCCAGTGAGGAATATTCCACAAAGGTATGTGGGGCTGCCCAGGGCGAGGCAAAAGCCAGTTATACGAAGCCGGTAGAGGGGAACCTTGGCTCTGGTAAGTAGCTTTGCGTTAGTGAAGCCTAGCACTTAAGGAATGACGCACAGGTTGGTAATGAGTTCTTGGTTGTGCATCCTCTTCACCCATCGTGGTTGAGAGGACGAGGCCAGCGAAGCCGGACGTGACGTGGCATTGGGGCAGTGGGATAGCACTGCAGGTACTGAGAATGTCGAGATGGTGCGGCGCGAACGGACAGCCGAGGTCGAAAGGGAGAAGGTGTGTTCTGACGGCCAAGGTCAAGGTCAAGAGGGGCAGAGTGATCCGACAGCTACAAGGCGGCGGTACGATCTGGAAGCCAAGGTCGAGCGGGGCTGCGATCCGACATGACAGCCAGGCTCCTGCAGTGCGATCCGACAGCCGGCGTTGAAAGAGAAAGAGCACAGCGCGAGGTCGAAAGGGAGAAGGTGTGTTCTGACAGCCAAAGTCAAGAGAGAGACGCAGAGTGATCCGACAGCTACAAGGCGGCGGTACGATCCGGAAGCAAAGGTCAAGCGGGACTGCAATCCGACACGACAGCCAGGTTCTTGCAGTGCGATCCGACAGCCGGCGTCGAAAGAGAAAGGGCACGGCGCGATCTGACAGCGATCTGCAAAATTGAATGTGCACCAAGTCAAACTTTCTCCATGGACGACAACCCCATACCCTATATATCACTGAATACTCCACCTGCGTCTCCTCAACACCTCATTGTCCTCGGGGACACGACATCGTTGCGATATACAGCGATGACACCAGTTCGAAAGCGGCATCATGCGGGTCACAACAAGACGCGAGCTAAAAAAATCCGGTCAACACCAGTTGAAGATAATATGAGCGAGCAAGGACCAGCCTGGGATTCTGCAGCAGACGACCTGCTTGTGGGAAGTGATCCCATTTGGAACAGCCCAGAAAGGCCATCGAACGAAGACAATGACCTGGAGGAAATGCCTTCTTCTCAGGACGTCCGCAGCCTGGGGTACCTAGAATATTGCGAGAACATCCAAGAAGAAGGGGGGGCGTTCTACCAGATCGGGTCTGACCTTTTCATGGTGAACGGTTGGGACCCGAAGAAAAAGATATTGAAAGTGCGGCCATTCTCTCATAAATTAACATACATACCATTGAATACTGCTTTTGCTAGTCGTCGTCTTGGTTTCATGTTCAGCGGTCAACGATCAGCGATACGGATGTTGTCGTGTGCACCAGCAGTTTCTTCGACAAAACGGGGAAGAACTATTTCCGTGGGATCCCGATTTTGCCAACCGCAATGCCGAGGCCGTCTTGTTTTCGCGCCAAGAGTTACATGAAGGCACATTTACCAACCACTTCTCTTCACCCTCTCCCAACGTGCGGTCTCTGAACGGGCGAGTGATTGTTGTTTACACTGGGGACGATACGGGAACTGGTCATTGGGTGTGCACAAAGGATTCGGCCAACCACTGCTGGCATACCTCGAGATGCCGGGATTTGCTGCAAAAGCTGGTTTTGGTGGATCCTACGGCGACCGACAACATGATTGGGGATGGCTCAAGCATTGATTATTCAAGTACGGCGGGTCCCTCGGTTCGTCGGTGTGATCTGATGCTGATCCTTCTCTAGTTCCTCGAGGACGACGAGCTGCTCTCGCACAGCAAGCTGTGTCCTACCTGCCCATTTCTCCGCCACTCTGGGCATCTTTGGGGTCGGACCCTCAGTTTTATGAACGTGCCCCAGCTTTGGAAAGCAGTCCAGATGGTCTGCACCTAATTGACACGTCTACCTGCTGCTGCTCCGAACCACGGTGTCGGTACAATCCAGCGCTACCGGTCTTGCAAATGGAATGCACTGTGTATGGGCTGTTCCGGGAATGGAAATGCCCCATCGAACTTCAGGTGTGCTCGAACCCATGGTGTCACCACAGACATATTGGACCGGATAGTCGAGAACTTGGTATATTCAATTACAATAATCGAAGGCTCTTTGCGCATGACTTACTCGACAAGTACACCTCAGCATATACCTCATCGGAGACGCGTTTCTCTGCCTGGGTCTCTGTTGTCAGTCGACGCTACAAACTCCACAGCGGACAGACGGAGCACCCATTCGTGACGCCCGAGCTCTTCCGGGCCGTGTGGTTCAGCTAGGTTCAATTGCAGTATTTGGAGGGCAGTATGATGTGCCCACGTTGCGGTCCTTCTCCTGAAAATACCATTTGGGATGGGGTTACCCTCGCCTTCAACCGAAAGCATTTGCTACCGAGCCTAGAGCCTCCGACCGTGTCTCAAGCAGAGTCTATTGAACGGAGCACGACACGATACATGGCTAGTCAGCAGCTCCTACCCTATCAAAAAGTCCGCCGGCTCGTGCGATGTGTGGTCACAGGACCACCACTGACTATGGCCCGAATAAATGCAACGGTTGTGCCTCGTGGGGCGACAGAAGATCCCAATGACGAGGAGGCCGACAAGGAGGAGGATGAAGATGACGACGAAAATGACGAGGTCGAAGGTGGTTCTCGCAAGAAGACTCGAGCTGAGAGGGCCGCTGCTAAAGTTCAACGGGAAATGCTGGAGAGGCTCAACGCAATCCCCGGCGCTGTTGCGGGCCTCTCCCATGCGTGCCCGGCCTTGGGCGCCCTCTTTGAGTCGAAATTCGGGGAGCTGGCAGTTGTTCAGGGGAACGTAGTGCCAGATGTCTATCGGTGTTTATTCATCGAGGTAAGTCTGTTTGGCGGAAGCCGTGGGCCGGAAATCACTAATAGATCGAGTTTAGCTCAAAGCTGAAGAGTCGGTACTCCAGATGGCAAACAAGCCCGCGCTGGATGCCCTCCGGGCTTTTGTGACGGAGCCAAACCATCGGAATGCATCCGCTTTGGTGGAAATTCCCGCGATCCATGAGCTACTAAGTCATGAGAAGAGCGCGACGCTTCCGTTCCCAGTCATAACTATCCAAGTCTGCGAGTGGATCCTAAATTGTGGCATGATGGTTCTCAAATCTTTGATCAAAGGTCCGGAGCCTCCAAAGATGGATGAGGGTCAGGTTGAAAAACCGTGGATGAAGGTAAGACTTGTCGGCGGTTATTGAGAAGAACTGACATGGGGAGTTTCAGACTGGTTGCTGCTACGGTGTGCCGAAAATCAGGGAGCGGCCACGATACCCAAAGTTGAAGCACAATGTCACCAACGATATTGGCGGCAAGCGTGGCGTGAAATGCTCCAAATTTTACTCCCAGTATGGTGAGCGATGACTGACCGGTGGTATTATGTGTGTGTGGTGTACACATAGCATCTGCTACGGGTTTCACTGCATTCCCAGAGGCGAAGGACGGAATGATGTGTTTTCGGCACTGATCACCCGCTGGGAGAAGGCTCCAAAAAGGGTGATCTACGATTTCGCCTATGCGTTGGGACCATATTGCATGACCCGCGAGCCTGCCTTCTTTGCGAACACGCTGTTTCTGATTGACGACTTCCACTCCGTTGGTCCCACGAAATGTTCTCCAGCCGCATTCCTCAAAACCCATTGTAATGTGGATCCTCATTTAGCATATATCAACTCAAGTGCTGGGGAATGTGGCAACAGTGGTTTAGGGCGTATTCGCAAGTCAGTCAGTTATATGTCGCAGGGGAGAGCAATTATTTATTCGAGAGTGTTTTTGTGTATATGGAATAGGCTACGTATTCGGAAGTTGAATGAATGATAATCCTATGTGTCAATTACAGTGGGATGATAATACTGAGGGAGGCTGTGAAATGCTCAAGTCAGCTACGGTCGGATCCGACAGCGGTGGTTGAGAGAAAGAGCGCAGTGCAATCCGACTGCGAGGGTCGAGGAGCATAGGGCACAGTGCGATCCGACAGGTAACGTCGAGATGGAGATGGTGCGGTCAGATCTGACAGCCTGTGTCTAAACGCACAGGGCACAGTGTGATCCTACAGGTAATGTCGAGAGGGAGTCAGATCTGGCAGCCAATGTCTAAACGCAAAGGGCGCGGTGCGATCCGACAGCTAACGTCGAGACAGAGTGGCCGCTGTTGGATCCGACAGCCAAGCTCACAAGGAGAGGCAGCGGTCAGATCTGACTGCCAGGATCGAGGGGCAGAGGGCGCGGTGCGATCCGACAGCTAACGTCGAGACGAAGAGGTCGCTGTTGGATCTGACGGCCTGTGTCGAGAATCAGAGGCGGCGGTGCGATCCGACTGTCAGCATCTAAACGAAGAGGGCGCAGTGCGATCTGACTGCTAGAGCTTAAATGCAGAGGGCGCAGTCGGATCTAACAGCCAGTGTCTAAACACAAAGGGCGCAGTGCGATCCGACTGCTAGAGTTTAAATTCAGAGGGCGCAGTCAGATCTAACGGCCAGTGTCTAAACGCAAAGGGCGCTGTGTGATCCGAGTGCTCGGGTCTGAACGCAGAAGGCACGGTCGGGTCCGACTGTTGGGGTCGAGAGGCAGAGGGCGCGGTGCGATCCGACAGCTAACATCGAGACAGAGAGGTTGCTGTTGGATCCGACAGCAGGGGTCCAGAGGGAGAGGCGGTGGTCAGATCTGACAAGAGGGCACACTGACAGAAAGAATCGGTAGGGCGCAGTGCGATGCGGCGGCCATGGTCGAGAGGCAGAGGCGGCGGTGCGATCTGGACGAAAGAATCGGTAGGGCGCAGTGCGATGCGGCAGCCATGGTCGAGAGGCAGAGGCGGCGGTGCGATGTGGACGCCAGGGTTGGGTGGTGGTAAAATCAAGACGGCGGTAATATCTGACTGCCAGCGCGGGGGGGCGACAGGTGGTAGGTGTCTCTGCGGCGGGCTGAGGTTTGTTTGGCAGTGAGATCGTAGGCGATAATACGGCATAACATCAGGGACTTATCCGCTTCCTTATGCCTAATCATTGTCCTTTGTATAAAAGATATTACATTTTTCAGTCATGTAGTAATGTTGATGCCGTTTAAGGAAGCTCCGCTACACCAGTGGTTCTGTTATCATTTATTCTTAGCGCGATAATCACCCTACTGATCACGCGCTGTCCCGATCAAATATTGATCAATGTTGAGTTGTCCGCTTTTGGCACACAACTCAGCCCATATGAGTAGTGTGTATTGTCGCTGAGTACCAGGACAGCACACCGCCTGATGGGATCAGCAAATTAGAATCCAGCCCAACAGACAATTGCACTTCGAAGTGTTCTTTGTATTTCTTAAAAGAACAACAAATGTGAGGGTCATAGTCTTTTATTGACTTCTCTCAAGATCTCTGACAAAAAAATGAATAATCACTCACATTCAAGACCTTGGAATATCAACAAAGATGTCTCAATCTGTAAATGGGATCTACTTCTTCAAAGATCTCGCTCACGTGTGCCCTCAAAAAGTTCACTTCTTTCAAGATCTTCAAAGATCTTTGAAGATCTCAAGAAAGTTTTCAGCTCTTTATAGATCTTTGAATTTCTTGGAAGATCTTGAGGTAATAAACACAGAAAAAGCCTTTTGTCCAATAAGGACCTTCATACAAAACCTTTGGTTTTGGTTTGAGGGTCCCGGAGCCAAAACCATGGTTTACAAACTAAACCAAACCAAAGAGGTAGCTCAAGGTGATCCGAGCCAAGGTCACCTCGATCTGCCAAATATGGTAATGGCTCGAGCTAAGCTGAAACTTGGCTCAAGCTACCTTCACCTTATGGCAACACTAGTCAAATGACCAGCGGAGTTTAAAAAGGCTTCAGATGGACAGAAGGCGACAATTTTATAAAGAGGGTGACTGTACACACGTCTTTGCGTCTATCTGTTTGCCTACCTACTGTTCCGTAGATCTGAGGACAAATGACCTCTCTTGTTGCTTACCGTCCTCTCGCATGCACCAGATTCTCCACAGCTTCAATCACCCTTGATTCGCCATGCCAACGCTTTACCCACCCACCTGCTTCACTTTTTCTATGCTTTGCTGCGTCCATGTTTCTTCCCAATCCCACCCACGCCTCACCTCCTTCCGTCCCGTTCCCCCGAGTCAGCCGCTGGCGGCCAGTCTTGGCACCAGGCTTTTCGGAAAGCTCCCACTATTTCCTCCCTTCCTCCCTTGTGCGCGCTCATCCATTTTAGTGTTAGCTGGTGCTTGAACGGTTGGCCGGCACATCAATGGTCATCAAGTTAGCGCCTGGCAGGAGTGAGTCTTCCTGGATAGTCATGTCTGCACGGTATTGCAATGTGTTCTGGTCACCAAAATTCAGGATTGCTTTTCTGTGTTTACGCAGGCAGCGCTCCATTGTAGTGATTTGGTAGGTGGTGATTGGGTAATGACAACACTACGGATCCTGTGTTTACATATATGGAGAATATCTATATTTAAATCCAGTCATTATGCAGTGATCGTCAGAATCGCCAGCAGCGCATCCCACGTCGGCATATGATTCAGGTGCTCTCGTGCAAGGATTGGCCCCCTGGTGCCCCCCCTGAACAGCGGATCAAATGGCGACACCTCCTGCTGAATCCATTTGAAGTCGATATACTCACTCACCACGAACAGCTTGAAGAACCCTGAGCTAGATTCCTCACCCAACGGGAGCGAGAACTCGAATGCGGCCTCGTTGCCCATGCCGATTGTCTTTGTCCCGTTGGCTGGAAGCGGGACTTGGACGCGAGGGCCTGCAGGTTTATATAAGCACTGTCGGACCAGGATATCAGGGTTAGCATGCAACCAAGGCGTAAGGTGTACTACGCACCTGTATCGTATATTCCTCTGGATCGAAATAGAAGAAGTATGGAAAGAGGTCCACGGGAGACGTGTTACTAATCGTGAAACCGTACTTGGCACCCGCTTTTGACGGGAACAGTGCCTCACCGTCCCTGACCATGTTTCCATCCTGCCCAATATGCATGTCTGGGGTGCGGTGAGGATAGTCGCCCAGCAGTCGGTGCATCTCAAGCGTGAGCTTGCCCTTCAATGTATCCGCCTCATTGGAGCGGTCAAGGAAATAGTTGAAGTGCGCAATGCCATCCATTGCATCGGGAAGGCAGGTGGGGCTGCTCCTGAGTGTGAAGCGTATCTCCCGCTGACACTTGAGCATTGTGCTTGTCCGTGGCTCGATGACGATCTCCTTTCCATTGCTCCGCACTACTATGTGTGCCTTCTCAAGAGAAAGTGCCTGCACAAATTTGAGTGTTTGCCTAGTGCGCGTTACCGGGAACAGGTCGGCAGAGTATAGGAAATCGTGGGAGATGTGCACGAACAGGATCATTGACTCGTTCTTCCAATTGGATATCTCAGCGCATGTCCCGTAGGGAATCGCGAGAGGTGGCTGGTTATCTATCAGCTTGCTGACAAGGATTGTGTGGGAAATCTTCACGGATTGCGCAACAAAAGTACACAAGAAGGTATTGTTCGGTGCAAATGCAGAGAACTCTGTCCCAGGTACAACACCCTCCACGGTCCCCATCTTCACCTGAAATACCTGCGAGCTGTCAGAGTCTCGTGGCTCCACCGGTGATTGCTGTGTAGAGGTGTATGGTGTCAGGGGAACAGCATGTCGACGGGTTGCCAAAGTCTGATTCCCAAGATCTGTATACATAGTCATCCCACAGGGGGCCGACCCGGAGGCGGGGTTATCTAAACCAGTATTTCCATGTCCATCTCCATTATCAGTTTGGTGGTAATCAGGCCCACATTCAGGGATTACAATATCCTCAAATCTTTGGCTCTCGCCTGGGATAGCAATTTCTGTCTCGTTCTGACTCTGTAGTTCCGCTGAGTCAATTTCAGAATTCTGGATCTGTGTATGACCCGAAGTGTGTGATGCGATCTTTTCCTCGTTCTGACTCTGTAGTTCCAGAGGATCTACATCAGAAATTTGGGCAAGTCCATCAATGTTGTCTTCTTGGACACTGGGGCCTGGTGTAAAATGGTTCCGCTGTTCAAAGATTTTGCTTTCCGTGTTGTTTCTTGGATTGGTCCCTTGATTTTCTTCAACTGTTGTGTCTTTGCTATGGTATATATACGATGGTCAGTGTCATTATCAAGGTCTCCATCGATGTCTTACATATCCACCAAAACATTCAGCTCTGCATCCCGATACATTGTGGGTAGAATATTCTTGAAATTATGAGTGGCTAAAGTTGAGGAATTGGGCAAGAGTTCCGCAGATCGTGGCCTACACAGAATTCAGCTGGAGATGTCTGGTCATCAATGCACACTAACCGCCTTAACAGCGCAAGGAAATCACGGAAACTTTGGAACCAAGGTGTTTGTGCCCACTCCTCGCGATCAAGCTTGGCAAATAAATTTGCGATTCCAACCAGCACCGTGGCGGCGAGAGCGTCAACACCATCATAATCGAATGGCGCTTCTGTTTCATCGATGATAGGGCCCAGTGTCGGGATATCAACCCCGATGTCCTTGAGCACCCAGACCATCGCGCAACACAATTTTGTGACAATAACAGAGTGCACGTTCCCAGTCCCTAGCCAGAAGCCAGGCAAATCAAGGATTCCTCCAAGGTATCGCATGGAGATTGCCCTGGCATATGAAGTTCCTCTGCGTCATCCCGTCAGAATTGATTTATCCCGGAACGTGGCACTCACGAGCAATCATGTTGAATCAACAGCTGTTCAATTACAGTCAGTCTCTCTTCCTCACAGCTGGTTAGCTGGGCAATGCTACAATCCTCCAATATGGCAGAGATCACAGTATCTGACAAGCAGACGGCTGCCAAGGTGTTCCAAAATGTCCATTCTTCATCTGGTGGACCAGTAGAGCGATCCCAAAGTGCAAAAATGGTGTCTGTCGACATTGCATTTTCCATAGATTTGGCACGGAGAAAATAGATCCGGAGCCCAGGAAAAAGAGAAACAAGGTCAACGACGTCCTTGAATGCTTGGCACTGTGTATCGGCCGACTCAGTGCTGTGGAATGCGGTATATGATTATATATAGCTGCAACAACAGCAAAACAAACGCACGGCAGGGTATATCTCATCAACTTCCAACAAAGTTTTTCCAATTTGAGGCAGAGTGAATCACGAACGACCTCCAATACTTGAACTCGTTGTTCGCCGTTCCCGAAAAAAGATTTGATTTTCTTGGCGATGACATGAGGACCGAGGCCTAACCGATATGCGGCACGGTTGGCTTGCCTCTCCAGGACTCTCCCCAAGGAGGTGTAAACACGATCCAAGGTGCGTCCTGGGGAAGGATACGTATGGAAGAAAAGGGCCCAGCTTCGCTGGCGTCGTGACTCCTCCAGGGGCGTAGTCGAAACAATTGTGATGTTCTGAGAAATGCGAACAAGTGCATCCGAAGGATAGTTTGAGGTCATTTCAGGAGTAGGAAACGAACGAAGCTAGGACTGAGATCGGGATGACACAATGTAAATAGGGCTGAGCGAGTTGGCGAGAATCGCTGCCAGTGCGTGTGATTTAATAGCGGCAAAAAAGGCTTCCGGCAGATAGTCGCCGGTCCGAGCGATCTAAATAGCTCCGATCGAGTTCCTGGTCTAAGAACTGTGGAGCACACGATCGTAAAATTATGGGGGATTATTCAGCATTCATCTCATACAGCACTTTTCTTTTCTTTTTTTCGAGAACAGTAGCGTTGGGAACACCCCTCAAGCGCCACTCGTGCCCGCGGACACGAGGTAGCCTGAGGTAGGTACGGAGTTAAACCGCACCTTCACACCAGTCAGCGCACTCACTGCGTTGAACCGGTTCCTAGACCGGCAACCGGCGAGGCCCAGCGAGGTCCGCGGAGCCGGCGGGCGCCTAGCGAAGGCGATCCCGAGGGCCGTAGCAACGCCTAGAGGGTGCTATTTCTAGGCGTGTCCGTTGCTACGGCCCTAGGCATCACCTTCGCTAGGCGCCCGCCGGTTGCTGGTCTAGGAACCGGTTCAACGCAGTGACTTACCTCGTTTGTACGCCGGCGTACATATGAATCGACAGAGCACGTTTTCCGCATTCAGCAGTCCTGGCCCGACGAAGCTGGGGGCTGAAAGTTCTCGCATGTGCCTGCCACCTCATAGATGGTCCGTAGACAGCGCGGACCGGATTTCCGACCACCGCCGCTCTTCTTATCGCGCGAGAGGACTAAGGACCAACTTCGGAGGAAAGCCGATTTGCACGGCGAGGGCGAGCCAGCCACCAGGGTTAGAATCGGATAGACATTAGCGAACGAAATGAAGTGCAAGTGCCAAAAACAGTTAATACTGTCCCATTTCGTTCAACAAGTCACACGCCCAAAAAACTACGACAATTTTCTTAGGTCGCAGAGTCACAGGGGCTCACTACGAAAGGTTCCCATCAGGTTACCACCAAAAATTCACTCCGGGCCGCTCTGCGGGGCCTTTTTATACCAAAATTTTCGTAAGTCCCACCAGTTGCAGGCCGAGATAAGAAAGGTTCATTTCGTTTTTGATGTCACACTGCCGTACGAATTGAACGAAATGGAACAGTACAAGAGCGCGGTGGACTGTTGGAATGGCAATCGAAACACCCGCGCACCGCCGAACAGCTGTACAAGTGCTGATGTGGAGTCACACTTCTGGAACAGCATACACCTTTCTACAGCTTTATCTACAGCTCTTACTCACCCCGACTCATCCATCTTGCACCTGCTGTTTCCTGCGCACTGCTTATCCCTTTTCATATCTATCCCCTTCTGAGTTGAATAGCTGTTCTTGTTGCATAAGTACCATTGTGGTTTTATCGAGACCTCTGCGGTTTTGCAGAGGGTCACTGCATCGGGCCGATTTTGAACATGGACCGCTCCGCGGCCCACCACTTTGGTTAAGGAAGTGAATGAGCGCTAAAACGCGGAGGCACTGATAGCGGAGTTTAACATGGCTTCAGACAGACGGAGACACGTAACTATTAAGGGCAACCCGGAATTTAACAGCCTCTCAGCGTCAAAGGATCAACACGTAACTATTAAGGGCAACCCGGAATTTAACAGCCTCTCAGCGTCAAAGGATCATCCGGTGACCGTGTAAACTGCGCTTTCTCTGCACTTTCTATAACTCTGGAGTTGATTTGCCCAGAGCGGAGTTTAAATGCTTCACGCATCCGTTACTTTATAAAGAGTTAGATGAGAACATCATCCCTAGACTCGTGTCTCTCTTGATACGGTGGGAACATAATGGCACTGGATCTATGGGGCGCGAGACTAATTGACAGATCGCCGCATTGCTGAAAAAAGACGTGGGAAGTTAAGGCGGCAAGAGACAGATTAGCGCCGATTGAGGCCCCAAGCGCCGTGAAAAACATTGGCGCTAAGCGCTTGTCTCTCTCTTTCGGGTGTGAGACAATCCATAGATTTAGGTCGGAAAGACCATATGAAGGGAGTTAAAGGCTTCAGACAGACACCCGTTATTTTATAAAGAGAGAGAAGTGAAAGTGCCGCCATTACCGCCCCTTTGCCGCCCTTGGCGGCAGTGGCGGCAGCGGAGGCGGCAATGACAAGTTGACAGGTGAGTTTCTCACGTAGTATTGGTTGTAGTGTACTGTGATTGATTGTACGCTATGAATTATGTATTTACTGTCTGATTTGAAGCCCCAACAAGCCCAAAATCTGGGTTTGAAGTTGAATTTTTGGTACCCAAGGGCGGCAATGGCGCCACCTGAGGGCGGCAATTTGGGTGGGTGGCAGCACAGGGGGCAGCACGGGAGGCGGTAGTGGGGCGGCATTTTTTGGAGGGGGCAGCAGGGGGGCGGCAATCTTCCTTCGTGACAAGGGCGGCAGTGTGACTTGAATGTGACATGGGGCGGCAGGGGGCGGCACTTTCACCGTATCACAAATTTGGTTGAGATTCTCAGTTTGAGGCGGAAGTATTGGAAACTCCCACCGCCTTTGCAACACATGATTCCGGACGCAAATACTCCCAATTCTCTGTCCGAACCGCTATATTTGTAAAATAGTGAAAAAGAGAGATACCTTCTCCAGCATATTTCCCGCATCTGCCTTCAAAAAGCCCAAGGATGTGTTCTTTAAGATTTTGCTTGTTTGGCTGTGCTATATCCCCATATAACCATTCCCATTTGCTGCTCTCGCTCTTCGATTAACCCCTTCTGTCGTTGCCTCGTTCTGCTCTTCCACACTGCCTGTTCATTTGCGGCCAAATAGCTGACCCACATGCAGCTTTTTCCTGACAGGACGCAGTGAATCGCAGTCGTTGCTCATAATTGTATTCATCGGGCCGAGGGCCACGTATCCCCCGGGGGATGACTTTCATATATATAAACGGCGTGAATAGAACCCTTCACTGCATTGGTATGTGTCCAGGGCCTCACCTTTGCGCACCCTCGTCACTGGTAATAAAGTGGCTGAGGTGATGCTGATGATTGTTGGCATCGGAGCTAGCACAGTGACCATCACAGATTTGCCGGAGCTCGGCACCAATACTGGAAGAAGGTCGTGATGGCGCCAAGCTGCTCTTTGAGTTTGCTATTGGTGGGAGTAGTTGGGGTGGCAGTAAAGGAGAATGAGGCCTGAGGTATGAATCTAAGGCGAGCCCACATTGGCTTTCCAGACCAACACTGAGGGTGGCGTCTACGGTCTGGGATTACATAAAGTCAAGTGCCAAGAAAATGCCTGGCAACGCCAAGGCAACGCATCAGAGATTGAGCAATGGATGGGCAGAGTCAAGCAAGGGAGGCCAAAAACGTACTGAGCTGAGGAGGCAGGGTTGAATCTAGGTAGGCAGACTTGGTGGACCCGAGGTCGACCAGACGTCGACCGACCGTCGGCACAGGTAGGCACAAATGTGCCGACGCGGCGTCCACAGACCTTGCCGATCATGATCGGCCGAGGTCCACCAACGTCAACCCATGTCAACCGACCCTGCCGACGTGGGCTCGGAATGCAGTGCTTCACCCACTTTTCCTCCTTGAATTAATTAACTGTTCTATAGATTTTGCTCCCTCGCTCGGCGGTGCACTTGCCCCATTAATAGGTTATCCTGCTCTCGTCCCCTTTCGGTGTACTAAGTATATTCCCATTGCCACCTCAGCTGACCTCAATCCGGCACACGCGCAGCAAAATTTTCGCTGCGCTGTGGTTATTTCTCTCGCTGCACCGCAATTTTTCTCGCTGCCGCCGGATCCCGTGGCGTAGATAAAAGACCAGCCTCCTTGCCCCCTGCACCGTTGCATCGCCCCTTTTCCCCTTACTGCTTTTATCTGCTCCCCGTTAGTTTCCCGCTGACCTCATTCGAAAGCTTCTGGCTTGACTGTTAAATCTCTGCTGTCAATTAATCATCTTGCTCCCTCCACCTCAGATTCAAGCATTCATGGATTGCCTCGATCGTCAGTATATCTGAAGGCCCAAACCTATTCCCTCAACATGTCAAATTCTGTCAAAGTCCCATCACGGTTTACTATCTGGGCAATTTCCATCGGGCTGATCCCATTTCTTTGCGTCGCTGGGCTGCTCAACTCGACCGCTCAAATCCGGACTCTACTCTGATCTGGTTTCATTGCCAAAGCAATACGCTGACAATGCTTTCCGCCTGGATCCTTGAAAGGATTTTCCCTGGCTTAAATGCCTGCTGTCGCCGTCTAATTTCCACAGCTCGACACTCACCCTTCCTCGTTCTCTGTGTAACAATGCACGGTTCCATGTTCTCTTCCCTCCCTCCTTAGCTCCCGATGGTCTGAGTCCCCCCAGTTGTTAAAATTGACAGCCAATGGTAAGATTCCCAAGTCCAGTTAACCGAGCCATGCTATCGAAGAAAGGCTTGATCCCGCGAGAGCTCTTGCGCTAGGGTAGCAAAGTTCCAAAAAGAAGACACCGAGAGGCATTGGCAGAGCGTAGAGACTAGGCAAGACTTGGGACTTGAACTGCAGAAGCAAGACTTGATGCATGGACAAGAGAGTTGCGGCCTTGAGATGAAAGCAGGAATTCCGCAGCGCTGAGAGGGAGGAGGCGACTTGAAGCTTGAAAGCCTGGGTGTCATGGTGGAGGAAAAGAGGGTGTATGCGCTGGCATTGATGACAACAATCAGCAGCGCATGTGCGTCAGCAACGGAGTTGACAAATTTTTGCTCAAGTTGTCAGAGTCTTCTAGATAAGCCCGTGACTCTTGTAGAGAAAGGTAGAAACCAAGGGTGTTTTTAGAGGTAAGTAAAAGACAGGACTCTAAAGAGAAAAGGCGCTTTAAGAGGCTCTATACAGAGGCCGCGGCTCTAACCGAATCCATCCAGACACCGGCTACTCTAATCGCTTGCTCTAACACGTGGCACGCGTTCTAACGGTTAGAAACTTGTTTCCAGATGCACCCCGTGAAGACATCGGTAGCAACGGCAAGCCACCGGTCCCCTACTCTTCCTTCACTTGCAGCTTGAATCTAAGTCGTTTGTGATTCAATTCAAGTTCGTAGTTGTTACACATATGCTTCAATCGACGGGAAGAGGCATCCTTGCATCAATGACAAGCCCAGAAGGGCGGTCCTTTTGAGTTGAAGCGAGTTCCACGCTGGCGCGAGACGGCGTGGCTAGTGACGCCGCATATCCGGCCCGCGGTAACTCGTAAGCATTGCACACCAATTGTACAGCTTGCTCGTCGCGTCCCGTCGCGTCCATGGCGGACAACGAGTCCTACCAGGCCTCCTCGCGCGTCCCAATCCCACAAAACAACCATGGGTCACCCTCACCGCAAGCATACGCTAAATTATGTCGCCGGCGACACAAAAAAGATGCTGCCCGGGCCGTAGCTGCCGCTTCCGCGCTCGTTGCGCTTTGTCTACCATTCAATACCGAGGTGGAAATGGTGGAGCAGGATTAATTAGTGAATTACATCGACGCGTACACTACTGATTAACAATTAAGCTACAAGACATGCCTTCGCTTCGCTCTGGCTGCTTGCATGGCAGGGGTATTCCGCCGCTTGGAGTAGAACTTTCGTTCCCCGCATTTAACTTCATATTCGCAACAAACATGCTGATTGAGAACAAACTAACGGGCTAATACTATGGCTGATAAATCAACAGTTTAACTCTTGTTATCTGGTATATAAAAAATAAGAACAAACGTGTGAGCGGAATACGGTAATGAATGTTACGAGTACTTAGTAATCATTCATAGTATTTGTAGACCGCCATTTTTGTTCGCGCGTTTTCACTGTCCGCATCTTTCGACGGTGATACTTTTAGTGGCTGTGCATAAGATTTGTTACATTTTTGAAGCCTCCATAGTGGCCATACGCCAAACGTGACTCAATCCGGTTTTCATTAGAAACAAATCTAATGAATCTAAAATTTTTGTCATGGTGGCTGAGTATTTTCTTATGCAACAGATTCCGATTTTTCTCCCACCTCTTCAAATCTTTCGGTATTGAAATTTTGTTCTCCCTGCACCATTCCTTCATCATCAAACTTTTTTTTTGCTTCCTCAGAAATCTGCTGTCAGTATTTGGCTTTTGCAAAAGGCCCGCACAAGATTGTCACTGCCTGTGTGATGTCACGTTTCAACCCAGCTTTTCCCGACATTCCTGATCCTTCCACTTTCAAATTCCGTTGCCTCATTTTTAAATGCATGGCGGACCGCTCTAGTAATTCTGCTCTTTTCTTCCCATGTCCAAGAAATATTTTGTATGCCATCAAACCTCGGTTAACCAGTTTGATTTAATGTTCGCGGGAGTACCATTTCTCCCACTCATGCATTATTTCCTCCTCTACCTTAAATAGAAGCTCCCAGGTTTAAAGCATATTGTCCAAGGATCCGACCACCATCCTAGACAGATGATGCAGTCTTCCACCCACGTACCAAAGACAGCTCTACATTCACGTATCCTACATATACCACGGGCTAGTTTCAGGGTTCAGAAGCGCGATAGCGGACGGCCTACTTCTTGACTATCAGCTGGCAGCTATTCTCCCACTTTCCAGCACAGTTCACCGTCTGGTGAGAGATTCCTGTCGACAGCATTGGAGCACGACTCGATTCTCTAGCCCTTGTACATTCCCATCTCCTCATTCCCACCCTACGCTGCCTTGGGCTATTTAATTGCATTGGCGTCTCTGTCTCGTTTGTCGGACATGCGCTTTGGTCTGGCATGGAAATAAGTGTGAAGAATATCAACATCCAGGGCGAAAAATTGGCTTCCCCTTACATACTCCGAGGGAGTTCTGGCAGAAGCGTGCGCCTTCGCATCGTCTCCGATTCTCGATCGCCTCATAATCGACTGATTGCTCTTCAAAGGCTGGTAGCCTTTTGCTTGCGACCAATGGAACACCATTTTTGCTAGATATACGCCATCTGGAGTTATTCCTCCAGACACTGGGGTGTCTCGAAATAGCGAGCGTCATGTTCCCGTCGGACTTTAAATATTGACTTCACAAGGCTCGTGGTCGATTCTTGGCCCTCATCTTATCTTCGTGTAGAACGCTACGAGCTCCCAGTCGACCGTCCGTATCGTCCTAGGCTTTGTTGCCCGAAGCTCCGTGCCTCCATGTTGGCGGCAGTGAGGTAGAGATATCGTTGCGGGGGCAATGATGGGGAGAGAGAGAAATATTGACGCAGACGGTTCATGGTTCATGTTAGCAAAGGGAGGGGGAGAGAAAAGACAATCCCCGCACTGCGAAAGGACAACGCCGGAGATGATGAATGGATTTTCAACCTTAACCCTTTCTGAATCAACCCGTGAGCGTGGTGGACAGGGCAATTCCAGTCAGTTGGGTGCATCGTCAGTATCCGTTCCTCCCCGCAAAACGGATACGCCGCAGGCCAGTAGGCAAAAGAATTCGACCGACCCACTTTGCATGATTCCAGAATAAATCTCACCGTACCGCGACTCAAGCGCTCATTTATGCATGAGCAGCCCCGTGGTATAATCCTGCAATCGCGCCCATTCGAGAAGCGCAAGCAGATAGTAGCAGTCGCTCTGCTCGTCCGTGACCAGGCACCGGGCTCCCTTAAGCCCTGGTTGCTGGATGAGGCGCGCTTCCGCCGGGTGCGCCGTTGCCCACTCGAGTTGTTGCACGAGGACCCTGAGGTCCATGCGCACGGGGATGAAGCGCTCGTATGGGCGCAGCCAGCCGTTGAAGTCCTCCTCAAAGAGCGTTGCCTGCCATGTCGTCAGTCTCGATGAAAAAGAGAAAGACTCTGGAGAGAAACCTAAACTCAATGAACCAAAAAACATGCCTTGAACACCACCCAGTCAGAACGCAACAGGCCAAGAAAGCGCCCCGAGAAGTCTCCCCGTGACGTCCATCGCGTACATGAAGCCGTAGACCTCCTCCCGCGGCGCCAGCACGCCAGTGATGCCGTACTCTTCCGCCAGTGCCGTCGCGTTGCACCCCAGGACCTCCTGGCACGCGAGACCATCGACTTGACTGAGCGCCACGTCCACTAGCTCCGGGTTCGCGCGCCCGAGCGCCGCGAGTATATTCGGAGGAGCAACAGCAGAGAGGGAACACACATAGTTGAGGCTTTTTCTGATCCCAGGAAACATTACCTGGCTACTCAAACTTCGCGGACCACCACGAGCAGTTGTAGTAATACTGCGCACAGCTAAGAGATGAATTGATGAGTAGGGAGGATACACATCTCCGTGGGGAATAGAATATCCGCAAAACAGGGTACCTTCGCCCTGCTGTAAAGAAGAACTTTTATAATTTTCTTCAATGAATACGGTACGCGTGCCTGAGCACAGGATACAAGTCCGTTGTGTACCCAGACTTCACAGTAGATAGTAGGACTGAGCAACAGATTCAGCAGGTAACCACTATGAGCATATAGGAGAGCCACAGCTGTGCTCGTCATTCATGGGTTCGAAGATCCCATCTGCTTCGCGCAGGAGCACACTTCCGCTCTGCCCTCGGAAGAAGTCGGCCGTCGGGCTGGGCAAAATGTTGAACACGGTCGGATCCTTGCGCAGAAGCGCGGCCGCGGATGCGCTAGGGCTTCGAAAGTTGAATGTGATGCGCGGCTCGCCGTTGCTGTTGGTGGCGAGAAAGAAGAAAAAATAGGCGCCGGTGCACGTGGGCCAAGAAGCGGCGAAAACTTCGGCATGATGCCATGCCGGTACTTTTATCCCGGTCACCTTGTGATCAGCATACAAAAGAGCCGGCTACGACGAAGGGTGCAGGTCTCCTTGCTGGAGGAGAGGACGCCCTCGCAAGGGACAGATGTCGCTTGAATAGGAAGAATATCCATGGCGACTCTGAAGAGCAGCGACTTTTGACCTTCGTTAACCTAATACGAATCAGCAATGTCTCAAAAGATAGTTGCGCCACTTACATCCCAGTACCGGATGAGATCAAACTGGGTGCCGCCGGGTTCGAGTCCCTCGCTCTTGTACATCGAGAATTCCCGGATCGCCAACTGCCTGTCCTGCGCTTTGCACGATCGTTCGATCTCTTGTCGCTGAGCAACATTCTGTGGTGCACTGGGAGTGGTGACAGAGATAGGAGATGGAAGGGGAGTCGAGATGGGCATTGGTTGCGAGGAAGTGATGGAGGATGGAATGGAGGGCAACATGACCATTCGGCGGACGGATTTGGAAAGCCCAGACGGCCTCTGTATCCCGGAAGCTTGAGAGGAAGACGTAGAGAGGATTACAGGGTCTGTGGCAGCGCCGGTAAGGCTACGATTGGCAAGCTCCTGACCTTTCGAGGTAGCGAATGCAGTCATCTTTTGCCAGAGGATGTGAGCGGCGAAATAATTTTCGGTAAACCAAATCTGACATACCACTTCAATTATCCACTCCTCGGCCTGTCGGGCATCTTCCTCGGGCCAGTGATCCGCGATCCAAGTCATCTTCATCGTCGGATTAAGGACTGCAGAGAATTCAGGCACATTTCGGGAGGAAGGTTACTCATATCTTAAGCAGATGAACCGATTTTACGTGCACATGTTTATATTCTTCTTTTTCTCCCGCACCCCCGCCAATTCCCGGGCACAACTATTTGTTCTCGACGGAGCGCCCATCGAGCGCTCAAATTTATCACAGTTAACTTCTCGAACGTCGTGCTTCTCAGATCATTATCAGTTCTCAATTCTCACTAAGTGACGAACGGCCACATCAATTAACCCCTAGGAAGAAAGCCTCAAATCGCACAGTACTTATATCCCCACCATCGTATTTATTTCTGCTCTGTGTTATTCAGATTGAGCTTCTTCAACGACACCCCAACTATTACTCATATCTTATTACTCAGATCTTAAGCATTACTCATATCACAAGCAGATGGCCTGATCTTATGTGCGCATGTTTGCATTCTTCTTTTTCTCCCACTCTCCCCGGCAGTTCTCGTATGTCTATCTTTGACGCATCATAATTAGGCTCGATCCAAGGATTCGGAGCATTCTCAAGGTTGTTTTCGACCTATCCGAACAACTGCTAAATTTCCGTACCAATGGAAAGATATCTCACACAATCTCTCTTGCTTTCGCCTCATCTCATCCTCCCATTAAGTATTACTATATTGCCTATATTACGCAGATGTCTCGCATCACACCGTACCTGTTTGCACGCTTCCTTATTCTCTCTCTCAGCCGCTCTATGGCTCGAACATGCTGACTGGCAGTCTGATTTCCTTTTGCTCTCCGGGTCCACCCGCCAGATCAAAAATTGTTATCTGCGACCTCCCCGATCAGCCTGTCAACATCCGCTCAAAAGGCCTCAGGGTCTACTGTGCTTCTTTCTTACATCCCACCATTTCTCTCCTGTTTGGCGTCCGTTACTATACCCCATCCCCCACACGCGCACTCATCCTCTGGCTGCCTGTTAATCAACTATCTGGATATGTCCTCAAAAAAGCCGCCAAGTCCTACCTGATGTTTGCCGCCCCCCTTCGCCATCGGCTCGCCCGGCTTCAAACGCTGTGTTCCACCGCTGTCCATCTGCAGCCCGCGAGTCTGAACATCAAGACTAAGGCCAATGCGACTGAATTTCTATTCCGCTCAAGGTTGCTGGGGCTCCTTCTCTATCATCGTCGTACTATCTGTCAGTGTCCCTTCAATTGCAATAGCATTCTTAACTCGTACGGCTATCCAATCAAGCCCTCCGTAAGACCATGAAAGGTTCCCGAATGAATCCAACTCCTGTGTCTTTCTGTTCATCGAGTCGCGCTCCCCGTGCATCGGCATTGTGCAGCGCCACCCCAAAGATTTTGTCGGATCTTTGTGGTTTCCTTAGACCAAGGCACGTGTTCTGGTCGTCTTCACCCATTACCTGCGTGCCATGACGGTTTATACTTATGGTTTTTCATCGTTTTGATGGTCAACGAGTCCACTACCCTAACTTTAACTCCAAGCGCCGCTTCCGCGAGCCCATATTGACCACCCTCGGAATTGAAATGTGAGCGGGAATATGCTGAAGGTGTGTTATATCATGGGTGTTGTACTCAATTGCATTAATGTTGAACACCTTTCCATCCGCCACTCGGACTGAGCCCGGCTGTGCAATGTGCCATTTTGATTTGACTTTAGGGGTTCCCGGGTACGGTTCCCGCTGGCTCCTTCGCATATGAGCTCGATCACGATACTGTAGTAGTGTGTGGCCGGCCACACCCGAGATTCCGGGCGAGCAACGCACGCGTGATTTGATGTGTTCCTTCCCATTTTCATATACATTTAGTGAAATTGACCGCCGCCAATGCTTCATATGATGTATCGTGTGCCCATGAACCTCAATACTTCCCGCGACCGGTGAATTCGCTTCACAAGGTTCCAAACCCCAACACAATGTATCGCCACCCGCAGTCGGCGGTCAATTTCTCCTCACGTTTTGCGGGGCCTCGAGTGAGTATCATGTTCAATTTTCAGGTAAATCTATCCTTACCTTGAAGCCGCAGAAATCTCTCTTATTCCACATGGGCATGACGAAGCCTTTCAAAATTTTTACAGTTCATAGTTGAATTTTTCTTTCGCTGTGTAATCCTATGCCGTATCGCTTTAACAGTTTGCTCAAGGGTATCAGGACGCTTTGAGTTTTCAGAATGGAATCGACGTATCTGTGTTCACCTTTTGGACTACCGTGCCGCGTTCGACTGTATTTACTATTGACAGCAATCATTAATTCATCAATGGCTTTTTTTCAAGTTGGCCGTCTCACAGGCTGAACCTTGAGAAGCCTCTCGTTCACCTGCTTGGGAGTGGGACTTGCATTAGGTGAGAATAATGGTCAGTGAAAATGCCCCCACATTCAGCAACTCCATCTTACTCGTCGCCTTGATTTGGCATGTGGTGTACACGTCTGGCGAGACTTGGGCGACACAGACTTCTTTTTCGGTCTATCCTTATATTACCCTTACTATATACTGAAACTTCATGTCGGCCGGAATTTGTATCTTTGACTTCATGTCGCCCGGAATTTGTATCTTTGTGCATTAGAAAGATAACAAGCCCTATTAGACACTGCATTCAGCGGGCCTCTCGGCCGATTAAAACGTAGGCACGTTGATGTCTGCGGAGTTGATGCCGAGGTGGGTCTAGTCGCTCATAGGCGCCTAGACAGCGCAAATCTCGGCTAACTAAACACAGCCTTGTCTAGTTCCCTTGAGGCGCGCGACGGCGACATGGCATTCAATGGTCGAGGGACTTGTACGCGCCTCGACACACTCCTTCTACGCGTGCTAGCAAAACTGTCCTTGAGATGCACATATACCAGGTACGCATTGAGTGGCGAGGCGAGTTGGCAACACTGTCACACATGGCCCTTAGATCATTGCGGCATGCAATCACCCTTTTGTCGCCGCTGTCGCGTGTATTATGTCTCTTTAAGCTTTCGCATTTCTCTTTGAAGACTTTTGGTCCCCACGGCGAACAACGGCTCAGGCATGGCGGCAGGCGAGCGGACAATTTTCGTAAATTTGGCAACGGCATATGGATGGCTACCATATTGATTTACGGCACCAACCAGGCACAATGGCGATTGACCATGGCTGACTTACCCTGGAGGTGAGGGATGGCCTCGATACCTTGAACCATGGTCATCTAAATTGTGTCCTGCAGTGAGGCTCGTCGAGGCGCGCGAGGGCGCCTAGACATGGACCGGTCTAGCCGGTTGACGTCACCTCGACACAGACATCGGCTAGGCCAGGCAGAGGTCTCTAGAAATCACGTTGCCTACCCGCCGCCTGAATGCAGTGAGACACATACGCCGTCGCTTCGCTCCGGCGTATCTTGTACAAATTTACTCATAGGGAGGGCATCAACTCGACTTTTGCGGCCCTTGTTCACATATTCCTGAATCTTCGCAATTCCGACACCAATATAATGAGGGAGTCCGCGCCATCTTCGTCATTTCGTTACTTCGCTTAGCATTAGGGGAAGTCAGAGTTGCTGATTCTCGGTCGATTCCCCGTCGATTCAGGTAGTGATTCTGGTTCGATTCTGCTTGGTGAATCGAACGAGAATCGAACAGTAACTGTGACCGACCCGATTCCTAATTCGATTCTGCAGTCGATTCCAAGTCGATTCTGCGCCATCAAATCATACCGTCATGAGAATCGACCCAGAATCGAGTCGAGAATCGACCAGTTCCTCCTCCAGAGGAGGAACTCCTCAGAATCGAGTTGAAAAGTCGATTCTCGTACAGTCGATTCTGAGTCGATTCTCGCCCCAGAATCAAATCATGAATCGGATGCAGAATCGACTCAGAATCCAGTACTCTGACTTCCCCTATTGCCGAACTTCGCTAAGCGTTGTGGAAGTTCGTGTTTCGTGAGTTCAGCTGGATTAGCAGAACTTCGTCACTCCTTCTGCACACCGTGAAAGCACGTAACTCAGACCGCAGTGACGATAGTGCACTGTGTTGTAATGCCCGCTTGGCAGTTCCGGACCAGTCCGAACCTTCATCGCCATCTCGCCAAATCTCTCTAATTGTCTCAAATATTCGATCTTGTCCTCCAGAATAGTCAGGGCAAGGGTATTTCGTTCTTATGATTTAGGTATGAGTTCATAGTTGAAATTCTGCCTACCTCTTGACTCGTCTTCAATTTATTTCGAATCATTCCTATGATTCAACAATTTACTTGGCTTGTACCTTTCAACTCATGGTGGAAAGTAAAGTACTGCTACATGTATAAATTAGAGAGCTTGCGCAAAAGCCGCATGAGCCGCATGCGGCTTTTGGGCGTTGCGCAAAGCCGCGTGCGGAAATCAGAGCTGAGGTTTGAAAAAACCTGAGTAGGTGGAAGGTTAGGTGGGCCCAAGTACATGCACTGATGATTAAAAAAATCTTGTCTGCACCTTAATTGCTGCGTGCAGGACATGAAAAGTGTGGGAAGTTTGCCTGGAGCTACCGTGATGACCGGAAAAACTGCGTCCCTCAGCCACGCACTCCACTGATAATTACTTCTGTACATACAATACACTTTTTCTGGGACAGAGGAGACTATCTAGCTCGCCAGGACCCAAGGAAAACATTTTCACATCCAGGGAATTTTGCGCAACGCTGGAAAGCCGCGTGCGGCTTGTGCGGCTTTTGCGCAAGCTCTCTATTAGCTAGCTACTGTATGAAAATTTCGTGAGTCACGCTGTCATTCACCCAACTTCCTTAATTCTTGTGGGCACCCTGAAAAATTATAACACTGGGCGTGCTGTGAACATGATCGCATGAAGGTGACTGAGTGCACGTGTTAACTCGTTCAATATGGTTGTAAACAATAAGCCACCCAGGGTAACTTCACAGTGAAGACCAGGTTACCTTCTTATTGTGAGTGTGCAAAATATAATCCTCCTTCCAACCGCTGGGTATGATCAATTATGAGCAAATTGCTGTTCAATCCAAGGTTCAACTTTTGTATGTTGAACTTGAAGAAAGGGAGACTCGGAATCGGAATGGTAATTGACTTGAAAGTCGACTGTCATTCTGGAGAGGAAAATTGAAACCTACGGGTTTTAATCCTGAGGTCAGTGGAGTCAGTTTCCCAACTGCGTCAAGCAATCAAAATCAAGATGTATCTGAATATAACTTCACACTTAAGGTGCGCTTGGACCTCAAACGTCAAGAACCTGTATCAATATAAAATTCGGGGACGAAATAGATGTATATTGTGTGGATAGAGCTATGATTCAGATAATGCCAAGATAATTATGTGGCTCTCAACAATCCTTGAACGAAGTCCTAGACTGAGAAATTGTGGATGCGACCGAAGTTATGGATTGAATCAAGTTGAAAGAGGGGGAAAAGATCTCCGCACCCACAGCCAGAGGATTTAACTTGCTTGAGTTGACTGAATCACGAAGTTCGAGTTGTTAATTCAAAGGTTTGGGTCCAAGCGTGATTATAAACTTTGTGATAGTCCGTGTTTATGTTCCTGAAGGGAGGAAAGCTTAAGCGACCGGAGCAGTCGTGTGAAAAAGCGTAACGTCGTCGAATGAGGACACACATCGAAGATTGGATCGAACGGTAAACTCCGGGGCCCCAGGGATACCAGCTCAGTCAAAATCTATGTATCATCAGAGCGCAGAAGGATAGCTACTGATTTAAACTATGCAAATGAGACAATCATTGGGCATTATAGTGTAGGTGCGGAGGAATCCAAGGTGCAGGATAGCTACTGTCGGTAAAATAAAGAAGATTGAAATATGCCCATCGGCTAAACACTACCAAAATACAACAATCCCTGATGCCATCATTGATGTCCCAAATCGACGGGAGAGACTTTTTTTTTCCATCATACCTCTCACGCTCATGGGCCGCAAGAAGGGCCTCAGCTACGAAGCAGCCGCCAGAGCCCGCTGCGGAAGACGGAAGACATCTCACCACGGTCTCCATCGAATATGATCCCGAGGATCCACGATACGAAGAAGAGACATACTGGACAGGTGGTGTAAATCACTACGTGTCAAACGCTGAAGGTCGCTGGGAAACAGACTCCTCAAACGTCGAGCCAGACCCGGACACTGAGCTGTCACTGCCGCTCAACCACTCTTCCAGCCACGATGGAGCCTCGAACTCGGACTCGGATCCGGAGCTGGAGCTGGTGCCGCTGGATTTGGACAACGCCGCAGTTGTGGACGGTATTGCGCAGGAAGAAAACCGGCAAGCTGAGCTCTGGCGCCTCTCAGCCCTGAAGATGGATTTGAGTGCGAACTTATGGAGGAAGGCCGAGGCGAACCGGAGTCTGGGATACAATGGGCGCGGGAGGTCGACGCAGTACCGCAATGCGCAGAAGGATCGTGGAATGGAGGTCATGTCGTCGCAATCGAAACAGAGGTGTGTTCGCCACTGTCTCTCTTCAACACCTCAACTGACTGTCACAGTCCCCAAGCCATGGTCTTCGCTGGTTACTTCCAGCGTCCTATACAGCCCCTCCCATCTTCATCACTTGCACAACCTCCACCAGCAGCAAACCAGCCCGCAGCTGCGATCGTGCCCGCACCCTCCGCACCTACACCTGCACCCACGCCCGCGCCCGCATCCGCACTCCCACCCCCGTCGACTCGGGCACCTGTCTCCCTATCTATACCTCCATACCCCAGTCGTTCATTACAGGCTATTAATAATACCTCGTTGCATGCGCCTGTATATGGGTATCTTTCCGATGAACCCTCTGAGCCTGACCTCAGTGATGATGAAGATGAAAGCCATGGGGAAGGGTTAAAAAGCGACGCAAGCTGGATGTGCTCGCCCGAGAACAAGTCCATTTGAAAAAGGAGAAACGACAGAAGGATTTTCGTGACGCTCTCACTGCAATTGAAAAGATGGTCAGCCTCAAGCGTACGCAATACCAGAGTCCCTTGCAGGCCAAACGCGTGCGGGTCATTCAGAGCACCCTCCATCTTTTCATCCGAAACTCACGCAAGTTGATGGATGCTTCGGCGATGGCAGCTGAGACCCATGGCTCTGCTGCAAGCTGGGTGTTGCAACTCGCTCGACGATGGACAGCAGGATGGGTGAAACAGTGAGTGCTTCCGGATTCGGATCGGGGGCGCCACGCCAAAACTTGGTCACTGTTGAAGGACCCCGAGATAAAGGAGGAGCTGTCGGGGTACCTGCACACCAACAAATGGTCGATGAACCCGGAAAAACTCGTGGAATATTCGAAATCGAAGCTGGTGACGGACGAGATGAAGAAGTTTGTTCAGAATGCGGTTAACAAAGAAATGCCGCGGGGACTGAAGAAATACCTCTAGCAGGAGCTATTCCCTCGCATCGGTTATAAGGTGGTCCGCGGAATTTCTTTGACCACAGCGCGTCAATGGCTTCGTGAGCAGGACTTCGAGTATACGGAAGTCAAGAAGGGGCTTTTTTACGATAGACATGAGCGCCCAGGTTCCTCCCCAGCCGCGGTTCCTGTCAGGGGAACCGCCCGCCCGTCCGTCCGTCCGTCCGGCTCCGACCCATCGCACTGCCCCACTGCCTCGTCCGATCCTTCGTCCAACGCCCCTCTCGCGTCCGGCCTCGCTCGATCGTCCGGCCTACCGTACAGAACCTCAGGCTGCACCTCCGCCCGGAACATTGTCCCCCATCCCTCCGGACTCCGTTCCCCCCGTTCCCTCGTCCGGTCGCTCGCACTGGAACGTGCTATGCGATCAAGCTCGGGACCACTGCCGATCGCTTCGGACACGTGCTACTGGCTAGTACTTATAAAAACCTCGCCTAGCGTGGGAATCTTTATCCTTTCTTCTCTTTGGATTCTCCCGCTAGGTGCGTATTCTAGAACCCTGTATTTAGTACTATGAATTGAGTTCACTTCGGATTCTCCTGCTAGTTCCCGCGCTCATGCGCCGAGCTGAGGTTGCCCTTACAGCAGAAGAAAGGATCTAAGGGATCAACTAGTCGAGATTGCGAAGTTTGGTGTAGACTCGGACTTGGACCGCTACGCTAGCGCTCCGGCCTCCCCCACTTCCAATCTCGACCCCTCCTCCTTGATGGACGCCCCGACGCCCGGAGACGGGTCCGCGCAACCCGAGCTCCCAGATGTTTACATCCCGGACCCGGCTTCTGACCCCGCGACCCGGCTGACCGCGGTTGAAGACTCTCTTGCGAATATCGAAACCTTACTCCTCCGCGTTTTACACAACAGCCAAAATCCACCCGCAGCTGCCCCCGTCCCTGCCGCTCCGGCTCTGGCGGTGGGTCCAGACTTCACCTCTCTCACCCCCGCAGCGAAATCGGTTCTCCGACCAAACCCCCCAGCCGTTTTCGATGGCGACCGGACACAAGGACGGATGTTCCTCCACTCCGTCCTCACATACCTCCAACTGGTTCCGGAAGCCTTTATGGTCCATGGACAGGTCGTCGAGGAAAAACTCGTGCGGTACGCCATGTCCTTTATGGCGCGAGATGCGGCCGGATGATGGGCCGAACGACAGTCCGCAATCGTTCCGTTCCCATTCCCGTCCTGGGCGGAATTCGAGTCCGAGTTCCGGCTCTGGTTCGTCAAAGAAAATGAGCAAGACCAAGCTCTCCTCCGACTGGAGACCCACGGCTCCTACCAAGGCTCCCGCGATGTCTACCGGTACACGGACGACTTCGAAGAACTCGGAGCCACGGCCGGATACACGGACCCGCTCGTCCGCGTCACCAAGTACCGCGCAGGGCTCGACCCGCGGATCAACACGGCGATCACCACGTCCGGAACCGCTTCGACACTGTTGGACTATGCCGGATGGCGTCTCCGCGCCTTCCGCCAATACGACGCCCTCACCCGCGTCCGAGCAGGAGTACCCCCGACTCGTGCCCCGGCTCCGGCTGCACGGCCCCGCACTGGGACGTTCCTCCCAGTCCCCTCCTTCACGCCCGCTCCCAAAACCGCGCCAGCGCCTACCCTTCCACCCGGCATTCCTATGGATGTCGACCGGACCCACGCGCGCTTCACGCCCCACGCTTGCTTCTGTTGCGGTGCGGACGGACACCTTGCTCGAGACTGCCCGACTCCCTCGGATGTCTGATACACGGATGTCCTAGACGAGGTCGTCCGACAACTCGGTGATGACCTCCTCGGAGAGCTCTTCGCGCCTCTCCACCGCCACTGAACTCCCGACCGAGTCGGGAACTGGAGACGCAGAGCCGGAGGGTTTTCCGGACACGGCCGAGTGAGCAGTGCGCCCTCGGTCGCGTCCCCCAATCGTTACTCCTGCTTGTACAAAGATATACCCAATAAATCAGCAGTTGAAACGCAAGACGCACCCCTCGTTCCGGCTTCCGCCCCTGAGCCGGAGCCCCCTATTCCCGCCCCGGAGGCAAAAACTCCTTCCATTCCCCACATCTGCCGCCCGAGGTGGGAGCGCAAACTACCCCAGCAGTACGTTATTGATTCCGTTGAGGGCCGGAATTCCCTACACATTCCGTTGGAGATGCAATTGATAGAGACCGCGGCTACGATGTCCGTGAAGGGTCTGGTCGACTGCGGAGCGACCGGAGACTTCATCGACTCGGAGTACGTGATTTCCCGTAACCTTCTCGTCCGGAAGCTCTCTCAGCCCATTCCGGTCCTCAATGTCGATGGTACGCCCAATGCGTCTGGAGGCATTTCCGGCGTGGTTGATATGGTCGTCAACTACAAGGGACACTCCGAACACATCCAACTTGCGGTAACGCGGCTCGGAAAGCAGCACGTCATTCTCGGCTACTCCTGGCTCCAGAAGCACAACCCGGAGATCGACTGGGAGACCAAGGAAGTCCGGATGACCCGCTGCCCGACCAGCTGCAGCACTTGCTGGGATGAGCTCCGCGCTGTCCGTCACAATGCGAAGATCTCCACTGCGATCCTCCGGCAGCTCCGTGAAGGTCCCGTCCCATCTATCTGCACCATCGACTCGGAGGAGTGGTGCGGAGACGGTGGGTACGATCCGGACGACGACGGAGATGACTTTCCGGACCTCACTCTGGACCCGGATGACAACGACAATGACGACAATGACGAGCTCGAGGAAGGCGACCGGATCCTCTACACCGGGTTCACTCCGGCCGAAGAAATCCGCGTGGGCAGCACCATCTCTCAATGGCTCGTGGAGGCCTTCGCCCGGAACTCGGCCCCGCCTGGGACTTCGGTTCCGGCCTGGGTCGAGGATTTCTCCGACATTTTCAACAAGGAATTGTTCGACATGCTGCCGGAACACCGGGCATGGGACCACGCCATCGAACTCGTCCCGGACGCGAAACCAGCCAACTGCAAGGTCTACCCGATCTCCCCCCTCGAGCAGAAGGAACTCAACGTGTTCATTGAGGATGGGTTGAGCACCGGACGGATCCGCCCGTCCAAGTCCCCGATGGCGTCTCCGGTCTTCTTCATCAAAAAGAAGGACGGAAGCCTCCGGTTCGTCCAGGACTATCGGGCACTCAACGCGATGACCGTAAAGAACCGGTACCCGCTCCCGTTGATTAATGACCTCATTAACCGCCTGAAGGGAGCTCGGTTCTTCACAAAACTCGACGTCCGCTGGGGCTTCAACAACGTCCGGATTCGGGGAGGCGACGAGTGGAAGGCCGTGTTCCGTACCAACCGAGGGCTCTTTGAGCTGCTGGTGATGTACTTTGGCCTTACCAACTCTCCGGCCACGTTCCAGACGATGATGAACGACATCTTCCAGGACCTCATCCTGTCCGGAGACGTAATGGTATATCTCAACGACATCCTCATCGCTCACTCTGACCTCGTGCGCCACCGGGAGATCGTCCGAGAAGTTCTCCGACGGCTCCTGGCGCACAAGCTTTACCTCCGGCCGGAGAAGTGCGAGTTTGAGAAGTCGTCGATCGAGTACCTCGGCGTCATCATCTCTCGCACAACCACGTCGAGATGGACCCAGTCAAGGTCGCCGGAGTCGCCGCCTGGCCTGCTCCTGAGAACAAGAAGGACGTGCAGCAGTTCCTTGGCTTCACGAACTTCTACCGGAGGTTCATCCAGACGTTCTCGGACATCGCGCAGCCCCTCTTCAACCTCACAAAGAAGAGCGTCGTGTGGACCTGGACCGCTGCCGCGGCTGCCGCCTTCCAAGCTCTCAAGGATGCGGTGACTGCGGAGCCCGTCTTGGTCCTGCCCGACGAGTCGTGTCCGTACCGGTGAAACGGTCGCCACTGGCCCAAGGTTGAAATGTAGTAGTGCAGTAGTCCGACGAGCTGAGTGCCAAATGATAGAATGTGACTGTGTTCTGGATGGGAAAATCCAGAACACGCAAACTAAACATCAACCACAACTAATCAATCTACCACAACCACATCGATGTTCTACCAAGGAGCACAGTCGAGTTATGGGTCTTTGTGTGCCGATAGAAGACACACGGGAGCCAAGCTGACCATCCACGCTGCTCTTGCAACACAAATCCAGAAAACCCGCAGGTAAACACAAGTTCAAGAGTTTATGGCTCTTCAACTTTGGACCCCCTACTTCAGAAGCAACCAATCGCAACATGTCCCAGGTTTGTACACAGACAAGGTTCAATTTATAGTTTTGCAACTCTGGGTCACCCACTCCAACCTCAGTTAAGAGCAGTGAACCAAATTGATACGCAACACGCAACAAATCCGGAACACACACTCACAGCACGGTAGGACTACAGCCTTTAAACCTGTCTGCTACGTTGAAAACAAATCCAGAACACACACTCACAGCACGGTAGGACTACTGCCTTTAAACCCGTCTGCTATGTCGCAACACACAAGGGAAAATCCGGAATAAAGCTGATTGATTGATTATAACTTGAAAATACAAGCAGGTCCTTTCAGACTAGCCTCGATGAATCAAGCCGGAAGCCCCGCCCTTCTTTACTCGCTGGAGAGACCATCAGTCATCTCCGCATTCAGCGTCCAGGTAGGGGCTCCGTGCTGTCTTCCTACAGACTGTGCTCCTTATATACTGTACAGTTTAATCTATTATTAACTACTGAATTGAATGAGTCAAAGTGTTCCCCTGAATGTCATATGTGTTGCCTGTTCCTGTAACTAATTCGATCGGTGAGCTATTCTTGGAAGCCAGTTCGTGAACTTTGCGGTTTTCCCTTCTGGATGACCAGCTACTGAAGAACTTGGAGTCTTGCCCTTGCCAGGGACACCCTGTACTTCCCAGTAGCTCTAGTATTCACTGAGCATTGCCCAAAAGAACCTTTGGTGCTCCAGTTGCCAAGAGACCCTATATGTCCTGTGGTCGACTTTAATTCGATCACAGTTGCACTGCGATCAAACCCAGTTATTCTTGGATACCAGTATGTTAAGTTTGCGGATTTCCCTTGGGAACAACCAGATATTGGAAAGCTTCGAGTAAATCCCTTTCCAGGGACACTACACACTTCCCAATAGCTTCAGTATTGCCTGAGTTCTGTCCAAACGAACTTCTTGTGTTCTAGTTGCCAAGAGACCCCTATATGTCCAGTGGGTGCCTTTAATTCGATCACAGTTTCACTGGGATCAAACCAAAGATAATTCGGACATGGTAGGTTTCCCTTCAACTTTAGCAGCTCTACAGAAGTCCAGACAGCGAGCCCTTTCAGTGGACACCCTGAACTCCTCTCTAGCCTCAGTAGTTCTTGAGTTATGAAGTCAAGACTTCTAGTTTCCCAATTGGGACAATCAATATATGATCGGAGTGATTCCGGATGTACCCATCTCGGATATATTCGGAAATATCGGACATAACAAGTCTAGATCACATGTCTGACAGACACCCCTTCAACATTGCCTGTTCCGGATATCAAAAATCCAGAAACTGCACAAGTTGAGGATGCCTCCAAATGTGTGCCCTCAGAGTGGATATTATATTCCCTGATGATCATTTGAACTATCTGCAACCTCCTGTTGATGATACGACAGTGGGATCCAGTACCAGTGGCATATTAGTCGGAGGTACCCAGTATGTGTGTTTTCTGGATACTCATCCGCAACCAGTTCCGGATTGGGTTTTCAGCGAATAGCTCCTGGTCTACTGAGGCGGGATATCTCATAGACCCAAGATGTGCTATGTGAACTACACTTGTAATGCATGAAATATGCAACTTTCAAGCGTGGGCGAATTCACTGCTTATCACCGGGTCAAGGTGGACGGCTCCGACTACGCCACTGGGGCCGTCCTGTCTCAGCCGGATGCGAACGGAAAGTGGCATCCGGTCGCGTTCTACTCCAAGAGTCTGAGTGACGTCCAACGTAACTACGAGATCCACGACAAGGAAATGCTTGCGATCATCCGAGCCCTAGAGGAGTGGCGACACTTCCTCGAAGGTACGCAGCATCCGGTCGAGATCTGAACGGATCACAAAAACCTGGAGTATTTCCGGAAGGCGCAGAACTTGAACCGGAGGCAGGCGCGGTGGTCCCTGTACCTGTCCCGGTTTGACTTCGCGCTCCACCACCAGCCCGGCTGCCTCATGGGTCGTCCGGACGCGCTGTCCTGTTGCCCGGACCACGGAGTAGGCTCGGACAACACGGACGTTACCCTTCTCTGTCCGGACTTGTTCCACGTCCGTGCACTGGAAGGCATCGTGGTTACCGGGCCCGAGGTTCCCCCCCGGTCGTCCGAGTGGCACATCGCAGAAGGGCTCCTTCACTACCGCAGTAAGATTGTCATACCGCGGAATAAGGACCTCCAACGCCGGATCATCACCCTACACCATGACACTCGGGTCGCCGGACATGCCGGACGCTTCAAAACCCTCGAGCTCATCGCCCGGAATTACTGGTGGCCCCAGCTGTCCTGTCGCGTCGGCCAATACGTCCGGACCTGCGACCCGTGCAACCGGACGAAGGCGCTTCGGAAGCTACCCCACGGAGAGCTCCACCCGACCGAGATTCCGGAAGAACGCTGGGACATCGTCTCGGTGGACTTCATCGTCGAGCTCCTGGACGTGCACGGGTTCGACAAGGTCATGGTCGTGGTCGACGTCCTGGGTAAGCGGGCTCACTTCAACGAGTGCCACACCGGCCTTGGCGCGGTCGGAGCCGCTCGGCTCTATTACCGGAACGTCTGGAGGCACCAGGGAACCCCCCGGAAGTACATCTCCGACCGTGGACCACAGTTCGTCGCGGAATTCACCACGGAACTGTGGCGCCTCATCGGGATAGAGCCAGCGACCTCCACCGCCTACCACCCACAAACCGACGGCCAGACCGAGCATGTCAATCAGGAGCTCGAGCAGTTCGTCCAGATCTTCACAACAGGACGACTGGGACGAGCTCCTTCCGGCTGCGGAGTTCGCGTACAACAACCACGTCCACTCTTCGACGCAGCAAGTTCCGTTCATGACAGACACCGGAAGGCTCCCCCAGATGGGGTTCGAGCCCAACGGATTGCGCTCGAGCGTGGAATCCGCGAACGAGTTCTGAGACCGGATCGCGTCCGGAGTTTCGGAAGCCAAAGCCGTGCTCATCAAAGCCAAAGATGAGTTCAAGCTGTACTACGATCGCCGACGCACGCCCGCCCCGGAGATCAAAGTAGGCGACCGAGTCTGGCTGGACGCCTCTGACATCTGGACGACCCGTCCGTCCGTCAAATTCGCGGACAAACACCTCGGCCCCTTCAAAGTTGTGAAGGTCGTTGGAAAGGGTGCGTACAAACTCGAGCTCCCCCCACGGTACTCCCAGCTCCACCCAGTCTTCCCGGTGGTGAAACTCTAGCTCGCGGAACCGGATCCGTTCCCCGGACGCCCCCGGAACAATGAACCCCCACCCATCCTCCAGACGGACCGCGACGTTCAATGGGAGGTCGAGGAGATCCTAGAAGCAAAGGTCCGTTATGGCAGCCTCTGGTACATGGTGCGGTGGAAAGCTACAGCCCGAAACACAATAAATGGGTAAAGCACTCCGACATCTTCGCCAAAGACGCCATCGACGCCTATTATCGCCGCTACCCCAACGCCCCGCGCCGGATCGCCTCGGCCGCATTTGACTCGCTCTCGTTCTGGAAGCGCGACGCCCATGTCCGATTCATGCGTTGGGACGCCGCATTCCAAGGGGGGGGTGATGTCAGGGGAACCGCCCGTCCGTCCGTCCGTCCGTCCGTCCGTCCGGCTCCGACCCATCGCACTGCCCCACTGCCTTGTCCGATCCTTCGTCCAACGCCCCTCTCGCGTCCGGCCTCGCCCGACTGTCCAGCCTCGCCCGATCGTCCGGCCTACCGAACAGAACCTCAGGCTGCACCTCCGCCCGGAACATCGTCCCCCATCCCTCCGGACTCCGTTCCCCCCCGTTCCCCCTCGTCCAGTCGCTTGCACTGGAACGTGCTATGCGATCAAGCTCGGGGCCACTGCCGATCGCTTCGGACACGTGCTACTGGCTAGTACCTATAAAAACCTCGCCTAGTGTGAATCCTTATCCTTTCTTCTCTTCGGATTCTCCCGCTAGGTGCGTATTCTAGAACCCTGTATTTAGTACTATGAATTGAGTTCTCTTCGGATTCTCCCGCTAGTTCCCACGCTCACGCGCCGAGCTGAGGTTGCCCTTACAATGACTCTGTTAACTGCCGCCGTGTGCACCAAGCTACTCAGGGACTTGGTACCGGCGAAATCCGGCAAAGGTAAACGCAAGGCAGCTGCTGATGAGAGTGCGGCTGGGCGCTCCAAACGAGCCCGTACTTCGCCGCTGCCTATGCCATCAGGCACACCAACTCCCTTGTGTTCACCAACACCGACCCCGCCTGCATCATGATCGGTAACACCACCTGCGTGTCCGCAGCAGGTCCCCGATTCACCAGCCATGGGGGAACCATCTCAAGCTGACTTCCCTTCATTATTGGTGCCAAACCGAATCAACTGTGTCTATGTGAATTGCAAAGCGGTCTCATCGGGCTTCCTCATCTCGGTGAACTGTCTGGAATTAAGCTGTACCTAAACACCGCACATTTTGTGTGTTTCAGAATAGTCTGATTACAGTATAGGCTTATTTCTGAGAGCTAGTATATGGTCTCAGTATAGCTGGCAGGGTCAGGATCACGGAGTAACGGGTACAAGGGGTAGGTGATTACCCTGCGGACTGGCAGTGCTCGCCTTGAAAACCGTAGAGGAATGTGTAGCCCACAAACCTCTAAAGAGACTATTTCTGAAGCTTATTTCCACAACGAGAAATAAGCCAGAGAAACTTACGATGGGACATGTGGGAATAAGCTTATTCCTGCTCGGCTAAGGCAAGGCCTTCCATGTGACAGGTGTGCGAGGCTCGGCGAAGCTCATACCGGAGGAGTTCCGGGATAAGCGAAGGTCGGTTAAGACAATCTGATGGGATTGATCTTATTCCAAGGAAGCGAAGTTGGGAATAAGAAACCTTTCTGGGAAAAGGTTACATTATGGGTATCTACGGATAGCTGGAGGCCAGGGGAATAAGGCTCAACAGTCAGGAGCGACAGGAAAGGGACAGGAGACAAAGGGAATAAGAGGACAACTCGATATCAGTCAGCCAGGGGACTGATGTTTTCAAATATCCTGGATGACAAAAGCTGCATGGTCGGGAAATCAGGGACTACCTGGGCGCTGGCCAATGGCAATGTGCTCGCAGCCATCCTTCCGATGGATAAACGGGAAAGGAGGGACAATCTCGGGCCATTTTACTAATTTCTACTTGGTTTGAGAACTTTCATATGATTTTGGGGTTTGTATAAATAGTTGGGACATTATTACGAGTAGGACACAGAATCCTCTTGTACTAGTAGGCATAACACTTGCGATTTGGGCTATTTCTGGAGTTGGCACAGTGTGTATTGTCGTTGGACTTTAACATTGGGAAACATTTCTGTTGGAATAAGGAGTTGGTTACTGGAAACATCTTACGGTGTGATTGAGGCTAAATAGTTCTTGGAATCGAAATTGTTTTATTGTCATCATCGCACGTTGACAATCATCAAATTGTATCGTTCATCGTTCATCGTCAATTGTAAATCATTATCAGGCTCTCTGGGAAATAAGCTTTTGGGCATATATCCTCATGGAAATAGTCTATTGTTCGCCTCTAGGAGGTTTTTTGTGCGTCTCTGGACACAACCACCACCACTCACACAACACTTGCTTGTCTCATAGCTGCGAAGCTCTTAAACATCTTATTTCCATTGCTCAATTATCTCTCAGGCCAATTCCTGTTGATATCTTGTAGTGAAGGTTCATCTTTCTGCGGGATTCTTATACCTTCCCTCCAACCTATTGTTAGGCCCTGTACAAGGGACTACCACTCGTCTGTATCTCAGCTCTTGCTTCCTCTGATCGGCCTATTTCTGATCCTCGTCTTATTTCTGTGGGCATCACTGCTTATATCGGAAAGACTTGGGTTATATTTGGGTGATAATTGGATTGTTTGGGTTCAGTTTGGAGCACAGAGGGAGGGTTTTAGATTTCTCTTTGGAAAGAGAATTCTTGTTAGTTCGGGAATAAGCCCGAACTAGTTTTCGGCCCATTCGCTATTCCTGCAAGGGGTAGATCACAGCCGGAAACATTGCCTTCAGGGTTTTGTTCACTTCTTCGAGGAGAAGGAACCTTAGACGCTGGTACTCCGGCAGCAGTTGTACAGCCTCGTGAACCTTCTGTTTCTCGATCAGCTCGGTCAACTTTGGTATCATACCAAGACTCGTTTTCACATCGTAAACCTCGTACTGCGAGTGGGTCTTCGACTAGAGGGAAAAGGCGTGCTAGTAATACTGCAGGGTCGTTGAGAGCTTCAACTTCTGGAAATACACTGGGACCTGAGTCAGACGACAAAGGGAATAATCCGGGTGATCCAAATTTGGTTCGAAACACTTCACAAACAAGTTGAAACAACTACACAAACCTCAACATCGAACATTAACGTTGCGAGTTTCAAAGTGCCGACGGCCTATGACAATAATTGTCCTAAGTTCGACAGGTCCACACCAGACAGCCTTCGGTTGTTCTTCAAGCCTACCGAGCTGATCTGTAAAAATGGTGGAATAACAGGGGAACAGGAGCAGATGTTGAAGCTGCTTGAGTACATGGACAGTTTGGACATGGGTGAACAATGGCAGAAATTGCCGGCATTTGCTATGACCAAAACATACTTGGAATGGAAGAAGGAGATCTTGGACTTGTATTAGAAATAGAGGATATGATGTTCGGGTCTATGAAGAAATTGGTGGAGATTTGCCAGGCGGCTAGGTATATTTCTCAGAGCGATCTGAGGAAGCTCCATCAGTTCTCTCTTGCCTTCACAAACGAGGCAGAGAAGCTGATGGATGGCTCAGCGGCGGTAGTGAATAAGCAGCTTGTGGAGTTGAACTTGGGCGTGTTGGAGAAGGGCTTTGCTTCTGAATTGGAGCGCGCGATGAACCAACGGGCCATAGATGATCTTTCCAAGGCAGGCGGGAATGCGGGAAATACCCGCCGGGTCCGAAATTAAGGAGAGGAGATCGGATGCCATACAAGATGGTATTGGCCATAGCGGATTATATCGCAGACAATTGGTCCGGAAGTTCTGCGATGAACGCAATACTGGGTGGTGGCATTACAAGGCCACCTTCGAGTGGTGGAATGTTGCCAATGACGGGGTCGATAATCAAGGCAGAGATTCAAGAGAAATTAGAATCATTTGCTGGAGATATTGCCCAGTTAAAGGCTGTTCTTCTGCGGAAGGTCTCACATAGTCGGAGATTGTTCAACCAAAGACGAGTATATCGCTCTTGGGTGGATCAAATTCGAGGATAAGATCGTCAAGATGGGCGACGGGAATTGGATTCCCAAGTATCCTGAAAACGTGTATTGTAGTCAAAAGGTGGAGGACTATTGGAAGCGCAAGGGTATAACCAGAGAAATAGTGGCGGCTAAGAAAGCCACGTTGATGTCTTCGGTGTATCCTGGGCATTATGTTTCCTTCCAAGAAAGCTACTACGATACAGAACAAATAGGGGATTGGTACGACACTCGAGAGGATGAGATACTATCCGCGAATGTTCAATCTCTTGATGCAAGAGCACACCAGATGCAGAGCCCGGTAGCTCAGATGATGCAGGTACCTATAGGACAGTATATGCATGGCACTCCACTGCCTCAGCACCAAGGGGGTGTTCAACCACTCCCAAGTTTCGTAAATCCTATTTATATCGAGACGCGTAATTCCCTTCCCGGGAATAACGCGCCAGCGGTACCTCAGCCTAGTCAAAGTGTTGACATGGCCCAGTTGATCCAGTTTTTTAACGCCATGGGGCGCACCGACCCGGCTAGGATGGAGCAGTTTGTTTCCACTCGGGGAGGGGCGAAGTCAGATCCTCCGATTAACCCAAATTTTTAAGCAGTTCAAGGAAGGGGGCTGAAGGCAAGACCAAAGCCAAACCTTCTGCGGTAGCAAAGCCTCCGGAGGACCGCGTTTCGACTGCAGACAGAGAGGATAATTGGAGAAATAAGAGGAACAAGGAGAATAGGGAAATAGCTGAAGGGCACGGGTTGAAGCGCGTTGAGTTCTTGCAACCGGAGGAAGTTGAGGATGAGGGAGTTCCCAAGTCTCCGAAGCGGAGGGCTGATCGTCGGATAATTCTGGACGACGAGGACTCTGAAGAGGAATTGGCCAACGGTCAATTCCATAAGCTGGATAACCTTTTAGGCTTTCATCGCACGGATGGGAACTTATTAAAGACTCCAAAGTCGGCAATAAGGTCCCAGAAGGAACGAGCGTATAAGCTAGTTCCTAAGTTCGACAACTCAAAAATAGTCGGCAACATGGTGAGACAGACAAAGGGTGTAACGTTGGAAGGAATAACAGTTGAGATGATGGCTGCTTTGAGTAGCGACTACGCGAAGCGCCTAAGGGATATAACCTTTAAGACATGGCAGCCATTGAGACTTATTCCCACGGAAATGTCGTTCATTCAGGAAATGGGAGACCCATATGAGGATGGGGATAGGGTTAGGCTGGAATTAGACGCCATTCCACTGCTAGCATTACCACCGGTGGATTCTTTCTTCATCTCAACAGAGGAAGATATAGACCTTTCCCAGAGGTGTATTGTAGCAACGGATATAGTGTTAATGTATTATTCCACGTTGGATGTGAACCAACTGCCGAAGCAGATCTACGGTTCTATGGAATCAGCTTCTTTACGGGTACTCCCCCCCTTTGTCGCTGGGATGGAGAAAGTGGAGTGTGTCTTGGACATGGGGTCGCAGATTGTTTCTATGGCAAAGACCTTGGCTGAACGCCCCGGAGGGGCCTGGGATCCGGATGTTCGCATTTACATGCAGAGTGCCAATGGACAATTAAAACAGTCCGAAGGCTTGGCTCGGAACGTCCGGTTCACTTTTGGGGATATGACTATATATCTCCAGGTCCATGTCATTGATCAGCTGGCGTATCAAGTCCTGTTGGGGAGGCCCTTTGATATTTTAATGGAGTCCATAGTCCAGAATAGAAAGGACGGATCTCAGTCGATTACTATCAGGGACCCGAACCAGCAGCGCAGGATAACGCTGCCCACGTATACCAGGGGAGCAGGCATGTTCCATGGGAATAAGAACTCAGTGGTTGAGGACTTGAAAGATAAGGGTCCTCCAGTTGAGAACCTCTGGGAGAGCGCTCAGCGGATTTTCAGGGCTCTTTGAGGAATTCATTGACCTGGATCAAGAAGGAGAGATTGCCATGAAATTCAGGTTTGACGAGAATGGGGAAGTGCAAATCAAGGGTTATTCTGCTCACCAGAATAAAGAGGGGTTCTCTGCCGATGAACTTGGAACTCTGTACCTTTCGGCCTTGAAAGAGAATGAGGCCTTGCACAAGGATGAGCCGGTGGCACAGCTACTCCAAGAGTACGTGTCGCAGTTCAGCTTAGAACCGGGGTTCAACTCCGCGACAACTTGTGAAGTTTATTCCCTGGAAAGTTTGTCACCAGAACAACTGCCCGGGGTTAAGCGGAATAAGGAGGACAAGAAAAAGCAAGCCCAGAGGAAAGGGAGATATCATGAGGCGAGTACAACGAAAGAGTGCTTTCATTGTGGTGGTTGTGGAAGAAAGACTCTAGAGCTTGAAGAAAAGTACACAAAGACGTGTTGATGCACGTGGTAGAGTGGTGAACACCTGAAAATACACCTGATAATACCGCCACCCCTCGATAACTATCAACGGATCTACCCCCCCAAGACCCGTCAATAGTTATCAAGACGTGGTACGGCCACCATACGGGTTTGGTGGCAGCTGCGGCACCCAGCAGCACCTGATAATACCGCCACCCCTCGATAACTATTGACGGGTCTACCCCCCCAAGACCCGTCGATAGTTATCGAGACGTGGCATGGCCACCGTACAGGTTTGGTGGCAGCTGCGGCACCCAGCGGTGGCAGAGCAGCCATGCCACCCAATAAATACCTCCTATTGTTTGGTCGTTTTTTTCGAACAAACAATGCCACATATGCCACGGAACTTCCATGTGTGCCACAGAACCACCAATTGGGCTGGATATCGTGCCAGGGGTGCCATGAGGCCACTGACCCAAGGTCAGTAAAATTTTGTTACCCAAATAGTGCCATGGGTGCCACGAGACATTTCGACCCAGGATCAGTAAAATTTGTTACCAAAATAGTGCCATGGGTGCCACCAGACTTTCTGACCTAGGATCAGTAAAAAAATGTTGCCAAAAGTGTGCCATGGGTGCCACCGGACCTTCTGACCCAGGATCAGTAAAATTTTGTTACCCAAATAGTGCCATCGGTGCCACCAGACTTTCTGACCCAGGATCAGTAAAAAATGTTGCCAAAAGTGTGCCATGAGTGCCACCAGACTTTCTGACCCAGGATCAGTAAAATTTTGTTACCCAAATAGTGCCATCGGTGCCACCAGACTTTCTGACCCAGGATCAGTAAAAAATGTTGCCAAAAGTGTGCCATGAGTGCCACCAGACTTTCTGACCCAGGATCAGTAAAATTTTGTTACCCAAATAGTGCCATGAGTGCCACCAGACTTTCTGACCCAGGATCAGTAAAATTTTATTACCCAAATAGTGCCATCGGTGCCACCAGACTTTCTGACCCAGGATCAGTAAAATTTTGTTATCCAAATAGTGCCATCAGTGCCACCAGACTTTCTGACCCAGGATCAGTAAAAAAATGTCAACAAAAGTGTGCCATCAGTGCCACCAGACTTTCTGACCCAGGATCAGCAAAAATTTGTTACCAAAACAGTGCCATCAGTGCCACCAGACTTTCTGACCCAGGATCAGTAAAATTTTCTTACCAAAAGTGTGCCAGCGGTGCCACCAGACTTTCGGACCCAGAATCAGTGAAATGTTTGAATTTTCCTTAGACCCATTGATAGCTATCAACTGGGAGTGATAATTTCAGCTGTGCTGTTTGTTGCTTTGCTGTGGATGCCATTCCTTACTTCACCTATTGGTATGGAAAGCCGGATGTTTACACTTGTCAATCAGTTGATAAGTGCAACAAGCATGATGGGCAGACGAATTTGCTAATAAGACCAATGCCACTGCCCCTATCCCATTCTACTCCAAGTCTCCCTGTCTTCTGCTCAGACTCAAGTCTATGCTGAACTATGCTGAATGCATTGACTTAATATTTCGGGTGCTTTATTGACACAGATTTCCTATGGCAATAGTGTGTGCTTCCAGGAGAAAGGCACCTCCACTGTATCTGTGGCCTCCATTGGCCCCATTGTATCAGGCTAATTCTTATAGTTATTTTTTCAGCCTACATTGTCTGTCCTCCCCAATGGAGTTCCAGGCAAATTAAATTATTATCAGCTGTGGATCACATTCTTTGAGATATATCTTCTGTATACCTCTATTGGTGTACTGTTGGTGTCTAACAAACCAATGTATATACACTGTTCTTCCAAATACAGGTCTTCATCCATGAATCAAATTATCTTTCCACATTCAGGCCCAATTCCCAACATATAGTGGTGTAGGAACAATATTTGGGGTATCATTGACTTCTCTCTAAATTCTTGGGGCTGCTGGAATGCTATACCCTTAGATCTGAGTGGGAATCTTTTTTTCAATCCCCCAAAACGAAAGTATCTCAATTGCAACAATTTCAGAAGCTTAAACTGCCTACATGGAGGATCAAAAAATCAATTGAATATGAAGGATAATAACCACCATATTCCCCGATTTTTGATGCTAGAGGTTCATTCCACTCATGCTGAACAACATATATTTCTTGAGCAGTCACGTGCCAATTGATGGGCAACTGTGGCTGTGTCTTGACATGTCACATGTTCTTCCAGTGGGCCCATGCCATCTTTCTTCCTTCTCCTCCAGGCCCTCAAGGCTCTTCCAGCATTCTAATGAAAGAAAAATTGTTCAAGTCCCAATCAAGCATGGGACTGTCATGTTTGCCACAGATGCTGGGTGGCATCTGTGGCACTGACCCCCAAATCCAACCAGCCATGGCACTGGTGGCACAGTAGCGTAAAATTCATCAAATTGGGGTGATTTCTTTGGGGCTGACTCAGCTTTTTCTTCTGTCGCCACCATCTGCCTTTCTTGCCTCTGGGGGAGCCATGTCAATTAACCTCAAGCTCCAAGGTAAATCCTATCTCTTCTATCCATGTACTCCTGTTGGGAACACAGACACCCATGGCTTTGGGTGGCCACTGAGATCTGTGCCAGGAACTCATGCCTGCCTTATTTTCGGTTGTTGTACTCCTGCCGGGGAACACAGCTGCAAGCTTTGGCAGGCTGCTGAGATCCGTGCCCAGAACTCGTGCCTGCCTTGCTGGGGAACACAGACACCCATGGGATTGGCTGGCTGCTGAGATCCGTGCCCGGAACTCGCACCTGCCTTCTCTTCTGTTGTTGTACTCCTGCTGGGGAACACAGACACCCATGGGCTTTGGTTGGCTGCTGAGATTCGTGCCCGGAACTCGCACCTGCCTTTATTTGTTGTTTTCTCTGCCCTTTTTCGTCTGTGGTGCTCTTCCTGGGGAACCCAGACCCTCCATGGTACTCCTGCCGGGGAACCATGTGCTGCCATCGAGATTTGAGCCCAGAACTCGACGGCAATGTCTCCCAATGAATGAGACCCACCGATGCCACCGATGCCACCCGTGCCACCCATATCTTGATTTGCATGTGACGGCCATCGATGCCATCGCTGACCCTCTTCCTACCAGGCTCCCCGACCTGGATTACTGCTACCGGGTTTATTGGGCTCCATGACGATGGTGGGCCGACAGGCTGCTGGACGTCTTTGGGGATACGCCCAAGCACAAACACTTTAGGCTTGTGAAGTTGAGTGGAAGGTGTGTGGCGCTGTATTCTCTCTTTTCTCCCTTGTCTAAGATGATTTCCTCCAACACTGCCCATCCCATTGTAGACTCGGACAGGAAGGTCTGCCCTCTCTATGGCGGCATGCCCAACAAGGGCGTTGTGACCAACATCCATGATGCCGCTTTCCACCCTCTGGAGGAGGCTCAGGCCACAGTCTCCCTGAGTTATGAATGACTGGTACGTGCACAGCACCTACCTCCCTCCCTTCCCTAAAGGATTGCCTCTAGAGGAGGTCATCTTCTGGGGCTTATCCTCGAGTTTCGCCCTGGCACCACTATTCTCATTTCCAGCGCCGCCATCTTCCACTCCAACATACCCATTGCAGTGGGGAAACACTGGTACTCCTTTACTCAGTACAGGGGGGGTCTCCTCTGATGGTTGAGCCCGGGTTCCAGATGGAGGAGGAATTTTTGGCAACACTTACGGATTCACAGGTGGAGGAGGAGCATTTGGGCTTGACGTGGCAGCAGCAGGGGTGGCATTACTCTCGACTCTTGACGAACTGAAGGCTGAGGCGTAGCACATCCGCTTTGACATGTTTTTCTTCAATTTAATATCATATGCCACCGATGCCACGAACTCCTTGTAAGAAATTGACCGAGTTTGTGAATCATGCCCTGAGCGCCATGGAATAAACTGAGTGGTGCGATGAGTGCCATGTAAAAATGGCTGGTTCCATCGGTGCCATCATATAATTTGGCTGTGACACCGTGATCCCGTAACTCGACCCGCCGTGATCACGTACTCGTCCCACCACATTTTCGCGTCGCATCTCATCCCAAGCCCCCAGCCATTCAATCTGAATTGGCAGAATCAAAGTAACACATCACTTGGGTGTCCCCAAATATTTTTGCATTTTCTCTTTAAGCATGTGATGTGATATATTTTGAAACATCGAACAACCCAAAAGGTTCGCTACTTCCATATGGGTACCCCACCTCTTGACTCTTACCACGACACCAAATTTTCTCAACCTCAAAATTTCGACCCAGTTGACTTGGTAAGTGATCTCTTTGTCCCTCTGGCTCATTCTGAATGCCCTGCTGTCTATTTAGGATGCCAGAGAGGGAGAAACGCTCCCCAGTGCCACCAGTGCCATCACGTACCCCACCCGCCAGATGGCTTGCACAGGCCAAATATCCTGAAAAGTATGTACACAGAGTCAGCTAACTGCAATCCATACTCATATGCTGCAGCCATAAAGAAGAGGAAGCGGAGAAAAGTAGAATTCGGATAGCACGGTATGTGGCAACTAACATTGTTTAAGATATCTTCATGGAAGCTGGGTAGATATAGAGCCAGCATCAAGGCCGACCCTGAGCGTGTACAGGAGCAGAAGGACAGGCAAAAATGTGCCGACAAAGCCTACAGGGAGAAGTAATTGCATTGACTCGCCCTCTCCTACTTTGACTGACCCAATTAGAAATCGGAATCTTCTAGCATTCAAAAAACGGGAGAAAAGGAAGGAAGCAAATGCTCAACAGGGAACTAAGCAGGGTTATCCGACAGAAGAAAAAAGAGATTATGCTTTGGAATATGCACTTTGGACCCACAGAAAACAGGATGAGCTCCAGAAAAAGGTTTCTGACGCTCTGTGGAGGGACAAAGACGGGTATGTGATGCACGATGGCCAGTAGCTTACAGACTCCTTGTTTACAAAACTCGTGGCATACGTAGCACGAGTGGCTGTGCCTCGAAAAAATAATTTGAGATCAAGGGTTTTCGGTGGCAACAGTGGCATAGTCAAGGATTTCCAGTGGCATGGGTGGCACAGTACGCAACAAACAAATGGATCAAGCCCCGTTACCAATATCAACTTGTTTTTCGCTCTCAATGCCATTGCTCTATCGATGCTCACCAACCTTTCACACTGACCCCGGTGCTACCCACATCCAAACCCCTTCATTTTACCTTGTTTTTAGCCCCGCTGCCTTGGACAACCGCAGTGTCTACACCTTTTTCTTTTTTTTGGGCCAGCCCTGAAGGAGACACAAAAAAGGTCCAGTGCCCAGTGGATGTCCGAATATATCCCCTGGGGGGGTGCCACCAGGTACTCATCCTGGGAGGCTTGCCTCCCGGCTTGGCATGCCTGTTACGACGCTGGGGAGCACACCCACCCTGCAAGCCCTGCAACCTCTGTGTGCCTGCAGCCTCCCCAGATGCTCATGAGCCCACCACACCACACCATCGCCACCTGCACCCCACCTACTCCCAATGCAGCCACTTCAGTTTCTCCCAGCACCATGTCGACATGCAGTGCCACCAGTGCCACCTGTTCAACCCTCAACCTCGAGGCCTATTCACACGCCAACCCCTCCCAGGCTCCACCCTGCCCCTGTCGAGAGGGGTGTGAGCAGCCATTCATCCTCCATTCTCGATCAACTCCCCCCCCTCCCCTTGAGCGCCTCCGATGTCGGGCATCAACTCTGCGGACAATCCTCAAGTTGCCACCTATGTGGCAGCAGGCCACACCCTGGAGGAGGTAAAGGCTCTTTTTGGTGTTCACTATTCAGGGGAGGGGGTTGATTTTGAAGGAGTATGCATATGATTCAGACAATGAATACTGGCAGGATCCATCGCTATCGTAGTCCAATCTTCTCACTCTTCCCCTCCTTTTTTATCCACTTCTACTTGGAACAATTTTTTTTTTTGAATCAGATGGCATCCGTGGCACAGGAGGCCAAATCAGATGGCATTTGTGGCACAGGGAGCCAAATTGAATGGCATCAATGGCACACACTGAAGCAGACACTATAAGACATTGATGCTATGTGTGCCACCTGTGCCACTGGATGTTTGCATGACATCACTGGCACTCCAGGCACAATGATTGACATTGGTAAGCCAGGAATGATGTAAGTATCCATATTTGTTCTTGCCACCGACATTCTTTCCAATGCCAAAGGATAAGAACAAGACAAAGCCCTGGTCAACTATACCTTCCTGGCAGACTTCGACCTTCTCCAGAATCCTGATACTACTTCCTCCATCTGTGCCAGGGCTATACCTGCAGCCCATCAGCTCCTAGGCTCATATTGCAAACTCCAGCGGGCCAGGGAAGAAATTCAACGGCTGAACAAGGGCAGAGGATCCTGTATTGGCATAATTGTCGGGGTAGGTTTGATGATGTCCACTGGAAGTGGCTCCAGGCAATGAAGAACAAGCTGGGCCCTGCCTTCACAGGGACCCTTCAACCTGGAATCTGGGTGATCGCCACCAGTGCCACCGTTGCCAGATCCTGAAGAACAAGGGCCAGTGCCACCGATGCCATGGGTGGAGGAGCCTCAAACAACAGAGATGAACATTGATGAGCTCACAGGAGGGGAGCATGATGAAGGATCTCAGGACAGATGGCTTCTGGGTGATGGATCCAGTGATGAGGATGAGGGACCAGATGATGAAGGAGAGGAACTGTTTGCAGTATTAGAGGAAGTAGCATCACTAGGAGTTGACAGATAGTTGGACTTGATAATAGGGTGGCACTGATGGCATGAGGACTAGGAGCCACTTCATCTAGACAATAAATGGATATTCCTCTCTGTGTCCTGCAAAGCTAGAATGCCACACACACCACTCTTTGCTGGAGGTTGTCCGACTGATCCTGGGTTCGATGGGGTGTGGCCCTCATGGCATTCTTTGACTTTTGGGATCCTGTGAAGAGATGGTCCATGGCACTGATGGCATTATTTAGGTAATATCCCCCCCTCAGAATTTTTTTTTACTGATGCAGGGTCAGAAGGTCCGGTGGCACTGATGGCACTATTTTGGTAACAAATTTTCACTGATCCTGGGTCAGAAGGTCTGGTGGCACCGGTGGCACACTTTTGGCAACAAATTTTTACTGATCCTGGGTCAGAAAGTCTGGTGACACCTATGGCACTATTTTGGTAATAAATTTTTACTGATCCTGGGTCAGAAGGTCTGGTGGCACCAATGGCACACTTTTGGTAAGAAATTTTTTACTGATCCTGGGTCAGAAAGTCTGATGGCACCGATGGCACTGTTTTGGTAACAAATTTTTGCTGATCCTGGGTCAGAAAGTCTGGTGGCACCGATGGCACTATTTGGGTAACAAAATTTTACTGATCCTGGGTCAGAAAGTCTGGTGGCACCCATGGCACACTTTTGGCAACATTTTTACTGGTCCTGGGTCCGAAAGTCTGGTGGCACCGATGGCACTATTTGGGTAACAAAATTTTACTGATCCTGGGTCAGAAGGTCCGGTGGCACCCATGGCACACTTTTGGCAACATTTTTTTACTGATCCTAGGTCAGAAAGTCTGGTGGCACCCATGGCACTATTTTGGTAACAAATTTTACTGATCCTGGGTCGAAATGTCTCGTGGCACCCATGGCACTATTTGGGTAACAAAATTTTACTGACCCTGGGTCAGTGGCCTCATGGCACCCCTGGCACGATATCCAGCCCAATTGGTGGTTCTGTGGCACACATGGCCGTTCCGTGGCATAGGTAGCATTGTTTGTTCGAAAAAAACAACCAAACGATAGGAGGTATTTACTGGGTGGCATGGCTGCTCTGCCACCGCTGGGTGCCGCAGCTGCCACCAAACCTGTACGGTGGCCATGCCACGTCTCAATAACTATTGACGGGTCTTGGGGGGGTAGACCCGTCGATAGTTATCGAGGGGTGGCGGTATTCTCAGGTGCCCAGCAGTGGCAGAGCAGCCATGCCACCCAGTAAATACCTCCTATTGTTTGGTCGCTTTTTTTCGAACAAACAATGCTACCTATGCCACGGAACCGCCATGTGTGCCACAGAACCACCAATTGGGCTGGATATCGTGCCATGGGTGCCATGAGGCCACTGACCCAGGGTCAGTAAAATTTTGTTCCCCAAATAGTGCCATGGGTGCCACGAGACATTTCGACCCAGGATCAGTAAAATTTGTTACCAAAATAGTGCCATGGGTGCCACCAGACTTTCTGACCCAGGATCTGTCAAAAAATGTTGCCAAAAGTGTGCCATCGGTGCCATTGGACCTTCTGACCCAGGATCAGTGAAATTTTGTTACCCAAATAGTGCCATTGGTGCCACCAGACTTTCTGACCCAGGATCAGTAAAAAATGTTGCCAAAAGTGTGCCATCAGTGCCATCAGACTTTCTGACCCAGGATCAGTAAAAAAATGTTCCCCAAATAGTGCCATGAGTGCCACAGTGACAAGATGTTCTGACCCAGGATCAGTGAAAAAATGTTACCCCAATAGGGAGGTTGTGCAAAGCCGCACGAACCGCAGGCAGCTTTTTTGCATTGTGCAAAGCTGCACAATTAATGGAAGGTTTTATCAGTGTATCTACATTCATTCCAATGAAATATTGGTAAATTAGGTTCTGTACAGCACTTCCAACCAATTATCACACGTGATGTGCATCATTTTTGACATCATTATTTCACTTCGCTAGAGCCACTGTGCGGCCATCGCTGTGATGCAGCCGAAAAATGTCATTTTTCACACTTCTTCCTCTCACCCAATGCCAGAATCAACCCTGATGGCTTTCAGAGCACTGCGCGCAAGGGCTGAATACATAATATATGGGGAAACAAAAGCCGCACAGTGCCGCATGCGGCTTTGCACTATGCAAAAAAGCCGCATGTGGCTCGTGCGGCTTTTGCACAACCTCCCTAAAAGTGCCATCAGTGCCACCGAACTTTATGTCCCAGGATTAGTTGAAAAATGTTAACAAAACTGTGCCATTGGTGCCATGGACCATTTTGACCTGGGGTAGGTGGAAAATTACCCAAAATATGCCATCAGTGCCACGGACCATTTTGATGTGGGATAAACAATACCATTGGTGCCACTGATGAATGCAGCAAAAATAATGTCCCAATACTGCCATCAGTACCACAAGCATCATGCCATCAATGCCCCAGACCTGATCAGGGGAACAATAATATCCAAACAATGCCATTCATGCCACAGATCATTTCAATGCCAGATCAAGGGGAACAATAATACCCAAACAATACCATGGATGCCATGGACCATTGGAGCAGGGGAAATAATACCCAAGCAAGACCATTGGTGCCACAGCTCATTTTAGCGCTAGATTATGTGCCATGGGTGCCTTGGACCATTTCAAGATGGGATCCCAAAAAGAACACCAATACAAGAATGACATGGACACTGCACCACATCCAGACCAGGATCAATAAGAGAACTTGCAATAAAGAGTATCATCTGTCAGATCCAAACTTTGCAACAAGCATTTTATTTTTTTGTGAGTTCAAATGCCATTGGTGCCACTGATCCACCTGTGCCACCTGTGCGGCTGGCTAATGTATGGAGAGTTCACGAATCCTAAGTACAGTTCAACGTGTAAATATGTGTTGTATTATTCAACTTGAATGTGTGACTATGCTTCTAGCACAAACCAACTTTTTTCACATGGTTATATGCCAAAGATTCAGGTAAGAAATATTATTATCACACACCTGGCATCGATTATTCCCTGGAAAACACCATCTAAAGGAAGTGAATACATTTGGTCAACAAAGGAGAGCTGAATCACCATCATTCTTCATCTCTCTGAACTGCCACTCTACAAAATAGGGGGAAATCTGATTTTGTCCAAAACATAATCAGTATCCGCTTTCAAGTCTAGCATACTCATCTCCTGATCTATATAGCCAAGAAGAAGAGCCCAGAACAAAAATATGAAGGATCTTCGTAGTGTTGTACCGGCAGGAAATATTTTAGCTAAAACATATACTGGGAATTTCCACTGGGGCAATATCCTTTTATGGAGTTTGGCTCCATAGAAGTGGTTGAAATACATTGTATAACAGGTTCCAAGTCCTAATTTGTGCCCAGAGGTCGTGGGGGAGGTTGCATAAATATGGGATACCAACTTTACGATCAAAATTTTTTCGTAAAGTTGGTATCCCATATTTATGCAACCTCCCCCACGACCTCTGGGCACAAATTAGGACTTGGAACCTGTTATACAATGTATTTCAACCACTTCTATGGAGCCAAACTCCATAAAAAGATATTACCCCCATGAATATGCCCAGTATACATTTTCAGCGCTAAATTGTGGCTGTGCAAAGCTGTGCTCACTTCTTCTCGCTTTTGCACTACATACTATGGCCACATTATTGTTTGTATTCACTATTCCTTACTGCTACCATGTACTGTGGTTGCATCAAATGCTTTATTGCTAACACCCAGGCAAATTTATTGGATATCCAATGGTCCGCAGACTGAAATATATTGTTCCTCTGCATTCCCTCTGGGCAGGGTTTGGTTGAAAATATTTCAGAGCACAGATGGAAGGCCCAACAAGAGCATGTGGAAAAATCTCATTGACTTTACTGTGTAGGTGAAGATCTTTTCAGAACTTGAAGTGTAGTCAGTTCTTTTTGAACTTTGTGCCAGATGGCTCTCCTAAGATCAATTATCAATAGTTTTCCTTGAGAATCTACTGATTGGCCCCTGCATCTGTACCTTGGGACGTCACAATTTCACGAACCTCACATTTGGGTGTTGTGCAATCATGATGCTCTGCAACTTTGACTACTGTACTATTTCGACTAAGTGTTCATCTATTTAGGAATTTTTGTGTGTCCGAGATGGCTGATAAATTTTCTTTTCAAATAAGGCAATTTTTGCACACATCAAAAAAAGTTGGGTGTGATGTGCGACTGAACACTTGGTCGAAACAGTACAGTGCACCGAAGGAGGGCACCTCATCCTCTGGGACTGCAAAGGCTGGGGCATAGGACATCTTGTTTGACTTGTTTTTCTTGAGTTTTATCTCATATGCCACCGATGCCATGGACTCCTTGTAAGAAATTGACTGAGTTTGTGAGCAATGCCATGAGTGCCTTTGAATAAACTGAGTGGTGCCATGAGTGCTATGAAAAAAATGGCTCGTGCCATCAGTGCCATCATATAATTTGGCTGTGACACTGTGATCGCGAACTCGTCCCGCAGCAAAATCTTTGCTCAACTCATTTTAACCCCCCTACCACTCAATTGGAGTCAGTAGAATCAAAGTACCAGCTCATTTGAATGTCCCAGAATATTTTTGTATTTTTCTTTCAGGCGTGTGGTGTGATATTTTTTGGAACATAACACATCTCAAAATGTGCGCTACTTCCATATAGGTACCCCACTTCTCGACCTTTACCACAACACCAAATTTCCTCAACCTTGAAATCTTTACCCAGTTCACTCAGTAAGTGATTTCCTTGTCCATCTGACCTACTCTTACCCTACTTCTGTCTGTTTAGCATGCCAGAGAGGGAGAAACACTCCCCCATGCCACCAGTGCCATCACAAAGTGTCCTTGCCAGACGTCTTGCTTGGACCAAATATCATAAGAGGTATGTCCATAGAGTCAGTCATTCCTAATTCATACTCATCTGCTTCAGCTATAAAGAAGAGGAAGCAGAAAAAACTAGAATTTGGATGGCAAAGTACGTTGCAACTCCTATTGTCTGAAGTACTATAGAGCTGAGATTAAAGCGAACCTGGATCATGCCCAGGAGAAGAAACTCCAGGACAGAGCCCACAGGGAGAAGTAATTACTTTGAGTTCAGTCTCACACTTTGGCTGACTCAAGTTTCTTAGAAACTGGCTGTTTCTTGCATTCAAAAAAAGCGAGCAAAGGAAGGAAATGAAGGCTAAAAAGGGAGGAGCCCAAAACTCTACTCAGCAAGGTTTTCAGGTGGAAAAAAAATGATTACACCCTGGAATATGCACCAGATGGGATGAGCTCCAAGAGAAAGTTGCAGACACTCTATGGACGGACAAGGATGGCTATGTGATGTACAAGGGCCAGTAGCTTACAGGCTCTTTGTTTACGAAACTTATGACATGCGTGGCACCAGTGGTAGTGCCTGAATTTATTTTAGGATTTTGGGTGGCAGTGGTGGCACAGGTGGCACTGTACCCGAAAAAATATGGATCAAGTCCTGTGACTAATATCAACCTGTTCTTCGCTCTCAATGACATCAGCCTATCGATCCTTGGCCCCCCTTCCACCCTGACGCCAGTGCTACTTGGGCCCAAGCCCCTGGATTTTACCTCATTTCTAGCCCTACTACTGTGGACAACTGCGATGTCTACACCTCTTGGTGAGTCACCTTTTTTTCGCTCTTTGGCTAGCCCTGAATAAGACACAAAAAAGGTTGAGCACCCAGCACATCTCTGAACATTTTCCCCAGGCAGGCACCACCAGGTACTCATCCTGGAAGGCTTGCCTGCTGCGACACTGGGATGCATGCCCACGTTGGGAGCCCCAAAACCCCTGTGCACCTGCCCATCCGCCCACCTACTCCCAATGCAACCACTTCGGGGCCATCAAGGCCCTTCGACTATCTCCGGTGGGCGGATGCTATGGCTAGAGGGCGTCGGAATGCAGTGCCTGTCCTCAAGGTCCCCCTTGAAGGTATGAAGACATACGCTGTCCGAGGGGCTGGCACCATTCACACCTCCCTTGAGGATTCCCTGGCAGATTTCAAGGCAGCAGCAGCTCAGGACCCAGCGACTCCCCTCACAATGGACAATCTTTAAGTCGCCACCTTGGTGGCAGCTGGCCACACCCTAGAGGAGGCAAAGGCTCTTGTTGGTGTTCACTGTTCAGTGGAGGGGCTGATTTTATGGGAGGAGCATTCATACGATTCTGACAATGAATACTGTCAAAGATCAGTCAGGCAGCAACCTTCAGCAAAGAGTGAAAGGAGTCAGAAGATTGGTACAAGTAGAAATAGATAAAAAAGGAAGGGAAGAGTTAGAAGATTAGACTAGTACAGCTATATATCACACCAGGATTCATTGCCAGAATGATATGAAGTGTGATATATAGCTGTACTAGTCTAATCTTCTGACCCTTCCCTTCCTTTTTTATCTACTTCTACTTGTACTAATCTTCTGACTCCTTTCACTCTTTGCTGAAGGTTGTCTGACTGATCTTGGGCTGGACGGGGTGTGGTACTCATGGTATTCTTTGATGTTCTTTTTGGATCCTGTGAAGAAATGGTCCACGACACTGATGGCATTATTTGGGTAATGTTTTCCGCCCCAATCCTCAATTGAAATGGCTGATTGTGTAATATTTTCCGCCAGATCCTGGATTGAAATGGTCCGTGGCACTGATAGCATTGTTTGGGTAATATTTCCCCTGATCCTGGATCAAAATGGTCTGCGGCACCAATGACATTCAGATATTTTCCCCCCTATTCCAGATCAAGGCGGCCAGTGGCACTGATGGCATATTTTGTGTAATTTTCCCCCCTACCCCGGGTCAAAATGGTCCGTGGCACCAATGGCACAATTGGTAACATTTTTCTACTGATCCTGGGACAGAAAGTTCGGTGGCACTGATGGCACTATTGGGGTAACATTTTTTCACAGATCCTAGGTCAGAACATCTCATGGCACTATTTTGGTAACAGATTTCTACTGATCCTGGGTCAGAAGGTCTCGTGGCACCGATAGCACTATTTGGGGAACATTTTTTTACTGATCCTGGGTCAGAAAGTCTGGTGGCACTGATGGCACACTTTTGGCAACATTTTGTACTGATCCTGGGTCAGAAAGTCTGGTGGCACCCATGGCACTATTTGGGCAACAAAATTTCACTGATCCTGGGTCAGAAGGTCCAATGGCACCGATGGCACACTTTTGGCAACATTTTTTGACTGATCCTGGGTCAGAAAGTCTGGTGGCACCCATGGCACTATTTTGGTAACAAATTTTACTGATCCCGGGTCGAAATGTCTCGTGGCACCCATGGCACTATTTGGGTAACAAAATTTTACTGACCCTGGGTCAGTGGCCTCATGGCACCCATGGCACAATATCCAGCCCAATTGGCGGTTCTGTGGCACACATGGCGGTTCTGTGGCATATGTGGCATTGTTTGTTCGAAAAAAGCGACCAAACAATAGGAGGTATTTACTGGGTGGCATGGCTGCTCTGCCACCGCTGGGTGCTGCAGCTGCCACCAAACCTGTATGGTGGCTGTGCCACGTCTCGATAACTATTGACGGGTCTTGGGGGGTAGACCCGTCGATAGTTATCGAGGGGTGGCGGTATTATCAGGTGTGAAAATACCGCCACCCCTCGATAACTATCAACGGGTCTTAGAGGGGTAGACCCGTTGATAAGCTGTGAATTCGCCCATGCCTGAAAATTAACACTTTCTGGATTTACATTACGAATACACGCACATCTGGGCCTATGGCGAGTCCCGAGCCAGTAGACCTGGAGCTACACGCTAAAAACCAAATACGGAACCGGTTGCGGATGAGTATCCAGAAAACACATATACTGGGTACCTCCGACTAATAAGCTATCGGTTCTGGATCCGACTGTCGCACCATAGGCAGGAGGTTGCGGGTAGTCCAAATGAGCATTAGGGAATATAATATCCACTCTGTGCCAATTGTTGAGCCTACAGCAAGTTTATCTTGAACAGATTCAACATTGTTTATCCATGCTTGTAGCGGGGCAACGGCGCGTTCGATCACGTGATGACTCCAGAACCTTTCAACCGCAACGGGCCGGGTCCGGATAAGGTACCATACGTCCATCAAATATTGATCGGCTCAATATGGCAACCGAGTTCGAACCCAATTTGGGAACTTACCTTTCAACTTGGGCTATGAAGGGGACCAGGGTGTCTAATTGAAGGCAAAAGACCCAGGGTTCCGGATTTCCAAGAATCATTCCAGGGGCACCAGTAACGGGTCCAGGAAATCCAGAATACTAGAACCGATCGGGTGCTAAGTAAAGAACTCGATCGCGTCAGGAATAAATCAGACAAATAGGTAGCCTGCTCAACCAGGACCCGCCTCGACGGTTAAACGGTCTAAAGCAATACTTGGGCTACAGACAAGTTCAGGGTGCTTATAAAGAGGCATTCTATGGCTTTCTCATATCCGACCATAATATCTCGAGGGACTAATCCGGAACCAACATTTCTAGGATCTAGTTCAACCAGTCAGCAAGGTCTTGGCGATCATATTTCATATACTAAGTCACGGACGTGGATACGCCGGTAGATTATATATCAAGTTGTAAAGTTATTTTTAGATGTACAGTATATAAGGAGGACAGTCTGTAGGGAGACAGCACAGAATCCTACCCAGGCGCTGAAAGCGGAGAAGGCTGACGGTCTCTCCAGCGAGTAAAGAAGGGCGGAACCTCTGGCTTGATTCATCGAGGCTACTCCAATAAAGGACGTGCTTGTATTTTCGAGTTATCACAAATCTATCAGCTTTATTCGGGATAATATCCTTGTGTGTGTGTTTTAAGTGTGCTACGTGTGTTTCCGAATTTGTTGCGTGTTGCGTGTCAAATTGGTTCACTGCTCCTGTCTTACGAGGTTAGAGTGGGTGACCCAGAGTTGCAAAACTATAAATTGAACCTTGTCTAAGGACAAACCATTGAGCCTGCTTATAGCGCTCCGTGCATATTAAAAACAACTGTTCCCGTGTATCTTCTATTGGTACACAAAGACCCGTACTCGGTCGTACTCTCTGGGATTATATCTGGAATCACTTGTGGAGTTTGGTTGGTCGTTTAAGTTTTGTGTTAGTCTTGGGATTTGTGAATCCTGGACAAGAGCGCACTTTCCTATTGCATTCAGTCCGTCGGATTTGCATATAGTCGTATTTCACCCATTGACCGCCGGCACACGTTTCACCGTCAATAGTTATTGAGACGTGGCACGGCCACCGTACGGGTTTGGTGGCAGCTGCGGCATCCAGCGGTGGCAGAGCAGCCATGCCACCCAGTAAATACCTCCTATTGTTTGGTCGCTTTTTTTCGACCAAACAATGCCACATATGCCACAGAACCGCCAATTGGGCTGGATATTGTGCCATGGGTGCCATGAGGCCACTGACCCAGGGTCAGTAAAATTTTGTTACCCAAATAGTGCCATGGGTGCCACGAGACATTTCGACCCGGGATCAGTAAAATTTGTTACCAAAATAGTGCCATGGGTGCCACCAGACTTTCTGACCCAAGATCAGTAAAAAAATGTTGCCCAAAGTGTGCCATCGGTGCCACCGGACCTTCTGACCCAGGATCAGCAAAATTTTGTTACCCAAATAGTGCCATCAGTGCCACCAGACTTTCTGACCCAGGATCAGTAAAAAATGTTGCCATAAGTGTGCCATCGGTGCCACCAGACTTTCTGACCCAGGATCAGTAAAAAAATGTTACCAAAAGTGTGCAATCGGTGCCACCGACCTTCTGACCCAGGATCAGTAAAAAAATGGTGCCATCAGTTTTGCCCCGGGATAGGGGGAAATTTACTCAACAAAAATGCCATCAGTCACTGACTGTTTCGATCCGGAATAGGGGGGAAATTACCTGAACATTGCCATGACCATTTCGATCTGGATCCAGGGAAAATATTACCCAAACAATGCCATCAGTGCCACGGACCATTTCAATCCGGGATCTGCGGGAAAATATTACACAAACCATGCCTTCAGTGCCACAAACCATTTCAATCGAGGATTGGCGGAAAATATTACTCAAATAAGGCACTGATTTCTTCACAGGATCCAAAAGAACATCAAAGAATGCCATGAGTGCCACACCCATCCAAACCCAAGATCAGTTGGACAACTTCCCTTCAGCAATAAGTGGTGTGTATGGCATCTGAGCTTTGCAGAACACAGAGAAGAATATTCATTTATTTTCTGGATGAAGTGGCTGTGACATGTGACCGGGGAATTGGATGAAATTCTACAGTATTCAAGCCATCAGCATTCTACACCTTGTTCTTAGTATCTATTTCCGCGCAATTCCACGTACCCTATAAATTCAATAAAATCATTTGTCACAAGTCATGGACCCCTCCATTAAGATCAAACAAGACATTCCTTTGCTTAGCTCCGGCATAGGGGGTAAACTCCATAGAAAAATAACCACTCAACTCATTGGACAAACTACACTGAATACTGACATCCTCTCAAGCACTACAGGCACAACAAGCAAATTCCAGTCTGGTCGACTTGAATGAAAATAATGCGACAGTCGCCAGGATTGACAAAGTACTTGCGGCCTATGCATGCATATGCCGCTGCAAACCCCGCACATTGCGGCTTGCCCCATACCTGTCACATTTCCTGACAGTGTGGCGGACCATTTGTGACAAACACGGCACCCTCGATCGCAACGCGGAAAATGCCATGCCAGCTTCGGCATCCCACGCTTCACACTCCAGTTTGTACAAGTCAGAAAGAGCCATTGAATCGCAGTGTCAGTAAAAGTATATATTCCTTTTTTTTTTTTTGGTGGTACGATATCGAGCCTAGCAACTAACATAGTTAGCCACGGCATGTGTAAAGTTCGGACTTTGAGGTCCAGGAGTGTGAGAAACCAACCAGAGAAATGCACAACTGCACGCCCTTGTGGGGGCAGTGTGGGGCTCCCGAGCTAGCCAACTACCCTAGTGCGGAGTTGATCTTCTGGTAGCGCTCGGCGACCCACCAATACTCTGGTTTCCTTTAGCCAGTTGGTCGGCAATTTATCCTCGTCATCCAGTGTTCCGGACCAGGTCTCATGCACCAAAGGTGGAGCCAGACGGGGACGGTTCCCTTTGCGGGACCTTTTGGCAAGGATGGTGTCTTGCTGTTGTCGTTGATTCAGGTTGAAAATCCACTTGTTCAGGATCGCGGTCTCGTCTAGCGGTTCCCCGGACCGGGAAATAACCCGATCATTTCGTATCTTCCAGATCATGTACGCGGATTCCGATATCAGGATTTTGTACAGGCATCTTGTTCCTCGCTTCGACTTTCCGTCCTCGCTCTTAAAGTTCACGAGTCCACACCCAAGGATGCTTTCAAGAGATAGCTCAGGCCATTCCGGCTCTTTCTCCTTCCAGAGCCTCTCTGCCGCTTCCCATATGGTTTTGGCGCCCGGGCTCTCGCAATGTAGGAGGGTGTGTTCAAGATCCTCCTCCTCACCACAGTCTTGGCACACTGCACGGTCTTCACACTCTGGTATATGTTTCCAGTAATTCCCTATCCTATGTGCGTTGTGCATCGCTCTCCATAGAAACTGGGATAGGAAAGTTTTGTCGCGGAGTGACTGCCATATCTCCTCATCAGTTACCAGTCTGCTTCGTAGAGTTCGGAGGCTCTGTTTGACTTCCTTCAGCATGCGGTCCGTCGACTTCCTGGGTTTTAGCTGTTGTGTCTTGACTTCCCGGATGCCTTGATAGAAAGTCCTCTGTCTGTTTCCCTGTAGACGACTGCCAGTGAGTTTTATTCCTGCTGGTATATCGAGCGCTATTTCGTGCGACCTTGTCGCTGTAGTCTCCCTCTTGGCGAGTGTTGAGGCTTCGTAGGACATCCTCTGCGCTGCCGACCCCCGTTTGGCAACAATGAAGGTCGTTTTCGCCTTGCGTGTCTTTAGTTCAGCTGCGAGGCATTTCAGGATTGTGCGGTGGCGCACTCCCACCCATCCTACTAGCTCATTCTGCAAGAGCTTCTCCGTCATGGCCTTACTCACATAGACATTCAGGCTGACAAGGGTGAGTTCGGTTTCGCTTTCCACGGCTCGGTCGGCGACTATGGTGGCTGCAATCTCCGCCACTTGCGATGATTGCGCCCATGTTTCGGGAAGACGGAAGCTGATGTTTCTGTAATCACTGCTCCCATATATTACGCTCCCTGCTGCCTGCGGGGGACGTCGGGGAGGTGTTATAACCGCCCCTCCTATATGCACAGTCACCGCTCCTGGCACTGTAAGTCTCTCGGGCCCCCTATTCCTCCGGCGTCTCGGCCTCGGTCTCTCCTTGGGTTCTTGCGGTCGCCGTGTCAGCACGCGCAGGCCTTGGCCTAGAGATTCTATCTCTTGGGGTCGGTGGAAAACGGCTTCCCCGTCTTCTGCCTGATCTTCGTGTATGGTTTGGGGGGTGTTGGCTCGCTTTGGGTTTCATTCTGGGTGCAACAGGTGTATTTTTCGGTCAGCTTCCTCTGCACAGACATGCGGGTTTTTGCATCCCTTCTCTCTGTCCGCGTCGCACGCGTCACAGGGGCAGTGTGCAGACTTCCAGTGGAGCGGGTCGGTGAGGCGTTCTGCTGTGTCAGTACCACCGCCCACTGACAGAATAGAGTGGTTGGCCCGGAGGCATTTGGCTCTGGAGGTATTATTTCATCTCTGCCCTAGATCCATCTCGTATGGATGGTGCCATAGCGGCATATCTCGCTGGAGCTCGGTTGAGGGCATTACTGCCTCAAATTGCATTCCGTATTTGTCCAAGGACTTCATCATGCCCTTGTGTTGATGCGGGTGCGTTCTGCTATTAATCTTATAGTTCTGGACAAGTATTTCCGACCTGGCATCCTTCGCAACCTTTGGGTGTTGCACCACTCGCTTTCTAAGGCTGTGTCGCGCTAGGCTAGCCCAGTGAGAGCGCTTGTCTGTGTCAGTTTCCGCCAATGAGCCTGCTTTGACTAGCTGGAGTGCTTCGTTTCGGGCTTCGACGTCAAGCATACCTAGACCGCCTTTTTCTCGCGGTGCCATTAACTGTTCTCTTGATATCATCGAAGATTTTCCGTCATTCATGAACTCTTGTTGTGAGTTCAGGACATGTTTTAGGACTGCCGGTGGCATTCCATTTACTTGTGCTAGGTATTGTGTTCTCAACCCCGCAATTATCTGGTCAATATTTTTCCTCATATTCATGGTTGGGTTGATGTTTGACCATCGCTCGTAGTCTAGGTCCACCTTGTCTAAAACTGGTGTCCACACTGCAAATGCGTCGACCTTATTTCCCACAAAACCCCCTAGGATTCGCACGGCCTTGCCATCTTTAGCGACGTGAACGCTAGCTGGAATCACTTGGTCTTGCGGGTTGAGTTGTCGGGTGGTGAGCAGGTTTGTTCGGTATGTCTCAGATCCGAATGGTATGATTTCCGTCTTGGAGACATTGAACCTGGCCTCAGATGCCAGGCACCAGCGATTCAGAATATTTTCCAGGTCTTCAAAGCGGTCATTTTCGTGCAGGTAGACAGTGGTATCGTCTGCAAAGAGTTGTACTATCGCTCTTTCTGTGGCTCCGGGGATGGCGTATCCGCACAGAGTGGAGTTCCGGAGCATGGACGCAACTGGTTCAATCACTAGGTTAAAAAGCAGGCACGAGAGGGGGTCACCTTGCCGTACTCCTCTCTTTACTCGAAATCGGGAGCTTACCTCGCCGTTCACAATAACGTGAGTGTCTGCATACTTATACAGGGACTTGATAGTGTTGATGAAAAGCTCGGGTAGGCCCTGCTTCTCTAGAGCTGCCCACAGGTAACTGTGGAGGGTTTTGTCATATGCTTTCTCTTGGTCCAGTGCCACGATAACACCATTTTGCAGGTCTTCCTCATCGTACTAAACAACCTCCATGGCAGGTATATGGCATCCGTTATCTTCCTGCCTTTCATGAAACCGGACTGGTCTTTGTGGATTAGGTATGGTGCTACCTCTGTCAGTTTGTTTGTAAGGGCTTTCGTAAAAATTTTATAGTCCGAGTTGAGGACCGTGATTGGGCGGTAATTAGCTATGTCCATCTTATCCTTCTTTTTGAAGAGGGGGCACATCCACCCCAGGGCGAAGTCCGTGCCTTCAAGCACCCCGAATTCCTCGATGTCATTGTATACCCAGGTGAGTACCTTTATTATATTGCCTCGCTTTTTCCGAGGGCCACCTTCATCCCGGTGTTCTTGGGATTCAGTGTATATTGTGCTCAGGCGTTTCCAGAATTCGGACTTCAATCCATTTATGCCTGACGATTTGCCGTTTGCTGCGCTACCTACCGCCTGGGATACGTCTCCTTCGTTGAGTTTATGCTCCAGTTTGCCCATGTCGACCCCCTGCTGGGGAGGTGGTAGCGATCCTAATGCATCTTCAAGGGCTGCTTGATGTAGAGACTGTACCATTATTGCATTATTGCCAGTGGTTACTGGCAACCACATTGCAATATTCCCAGTAGCCCACTGGACGGAGGCATTGCAATATCGTCAGTGGCCCACTGAACTAAAAGGAGAAGGCCACAGGCCAGGATTGAACCCAAGATCCCTACATTGCTTATATAATGCCATTATATTCTCAATAACATCTATTCTGCTATCAGGCCATTACAATAAGGCATTTGCTTCCCAGCTAGGGTAAGGACAAGCCTTACCCTACCTGGGCTGTGGAGACCCAGAACCTAGGGCAAGCAAGTTGCCCTAGGTTCTTCAGACATGTTTGCACATATTTAATAGTGTGATGTCATGTATTAACCCTAACCTTTAACCCCCCAACACCAACCCTAACCTTCTAACCACCGAGACAAAATATCCCTGGGAACCCTAACCCTTAACTCTAACTTTAACCTCTAACCCTAACCCCTAACTCGCCCCTGCGGGGCAGGATAGGAACCCTAACCTTCCAACCCCAACCCCTAACCTGCCCTTGTGGGGCAGGGTAGAGGGATGTCATGTGCTCCAGGATCATGGTATATACCCTGAACTTTGTTTGCACCAATGCCTTGTTGGTCTAGGTGTCTATCACTCTGCTATCCAGTTACCTTATGTAATCTGGATTGATGTGTTTTGGGTTCAAACCCGGCCACTGGTTTCTTTATTTGCATTTGAGACTACCACATTGCAATATAGCACTGTTGCCGCTGGACAGTGGGTGATTGGCCACATTGCAATGCAGCTGTCAGTAACAACTGGGCACATTGCATTATGGCAGCATCTCTTGGTGCTGCTTCTCGGTCTTGTGGGCAAATATTCATGCCATCGTCTTGAAGGTCATTATGGTAATCTCTTGCTATCATCTCGGACGACTTTTTGCTCCCTCTCTCGGGTGTCACATCTGTTCGTCGCAGAAAATCTATTGTGTCTCTCAGCTTCTTCTCCTTCGTCATGTTGACGGTGTACTTCGTGATGTGGTTCAGTTCTGTTATTCCGCGCAGACGCGTCTCCGCGGACTTCCGCTCGTTCTGTCAGTCAATGATTTCATCAATCGTCTTCTGGATTATTGCAGCTTGTGCGGCGATTTTCTTCCAGTCGCATTTTCGGCACAGGGCCTCTCCTCCTATCGAGACGGTGTCGTCTACTCCTCGTACATGGCTCCCGGCTGAGGTGCATGCAGGGCTGGGCATGGCTTGGCCCGGGGCCACGGTGCTAGTGATGTTCCCGTCAGACCCGCCGTTTAGGAGTGCTGCTCTCTCATCCTGGAGAGCTCTTTTCTTCTTTTCGGTCGCACCAAGGGTGGTCTTAGCCTTCTTCCTGGCCGTGCTAGTTGTGTCGTCTTTGAAAGCTTTGAAGCGTGTTTGGGTGTTGCAAGACTCCGAGTGTACCTCACTCATGGCAAGTTCAATTTTGTATACCTCTTCGGAGGCGTAATCCATATACTCATCGTCATATAGCAGGAAGCTGGGTACTTCCCATCTGCCTTTGCCGATGTACGGGGTCCCTGGGGCAGAGATGGTTACAGCGACCATCTGGTGGTCCGCGATACTTCCAATGTCTTCAATCTGCCAGTCATGGCAGTTTCTCATACACCAAAATTTTATCTATGTGCAACAGTGAGCCGCGCGTGCCTACGTGAGTGTAGTCCTTGTGAGTCCCAGCATACGCGTGAAACAGAGGTATGCGGTAACAACAGAGTCCTTATCTGTGCCATGTGGCTCTCTGTCGATGGCGTCCGGGATAAGGTTAAAATTACCACCAACTGCATCGGGGACCGGAAGGTTGGTGGTGAGCCATAGATCCGTGAGTTCATTCCAGAAAGCTATCTTCTCCGTGTCTGATTCGGTAGGTGCATATACACCTAAGACAGTCATAGTGCGTGTGCTGTGGCAGGGAAGCACAGCAAGTATTGCCTTCCCCGGGACCAGGTAGTGGATCTTGACATCGCCTACGTTTGTTATGTCTTTATTCAGCACAATCGCGATACCTTTCATTGATGGTTTCCCTGGAAATTCAGAGTTGAAAATCTTCATTCATTTATTCATAAAGCCACTTTCTATTTCCAAAGCCTGCGCAGTAGACATATGGGTTTCGGCGACAATCAGGACACCTATCTTCTGTTCCCCCATCATCCTATGGATACGGGGCCATTTATTCCGGTCTTCAAGTGACTGTGTTGTGACGCTCAACTTGCGACCGTTGATGTTGATTGCTTTCAGAGTAATATAGGCTCTGGTGTTGCGATGTATCCGTGGATTATTCCTCTGTTGTCTCTCTCTTTCGGGCAAAGAAAGCCGGTGTGTGTTCCTCGTCTTGTGGACATCCCTGAGGCGGGTGTCGGTGTCGAGGACGTATTGTCTCACGGTCGTATTCGCTGTTTGCTCCCGTAATAGGAGACCCGGGGCCAGCAGCAGTCCCTCTCGTGCTTCCTCCACCGGCCCTATGGTCCCCCATTGGTCGGTCAGACTTTTGCGGGAGGGAGGGTGTGCCCGAACCCCCAATCGTTGAGTCCGGAATATCCATGACATCCACGACGTGCGCGCGATGTGCATTACACGCCCGTGTGTTGTGGTGGTGAGGTTGTTGCTCTTTGCCAGTCACTGCAGCAGCCAAAGCAACTGTGGAGCTGCCACAGGGGGGGTCTCATTGAGAATAGCTGGGGCTAGGCCCCCAGTCGCCCCGGCTCCTGCTGGATTCATTGTTTTGACTCGCAGCCTGCAGGCACTGATGAGGAGGATGTGCCTGGTCCCCAAAACCCTCCCGCGTTCCAGGAGGGTCCGTGGCGCTAATATTGTGTTCATTTTGTTGTGTTATCATTGAGTGGTGGAGGGGCAGCACTGTACTTGTTCTGAAATCGTGCCGTAGATCAGAAGTTATGGAGTGTAGTAACATCATATATTTGTTACGTAGATAAAGAAAACATTCATCGTAAATGGAGGGCATGAAAATCTATGTGAAGTGCTATATGTGCGTACGCGGAAGATCAGAAGAAGTTGTCTTGCTCACGACGCTTCCCTTTTCCTTTGAAATCCCCGCCCTTCTTGCCCTTGGCATCTCCCTTGAACGGCTTCTTGCTGGTGTTCGAGGGGCCTTTTCCGCGAGGAATGTTGTTGCGGGAGGTGGTGTTGCTGGGGTCGGTAGTGGTGCGGCCGCGGATGAGCTCCAGCGCTTTCGTGGCAGCTTGGCGAGAGACCTCCTTGATCGCGGTGATGGTGGCAAGAGTCGGGCCGAGCCAGCCTGGGAGATGCGGGAGGGGACAGAGGCCAGTGGGGTGGGTGATAGCCGGGCAAATGCGGCAGCGGAAGCTGCGTTGCATGCATGCGGAACCGTGTAAAGCTGTCATGACGTGAAGGCGCCCGAAGTGGCAGCGCAGGTTCAGCCATTCATTGTGGTCGCTGGTCGGGGGGGGGGGGTAATGAATAACTGCCAGGCAATAGTTGTGGTACTGCCGACAAGGAGCTCAATGCTCTCGGCCTGGACGGAGTCGATAAACATCTCTGAGGCGCGTTCAGCAGAGACGTGGGGGCCGAAAGCATCGTGGTGGGTCTGGACACGTTGGATAATGCCGCTATCACTACGGATGGCGGTTTGGATCAGGTCCCTCGCTACTGCTGCCCCTTCAAGGCTGTTGGGGAGTGTGAAGCCAGTGAGTGTGCCAACGAAGTTGTTGACAGGCAGATCAAAGGGGAGGGGGAAGATAGTGATGCAGCCAGACAACAAGAAGGGGTAGCTGAGGATCGTGGTGGCGAGGTGCTCCGGGATTCCGGCCACAAGCCAGAGCACGGAGGTGGTGCCGTTGTCTGCAGTGGGGGGGGTCCCGAGCTGGAAGTCAGCGGCCCCGATGTTGATCGCGTCGCTGATGGATTCCCGGATGAGACCGTGTGTCTGGAGTACCACTCCGTTGCCACTGCTCACGGTGATGAAGAACTTGGGGTGGGGTACCTCGTTGTAGAGCTGCATGAGGTTCGGGGGCATCCCTTGCATGAGGAGCGCGCGTGAGTAGATTATGGGGTGAAACCCAGTGGGATTGCGGTGTAGGAGCCCCGCGGTGGGTTGCGATCAGCGGTGGGCCAGAGGTGCGCCGGTGCTGCGACGGGGTTCGCTGCCACGATGCGCTGCACTGCCGCCCCCGGGGCATGAGCAAGGTTGAGGAGTACGATGGGGGCTGCAGCTGCGACAGCAGCAAAAGTGGCTGCAGCGGGCACAGTAGCGGGCAATGCGGCGGGTGTAGCTATAGCGGCGGCGGGAGCGGCAACGTGTGTGGGGCAGGCGCGGCTGTAGTATCGGTATATACTGCGGCAGTGGTGCTGGTGGTGCTCACGGGAGCGAGGAACGAAGACCTGCTGGCAGTAGGTGTGGTCCGGGGGCTACCCTGGCGCGAGGCGGGAACCGCATTGCCTGCAGGGTCTGTGCAAACACGCTTAGGCGAGGAGCCTGGGCCCCGACATGAGGACGAGGCCCCTGCGGTCGTGAGGCTCGCGGTGTTGGTAAGGCCGAGGGAGTTGGCAGTCGCCGTCGCGGTGTCGGCCTCAAAGTGCGTGCTGCTGGCAAGCTCGAGGGAGTCAGCTATGGCGGCCGTGAGGAATGGATCCTCGTCGTCAGTGTGCTCTGGGATAGCACGTTTCTTTCCTTTGTCCATGTTCTTCTTTCCGGCTTTCCGATAGGGCGCAGCAGCAGCGGCGGGGACGGGGGTGGCGAGAGCCGGGAACTCCTCTGCCGAGATCTCGATGACCGAGGCTGGGGATGTGTTGCGTCCTTGTACCGGGGTTGGGTTAGAGTCGCAGTCATCCACAGAGGTGGTGGTATCCGTTTCGTATGCGCTCTTTTTGTACGTGTCCGTATTGTACACGTCGTCCGCCGTCGCGGCGGGTATGTCGGGAGCCGGCACAGTGGTGGTCAGCCCGACGTTGGTGGGCATGGCAGTGGTTTGTACTGCGGTGGCGGAGACAGCATCGTCGAAAACTGGATCCTCGTAGTAGACATCACTGCTGTCCGAGCCTGCTGGCGACATGGAGCGTGCGATGCTCGAGCTGTGGGTGTTCACGGGCATAGTGCTGGGGTTTTGTTGTTCAGAGTAAGTTGGAGTTTTTCGTTGAGGGGTGGAGAAAGTTGTATGCTCTGCTGCCCATTTATTCCGTTCTGCACAAAGAGGCCATTTTCTCGGTGCTGAAGGTATCTCCGTGCTTTGTCATCGTTCCGGAGGTTGTATCAACGCGATTGTGAGGCTTATCTGGCCTCGTGGAGTTTTATCACAGGGACGGGCACAAAGACGAGTAGATTTCTGCGGCGCATAGCTGCCTCTAGAGGGGGTGGATCGTATGCAGACAAAGAGGGTGTGGCATTGTTGAGGTTGTAGTATGCCGGGGCACCTATTCTGCAGCTAATGAGCGCCCCGGTCGTCGACGCCAGCATCGAGGAGCGGGTGGGAGTGGGAGAGGGGCGTGGGAGCGGGCGGCGTTCCGCAGTGACAGATTTGGACAGCTGAAAGGCTGCCTCGTGCCCAAGTATGACGCACGGATGATAAACTTAGGTGTCTTTAGCAGCAAAGTGTCAACACACATCCTTTTTGTATCTCATGAAAGGCCTTTCTAAGGACAGCGCAGGAATCGTGAGGGCCCTGGGCGCGGGGTCGTATGAGTGGCGCCAGCAGTGTTGCGCGTGGTGAGGCCACCCTGTATGTGCGCACGAGCGACACTCTGAGCGTGGGGGCAGCGCCATTTTCACATCTGGGTCTCAGGTCCGTTGCGACTCCGAGGTCTGTATTCATTTTTATGGGGTTCGTATTTGTTTTGAAAGTGGGATGGTCGGGTTATGACGACGAGGAAGCTGGTCACGATGGACCTTAGTGGGGAGCGGGGAGGCTTCAGCTTGAGGTTAAAGCGTCACTAGTGGCCCCGTTGCACCCGACCTGTGCTCGAGTGGCGTGAGAAATCCGCCCACGATGGTGGTACGGAACAAGGAGCTTCCTTAAAGTATATATTCCTTAGGCCCACCATAACCCAGCGGTACTGTGGGATGATTTGAGTTGAAACCACATTGTTTCCAATGATAGCCTTGGTTTAAACCAGCCCCACTACTGTTTTATAGTGGGTTCAAACCATGTTGGTTTAAACCAGTTTAAACCATTTTTTATGTTGTCTGTTGTTCAGTAGTGAAACCAAGGTCAGTTCAAACCATGCTGGGTTAAACTGGTTTAAACCAAGGGTTGAACCGGTTTAAAGCATTTTTTATACTGTCTGTTGTTCTGTGGTAAAACCAAGGTCGGTTCAAACCAGTTTAAACCATTCTTTGTGCCATTTGTTTTTCAGTAGCAACACCAAGGTTGGTTTGAACCTGTTTGAACTAAGGGTGATTTGAACTGGTTTAGACCCTTTTTTATACTGTTTATTGGACCAACATGCTTTCAACTAACCATGGTTAGCCCTGTGGCTTTGGTGGTGCTTAATCTTTCCTCTCTCAAGAAGAATGGAATACAGCGATCACATCAGTTTATTATATTTAGTTATCCTTTGCTACCGGGATCCCAATCAATTTTCTGACCTGGGACCTCAGATTGGATGTGTTTGGCAAGACTAATACCACATCAGAACCTTGGACTCAGGCTTGGAATGAACTGTTGGCACATGTATTCCGAGCGCACATTCCGATGGAAACACAACTACAGTGAGATTCGACTCTGACAGATCTGAGCATGGTGAGATCCAAGGCAATTTGTCTCCATGGCCAGACCTTCCATAGATTCCCAATCAGAAAAGTGAAACTCATCTAATGGGCACCATACCATGACTTAAAGCAACTCAAATCTGAACTCAGAGGGGCTCAAGGTGGGATGAGATGAAAATAAGAATATCCAGTACCGCTACTATCCGAGGGAGGTGTGTAGTCAATTGAATGGCTGGTTTTAAAAGAGGATAACATGGTTCAACCCAGGATGTGTGCCACAAAATCCAGCGAGATACCATGGATGTGATTCTGTGGTCAGGAGGATGTGGATGACAGAAAATAATGAACATAGAAGCGGAACAGAACTCAGAACCAAACAAGACCGGACTATTGAGGTAGCAAAAAGGCAACACAGAAGATCAGCAGGAAATGGGTTATCATGGGGCAGCTCGGGACGTGGGGCAAGATTAAAATACGGGTTGTGGAGCCCAGATAGAGCCGGGCTTGTCTGTGAATTTATTTGCAGGTATCAACTAGTCTACCTATCATTTATTCCTGTTTTACTTTCTAGTTGCTTTGGTACTTGAATTTAACATGAGCTACAACACACAGAATGAGTGAACATCACAGGTCCATATGGGGGTGTACAATGGGGTGACAATTAATTGAACTTGGTTCCCTCACCTGCCAAATTGGTATTCAAACTACTGTTGCACATTTTGGTTAATCATTTTGGTTAATTCAACTCTTGGACTGTAATGTTGAATCCATCCGTGTTTCGTCCTGCCAGTGGACAAATACACACATTGTGAAACGTGTAAACAGAATTCTATGGTGGGTTGGATTTATAGCTCTGAAATTTATGTTTCTCCTGCCAAGTGTAGCTCGGACTTGGATATAAGAAGGATAAAAATGTGCTGACCGAAACATTGCGAATTGGGGCGCACTCACAGGCAAATGAGCCCAAGCGGAAATATTGAAATAAGTTCCAAGACCGTAGGAAAATCTACGTTGCAACACTCACATCTCGTTCACGTTCCCACTCCCAGCACTACAAGCGGGCTCTAGCTGAAGTTACGTGAGCTGCCGCGACTGGTGGGGACATCGTGAAGCTTCGAGTCCTCTCGGAGCAAAGCACACAAATCAGAACTTAGGGATGGGAGAAGCAGTGGTAAGTGCTCCTTGTTCAAGAGAGAGTCCTTGGAGGGGCGGCGCGCGTGATGAGGGCACGTTTGTTGGAAGGCCTCCGAGCTTGAGGCAGAGGTGGTTGCAATTGCGAATGCTGCGTGCGCTGCCGACGGGAAATTAATATTTTTGTTAACGATGCACAATTGCATCAGGAAAACCGTCCAATGGTAATAACCCTGGATTGGACTGAACTTCACGGTAATCCAGCTGGATATGGACGAATATGGAAGATTTCCATTATTAGGTTTCTAGCAACCTGCCAATTAAATTACCACTAATTTCACCCCAAGTTAGGCCACTTTTACCACCCCTTCTCGCGCTTTCCTGAACCTTGGTGAATTGTCATTCAAAATTTTCAGGTATTTCACAAGTATTTCCTTGACATTTGACCAGAAGAAGCAGTGTAAACAGCGCCTTTGATTAAAGTGCAATGCAGTAACTATGTAGGTCAAGACATATGTGCTAGAACATGTGCTAGGATATGTAGGGAAATACGTGCGAGATCTCAGGATGTGCAATATGATACAGCAAATGGGGTAAAGACATATGCACCAGAGGATGTAGGAAAATACGTACAGTAGCATCGAAGACTATTTTCCGAGTGAATACCTGTCCTCCAATCGGACTCGGCACATCAACAAAGTTGATGCACATAAAATCAGTCATTCAATTAGGCGAGCTTGACTGGTATTTACCATGGTGAACGGATTATGCCGCGGGAGTCGAGAGCCAGACGTGGCCCCGAGGGAGAACAGAGGGCGCGCAACTTCGCGGGTTCAGCGAATAGGTGGGTTGCACCGCATGCAGTCTGCAGTAGGAACACGAATGAAGGAATATACTAGGACGGCAGACGGGAATCAGTCACAATCGAAGCAGGCAAGGCAAGCATACGGCGCACCAGGTTGGCCGCTCTCTTCTCCAATGCACTCACAGATTGATCTTGTGTGTTGCGACTTGTGTCGGGCACGGCGAGTAAGGGAGTGAGACGGGTCGAAAGCAGGCTCGGGCATAGGTCACGGGCTGTGAGTAGTTATCACTAAGGACAGCGCGAGGAGGGTATGCGAGGCTGAGGTCGAGATGGAACAGATCGAGACCGGATGGATTACGCCCGCTATGGCAGGAGATGAGTGAAGGGATCTTAAAGTCAGAGTCAAACCCACAAATATAGGCTCACTTGTAAATGTATCAAAGTCCTGCCGCGGAGACCAAAGACAGTGAGCACAAGGAAATGAATGTGTAGAATGATTCACCTATGGCTTCTCGAATAGTACAGGTGGGCAAGGGAGGTTGAAGGGCCAGTCAAATTGCACAATTGCCTCGCAAGGAGAGGGGGAGGGAATGCAAAAGCGTGGAGAGAGGAAGAAAGAAAAGATGGTCCGTGTCAGTGACTAGTCACAAAACATAACACAGATGACATTTGATCTCCGATCAACATTTGGTTGTGTATGCCAGTTCGGCTTTGAGCGGGCTTTGAACGACTTAGAAGTTGGAACCATTTTCTAACACTCTCGTTGACTGGAATAAATGGGAACAAAATCAGCAACTCCTTAAAAATGGAGACTGCATAGAGAGTGCCATTCCTGTTGCTAACTTCACCACAATAGTCACTTGCTCTCAAAATCTGGACCAGTGGCTCCTCTTGAACGGATGTCCAGTAAAGTTTTGGATAAAAGTCCCTTTTCATTCATTATTTCTGTCTCCGACCATCACATTTATGCTACGTTGTACCAATTCCGTTCACATTCATTGTCAGTTTTTTGTCTCTACCCAGGATGGCACGGAAATGTTGCAAATATAGTTGAAATTACCACCAATATCCCAAATTTGCCCTTCTGCGGGCTCTTTTTTTACAGAGAACTAAATTAGGGGGAAGTTTCTGGGTAATTAGGAAAGGATGATTTTCCTGATGTGTTCCGGCCCGGAGGTATCGGCGCGTCAAGGATCAAGAAGTTTGCACTGCCACACCGTTTCTCTTCCCGCCGCCACCACGCTTTCGCCGATGCTTTCTTCCGCTCGCTTCCTGGCCACAAGGCATGCACGCCCGATTTGGTCTCTTCGATAACCGCTTTTTTGGCTCCGCGGGAGTGTGTGAGACAGTGCGGTGGCGTGCCCTGCCCCTAGCTGTCTCGTGACGGAGTCGCGTTTATGGGGCTGGCGAGGCATTGGGTGAGAGGTCTCCCTGCGGCCTACTGTTCCTCGCTCTTGCTTCCTGCATCTCTCGTCCGTGGGTGGTCTCATTCTTCCCCATACTAACCTTCGCTCCTCGATGCTCTTGCTTTCTGTTCTCTTACTCTTTGACGGGACGGGCTTGCGGCTGGATGCAGGCCACTTCTCGTCTACATGTTGCGCACTACATTGAAGTGAGAAAGCTAGAGTAAACGCCGCTCAAATGATGCAAGAACGCGAAAACGACGACCTCGCACCCCTACGCCACCCACCCGCTCTCAATCCGTCGACGCGCCGTACCTCGCTGCCAACTCGAATGCATTCCTCGTGCCCGACGCATACAGAGACGACCCAGGCGCGGCATCGTCCTACCCGCCGTCCTCGCCCAACAACTCCGGGCTGCTGCTCAGCTCACCCGCCCCTGGTCCGCGCCGCAGTACGAAGGGAAGGGGCAGATACATCGCACTCGGCCTTGCTGCCATCCTCGTCGTCGCTGCTGCCGTCGTCCTCCCCATATACTTCCTCGTCATCAATAAAAACGATGATGCCGCAGTGAAGAGTGCTAATGGGACGAGCAGCGGGCTGGGCGGGTCATCAAGTGGCGAAGAGGTGCTGAAAGGCGGGAACGGGAGCGTGGTCGTGATGGAGAACGAGACGAGCTTCGTTTATAATAATTCGTTTGGGGGGTATTGTGCGTGCGCTTTCTCCACCTGTTCTGTATACAGGGCAGCATGCTGACGCGCTCACAGGGCTCGCCTCCGCATCGAACCCCTTCCTCGACGGTGCGACGGTGCGAAGCCGAATAGCTGGACGCCCGTGCTGAACGAGAGCTGGACGTGGCGCCAGGACCGCATGTACGGCGTTAATCTCGGCAGGTGGCTTGTGTCGGAGCCATGTGAGTGGTTCCTCCGTGTATGCATTCGAGTATTCTTTCCTCGGTGGGGTACGTGCTTTGGGCGTGGCCATGGGCGCGAGCACCTTGTTTTTCGTGCCTGTCTGTTTCTTTTGGGGAGGCGCTTTGCGCGGGTCTCTCCTTCGCTTCCCGCGTCCGTCACGCGTAGTTGTTCGTTGCGGCATGTCTCGTCTCTGTGTCCGCCTCCGATTGCACCTCGCGCGTTTTTTGCCTCCGCGGGAGTATGTATGCTAGACAGTACCGTGGCGTGCCCGAGTCGGGTATTGTCGGGCGTCGAGAGTCACTGTGCGCGGGAGCATGTAGGAAGTTGTTGCCGTCGGGTCCTCGGGGATCGGGCGCACTGGGTGGTCTTTGGAGCCATCGAGGCGACACCCGCTCCCGCTCCTTCCCGTATTCCCCGCGTGCGGTGCGGCCATCGTTATCGCCTCTTGCTCCTCCCTCTTCCCTCTCGCATCCTCTCGTCCTTGCGTGGTCTCGTCCTTCCCATAATCACACCTTTCCCCCATACTCACACGCACGCTCACTAACGCGTCCACGCCCGCAGTCATCACCCCCGCCCTCTTCCAGGCTTACCCCTCCGCGCCCGACGAGTGGACCCTCGCCACCCTCATGCGCGCAGACGGCACCCTCGAGGCTACGATGGAGGCGCATTATGATACCTTTATCGTAAGTCGCTTCTTGTGTATCTTTTTTTCTTTCTCCCTTCATCGCACGCCAACCCCTCCTTCCTTTCGCCCGCAGACCAAACAAGACATTGCGCAGATCGCGGGCGCGGGGCTTAATTGGGTTAGGGTGCCGATTCCGTTTTGGGCGATTAGGTGCGTTGCGCTGCTTTTACTTTGAGGAGTGAGGGATGAGAGGGGAGGGATGGGAGAGAGAGGCGTGGGGAGGCAGAAGGCAGAACGGAGCGCGGGAGAGGAGGACGGGAGAAGATGGGCGAGAAGAGGGCTGAGGCGGTGAGGCGGCGAGCCAAGAGATCGGGAGGGTGGGGGTGCAGCGGCGGTGTGCGGAGAGCCGGCTGAGGCGGCGAGGCAGCAGAGACGACGGCGTCGTGCGGACCGAGGCCACGGGCTGCGTGCGCGATTTGAGGCTGTGCGGAGTTGGTGCGAGCGTGCGCGAGCAGCGCGACAGGGAGGGAAACGCGTCCGCGTGCGGAGGGTGGGGCAGCGACTCGACTCGACCGAGGCCGCACGGCGTGAGGAGCCGTGAAGGAGTGAGTTGGCTTTCGCCGTGGGCGTGTGGTCGCAGAAGCACACGCCTCGAGAGATCGAGGACGCACAGCGTGCGGAGGCGGCTCGAGCCTGGGACAAGGCAGCAGTAGCAGCACAGTACTCGTTGCATTCTGTGAGCCGCATACTCGCCCCCTTCCGCAGATTTACCTCATCCTTCATCTACTTGTGGCCGTGGAGAACAGATACCAATACTGACGTCTTTCTTTCCTTTCGTTCCTTACAGCACATGGGCCGACGTAATGCGCCGGTCGCAGAGCCGTTCCTGGAAGGGGTGGCGTGGAAGTGAGTAGTGCTCTCTTCCCTCTTCGCTCTCTGTATTTCATTTTGGTTTCGTTGGCGACGCATATGAAACGAGTGCGTATGCCTGTGCGGGCAGTGAGGGTACACTGTGGAGAGCTCCATCCAGGCTGCGAGTATTCATTCGTCCGTCTTGGGGGTGTGTATCGTGGAGGGCGGAGACAAGGCAAGGCGTGGGGGAGTAAGAGAAGACCTGGCGCGGCTCGAGGTGGGGCGGGCGTGGTGGGTGGAGAACGAAACGAGGTGCTGTTCACGGAGGGAGGGATGCAGATGCGCGTCTGTGCGAGCTTGCTGGGGAGGCGAATCAGGTGCGGCGGGCATCTTCCCCCCAGATTCGGGATTCGATACGTGATACGCGAGATACTGCCCTAGACCTCGTCGAGGACGTCATACGAGTCGAGTCGCGGCGTGTCTTTCTTCCCGTGCGCGACTGTGCCCACACGATTGATATCTGTAGACCATACCACTAACCTCCCGCACAGATACATCGTCCGCCTCTTCGGCTGGGCGCGCAAGTACGGGATCCGTGTGAATCTGGATCTGCACACGGCACCGGGGTCGCAGAATGGTGTGTCCGTCTCTTCCCCTGCTCTTCCGCATCAGAAATATCCCGTATATGCCACGACCGGACGTGTGACCGCATGAGCTGACGCTCGCTACACTGGCTGTCGTGGAGAGATGCATGAGCTCATCACGCTCTATACGCCTGATCATCTTCGGAGACGCGTGAGCTGACGTCCGCCATGGCTCCCGCCTCCTCCCTGTTCTCCCTTTTCGCTCTCCCCCTCCCTCTCGTTCCCCTCCCCTCCCTCTTACTCTCCCCTTTGACTGCCTCGCAGTTGCCTGCCCCTCCCTCGCTGACGCTTCCGACCAGGCTACAACCACTCCGGCAAGCTCGGGCAGATCAACTTCCTCAACGGGCCCATGGGCTTCGCCAATGCGCAGCGCATGCTCGACTACATCCGCGTCATCACCGAGTTCATCACGCAGCCCGAGTATGCGAATCTGATTCCAATGTTTGGGATTGTGAATGAGGGTGCGTCCTATCTCCTGCTCTTACTCTTTCTATCCGTATCTACTGCTCCCTCATCGCCCCTTTTCGCTCCGCCTTGTCCGTCAATGCGCTTGTCTCCCCCGTGAAGATGCGCGGGAAGGCAAAGAGAGAACGGATGAGGGAGGGGGATGAAGATGGTCATAATGATCATACTGATGCCTTACACAGCGTTCCTCCCCGACATCGGCCGCGACGTGCTCGCCAGCTTGTACGTCTCCCCCCTCCCTCTCTGCTTTACCTTCCCGTCTTCGCTAACGCATGCTCGCGCAGCTACCTCCAATCGCACAACATGATCCGTGGCATCACGGGCATCGGCGAAGGCCACGGGCCCTTCATCTCCATCCACGACGGCTTCCAGGGCGTCTCCTCTTGGGCGGGCTTCCTCCCCAGCTCAGACCGCATCATCCTCGACACGCACCCTTATTTTGCCTTTGACGGCCAGCCGAATGATACGCCCCTCGCCACGGGGACGGGAGTAGGGGCGGTGAATGGGCTGGGAAGCGGCGGCATCTGGCCGAAGCAGGCGTGTACGTCGTGGGCGGCGTCGTTGAATACCAGGTGAGCATTGAGTGAAGACGCGATGGGGCCCGAAAAGGCAATGGGATTGCCTGTTTTGGGCGTGGATTACCTTTTTTGGGACAAGCTGACGAGGTTTTGCAGTCGAGTCACGAGTGGCGTTTGGGGTGACGGTTGCGGGCGAGTTCAGTAATGGGTATAACGACTGTGGGCTGTACCTCACGGGTGTGAACGGGACGCAGGCATTCGGTTAGTCGATTCTTCTGCCTTTCTCGTCTTGGCCACTGACACGTTTGCGCAGGCGGAAACTGCTCGCTCTTCATGGACGCGAGCACGTGGAACGACACCGTGAAGGCAGGTGTGGAACAATTTGCGCTCGCCTCGATGGATGCGACGCAGGATTGGTTCTTCTGGACGTGGAAGGTCCGTCTCTTCCTTCCTCGCCTCACAATATTTAGGGATCTCCCGCAGATCGGCGCAGCCCTCAATGGCGTCGTGCAGTCCCCCCTCAGGTCCTACTCCCTTGGGCTCGAGAATGGCTTCATGCCCACCGACCCGCGCGACTCCATCGGCGTCTGCGCCGCACTCAACGTCTCCAACGACCCCTTCAACGGCACCTTCCAGTCGTGGCAGACCGGCGGTGCCGGCGCAGGTACCATTGCGCCCTCGGACCTCCAATCCTTCGGTGCCTGGCCGCCCTCCACGCTCTCAAGCGTGACCATCGCGCCGACGCTGCTGCCGACCTACACGCCCACCGCGGTGATCCCTAGCCTGACGTTCATCACGCCTACACCGAGTATCACGGCCGCGGCGGACGCGGGCGCGAGTGCGAGCGCGAGCCGAGCATTACGGCGAGTGTGGGGAGCGGGTGGTTTGACGCGCAGGATACGCTGTCGGTGATGACGCCCGCGGCGGGGTGCACGTACCCCAATGCGTGGAGTGCGCTGAGCTCGACGGTGCCGCCGCCATGTACGGGGACGCCGGTCGCACGGTGAGCGTTAGCGTGCGCTTACTGTATGTGTATCGGCGTGGGGTGGCGCGGTTGTTTTCTAGAATGTACAATTTTTCCTTGGGCCCCCTGTCGGGCGACGCCTTGCGCACACACTCGCTTATACCCCTCTCGTTCGGTGTCTGTCTGTCTGTTTATCTATTCATACACACCCTGCTTTGCGACCCTGACCTGACTTTGGATCTTTGTTGATACACATGGACAGGACTCTGTTTTCTCTGGGTACTTTTTCATAACTTTATACTCTACAAGAGCGCGGCGGGCCGCTTCGCGGCCCACCACTTCGATTAAAGAAGCGACGTCGGCGCCCGAGTGCGCGCTAAAGGAAGCGTCAGCTGACGTATACAGGTGTAATTTCGGGGTTACTGTGAAAGCGAAGTTGATGGGCTCCAATGACTCGGGCCCAATGAGCCAAAAGCGGGCATGAGAAGGGCTTCAGACGGACACCCGCGATTTTATAAAGAGGGAGATACACTGTACACGTACGTACCCGAATCGAACTAAAACAAAACAAGTGACACTAAGTAACCGCTCTCTGGAACGAGCCTGAGGGCGATTGCACAAGGTGGTCCTTCAAGTTTTGAGGAGTTTAGGTAACTCGGATGAATTCAAGGCCACTGAAATAGAGTTCCAGTTCAACTCGATAAACGTCTACTCTGACTGCAACTGCGTAGTTGGCGTTTTCCGGTCGACCCGGCTGCCCAATTACCACGTTCGGCGTTTCCGCAATCTCCATCATTCTACCTGATCCTTCCCACTGGCCTTTCAATGAGGCCAACATGAAATTTTCGAAGATGAAAAAAGACAGTGAATTCAAGTTCAACGAAGGTACTTAGCCGCTGGTTTCCATTCAAAATTCCTGCCCCCCGCTGGTCACAGATGGTGTCAAGGCAACATCAAAAGCAGCCACAGACATCAACGTGTCTCGATTGTTTCGCACCGACGATGAAGTTGAAAAGAGGTCACAATTTTATTTCCATTCAAGTACATGTACTAGTATCGGTGCACACCGATGCCCATTCTCCACATTTTCATGTGTTATCCCTTCCAACATTCTTCCATACGCCTTCTCACGTCTCCGTCCCCCTTGCTGGTCACATCCACGGCTTCTTCTCGCTAGGCTTCATGGCAGGATTCTTTCTTGAATACGGCGAAAGAAATGGATGTGTGTAGTCTGTTTTCTCTGCTTGTTGCAGCCAATGGTTGTTCAGAGCTTGAGTCGCGTAGTTGTTGGTCTTGCCACCGGTTTTGCTGTTTGATGCGTCTTGCGGAGGGCTTGATTGAAAAGTCGCAGCCACGCATCGAAATTGAAGGGCAGATGATCAAGGGCGCGGCAATCTTGAGCGGAGATGTGATTGATGTTGAACTCCTCCTCCTCCTCCTCCTCCTCAGATTTGCTGGGTTGCGAGCTCGAGCTTTGTACCGGTGTTAAGCGCTATTTTGAAAGTGTGAGAAGAGCTGCTGCGGGATGCAAATGGAGGAAGACGGCCAGCAACATCAGTGCACACAGAGCTCGCTTTGAGGTGTATCGGGTTTCCAAAGCAAGTATAAGAGTCGGGAAAGAATAACGGACGGAATACGATCCGGGGGAGATGGTGGGGCGTAGCAAAGAAAGACGCAAGGGAGGCTCCCTTTTGAGTGGCTGTTGAACGGCTGATCGGGGAGGTTGAAAATAATGATCTTTCGGGAAGACCCGGAGAGCAAAAGGTAATTCGAGTGCCAACATGCGCGAGTCTTGGAGCGGGTGAGAAAAACAGAGAGAATAAGGAAGCGGACAAACAGGTACAATGTGAACCGAGGGATCTGCTTAATATACGAAGTAAGTATGGGCTGCCGGCACCTGCGTCGGCGCTTATAATCTGTATGTAGATGTAAACCCGCGTTCGTAACTTTTTCGTAAGTACTTATCACATGAACAACTCCGTTCCGGTGGATTGAAACGCGAACTCTTTTATCCCGGTCTTGGCTGACAACAGATCGGGTGTCGCGGCCTAAGCCTGCTTTGAGGCGCGCGCACTGCCTTCTCGCTCTCTTTAAGAAGCGGGTCTGCGAGCGCGCCTATATCATAGCATGTGAGTGAGGAACGCGCGGCTTTGAGGGAAAAGCTGTTCATTTAAATCAGATACCCGTGACCATGCCCTACCCGCTCGACAGCCATGCACGAAGTTGATACTTCCCAAGATGTGTCCTGAGGCCCCTCGTGCCAAAAAACCACTCAAATCGGCTAAATTGGTGTCCATATAAGGTAAGTAGGTGGTATCTTTTTTTCTCATCCTTGGATCCCCTTGAAGTTGATACCCCACGATGTGTCCCCGGCCGCTTACCGCGGACGCAGTATAAAAAGCCTTGCGTCTTCTAATTCTCTTTCGGTCGAATTCCATGTCAACTGCGCCCACGCTATTCACTTCTCGGAGTTCCGTCCTTCCAACCACGCCCTCACAATCCTCTTCAGCGGAAGTCTCACTGCCAACAGGCTGCTCTCCCAGCGACTTCCCCGGCGCCTCCGCAGTCTTCGGATCCATCTATTACTTCAATGGCGCGTCCTATCCGCACTTTCTACCAACAATAGTATTAATGCCCAAGTGCTTCCTTCAGGCTGTGCTGCCGGCGACCCAAGCGCCCTGGAACCGTGTTGCGCGGCTGTCGGCAGCACCGCAGCTTTCGTGAATTTGACCTGCGGATGTCCATTCAACGCCGTTTTCCTCCCAACACATCGTGATGCATTCATTGACTGTGCTGCAAAGTACGATGTCGAGGCTGGATGTGGCCTATACCGCAGTTCTGCTGCAGAACGTGCACCGCTTCGATGGAATGCCATCTTTGTAGCATTAGGTGTTTCGCTGGTAGTAGGCACAGCAGTGGGAGGGTGAAGGATATATTTTGAAGTGCGAAGATATAAACATACCAAATTTATGCAAGTAGGGGAGAAATCGACGCCATTTCTTCAGTGCCATAGCAGCAAGGACATGACAGCATCGTGAACTCTGCCCAACAAATTGTCAATGTTAGCTAGTTAGACCGTTACATCCGAGTCCACCCTCCGAACTCTATCTCAACAGACTCTCTCCATGACCCCAAAACTGTTCACCAATCTTGTCTGTCAAGTCCACGCGGCACTGCTGGGTGTAAATGACCGCGAGCGTAAGATCCCCGTCCTTGAGATCGATGCCTTCATGCCAGCGAATGCAGAATGAGGACGCGACACGATTGATGAACGGCAGGACGAGATCATAAAGGACGCCCATGCGCAGCGATAGGTCGTTTACGACGACTCGCCGCTCACCATCTCCGAGTTGCCCATGGCAAGTTTCTGTGACCACCATCTTCTGCACCGGCGGCTGGACAACGAGCATGCGTCACCAGCTCGCTTCTGGGCGCTTGAACGCATCCGGCGCTTTGGCCCATGGCATCGACATGAAAGCGTCCGCATCATGCCACGACCAGCGATTTGGATCTTCCGCGACAGCAAAGAACGGCGGAAACATTTCCACTAGCAGCGGATTTGGAATGCGCGTGGTAGATGTGGGGTCCGGCTGGAAGAAGAGTGCGCGCTGCAGAGTAGGGGTAAGGGTAGTTGCCTGCCACGTCTTGCTGAAAAGCGGCGCGGTGATGAGGAGATCGCTCATGGGTAGATGGGCGAGGGTGCGCTCGAGGAGCTCGGGCGTGGACATGACGGTGTTTCCGGCAGTCGACATGGTGGTACGAAAGCGAGCTGCGAAAAGCTGTGCATCATTCCACGTTGCATCATGACGGAACCCAAACGGAACTCAACTCTGATGGTTCAACTTCAAGGCCCATGATCGACCGTCAAGGGTTGGGCGGACAAGGTGAGATGAAATGAAGTAAATACCTGAACTGTATATTTATTTATCTACGCCGCCAGATCTGTGTCGAGTTTGTGGTAAAGGGAAGAAGCACACCGGAGATCCCCAAATTCTAGTCCAATTGGAAACACAATTTGGCACTGAAGTTGCCAAATCTGGGAGTCGACTGGCCTGAAATCAAAACCGACACTAATGGTATCAATTTTGATTCCAGTGAGATCTGAGAATGCCAGATTTCTTTTTTGTTTCGAGGACGACTCTCTCAGCTTTTCACAACGAGATCGTGCGTCACAGCAAGCAAATCGAGGAACAGAACGGAACACGCAAGAGCGGACCGCGGATGAGGATGGAGGCTGAAACGAAGAGGCACAAACGCGGCCGGGCGAGCGGGCAGGGAGCCTGGGGAGGCACGACGCGAAGGGGTTCGTGGGGGTATTCTACTGGAAGCGAGGAGGCCACAGGCCTCGTGTCGTCTCGTCCATGACCGGGCGTCGTAGCTCAGGCAAGTACGTGCACAGACACCACCGTCAGCGCTCGCACGGCCATACCTCCCGTCCTCCGCGCGAAAGAATGCGCGAGTCACAAGTCCACGTGCATTCTGCTCGTGCACGGCGCCTTGCCATCGATATCACATGCCAGTGTACTGTACAATTTCGTTCAATTCGGCGGTCACGCGTCACGCCCAATTTTTTTTATTGCGGCAATAATTTTTTCTCAATTTATCGGGATTCTTTTGGATTTTAATTGTACTGAAATTTCAGGATTGGTACCGAATTGATCGAAATTGTACAGTACATCCATCCATCCGTCCAAACACATCGAGTCTGATCGCTGAGATACCGAGAACGCGAGATCTTCGAGGATGAGCAAACGACACGCGTAGTACCGACTCTCTCGAATAGACGGCGGCCGTGCTTTTGAGATGGTGCGTGTGTGCGTCATAGCAGCAGCGCGGGAAGCGGAAGTCGAGGAAGAGAACGAGAAAAAGCAAGAATTGCTGGGTGCGGCCGCGACACTGTGATTTGACAACGCCATTCTGTTACTTCGAGGACGAGCGAAGGAGCGTGCCTGCGTTTGCTTGTGAGATGGTGCATATCATAGCAGCGGCGCGAAGACTTGCTGCCCGAGGATTAAGGCAAACGCGGGCCGATAGGAGGACAAAGAACCTGGGGGAGCAAGACGCGAAGGGATGAGTGCGTGTATGCTAAAAGAGGAGGGAACGCACTGTGCTCCTGATCCTCCCTGTCGAGACCGCGCTCCGTACTGAGTGATACCGGGTCGATGGCAATGGATAGTAAGGAAACGCGCTGGAGATGTCTCTCGATCCGTTATTTCATCCGCATTCCGCTGAAAAGCGGGCTTGCAGATTGACCGAGTAGCATCGCTCGACACCAACACTGACATCCCATGACATGCACATCGACGTCCCCTTCAAGAAGACGTCGTCACGAACGCCTCAGGTGCGCGCGCGCCTTGTTTCCGTGTGACGTGTCGGACTCGGAAGGAGTACTGCGCGGCCTGAAATTGCCTGGGAACATTCGGGGCGTAGTGATAGGAGATGAGCGCGATGGCAGAGGGACCGGTATTCAGAGAGCGGCAGCGGAAATGCCGCTGGGCGGAGGAAGCGTGCCAATGCGCGTGCGCACACTAGTCAATCTTGAAAATACTGCAGTTACACGGAGGCTCAGATTTCCGTCAAGCGAGGAGTGAAGGAGTTACGCACCATTTGTTTCAACTTGCAGCTATTCTTCTGCCCTTTACCCTCGTGAAGCCAAGAGTACGTCTGAGGAGGGAAGATGCAGCAGCACACTCGTGGCGGTCGCATTTTGAGCTCTGCAGGCTTCAAGACAGTCAGGAATTAAGGCTCGAATGTCGTGCCAACATCTTGGACATCTTTGTTGAAATCTGGCCACGGCTGGCGGATGAAGTTGTGGTAAGGGGCAGAAGGAAAAGCGGCGTCGGCCGACAATCGCAGGACCGATGATAATGGGTTCCTAGGTCGGATCCCTAGTCCTGACAAAATTTCCAAATCAGACCTTGAATGTCTGTGCCACCATTTGTCGGTGGTTTTTAAGTCAAATTCAGGTCTGATTTGAACTCCTGACAAGCTGAAATATTGAGGTCGAAGCCGGAATCCCGACAATTTTTCCGACCCCCAAATTCGGGATCTGACCTCTAAACCGATAATCATCGGTCCTACAATCGCCGCATCAAAGTTCGAAGCATGATCACGTGGAAATAACGCGTGAACCGCGAGTTCAGCCGCGCGCGCCGTTTGAGATTGATATTGGAGACAGAAACTCGGACATCCAAGCCATTTCCCGCGTTTCAAAAAGTGCACGAAGAAACAGCGCAATGTGCTGGGAACAGCCGCATGGTCTGACCTCGAAACGAACGAAGACCTTCTGACTGATACATCCGCTGGGGGCTTGAAACCAATCGCAGATGCACTGAAAAAAATCGCAGATGCACTGATCCCAAGTGCTACCAGACCGTATTTATTCGGTCTATGCCTCCGATACTCTGCACTTCTTGAGCAATCATGCTCGAACATAATGTTTTTCACCACTTCATCCCGTGTCTGCTCGCATGCATTTGCAACTTATTCGCCATTACCGCGTGGAATTGCGCTTACGAGCACTGAAAATAGCCAGAGTTATGAGTGAACATAAAAAAACAGCCATCGCAATGATCTATGGTCCAACCTCGGATCGAACGAGGACCTTCTGCTCTCAATCATCGACCGCCCAGATGCACTTGCAGATGCACTACCAGACCGTATTTACCCTTACACCTTGAACGAGCTAGCTCGAGTTCAAGCATACAACCCAGGGGTAGCCTGCGAGTAGAAAGAAAAAACAACCACCCGATGTATGGCCTGACCTCGAATCGAACGAGGTCCTTCTGGTTCCAATGCTGGCGGGTTCGACACAAATTCAGATGTACGCCAAAGTGCTACCAGACCGTATTTACCTTGTCTGTGCCCTAAATAAACTAGATTGTTTTTATGGTTCAACCACAGTGCTGGACATCATCGAGGGATTTTCACTACCTTACTTCTCGGCTTCTGTTTAAATCGTTCATTTTTCGGTCACTCCGCGCAGAATCGAGATTGACAGAAGTTGATTCAACTATCTTGTAGGTTAACTCCAATCAACCAGAAGGAAAAAAAGGCGACGATGAACAAAGGCCAGTACCAGAAGGCGACTAGAGACGAGCAAAGTACTTCGCCGCATCACAGGTCAAACGCGATCAGTGCGGATGGGTATATGGTGAAGTCGCGCTACAATTGCAATCTTGGCACATAATCCCAGCCTTACATCCACTTGAGCATCTTTTTCCCGTCAGCGCTTGTACACCATGTCACTGCCTTGATTTTTCTTTCGAGGCGTCAAAAGCCCCCCTGAGGTCACAATATTCTTGATTTATTCGGCCTTTGTTTCGGCATTACATTTACCACTCTTTGCACATTCCAGACCACCATCCTGAGCATTTACTACAAAATCCTAACTGTATCCAGGAGGCCGTGAAGCAACAAGTTCCTCTAAATTTTGGAGTCGCTCCTCCAGATCCCGGGCGCGCGCCGCATCCAGATGGTGGAGATCTCGTGTCATAACCACTGGCACTGGATAGGGGATCAGTCCAAGGCGAAACCACCTGCATCAGGCATCACGCACCGAGCGGGGGCTTTGAATTCAAGGTCAATGCCAACGAGTCTCCGTTTGGGGATGGCTTATACGTTGGGGTGATGGGTGCACCGGCATGGAGCTGGTACGGCTCGACGGCATATGATGTCTCACCAACCCTTCGAGTAATGGTCCGTCGGCAGCGGAAAATGAATGCAGTACCAATTGCGAGAAACACCAATGCACCCACAACCCCAAGTACAATACCGATGATCGCGCCCGTTTTGGACTTGAGCATTGTTGCATGGATGGCAGAGCTCCCGGTGGTCTCGGGAGATCTGATACTAGAATCAACTAGGTATCAGTGTACATATGTACAAAAAACATTTGTTTTCAACCTAGAACCCCTATAATCGTATGCCATCGTCAAAAACTTGTGCGGAGGTTGAGCAGTAAATGACACAAACGGCAAAGACAGTGTGCTGCTCCCCATAGGTGAACTGGAAGAAGGATATGCTTGGTCAACAGTAACCAAAGCGTAATCCAGCAGCCCAGCTTCTCCTACTCCAGAAGAAATAGACTGCGAGAGTATCCACGTCACAGGGTGCTGAACGGTTGGGTCCAACCCGGTGGCCAAGAAAAACAGCGAGTTGTAGACATATCCGTCTCCTCCATAATAATGGAAACTCGTAAGGGGCGGGCTACTCATTCCAAACGTTATATTGGCGGGGTTGGCTATATCGATTCCGTAGATATAGACCGCAGACCATGGGGGGAGACGAACACTGGTTATTTGACCACACGGGAGCTATACAACGAGCTCTGCACCGAACCTTGGAATGCGAATGCACCGGACGAGTGGAAGCCGTTGTGCCAGGTACTATTGTGCGCCTGTGATGGAACTTACCTTTCCGCAGTTCGTCTCAATACCCTCAAGTTGCCATCAATTGTAAATCCAAGGCTTGGGCAAGCAGTTACCCTATTAGGAAGTTTGAGGTTCGAGGCAGTCCAAACACTGGTTCAACACTGCCTCGGGAAGGTTATAGGTTGTAGAAGAATATGACGGAATCTTCTAGAATTGATCGTAGTTACTGTATATAAAGGAGGCTTCCTCCCATGTGAATATAATTATCTTTTGACCTCTACTATCATCTTGAACACCTTCGCGTGAACTGTAAGAACTATCAACGACTATCTTCAGGCGAAGCTAAGCGCTCGCATTAAGGTTAGTACAACAATCTTAAAGACTCGAAGACTTGCTCTCGAGCTCGTGTCCGACGAAGACTCGCTCTCGCCGGTCGGTTGTTTACGATAGATTCTAGTCCGTTTGTAAGAACGGGGGTCCGATCAGAGTAGAACCTTATTATGCAATCACGTTTTGAGGCCCTTGCCCTAGTTCTTGAAGTTTGAATACATACTCACCATACAAACAGAGATGTTTTCCGAGTGCCTGAATATTTTTAGATTTTTTGGGTACCATGGGCCGAAGCTGTTGAAGAGGTAAGTTGACAAGTATTTGTCACGGCACATTGACCCTCGAGCTGCCACCGCAAATTAAAGACAATTCAGGAAAATCTGAACCGACAGATTGTCGTAAATAGGCTTCAAAAGGGTATTTACAATGAAATAAGTGTCAGAATATATGCCCTGCAGCCAAAACGACGCGAAAAGAGGTCAAATTGAAACTCCGACACTTACATAACAAGATCCTACTCTGATCAGACCCCGGCACTTAATAACAGACTTGAACAAATCGAGTTACGAGATCATTTGTTGAAGCGTCTGTCTGCGAGAGACTAGATAGATTCGTGGATTAACGTAAGTTGTTTGGAGGAATTTCTGAACTTAATTCTATTGCCATAAGGCACTACCAAATCGCTCAACGCGTACTTTAAGGTATTATTCTCGCACTTACATAGCAAACTACGGGTTTCGCTAACAGCGCCAGTCCAAGATCGGGACGAGCGCTGGTCGCGCTGTCAGAGCAGGGCATACTCGGGGTCACGGCATGCCACAAGCCTGCAAATGACCAAAGTAATGTAAGTATCCGTATCGTCAATTGTCCTGTTGGTGAGGGCCGCGTACACCTGCCCGAAGAAGTACGAGGCCAGGAAGGCATGTAGAATGAGCAAATCGAAGGCGGGGACCATGGTGCTAGGGTAGTGGCTTGGATAACCCGCTGGCTTCGGGACAATGGTGCTAGGGTAGTGGTTTAAAGAACTTGTTGGCTTCCCGATCTTTGTCGCAAACCAGTCGTTTGCGACTTTGATGGAACATTCTTTTTTTTTTTTTTTTTTTTGGTGGTACGCGAGGAAAGGGGACAACCAACAAGGTTGGCCTCCCCAGCCCGAGGTAAATATGAAGGACCAGTGGACCTCCAAAAGAGTGAGTGTTTCCACCCCTGAGGAAATGCCTTACGCGCTAGCCTAAGCTATTGTGTGGGGCTCCCTCCTGCCTTCATCTATTCCGGCCGTGTCGCCCAACGGGTGGGGATGGTGGTCTTCTTGACCTATCAGCAGCTATACCCATTTAAACCTCAGGTTCTCTCAGCCAGTCATCTGGCAGTTTATCTTCATCTTTGAGAACACCCCTCCAGGTGTCTAGCACCACTGAGGGAGCAATAGAATATTGCTGGTGGCACGGTCGCAGTTTGCTTTATCTGTATTTCTCTTAGCAAGTGAGAAAGCTGTCTGAGCCGTTCTGAGGCGGAGTTCAGATATGAGGGAGAGTAGTGCCTCCCCATTACTCACACCCACCCATTCTCTGTCTTCCCAAGCATGAATACTCTTCATGATTTTAACTATGGTGTCTCGGCCAATTAGGATGTGCAGGGGGGTGTTAAGTGGTGAGTTACGAAGCACCCATATTGTTCCTAGTATCACTGCGCTTGTGAGACTTTGTTCAAGGTCCGTAGGGACCTTCACACCTGTGTTTTGCGGGTTTGTGGGACTGAAGAAGACACCAAAACCTGCCTTGGCATCTGCATCCCCAGGCCTGTGGCAGGCAGCATCTATGTAAACCCTTTCCGGGATTATTGGTGGGTTTTGCACAACCACACGGGCCTGCTGAGCAGGGGGTGCCACCATATCTTTGGCATGCATAGTAAATACCCGAAAGCCCTCAGTGAGGCTGGTGATAGGTATTGAATCCTTGAAGGTAAAGATGCCTTCGGGTTCGTTGGTTTGGGGGGGAGGGGCATTGTGCAGTCTCCGAGGGTCCCATTTAGGGAGAATTTCATTTACAGCCTTTTGCGGAACTTAGGGCGGGGACGGTTTTTTCCCGTTTTCGACAATTTTCATGAGGAACGCTGTCAGAGGCTCAATTTTGATCGGATCGCCTCGGGAGTAGGCGCGTTAGAATCGCATTCAAAATCCGCAGTCAACACAATACCGGCACTTTGATGCCATCAAAAAATGAAATTTCTACCGCAAAATCTCCGTCTTTGGCAGGTCACTTGCAGCACTCGGAGTACTGCTCAGATTAACCTAGATTTTGCATATGTTAAACCTATTGATGTACTCTAGTCAACGTGAACTTTGGATTGATGATATTTGAAGTAACTGTAATTCATTGCATACTTTATTGAAATGGCCATTCCCCTCCTGTAGAAAATAGAGCACTCAAAGCAGATTTGGGTACAACCATATGTAAAATTACCATGGTTGACTAGACTACATTGATAGGTATAACATATGCAAAATCTAGGTTAATCTAAGCAGTACTCCAAATGCTGCAGGTGACTTGCTGAAGACAGAGATTTTGCGGTAGAAATGTCATTTTTTGATGGCATCAAAAATACCGGTATTGCGTTGACTGCAGATTTTGAATGCAATTCTAACGCGCCTACTCCCGAGACAATCCGATCAAAATTGAGCCTGTGGCAGCGGTCCTCATGAAAATTGTTGAAAACGGAAAATAACCGTCCCTGTCAGGGGAACCACCCGTCCGTCCGTCCGTCCTTCCGGCTCCGACCCATTGCACTGCCCCACCGCCTCGTCCGATCCTTCGTCCAACGCCCCTCTCGCGTCCGGCCTCACCCGACCGTCCAGCCTTCCGTACTGAACCTCAGGCTGCACCTCCACCCGGAACATCGTCCCCCGTCCCTCCGGACTCTGTTCCCCTCCATTCCCCCTCGTCCGGTCGCTCACACTGGAACGTGCTATGCGATCTAGCTCGGGATTACTGCTGATCACTTCGGACACGTGCTACTGGGTAGTACCTATAAAAACCTCGCCTAGCGTGGGAATCCTTATCCTTTCTTCTCTTTGGATTCTCCCGCTAAGTGCGTATTCTAGAACCCTGTATTTAGTACTATGAATTGAGTTCACTTCGGATTCTCCTGCTAGTTCCCGCGCTCACGCGCCGAGCTGAGGTTGCCCTTACAGTCCCTGCCCTAAGTTCCGCAAAAGGCTGTAATCTCTTCTCTGCAGCTACAGCACAAGAGTGCAGATTGGTGCATCCCCCTCCGCTGCAGTCATATATGCAGTCCTGGCATGGACAGTCCCTGTGTGCTGTGTGCCGAGGGTTACCAATCCGTCCATGTATCCTCATGGTGTCCCCTATACTTTTGGCTCTGTGATTCTTTCTCAAGCACTTGCACTGGGGCTTGTTGTTCAGTTGTCGAATATCTGGGTTTTCCCTGAAGTGGTGGGATAATGGTAGCATCTTCTTCAGCTCATGGGAAGGGTTTGGAGTGTCGAAAATACCTCCAAACTTTCTTGCAGCATTCAGCATTTCTTTCAGGTGGGTGGGCAGCTTGTTTCGTAGTGGGGAGAATTTCTGAAGGAACATGTTGACATGCGAGCCTTCCTGGAATGTTGAGGTAGTCCTGTCACTTGCAACAATCCGGGTGTCTGCTACATAGGCCCACTTCGGTCGCTTACTCGGGTCGAGTTCAAGGTAGGACTTTAGCGAGCCTCATTGCGGGATTTCAGATCAAACATGTTTTTTCCGCCTGAAGAGACGGGTGCTATTAACATGTCTTTTTGGACTGGAGAGGTTTTGGCCCCGGCCCACATAAATTCCCTCTGAACTTCCAGAAGGTGTTTTTCTACTGCCTTTGGCATTCCGTTGACCTGAGTAAGGTATTGTGTCTTTGACCCAAATGCAATTTGGGATACATGTCGTTGTTGTTCAATAGTGGGGTGGTTGTGGTCCCATCTCTCGAGGGTGGAGTCAATATCCTCCAGGACTGGGGTCCATATTGCTTGGCAATCTATGTTGTTACCCACCCAGACGCCCAGGATGCGCACTGATTCTTTATCCTTTGCAATGTTTATGTTCTCTGGTATGGTTTCATCATTCAGGTTGAGTTTCCTCGAGGTCATTAGCTCTTGACGGTATTCTTCAGAGCCAATAGGTATAACCTCTGTTTTGCTGACATTAAACTTCGTGCTTGAGGCCTTGCACCATTTGTTCAGAAGATCCTGGAGTATCTCAAAGCTGTCCTCCTCTGACAGGTACATAGTGGTATCATCAGCAAAGAGAGATGTAATGACCCTCTCCATTAGGTTTGGTATCTTATATCCCTTGAGGTCAGATTTCCGCATCATGGCGGCAAGCGGTTCAATTGCAAGGTTGAAAAGAAGACAGGACAAGGGATCACCTTGCCTGACACCTCTCGTTATTTTAAAGGGGGAGCTCAGTACCCCATTTATCACAACTTGTGTGTTGGCATCTGCATACAGAGACTGTACTGTTCGTATAAACTGTTCAGGGAACTTATTTCGTCGTAAGACCTCCCACAGATAGCGGTGAGAGGTTTTATCATAGGCCTTTTCCGGGTCCAGGGCTACAATGGCTCCATTCTCGAGCTCGTGCTCTGCATATTCCAGGATCTCTAGAGTGAGGTATATCTGATCAGATATTTTCCTGCCTTTCATGAAGCCAGCCTGGTCAGGATGTATCAGATAAGGCGCCACTTTAGTTAGCTTGTAGGTTAGTGCTTTGGTGAAAATCTTGTAGTCAGAGTTCAGGACTGTGATGGGTCTGTAGTTAGCTATGTCTGTTGCATCTTTCTTTTTGAAAATGGGGCACATCCAGCCTGTTGCAAAGCCTGTTCCTTCAACAATGCCATTCTGTTCAATGTCATTGAAAACAGCTGTATGACTTTTAATATGTTGAACTTTGGTTTTCGGGGCTTGTCCAGCTCCGTCATCTCTGCGTCTTTGACAGATTTTTGGCGTCGGGCATGCAGTGTGCTCCAGAGTTCTGTCCGGTGGCCATCAATTCCGGGGGCCTTTCCTGTAGCGGAGTCGTTCGGGGATTTAAGGACTTGGTCCTCTGTCAAGCTCTCGGCTGATTCCTCCATACTGGGAACATCCTCGGGGGCCTCTAGGCATTCGAGGACGTCTGCGATGTCCTGGGCCTTGGCCTCCGTATCTTCCTCTGTGGTGTCATATTGGAGGTCATTGTGGTAATTTCTGGCCAGCTCTGCCATGTCATCGGACCGGTTGCTGGATACTTCGGGGTTAGTGTCTGTCCTTCGAAGAAAATCTGTGGTGTCGCTAGGTTTGGGGTCCTTGTGAATCTGCACTGAGAATTTGTTGATACTGTCCAGCTCATTTCGGTACCGTATCTTTGTGGCCATTCAATTGTTTGCTGCCTGAATACTAATGACTTTGTCAATTTTAGTCTGTAGTATGGCTGCCTCTGTGGCCCTTTGTTTCTGGTGTATCGCCCCATTGTTTAATAGGGCCTTCTTTTGTCGCTGGAGCTTGAGCTTTCCTCGAGGGCACCAACTGATTCCTTAGCCCTTCTGTGGCCGTGGACTCCAAGAATGTCTTTGAAATCTTTCCACTTCACCTGGATGCCCACCTTGCTCCTCTCAAGATCGGGCTCTAGCTTGAGGCCTTCCTCATCTGCATAGTCAAGGAACTTATTATCATTCAGAATGAATGGGGGAGGAGTGTACCTTCCTCGCCCTATATATGGTGCGCCAGGCACATGTAGGTCAACTGACACGAGGCTGTGGTCAGTCAGGTCTCCGATGTCCTGGATATCCCAATGCCTGTATGATCGCATGCAGTCGCCGGGTACATATACCCTGTCAAGTCGTGAAAGTGACTCTACATTTGTAGTCGTGTGGGTGTAGGCCTTTTCATCTGGATTGACTGAGCACCACCCATCAACGAGTCCCAGGAGTCTTTTAAATCTGCTAAGTGCATAAACTGCTCCAGCATCATCCGCCCTATGTGGCATTCTGTCCACTGGGTCCTCAACTATGTTTGTGTCCCCTAACATCATATCTGGTACTGGGAGACTCGTCTGAGTCATGTATCCCAGAATTTCTTATTCTCTACAGGATTTCAGTAAGGTTTGTGTGAGGTCTCTGTGCCAAGGTATTGTAAGCATAATTGCCCTTCCAGGTCCTAGGCGCCACATTTTCACTCCTGATATATTTGTGAGTTGTTTGTTCAGGACTATTGCTATGCCTTTTTGGTTTCTCAGTCGCTCATCGGGGTCTGTGGAGCTAAAAACTTGCATCCTGGTTTTCAATACCAGGTGTTCATTTATCTCTTCTGTATCTGTGTCTAGTAGGTTCTCCTACAGCCAGTATCCCTATGTGATTATCAAACAGCAATCTGTTTATGCGGTGCCACTTGTGATTTGCATCCCTGATGCTATCGCCACCTCTTCCTTTAATATTCAGAGCTGCAATTCTGATGTGAGCTGTGGTCTTCTTTTTGATTTTCGGGTTTCCTGTATGCTGTCGTCTCCTCTTGTTCTTGAAGAAGACAGGAGCAGTTTCTTCATCTGTCGGGCCGCGAAGTGGCCCAAAGTACGGTTGCTGTGGTCCTCTGTTTCGGGGCCTTGGTGCTCGCCTTTCACTGGCATCTGAGCTACCACTACTCATAGGAGTAGATGATCTCGAGGGATCTGAACATCCATTATTAGGGTGCGCCTGTATGGTGACAGGCTGTGCCGGAATGGCATGGGATGGTACATCCCTTTGTTGTGAGACTAGCAGGAACCCGTGCTCTGCAACGGAATTGTGGTATTTATGCCGCCAAGTCATTGGGTTGAAAGGATTCAGAATTTCAATAAATCAAAGTCAAATTTAATCATCTAACTCTGGTTGTGGTGACTCCTACTGTCCCTGTCTTCGAGATGAAAGCAGATCATTGTTGAGCCTGTGAATCCCGGTTCAGTTTGAAACTGATCAGCAGTTGCAAGAAGACAAAGAAAAAAAGTGGACACTCGTCACCAACCTGCGGTTGGTTCCTCCTGTCCCCGTATTCCTGGTTCAGCTTCATAGATTCATTTATTCATGCTCGAAAGAACTACTGAAAACACAGTATCAGTTTCTTGATTCTGGCTCCAAGTCCCCCTTGGAATGAAAATGGTCGCTGTAACCGCTCGCGCTCCCGACGTGCGCGCTGCCCAGCTTGCCGGTTCATGAGCATGGCTTGCCCGTCGACCTCTGGGGGCCGTCTTCAAGGCTCCCGCTCCCGCTCCTTCTGTTCCCAATGCTCCCGCTCCTCCTGTTCCCAACGCTCCTGCTCCTCCTGTTCCCGGTGCTCCCGCTTCTCCCATTCCCATCCCCGATGCTCACGCTCCTCGCGCTCTCGTTCTACATGCTCCTACTGCTCTCGCTCCTCCTGCTCCAGCCGCTCACAATCCCCTGCCCATGCTGCTGCAGCCGCTCGTGCTCCCTACATTCTTGTTCCCGACGTTCCCGCTGAGCAGCAGCGAACCTATTCACTTCCGGAGGTGAATTGGGTTGAACCGCTGGGTGCACAACTGCTTTCCGTTGCCTCCGAATCTATTGTCCTTGAGAACGCGCATTTGAAGCAGCTGCAGTTAGCCGAGATGTCTGAAGGCCGGAAGGTTGCTGGAGAATCCATGAGTATCAAATCATTATAATGAGTCGAAGATGCACCTGAACAGCATGAGAGGTAGATGCACCCAGGTCGGAGATGTCTAATGGTGGGTGTTCTCGTCATTGTGAGGTGCGGGATACGGGTTTCTTGAAGGGCCAACTGCTGCTCTCGATCCGCGTCTCGGAGTGCAGCACGGGCAGAGTCCAAAGAAGGAGTTGAAGGCCGTGCTTAATTCAAAGATGACGCGTGCTGTATGGGCTGGACGCAGTTCCCGATGTCCTGAAAAGGAGGCTGCAGATGATTGGGCAAGATGCGCAGTACAGCATACGGAGATAGCATCGCATTCTGACGCGCATCACACGCTTGTACGATGGCGATGAGGCAGAGAGGGCGGGGGCATCGGCAGAGAAGGAGACACTTAGTATGCTCCGGGCTTTTTACCGTGCTGCAGGACTCGCATTTTTAGAATTAAAAGCGTGAAAATTGCGAAGATGCAAACCTAAGACTTCAACATGAGAGCTATTCAGGAGATCGGTGCACTTGGTGAGCCAGAACATGGCCTGGCGTGACCTCTGGCAGTAACACGATGCACAGGTTCCAGTTTTACCTTCACGGAATCACACAGACAACATAGTAAGAAGAGTCTATTAGCATTGTAAAGTACCTAGGGCTTACTGAGAGATAACATGGGTCTTGGAAGGCAGAGGAGTTGAAGCTTCACGCGAGTGTTTTCGGAGTCATGAAGTCAAGGGGTCAAAAGGAGTCCAGGAAGTCAAGTGTCTCAAGGCAGATGAAAGCGAGTGGCGCCCTGCCGAGGCCAAACGAACGCGATGAGGGATGCGGCAGCGGCACGCAGAGACATGGAGGGAGGAAGAGGTTAAGCATTGTTTGTCTCAGCATCTGTCTCGAGACAAAGATCACGCGTGTCTGAGACAAAAATCACATGACGAACCCTCCTTTGTATAATAGATTTGGGCGCGTACAACAGTATTAGCAGTAAGGCCACTGCCTGGGGGATTTCTCTCCCGGGCTGCTGCGATTCTCCCTGACCGGTGCACACCCTCTATATGCTCACTGGTGCTCCCATCACCTATCTCTCCAAATCCTTCCTCAGGATGGCCGTGGCGGCTGACGGGACGGCTGCCAACCCCTCCGGTTAAGGAGAGGCCAGAACCATTGTCACCATTCACCGGGGGCAGCCAGCAATGCATGTGAACACTATATGCTTTAAATGTATGCTGTTTGGATGTGGAAGGAAAGCTACAAAGCAACATTTAGCAGACTAAGGGCAGCTTTGTCCCATACTTTGTTCTCTGGCGCAGGGAAACAAAGCATGCAACAAAGCCCCCCTTTGTTTCCTAATCGCACCTTTGTGGGCTTCGTTCCAACTGCAAGCTCCATGCATTTAAAGCACCTGGTTTTCATATGCCTCGTTGGTTGCCCCAAGTGGAGAGGCCAGAACCATTGATGGAACATTCTTCTTGATTGGAATACCCGAGAGAGGGACTACCATCAAATATCCACATCATTGATGTCGAATTTTCCCAGTTGAAGAGTCATAGTCCAAGACTGACTCAAGTAACGTTATTCATCGGTGTAAAATTGTTCATTGGTGGGCTAGAAATTTCGGTCAAAACTCCTTACTATTGAGAGTGAATATGCCTCTGGATTTTCCATTAATAATATTGATCCGTAACCGTCGTAACTGCATCACTTCGTCGTAGGTCCATCACCTCTGTTCCCCGGAAGACATGTGGAGAAATAACGGTAAAGATATATTCATGGCTCACTTTGAACACCCAATTGATGCTCAACTCAATTCCCTCCTGTGTGGTGCGGAGTTGTATTTCGAGAGAACCGAGCTGGAAGTGTTGGGTAACAAATTTCCTAATAATTCAAGTTCATTTGCCGCGAGACTCGTTGCCCCACTGACCTGTCACCGATCGAAGCAACCAGCACGATAAAATTCACAATCTACGCTCTCGACGCGAAACTGCCTGATTTGGGAATCCGATTGCCAAATTAGGAAGGAAAGCAGGAGGAGCACAATGTACGATGAGCGTGGGAACCAGCCCCACGAAACGGGAACGGGGCAGGGAAGTATGGAGCAAGAGAAGAGGGGGCGTGTCGTCCACTGAAATGTGCGGATGGCGGATTGGGGGCCAGATGTATGTACGCGGGCGAAGTGATGGAATGCCCACTAACTTTAGTAGTGGGTCCTGGCGTGCACTAAAGTCATAGAGTCTCCGCCAAATTTTCATTTTTGATCCCATTCTTGATTTCCCGTCATTCAAGTTCGATTACCGAATTTTGTATCATGATGATCAAGTAGTCTCTTGAAAACAGACGCTATAATAATTTAACCTCGTACCTCGGTTTGTTACTATTGTTACTATTGGAAACCACATCTGCACCAAATACATGACTGAGGTAGGCTAAAGAACCGTACCACGATGGGACATAGGTAAGTAATAAAAGTAAAATTTTCGATAAATAATAGAGGCCGTTGTTTGGTTTTAACTTGGAAGGAATTGAAACCTTCGGGGGAAGCCGGTGTATCGCGTGACGGTATGGATAGTACCACGTGATAGGTGATGCCATCATCCACCAAAAAAGGAGTGGGCGGTCGAGGACGTGTCGCGGGGAGGTATCGCAGAGTAGAGAGAATGGCAAAGCATGGTAACAGAGGAGTAGAAGGCTCCATGAGGGGTATGGGAGCGTGCAGCAGCTGCAAGAGCGCGACAGGTGCTGGATGCAGCTGCGGCGTCACGGATGTCGCAGGCTAGCGTCGCAGGCTAGCGACGTGAGGGTGGAGGGTGGCAAGATAGTGTCGGTGTCAAGAAGGTGTAGGACACGCATATGTAGCGCATGAATGTTTTTCGAGAGAATCAAGTCGCCTGGTTAGCGCGACATGTCGGACGGCTGCTCTCCTGCCAAGGCGGTAACGAGCGCAAGCGGCGCGGGAAGCAGGCGGAGGCCGATGCGAGCGTATGACAGCAAATCTAAGGGCGCGATAATGATGCGGCGCCGGCAGATTGACTCTGGGTTGCCTCGGGCGAAATGGGGGTAGTGATGACGGGGGTGATGGATTTTCGATCATAATTGTGCCGAGACCTCGTCGGCAAGTGGCAGACGGTTCTGGGTGCTGAACTAACGACAGCGGACGAGTACCCGAAGCTCGACGCGGCCGGAACGACAACCACCTCCAGGGGTGGTGGTGGTAGTGGTTGTTGTTGTTGTTGTTGTTATAGTCTGTCAGTAAGGTCAATCAAATGATCGCTGGCATCATTATTACAAATCACATAATTTTCCTGGGTTCCGAAAGGTTCAGCGACGCGTCTTTCACTCTTCTGACCCAACACTTCCCATCAGGAATACAAAAGCAGTGATTTGTCCTGCCATTTGTTGGGCGGAAAGTCGAAGATGCGCAATGCCGAACTTTGATGGTCCGGCATGTGGAAGAGGCCAAGATACTGAATTGGAGGCAAACGGACCGTTATCGCGATTCTGAGGTGGCAGTTCTAAGGCTGGCTAAAATTATGATTATATTTTATTATATTCTATTATAATCTCAAAATTATGATTAAATATGCTGTGGCCATAATTTTAAGCTTTAAGATTACTGAGGATTATATTAGATTACAGTACGATTATATTATGATATGACCCTCGTATTTAATCATAATATTAGGACCTGGCTAAGTTTGGGAAATCTATTGATTGCAGCCATATTTAGCAGGGTGGACCACCCCTAGCGGAATTCCACTCTCAGATATGCTCAGTACCACATAGACTGCACATTTTGACCAAATTATTCTGATGGTTGGTCCATAATTGTACCACATAGCCCATGTGATATTGGTTCATATTACGGCAAAATCAATGTTCCAGCAAGATATATGTTAAATTCATCTGTCAGTCACCTTGAACTATCAGAAATGGTTGCACTACTACAGAATCAATAAAGCTTACTGCTAGCCCCAATCAAACTATCAAAGAAGGTACTGTGATCAAGAGAGAACAAACCAAAGACACAGTCAGAGTTTTGCACCACTCTTCCTAATCACTTGTGGAGCAGAGTTTGGCGTAAAAGTGGTCCTCACAGAAGGTGCAAATTTAGGTTGCAAAAAATAGATTAAAATGGATTAAATATAATTAAATATGATTACATTGCAATTACATTAGATTATGATACCATTACGATTAGATACAGGCCAAAACCTTAAGATTATATTACGATTACAGTACATTATGGCTGGAGACCATATTTAATCATAATGTTCCAGCCTTAGGCAGTTCAGGTGAAAATAAGGTTTCAAGACACTTTCTCCTTCAATATTTACGGCTAGTACGCATGCCAAATTAGATATGAGCACCACAGCGTCAGTCAAGGCCCGTTTGGCCTGATTTTTTGGGACAGGGATAGTGATCCCTATATATACCACCTGACAGGTAGACGGACCGCCGGGAGTGCGGAAACCTTTTGTAAATGGAATTTAGTGAATGTGGAGTTTTAGCATGGTGTGAGCAGACCACCGTAAGTGGGTATATCCTAGGCAGTATGTATACCTCAACTACCCCTTGACATATGTTGCCGCACAAGATTGACTGTCTACGTACAAGGAGTAGTAAAACCAGCGGTACGGTAAATTTTTGGAATTTGTGGAATACAGAGACCATCCTAATAGAACCCCTGGAATTTTCCCCCGAAAAACAAGGACAATCAGACATCGACAAAGGACATTCCTTCTCCCAATAGATGTGCTGATCCTCATAGGCATCCTGAATCTCCCATTAAAAGTATACCATGCCGAATCGATGTCCACGCGATTATTCGCGGAGAATACGGCCAGGGCAGGGACGAGCTGATGGTCCAAGGAAAGTGATGTGTGTGCGTCTTGCAGCATCTACAGTGCACGTTCAACTCGCACGCCTACAGACCTTCGGACTTTGTAACGATACCTTGAATCATTGGCAGCGAGTGTCTTGATTATCATTATTGTTTTGATTGAATTCCCGGTGCGTGCTTCACCGTTATTCCTTTTAACTTGATTGAGGGGTTTTGCTGATAGGTCCCACTGCAAGACGCGCCGCGAAAATTCGGCATGACATTTTTGCTGCGCGCGTGCACCGTCTTAATATTGAGCTCAACTGACCAGGTTTACTTGCGAATAGATTCTGTCACGAGGCTTCGTTCGACTCAAGGGTCGATTATATTGCGGTTGCATTCCTTTGACTGACTTCGTTTCCCGGCTAATGGACCTCAACGCGAGATCTCGTTCGCCTTTAGGATCACGATTTACTCGTTGACTTGTGATTGAGTTCCTGGTGCGTGTTTCTTCGATCTTTATCTTCCTTTAATGACTTTTTTTCTTGCTTTTCTACCACTGGAGCAAGCATGCAACAACTTTTGTTCGACTCGAGTCCCCCATGCCTTTCAAGTTCGCGCCTGTGGACCTTCCTCAACAGCATCTCTGGCGGTTAGGATGCTGGTTGAATATTTGATTTAATTCAAGCTGTGTGTTACGGCCGAGCGCATTTTCAACTGCACTAATCTTGTTCTTGACCTAGTGCGAGATTCCCTTACCACTCGGTGAGTTTTGGTCACCTGTTGGCTGATTACTGCGAAAGTTGTTGCTTTTCTAGAAACCCGCGCCACCAGTGGCTGTGGAATTTAAGAAATTTGGGCACAGACTTGGGTAGAAAACAAGAGAGTTATGAGGGAAAAGGATATGATGAAAGAAATTTCCCTCTGTACCACTGAGACTTTTGACGTCCACACACTCACTTGCAGTCTGGTACAAGAAAACCACACCAGATGCGTTGCAAGACAGGTGGTCTGTACTCGAAAGCACTTGGCTGCCAGACCAGCGAACAAAACGCTCACTCATGAGTCATTGGCACCGACCCGTGGCTTGGCCCCAGAACCATTAGCATTCCAGCAAGTACTGCTAAGAAAAAGGCCTTGCATACCCACTCCAAGGAGGAAGGAGGGGCATCTATAACCGTGGTGGGCCGTCCCTGCAAGTAACATACGGGGCAGAATCCTGACATTGTTTCTTCGGCAATTTCCGACGCACTCTCTTAAGTGCGTGATCTAGAATTGAAACAGTCGGCAAATCCCGAGCGATTTAGTCCACATTTCTTTTAATTGCTAAAAGTCTCAAAGTCTCGGTGGCACCTAAAGAGGTGATCTATCCAAGCGGTAAAACGAGTGGTCCAGATTGATTTCATACACGGCGCCTTACTCCGAACGAATAGCGCGCACGAAATGTACCGGACATTTCCAAGAGATGTATCACCTCCAAAAATAAGGCCGGCATGCTCTAAACGAACCTCCCCAAGTCTGTACAAGCCAGTGCCAACATGTCCGAGTCTCCGACAGCCAGCGCAGATGAAAAGGGCCCCAAATGCAAATGGAGGAGGAAAGGTTCATCATCGAGCAAGCAAAAGACACATAGAGAGACTCCGGGGAAGCGTGTACTCGATGCCGGGGCAAGAAGATTAAGGTAAGTCACATTATTGTGGCGACAGCGTCAGCATCACCTCGCTTGGCGGCCAATTCTCCACATCCTAGGCCTTTGCATTCCATTTCAATTTTCTGCCTAAGCTGTTCTTCAGGGCCGCCTCAACATTCGCTCGGTCGGCACGTGAGCGCCGACCAGCTCACATTGAGCACTGAAAGGAAATTAATTATTGTCATAGTCCGACCTCCTATTTTTGTTCGTCTCGATGCGTACAAGTTGATGTTTTGATTCAGGTATGGCTCGTACTTGCCAAAGGCGCCCAAATCGATAGAAAACCATAGCCCGTGATGGTGGCAGCACTGATTCTCATAGTGCATCATAGCTCATCATAGCCCAGGATAGTGTCTGGACATTCTCATAGACCCCCATAGCTGACCTTTCGTCTATGGAGCCATTTCGGATTTTCCTGATGTTTTTACTGACTTGTTTTCAGTTTCTCACTGAAGGCTCAACTCAGAAGTGCGTCTTATTTAACTCTGACTTCACTTTGAGTTTATTGACTCTTTCACCGATTCACCGATTAATAGCTGTGAGTCACGCTAGTCAGCCGACACTACTCAGCATTTAAATGCCAGAACTATCATTGGATTCAGGAATGGTAAGTCTCCTTTGATTTCCAACAAAGCTTTCTTACCTTGTTTTTTTAGCATACAATCTGAGACTTGGACGCAAAAGGTAGACTGCTTCATATCTTCGCATCGCTTCATGAGCTAACAACGTGCCTTACCTTGTCGTGGCAGACTGCTGAAACTATCGCCGTTTTATCTCAAGGTACGTTGACTTGCCTTTTTATGACTTCTTCTTTAAGGAAACTGACTTTAATCCTCGATCCTTAGGTTCAACTTGAGCACATACAGACGACTAGCATTTGAGTAGACTGCCAAGGCCGATATAAGGCGAGGGCTGTGCATTTGATGACACCGATACAGCTTTGCTTTTCCATCTCAGTACCCACATATATACTAGAAAAATCGAAACTATGCTCATTCGCTTGTAGGTATGTTCACTCAATTATTTTTCACCTGAGCAGTGGCCTGACTTGTTCTTGATTAGTTTCACTCAAGTACCCAGGAACTTGAGCTCAAGGGCGAGCGCGAGCTGCTTTCGCAGTCCGCATGCTTCTCAGCTAAGAGGATTTTTCCGATGCCTTGACTTTTAGCCGCTTGCTGACCGCCTCGGCGCGGTGCAGCGTAGCGAGGCGGCAGGGACGTGTTGGAGATGCGTCGGAGATGCGTAGGGTACAAGGAAACAAGTAAGTATTCAGAAGGACTATAGTACTTGCATACATGCATCAGTGCTATGCACGTATTTTATATCCTTCCCTCCTTTGGTTCAGTCCGAGTTAACTAAGCCCGCGGTGCAATGGGCCGCAAAGAAAAGGTAATATGTCAGCAAAGTTGGAGCATATATACTTGGAAGGATGCTGACCTTGACTGCGCAGACTGCATCGCTCGGATCTGGAGTCTGGATGCAGGGAGTATCTGGGCATAGGTACGGTGATTGCAAGACAATGGTGCAGACGCGAACGCGCGGAGTTGGAGGCGAGAGTCAAAAGAGTCGAGTATACATAGCGCGGACAGGTGCATTACAACTTGGCCTGACTTATGCGGTGCTGACACGTTATTTCTTCCTCGCAGATTTCAAGTGTGTTCTGTGGACGCGAACGGGCGAGCGTGACCCCCGCACGGTGATTGGGTGGTACGCAAAAGGAATTCAGGCAGTGTGCACTGAGCAGTACTCAACATAACGAGATGGCAGACTGCGGCGGCCTGCGCTGGAGTGAATCAGTGGGGCACAGCCGCATTTTGTTGGCTCGGACCTCGAGCTCTAGCGAGCGGGGGGCACAAAGAAGATGGAGGGAAGAAAATGAATATATTCGAAGGATTACTCATGCGTCCTACACATACTATTCCTCGCCAATGAAGCTGAAACTGCAATGGGGAGCAAGGAAGAGGTAAATCAGCAAATTTCAGATGTGTTGGAATGCAGGCTGACTCACCTTATACTGGCAGCAAACTGGCAGTGTGATATATCAGCCATCGCTAAGCTTCAGAGATCCGTGATATATCAAAACCTCTGATTTAGAGGTGGTTTTGATATATCACCCCACTGTCTTTTCCAACCATGTCCAGACATTGAATGGGTAGTGTCCTCACGGTGTTGCCTGGCGATCATGAGCATCTAAATTTAAACGACGTCCATCAAGACCTTTCAACGTCGCGATCAATTGCGATCAAAATCGTGGACATCATCAGCGACAGCGACGGCAAATATCCCCCAAAAAATCACGCAAAAAATTAGCGTGGATAGAGTTCATCTGTACAATAAAGACAGGAGAGTAGCTAGAAAAACTACCGGAGGTTAGACCCCAAACGCACACTTTTAGTGAAAATTCCCTGCCTGCGCTCGGCGGCAATGCTGGCCCAAAATACAGCGGGAAAACACAAAAAATGCGGAATTGTATGAAGAGGAGGTAGATATTAAAACTTGGAATATTGTTAGGACAGAAGGGGGTGGGAAAGGGGGCATGAAAACATGATTTCTTGAATTATGGGCTACTCTGCTACATGGTCGATGACTATAACGAGAAGGGTGCTTGCAGGCACCGCTGAAAGGATCTGCGGTACCGCGCGCGCCCACAAAAACACTGGTGCTGCACGCACAGTGGCTGCCCTGCACTTTCGCCCCTCCGTGGTGGATTCAGCAGGCGCTCAGGGTGTTTGGTCGTCGCGGGCCCTTCCGCCATATGCGCGTGCAGGAAGCATTGGTGCCGTATGCGTTAGCCACTCAGCGAGTGCTCGCCGGCTGCATTCATAACCGGTGGCGGTGGTGTTGGGCTTACGAGCACACATTCCCCTCGCTCGCGCCTGCCCCTCAGAAAGCGCTCACGACGCTAGGTGAGACATCACGAGGTCTCCCGCAAAGCGCACATCCAGCTGGCGGTGCGTGAGCGCTGGTCCGCCGCACGCAAGGCACGAACGTGTCGCGGGCGATGCGGCGAGGCTACTTGGAACCACCGGTATAGCGTACTCGATGCTTCGAGCAGTCAGAAGGGGAATTGAGGGGACAGGCACGAGCGCGGGGCATAGTGCTGGGTGGGCGAGACACATGGCAGCAGGGAAGCATCATGATCTCTTCAGCGCTATGGCTCCACCGCGCTTGGGTGCGATTGAGCATGCTGCCCTGCACGATCATGGCTGGGCGATGGGCCACGAGCTGCGGCGGCATTATGCGGTGACCCAAGGGGGCGGGGAAGTACTCTGCACCTGGATTGGAGTAGCAACATGCTGGAAACAGGGCGCATGGTGTATGGCACTCTGTCCTAAAAATACGGCGGGGAATTCCGGAATTAGTGGTCTGGAAATTCGAAAGAAGATGGAGGACACACCAGCGGCCATGGGCTGGTCTACCTTGCCATGGAGCTGGTCTACCTTGCCATTAGTCATGGCCTTTTGACTCAGAAATTCACGCCGCCGCAATGGGTTTATTCCAGGCTCCGCGACTTCCCCAGAGGCAGAAAAAAAAGCTGTGAAACAAATCATGCATGTACTCACCGATGAATGGTCGAACGCTGGCCACATTGGTCGAGGTACGAGGCCGTTACAAGCTGAGGACGGGCGAGAAGCAAAAGCATCCATAGCCAGCCACTGGCTCGGAGTAAGTCTACAGAAAGCACGGCCTAGATGCCTGGAAGTGAAAGGAACATGTTTGAGGTCCAAAGGTGCTATGGGAATTGCTGGAAAAGGTTTTGCGCCGAAAATGGTGGTGGTGGGGATTAAAATTACATCAACCCCACCTCATCTGTACACGCGTGCGCAGACCCCGAGTCAACCCCCCTTGCCTGTTTGCCTTCGCGCATGATTCACGTACGCGTATTTTTTTATTCTCTCTTCTCGCTCCTCTCGTCTCGTCTCTCTCTCGGTTGTTGGTTCTCGACATACTATGTCCGACCTGCGAGACCCCACCCCACCCTTTTCAGGACCTGGCATTGGTGTACCTGTGTGGTGGTGCTTCAACCACCCTCGTTCTCGTCTTGTTACGTTCCATTTGTCCGCATCCTATCCCATTCCATCTCATCCCGCGATCCATCCCCTCTTGTTCTTCTGTGATTGTGCCGTTCCTCTAACTCAATCCGTATCCCTATCCCCACTCCCTCAAACATCTCCCCCCGAGATTCCAATCCCTCATTTGAGACCCATGCTGCACACAGAGTATCCCATGCCATGCCATGCCATCCTAGCCTATCCTACTGTCCTACATATGCATCTGCGGTGTGCGTGTGTCCGCCTCCTGCCTCCACTTTTCTTTCTACCTTTGCCATTGTTCCTGCTCCGACTGTTGAACTGGCTGTGCCGTGTGCATTGGATGTAAGCAAAACCAATGATTTGAAGTGAGCTGGCTTAATTTAGGCGGGGTAGATTGTTTGAGCAAGTGCACGGGAGAATTTGCGAAGCGCACAGTGAGGTGAGAGCCCATGCGGATATCTTGCGCAGCCCAATGTCTTTTCTGAGCTGTGATTGGTAGACAGAAGCTGGAGGTGGAAACATATGTACTTCATACCTGGTTGGATATATCTAGCACACTGCTTCATCAGGCACGTACACCTCGGTTAACCTTACTACAGTATATGCTAATTTATTAATTCACAGCTGTAAATTTGGAGATGAGATGGCTTGTAGAATGTAGGTATTGGATGTCTGCGAAAGGTATGTTGAACATAGATCTCATTAGGATTCATTTGAAAATCAGGACATGCAGCAGCCGGACCACCTCATCAACCGACCCCAAGACAAACACGCTGTTTGAGCAGGCAGTGTTGGTAAGTCTATCGAGTTACAAGAACAAATTAGAATCCCATGAAGACTACATCCTTAAGTACAGCTGCATGAGTCCTCGTAAAATGCACATGATTTAGAGCCATATTTGCTGGCTGTTCTGCAAATTTCGGTCTGTTTTTCTAATCTGCACTCGGTACACCATCCAGTAGAGAGAAGTTTCCATGTTTCTTAGAGGCTGCTAGATACCATTGTGACATACGATGGTCTGGGAATTTGGCAGTCAAAAATCGCAACCCAGTGGAGCAAGCTTAGGTGGCGCCTTCAAAGCTCATCTAGATCCTTCAGTTCCCTATATATTACAAGAGTGTGGCGGGGCGCTCCGCGCCCCACCAGTTGGGCTGAAGTTGCCGTTTGCACTCATGACCCCGGGCAAATTGACAGGGAAATGATGCGTGGAGTTTGAGTTGGAACGGCACACTCAAGCCGAGCCTGCCATTCAACTGAAATGCCCCAGCACTCTTTCGGCATGTGCGAGAAGCCGCGGAGTTTCAGCTTCACGGACGGACAGACACATGCACCTTGTTTATATATGAATATCGAACGGGATTGTGATCCAAGACCACCCATTATGAAAGACTTGAAGCCGAAGTCACCATCAGAAGTGTAGATACGCGAACCTAGTTCCGGGATTAGACCTCCAGAATGGGAGGAAAGAGGATCAAGGAGCCGTGCCCTAATTTCGGCGGATGAGCGCAGATACTGCTCAGCTGACTACTCAGCTGACAGGGTGCGTCATTGGTGGATTTTGTGCGCTGCCGGGAATTCACAGCCGGCAGTTAAACGGCTGTGATGGTTACTTGCGGGGTGAAAATCTTTGGTGACAGAGGATTTTAAAACTTCAAGCAGAATTCCGGTCAAATGACCTAAGGAATTTGAGGATTGTTATGAAAGACTTTTGAAGGAGGGAGGGTGCTTGTGAAGCGAGAAAGTAAAAGAGCGGAGATTGAAATTGAAAGCGCAGGGGGCGGAGTTTAAAGAGCTTCGGACAGACGGACTGACACGCTAATTTTATAAAGAGGGTAATGTCTAAGATGGTGTAGTAGTATTTTGTGCATCTCATAATTTAGGTCGTTCTCGTGAGGTTGCCGGTTCAATCCTCAAGTACAGCATTTATTTAACTATTATCTGAGACTGCCTACTGGAAGTTATGCCCCCTAGCACCCATGTTGAGCGCTTTTCTCTGGGTCTAGGCATCGTGAACGACAGGCACATATCCTGTGAAGGGTTTGAGCGTACTCGGGGCCATTTTGGTGACGCCTTGGTTGCTCAGTGAATTTATTTTTATCACATTTCCCAAACAGGCAATTGACAGGGTAGTGGGCCACCCATGTAAATCCGCCGTTGGAGACTATATTGGGGGCCTTTCTCTGTATAATATTGTTTAACAGTCACAGAGGGTGGATTTTATACATTGAAATAGTGCAATTGACCTTACACCGTGGTGTAACCAGATGCTTCTGGTGAGTCATATGAGCGACAGAATCAATGTTGGCAGAAAAACAAGTCCTGCGCACCGAGCAGAGTGTGATTTTGATCAAGGAAAGTCGTAGGTATGTTAATAAGATGCCAATGAACATATTTGGACCACCTATAAGACTCTTGCCTTATGCTCCCGAGAACCCAGAGTTCAGATTTTGATTCCACATGAAATGGGGTATTAGACACATTGAGGGAGGTTTTAACAAGCTAGAATTATGAGAGATAGTCATAATAGATGGGGTATATTCCAAGGTGAACTGTACCAAGTCTCGGACTCGTATCGGCACAGGGTCATTTAATATAAAGGTGGTGAGATTGCAATATTTGAGCCCTGATGGCATTCTTTGACGGGAGTTTAGGACTTGAAGATCGAGGACATTGGGATGTTTATATGCCTACAGAAAAGCCTGAGATCAGGAGAGCATAACGAGCCCCCGAAGTCGTAGATTGACAAAGAATTGGTGGAGAAAGGAGTAAGACGGCTATTCGGAGGTAAGGAATTGATGTTCCCACCCTGCGTGCCGACATCAACCGCGCCACCGCTTAATGACAAGACATCACTTTCGGCCGAAAACTGATATGGAGGAACAGCATGAATGGTATTCCACCCTCCAAGCACAAACCTGGCATCTAGGTAAGTATCTAGCTCTGAAATTGACAAATGGCCCACTTCCTAGTGTGGCCCACTAGGCAGTCGCAGATAATAACAATTGTACAAGTCACGTGATGAGATAAGAAATTGGAATAACAAGTAGGACCTCAGTAACAACGTAGTGGAAGTACAGTAACAATAAGATTTTTTTTCATCATGAAAACTCTTGACCTCATAAGGCCTCACAAGGCTAGCATCTTATAAGAATTGGTGATCTTATGATATATGTCTTCTCTTATAAGATCAGATAAGATAAGATTATATTACGGCCTTATAAGGCCTTCGGTGGCCTTATGATTCAAATTACAAATTTCCGACACACCGCTGCTGCTTGCAAAACTGAGCGCACAACCCGCTGCCCCGCAGCCCCGCACACGGGCGCACTTTGACATCCCGCTCTTAGTGGGGAAGAGGAGCCAAGAGGCGAGCGATCTCTGGATCATGGAAGTTGATCTATGCACGTGAGCGCCACTGCCGTAACCTAAGATAGATTTCGATTATTTGGCAGTGGGGAATGTACAATATTCATATGGTCACTAGCCTTCCATCGTTGTGCTGCAGATTGGCGCCGGAACGCGCTGAACAGGTGAATGGGATGTGATTGACGTGTCGTGCGTAGAGGTCAGTTGCCAGACTGATGGCCGAGCAAAGGCCGCTGACTCAGACCTGCCTTATTTGGGGGGTAGGTCCCCCGTGGGAATATATCCACGATAAGGAGATCGCACGCCTCTTGAGAGGAGCCATCTATGAAGAGCTAGCTGGAAACCGGGAACCCGAATTTTGGCAGCGGCAGCGGCAGTGGAAGGGACATCGGTTTCCACCTAGTTACCTCTGCTGCCCAGTGTATTCCATAAATAAAATGTGGTTTCAATCAAAGAAAGAATTCGGAGGGAGGTGAGGAGAGCTGCCGTCGAGCGGAATAAACAGCGGGGGAGGCAGCGCCAAGGCTTGTTTATGTAAAAGAAGCACTTCTTTTGTCGCCTCCGTCGACCCCTCTTAGGCCCATTTTACTAGTACAGAAGAATAGGCCTAAGACGCCCTTTACGTAACCACGAAGGAGCTCGCTGGGGTGGCGAGTGTGAGGACAACAGTGGAAAAAGTAAATTATTTATACATACATAGATTGAATCACAAGTGTGGGGCCATTGAGCTTGGCGTGCGGCGTACGCTGAATGGCGGACTTGACCCTGAAAATCTCTCTCCAAGACATTCAAACTCCGATGGTCCGTGCACCCCACGTGATGGTTGACGTCCTTTGGTGATGGTCGTCTCCTTGACTTTTCCTCCCATCTTCGCCCCCTTGGTCCCTCCTCCTCTCTCGAAACCCTGTCATTCCAGGTGAAGTCATGTCAAGACGCTAATTCAATGTGGTCAAGACTTTGTTGCCGTCAAGTACCCGTCGGACGACAGTCCTGGGTATCGTCTCATTAAGGTGTGTCTTGCGCTTTATCGAGTCCGACTCCTGCACTAAATCTTCTCTACAGTACAATTTTTACCATCGTTCTCTCGTAGATTAGTGGCTATTCCCAGGGCAGCGTAGCTCAACCCGACCAGTTAGATTTGTTTGGGCACTGGCGGCACTGCAGCGCAACGGGCGTCGGTCAGTGTACCTGTCTGAAGCCGCCCTTGTGCGCATTTATTTTTTTGGTGTTGTTCACAGTTGCTTTGCCGTACGAATTGCCCATTAGTATACTCCTATAGTATGTATCTCTCTTAATAAATATATGATTTTCAGGCCACCCTCTGTGTCGTCCAAATAAATTCCTCTTAGGGTATATTCCGGTTCCTCCTGCGCACGATAGCCTGTCTGTAGTATGCCCAAGGCAGGCTCATTCAAATGAAAAGGCCAGCCCATTGCAATCCAAAGCGGCGTATATTCTTCGAAATCCAGTGGTCTGCCGAGTAGATTCCGAAGATCACCGGAACCATAGAAATCCGGTGCCTTCCGGGATAGCCGTGTACTTGGCGCAGAGCTATCGCAGCTATGGCAGCTTTGAGCGCCGCATAGCTGGCGCGTGGAGATATGGTTTGCTATTCATCGCAAGATACTCGGGCGTGGAACTAATTCCCCAGGAGTTTTTCCTGATGCAGTGTTTGCGCATGGGAGCTGCGAGAGAGCGCCGACGTTCGCGATCATAAGCGGTGTTCAGCGACCGACCTCTATGATGGACTTGCGGGTGCATTTTTGGTTCAAATACTTTACCACTGTGTCGTAGTAGGCCTTGAATAATTATTATGTTCTCTGAATTGTGTTCCCGCGAAGCGAGGAAATAAGATACAAAAAACAGCTGAGACAATATTCGGACAATACACCTATGGATCCCACAAAACCCCCTCTAGTTAGTAGGGAGTAACCCCGGGGTTACTGCTTACTAGTTAGAAGGCATTTTAGCTGTTTTGCCTATGATGCAATAAAAGCTGTGATAAAGGCTGCAAGAAAGTCACAATATCTCTAAGGTCTGGGAGCACATGAGAGCTAAGACATGCTAGCTGCAACAAAGTCACAATAAAGGCACAATAAAGCTTCAATATCTATGATCTAATGTAGACACATCACATCAGATGTGAGCTGCAATAAAGTTGCAAGAAAGCTGCGATAAAGTCACAATAAATGTGACTGTTCACATGGAGTTCGTAGAGGGCAGTAGCTGCAATAAAGTCACAATAAATGTAACTCTTCACATAGAGTTCGTAGAGGGCAGTAGCTGCAATAAAGTCACAATAAATGTGATTCTGCATATAGAGTTTGTAGAGGGCAGTAGCTGCAATAAAGTCACAATGAAGATACTATAAAGTCACAAATGTACCTAGAGTTCGGGAACTACATATGCTGCAATAAAGCTGCAATAAACTCTTCACATAGAGTTCGTAGAGGGCAGTAGCTGCAATAAAGTCACAATAAATGTGACTGTTCACATAGAGTTCATAAAGGGCAGTAGCTGCAATAAAGTCACAATAAATGTGACTGTCACATAGAGTTTGTAGAGGTCAGTAGCTGCAATAAAGTCACAATAAAGACACTATAAAGTCACAATTGTACCTAGAGTTCGGGAACTACATATGCTGCAATAAAGCTGCAATAAAAGTGGTTTTCTCAAAACAAAGCCAGAGTCACCCTCTGTTGCTGTCACTGCTAAGCACATATCCTATGGAGCAAATCACAAGGGTTTATATAGGCTGCAACCAGTCTTTTGTTAAAATGATGTGGTGTAGGTAGCTGCCGGGTTAAAAATGTATTCCCTTGCCCCAAAGGTGTGTATTATCTATAGCTGTTATCTATTATCTTGCCTGTGCCATGGCCTGATTAAGCACACCAGCCTCTCGGATTCTCATCATCCTGATCCAATGATTCACATCACTTTAAATGAATATTTTATTCGATTAAAATATTCATTTATTGCCAGGTTTGGCCGAGTATTTTGCGTTTTGCGCAGGAGCCAGGGCACTGATTGCAAAACGGATTGGACAGCTGGAGTGGATATTTTTGGCTCTACAACCTTGGTTTCAAGTCTATTTTTGGATTTTTTGGAGTCTCAGAGCCTTTGAGCTGGTGGGTTTCCTTTTTGGGCCACTACACTTTTGGCCCAAAAAGGAAATTCCTCGTTTTTGCCCTCATTTGGGCGCAAATTGATCGTTCTTCTTGATTCAACTTTTCAGTTGGCATGCCCTATAGGTGTGGATGGGACTCGCATCACATTCTGGGGTAGGGAAACAGTGTGACATGGAGATAATCTCTTAACTTGCAAAATTCGATTCTGAGATTCCCACCACACACACCACCATGGCTAACTCTCAGCAGTTGGAGGAGAGTATTATGCTATCATGGAAAGTGTGCCCACATAGCCTTCCCCTACCCTAGGGCTCATACAGATGAACTTTCAGCTTATACAGATTTCGCTTGTTTGTTGTGATCCTTGCCTTTCATGGAGGTTGTATGCATTTCCAATGGTCCTACATGACATATGGGATGTATAAATATGTTTGAAGTACTTTCTTTCATCTCTAGTCCATTACATATTGAATTTGGTGATGTTCAACCTTCAACCAGATATTCAGGTTATTCAGGCTCTCTTGCAGCCTTTTAAGAAGATCTAAACCCCCAGAAGAGTTAGCTAAGGTATACAACATTGTGTGAGCCAAAAATCAGGGCAAAATATCGAGCTGAACTTGAGATATGTGAAGTGACAATTTCTGATCATTTGTCAAATAGGGCCTCAAGCACTGCATATAATGCAAAGAGAAGCTTCTAAACACCATTTTCCAATATCAAGGAACAATGTTCAGCTTTATTTGAAGGAATTTCATGAAGTTTCCACTGGGTAGTGTTTTGGGGCATGAAGGCGCACTGTCCAAAACACAATTTCCTCAAATCTTGACCAAAATCGATGAAATAAGGCTTGGGATTGTTGTTTCACCTTTTAGCTTCTCATTTATAATGTTTATTTAGCAGTAGGTCCCTTCTTTAGGCCCCAATTCATCAATATATGCAGAACTGACATTTCACAGTTCTCATGGTTCTGCCCATATATTGGTGTAAAATTTGACCTCTGAAGGATGGGATATCTCATTTTAATTCTTCCATCTGGTTAGATTGCTGTTCAGCACAATGGAGCAAAGCAAATGGAGTAAACATCCATGTGCTCCATACTTTCATTAAATCTCAATGTGGTTGATGTTAACATGACACCCAAGTGCCTCAAAAGCGTCTATATATCTCCCAAATGCATTAGAACCATGGATATGGCCAGCCTGCTGCATGGTACACACAATATACTGTAAATATCGAAATTCTTCATCTGGCCATTAAATTGAGAATATCCATCTGAAATACAGAGGAAATCAATCCAAAAGACTGGAATAAGGGATAGATATGAGAAGAGAGTCAGTTGGCATAGCTCTACTGGATCTATATGAAGTTTTGAGCACAGGAGTGGAATTTCTCCAGTTCAGAGATAATCTCCATGTCACACTGTTTTCCTACCCCAGAATGTGATGTAAGTCCCATCCACATCTATAGGGCATACCAACTGCAAAGTTGAATCAAGAAGAACGGTCAATTTGCGCCCAAATGAGGGCAAAAACGAGGAATTTCCTTTTTGGGCCAAAAGCGTAGTGGCCCAAAAAGGAAACCCACCAGCTCAAAGGCTCTGAGACGCCAAAAAATCCAAAAATAGACTTGAAACCAAAGTTGTAGAGCCAAAAATATCCACTCCAGCTGTCCAATCCGTTTTGCAATCAGTGCCCTGGTTCCTGCGCAAAACGCAAAATACTCGGCCAAACCTGGCAATAAATGAATATTTTATTCGATTAAAATATTCATTTAAAGTGATGTGAATCATTGGATCAGGATGATGAGAATCTAAGGCTGGTATGCTTAATCAGGCCATGGTACAGGCAAGACAATAGATAACAGCTATAGATCAAAGATAATACACACCTTTGGGCAGGGAAATACATTTTTATCCCAGCCTGAGGTACCTGTGCACCACATCAATTTAACAAAAGATTGCAGCCTATACCCTTGTGATTTGCTCCATATGATAGGTGCTTAACAGTGACAGCAACAGGGGGCAACTATAGCTTTGTTGTGAGAAAACCACTTTTGTTGCAGCTTTATTGCAGCATATGTAGTTCCCGAACTCTAGGTACATTTGTGACTTTATAGTATCTTCATTGTGACTTTATTGCAGCTACTGCCCTCTACAAACTCTATATGCAGAATCACATTTATTGTGACTTTATTGCAGCTACTGCCCTCTACGAACTCTATGTGAAGAGTTACATTTATTGTGACTTTATTGCAGCTACTGCCCTCTACGAACTCCATGTGAACAGTCACATTTATTGTGACTTTATCGCAGCTTTCTTGCAACTTTATTGCAGCTCACATCTGATGTGATGTGTCTACATTAGATCATAGATATTGAAGCTTTATTGTGCCTTTATTGTGACTTTGTTGCAGCTAGCATGTCTTAGCTCTCATGTGCTCCCAGACCTTAGAGATATTGTGACTTTCTTGCAGCCTTTATCACAGCTTTTATTGCATCATAGGCAAAACAGCTAAAATGCCTTCTAACTAGTAAGCAGTAACCCCGGGGTTACTCCCTACTAACTAGAGGGGGTTCTGTGGGATCCATAGGTGGGACAATATGCAGTCCAATATCCGGCCAATATCCGGCCAATAGAGCACATTTTGGCCGAATATTAGTCCGCCCTTTTTTGGCCAATATGTGGCCAATATTTGGCCAATACACCTCGTATTGGCCGGATATTGGCCGGTGCGAATTTGCCTCAAAGTCCGGTGTTGATCCGAGAGTCGCCTTGCAGGCCTTCCCAGGCCTTTTAAGGCGACTCTCAGATCAAAACCACCTTGGAACAGGCTTTCAATGCCGTTCCAAAGCTGTTCAAATGACGTCACAATCTACCTTTTTCCGACATATACGGCCCCTGCCGGCCGATCTGCGGCAGTCCAATAATTCGGAGAATATTCGCACAATATTCCGCCAATACACGCACTATTGGCCGAAGATGACGCGATTTTGCCTCAAACTGACATATTTTCAATACAAATCCCTTTGTTGTTATTAGTCCGGTGTAGCCTCGAAATCCAATATTCAAGTCAGAGGAGCATTTCACGCAATCAAAGCATTTGGTTTACTCCGATTCACACCTTCTGCTCAGGCTCGTGACAAAATCTTAGGCAGGTTGCTAGGTTGCTGAACTCGCTATCTTGGCCGTCGATGTGATCCCAGCGCACACGTGCGCGACCCGAAGTAAATCCTCATGGTTTGTACCCCGACGCGTCGCATGGAGGATGAACGCATATAAATGACAATGCTCTGAAAGCGTCAAATGGCATAAACATCCTCTACTTACCATGAAGTTCACTTCCCGTCTGTTCCTTACCGCAAGCGCATTCGCTCCTCGTTTGGTCGATGCGTTTGTGAAAGGCATCAACCAGGTATTTTCTTTATGTTCATTAATTTTAACATGTCCATGAATATCTTGCTTTGCGAAGCCATGGGGTAACAACCAGGTATGTATCTATGTTTCGAATGCGGCTGCAAGGTCTAAAATTTTATCACGTCAGTATGGACACTGGTTGTCTTCCTCAATTCAAGGATATACTGCGGTTTATAGTTCCAGCGATATGGCGGCCACCTTCGCAGGTACATTTATTGGTTCCTTACCAACCCTGGACTGCAATACTGAGGTCCCCTCAGCTGCCAAGGACATCGGTGCCGAATGGGTCCGCATCTGGCTGTTCGAAGATGGCCAAGGCCTGGTAGTCGACAGTAACCGTTACGTCACCGGCCTCAAATCGGACTTTGAGACCAACTTCAACGACGTTCTCTCGCATGCCGCTGCAAATGGTATCAAGGTGTATCCGACGTTCTTCAACTACGCGCCGGACACGTGAGTCGTCGACTCGTCACCGTGAAGTTGTTCAAATTGATCCGTGAGCGCTTATGCCTTCCTTTCCACAGTACCGACTTCCCCATTGCGAACTTCTTCACGGACAGCAACGCTCAAAATGCCTTGCTAAATAATCTCATCAAGCCATTCATACAAACCTACGGCTCTAACAGCAACATTGCGGCCTTCCAGCTCTACAACGAGCTGAACGGGATCGCGAACCCATAGTCCGTCAAACATTCATTCTCCGTGTGCAGCTCCGATTCTTATTCGTGTTCTGCAGCTTCAGCGGATACGTCATCAACCAGGCCGTTGCCAAAGCCTGGGTCACCTCAACCACTACTGCGATCAAGAGCGTCAACAGCGCCGCGAAGGTCAGCGTGTCTCAGATCTACATCAACGACGCGTACCACGCTGTCGGGGTTTCCAACCTCGACTACATCGGTATGTCTCTCTACGTCGGGTGCATTTTAGTTTAGCTAATGGGCGCCCTCGCAGGCACCGGCGTTGATTTCTACGACATTCACATATACAGCGACAATGGCGCTGAGATCCCCGCCGCCAGTGCCTTCAACCTCGACAAGCCTGTATACCTTGGGGAATTTGGCGAGAACACGGGAGAGGTCCGAACTTCAACTCTGCAGAACGTATATGTGTATTAAACATTCTTTTCTCAGGGTGACCAGCACCAAAATGATGTCATCTACAACTTCTTTGTGGCCGCCAAAGCAGGCGGATGGGCTGGCGCTTTCTATTGGAATCTCGGTCCGTATCTATCAATTTATGCATTCTACTGCAACATATCAGTTGATGTCATTGGATTTACAGGATTCGCCGGCAGCCAGCCCGGTGTCTGCGGTAGTGATTCAACGATCAAATATACCTTGTACAACTGCGAGGGCGGCCAGCGTGGCGGATACAACGAGTTCAAGTACAGCTAAATAACCATGACTTACTCGATTGGATACCCAGCTGTTTTTCTTACTGCCCACGCGGCGTGTCAAAATTCATTTTACACTGATCAGCGCTGCTGAAGCGCAGAACAACTGAGACTTTTTACTAGTGGGTAATCAAGAAAAACGACAGTGTCATTAGTACTATCAAGTGACAAGGAGCAGTGATTTCGATCATAGACGCAAACAACACTAGAATTATGACAGTGACATAAGAGACTGCGTTCGCCCAAGTGTCATTTAGCCTCTGCATCCAAAGTAACCCGTCCAACAGTAACCATAGGAAGTTTCATTAATCACTTGCTGTCTCAACAGAAAATTATCCTTGATCATAAACGGGTTGAACAGTAATACTAAGGCTCTAAGTGAATAGGACTACTCTCAGGCATGACCTATAGACAAAATCAAGGGAGAAGAGCCACAAAAGGCTTTCAACAAGCAAAGGAATGCATACAGAACTGGCATGAGGTGAGTAACTGAACAGTTGATTAACAGAGTAGTGTTCAAACCTGATTTAAAGCATGGCTTGTCTGTCGAGGATTTCGGACACACCAAAACCGGGCTACGGGCTCGACAGCTCCAAGACAGGTCTTGGCATCGCTCCGACGGTTGTTTTGTCCAATACTTGGAGAGCGCTAATCTGTCATGGGTCAGCTGGCGAACCTGGAACGAAATCCTCGGGGCTACTCAAGGAGGCTGTACAACCCGTTACATAGTTAACCGTCTAGTGTTGGTGAGAATCAAGATCTGAAAAGGTCGGAAATTCATGGGCGCCCACTTAGTCTCGTCCCCAAATTCGACAGGTCGCAGAGACTGTAACGAAAAGACGGGTTGAACAGTTCGGATGGTAGATCTTACTCAACAATGCTTGCAGCTCCAGAATACCTTCCAGAAATAGGACGCGAACGGGAAGACGGAAGACGGCTTCAATTTGTTGTTGAATAAGAACTGGGTCAAAAGTTGAAACCTTGCTACTGCAATCGGATCTCAGCAAGAAAATCTTCTAGACATGTTATTCTCCCAGCTTTCGACTTCCGTCTCCCTCGAGTCGATATTGATGCGCTGCAGTGAAGCAGTTGGAACGTCATTACTACGATGGCCCGGCGAATAATAGTTGAAGCGACGCACCATCAATTTCTCCCGACCTTCTCTTGGCGGCAAATTCCTCAGCCAGCGACCAATAGTCCACTCCTGTGTATGCACCCATTTGCCAATCTCTGATAATCTCCCTGCAGTACATCAACACGAATCTGGGATCCTTCTTGAGCTCGTCTGCATGCGGAAGATCTGAAATCATCGCAATCCCGACGAGGAGACGCAAGGACGGACATTGCTGCAGCACTCTGAGCCAAATGGCGTGGAATCTCGAGCTGAGGAACGAAAGGTGGGTGAGATGCGGAATGAGGATGATTTTGCACCAGATTTCGGGATCGGCTCCTCGCGGGTTATCGAACAGCGAGAGGTGCGTTATGTGGGAGAAGAGTCGGTGGGTGAAATCGATTTTCTCTGGTGAGTCGTACGAGCCGAAGAGGGGGCAGATGTGGCCGTAGAAGCGCTTCAAGGGCAAATCTTCCACCGGCGGAAGTAAATCGGGTAGAATTGTGAATTTGGAGTTGAGCCAAAGATTTTCGACCTCACGGCAAGATGAGAGGACGAGCTTGCTGTCTTCGAGATCTGGTCCTGCTAAATACAAGTTGCGAACAGAGTCTCGGAAGAACGACGGTGGTTTTTGCTGGAGAATGAGGCGGAGGGTGATCATATAGATAATTGGATGGATTGACAGCGCGTTCCGAGTGTTCGCGTATAATCCGGGATCCGGCAGTGAAGTTATGATAGTCCGGTACAGGAACGGCTCTACCCTACAGTTCCAATCTCTCAATAGAGATTCAGAGCACAGAAGAGTCAGGTGCGACGTACCCTGACTTGACGCACTGTGCGACCAGTATAAGCCTCGGAATGGATCGAGGGTGATCTTGCGCTACTATTTCGAAAATGGCCCACTGCAATTCTACCGGAAGGGCTATCGGCGGTAAAGCCATGGTCGACGGCGATCGTTCAAACGAGGATTTTCAAAATGCTCGGCACTGCCCCGGGCCTGCGATGGCCGTTGTCGGTTGCTCAGACCGCTTCAAAGGATTTTTCGTCTGTCATACAGGTTAGTCCAGATTCTAAAACTCTGAAGGGTCTCACATGACTGGAAACAGCAAGGGACTACGCGATGATGTGGAAAGAGAAAAGAGTGGTACGGTGACGTGTCACGCATCGACCGTCACAGAAATCAGTCGTGACTGCTCGTTTGCTGCTCGTCACACCTTTCTGTCCTTTCTTACTCGCTCGAGCCACGCGTCGGTTCTCTTTGCGATGCACCGGTGCTGGGATGTACCTGTGGTCACTAAAACGATATTCGAGCAGCTAGACTCATAATCCTTCGCACAATCTGAGGGGTCTTTCTGTTCATTTACTTCCCTTGCTTGTCCTTTGCTGCCTGATCCAACGAGGCTAGTCTGATAGTAATCACGGGCCGCTTGTTGGCGGACCGTCAAATTACGTAAAAGAGTGGCTGTACCGGCGGGCATTCTTTCTCTGTATCGCAACTAATACACACCGAGAATGTCTTGAAATATTTATGCATGTTCATAATATAAAATAGAAGAGATCTTTCAGCGAGAGTCAAGTGTTTTGCTGCCCTAATCCCTCCAGCCAGGATCAGCCCAGAAACTGCTTAGATCATACCATGTTGCCAAACTCATCTGATATCATCACAACCGTCAACGACTGCACCTCTCGCTTAGTGGGGAGTGGGTATTCAATTCATTAGAGATCCTTCTATAAGCTCAAATATTCATAGAATTATTGCCCTACAACCTGTCCGAGAAAAAGGCCGAAAAATATATGACCAGTCCCTTTTACGTAATTTGACGGTCCGCCAACAAGCACACCGTGATTACTAACAGACCATATACAGATACATCTTGATCATCATCTGTATATCGGTTCTGTTACAGAGACTACAACGAGGCTGCCTTCCGCGCATTCCGAAGCTCAGGGACAATCCGAGAAGTACGTCCTAAACGTCCCCGAGAGCCAAGTCGGAGCCGCTAACCTCGAGCCTCAAAGCACATTGTTTCGAAGGCCTGTTGATTACAAAGGGTTCAATGTTTTAGCCAGTACAGTTTCTCTGCGAACGCAAAGTCAACTACGAGTTGTTTTCAATGGCAAAAATTGTAAGTTCGATGAGAAATTAGCAATATTTTTGGGCCCCAAAGCCGTCACCCAGCGCCCATAACTCCGCCCTCCCGGTCGCAGCGGCCTCCCAGTAGTCCCAATCATTCGGCGGACACAAGCCGATCACGACGCGCACGTTGCAGACGCGGGGGATCTGTGCTGATTCGTACCCTTCGACCGATGGCTGTACGATAAGTTCCGCTTCAGAAATTTTGGTTCACCCTCTGGAGCTCAGCTGCTCAAACGAGGGCTTCAAGTTCTGCTGAGCTGAGGATCAATTTCTGGACCTCCGAGGCTCGGGACCGCGAGGTTCAACTGAGTGTACGCTCTTTCTTGATTATTCTCGATTCCAACTTACTGACTATTCGCGATCTTATACCCGCCTGGGATTTATTGCGTTGCGACATGCGGATGGAGTACATATTGAAGTATTTCGAGGCGCTGCATTTTTCACATGTCGCAAATGGCCCATACACAGACTGAGTCCGCCCCGGCTTCGTCTTGCACACGAAAATTATTGCAAATTTCCTTCTCCGTGATACAGTATCTCAGTCTCTCCGCATGTAGTACATCTCCCTGGTCCCATCTTTCCATCTTTCCCTCGCGGGGTTGGAATCGCAGCGCATATGATCTGACCATCGGCTATGCATAATGCGGCAGAAATATGGGTTCCGTGTCGAAACCTCCTCTTTCCAAATTGTCCAACCTATCACATCGCTGTCCTTTACCTCCTTGTCAGCACAATCGCCTCCACTTTCGTCCTCCACTCCGACATCATCCACTCCGGAACGCTCTCTCTCCCGGCCCCGAGTCGCATCCCCTCGCCTCCCTTGCGCGCAAACACACTCTCCTGCGCAATTCGGCTCAAGTCCGCCGGGCGCTGCGTGAGGAACACCTTGATGAACCCCACCTCAACCTCCTCCCCGTCCCGCACCTCGAAACTCCACGGCTGCGCGCCGCTGTTGCCGTACCCGATCGCGAGCGCGCCGTGCGGCGGGAGCGGCGCGTCGATCTGCAGCGCGCGGGTGCGATTGCGCGGCGCCGGGCTCTGCAGCGCGTCCAGCGGGTGATACGTGCATGCGGTGCGCGTGCCCAGTGCTGGGGCGTACCACTGTACTGTTCGTGATTAAATCACGCGAGTGGATGTGAGTACGTAGCTAACAGAGTAGAGGCATGGAATGCACGCACGGATAGTGAAGTCGGACGGATCGAAGTAGAAGACGGAGGGATACCAGGAGCGGCTCGATTCGTTGCGCAGGGTCATGCCCATGGGGCACATTGGGTCCGGCGCGAAGGACGTGGTGGCTCCCCCGCGCGCGAGGAGGTTGGGGCCAGCGGGAGAAAGCACGCCGTCCCCGTGCGTGTCGACGAGCGCGTGCAGCTCCATGTGTATCTCGCAGTTGGATTGCATTTCCATCGGCGGCGCCACGCGGCGGAGGTGGTGGTAGAACTGGGATGCCGACTCGATGACGGCCACGATGCCCAGTGCATCCGACGCCAGAAGCGCGCCGCAGATGCGCTGGCCGGTGTTTCGCGCGATGGGCTCCTCGAGCGCGGATTTGGGGCCAAGTGAAAGTGCCGCCAGTGCCGCCCTTTTGCCGCCCTTGGCGGCAGGGGCGGCAGTGGGGGCGGCACTCAGATTTTCAACACTTCGATTTCTCATGTCATGTATTTCCACCATAGAATATTACATTGTTTTGGAGTTCTACAGATTAATCCAGCTGGGTTCAACCATGGGTGAGGCGTAAATCTTGAGATTTACATTGTATTCCATGCTTGAAGGGGCGGCAGTGGCGGCAAATTTACCCTTTGAGAGCGATAAACTTGCTCGAGGGGGCGGCAGAAGGGGCGGCAGAGGCGGTAGGGGCGGTAGGAGGGGGCGGCACTGTTTTTTGAGGGCGGCAGTTGGGGGGGGGCAGGGGCGGCAGTTTTCCTTTGTGACATAGGCGGCAATGTGACATAATTGTGACTGGGGACGGCAGGGAAATTCAAGGGCGGCACTTTTCCCAAAAAATATATTTTTGGTGGTAAAGCATCCGTGAATTGCCCCCAACTGCTAGTGCATGGTTCTGAGGACGAAATGAACCTAATTATCTTCGGATGATTATAGATGGTAGGTTCGTGGAATGAATACATCTACCAGGTGTTACAAAGCCAACAGTTTCAATACTAAACTTACTCGCATACTTGGCTTACGAGATAAGGCTTCATGAACCACAACCTCATGTTTGTTCAAATGTTATAGTTGGTCTAGATTTTGGCTAAGGCATGGGCTCTCCTCGAGGTCTTGAGGCCCCCCCGAATTTATTCGGGGACCATGGCATATCTAGAAGAAGTTAATGTAGGTACCAAGACCGTCCTTTCAAATTCCTTTACTATATGATCGAAATACAACCGTTGTTTGGTAAGGTTTGCACCACAAAAAACATGCCTGAATGCTTCAAGCCGGTGCAGGAGGATGCAACATTGTGCGGGCGGGAGAATTGCAAAAGAGCAGCGCAAAATTTGTTCAGTGGGAGCATGAGTTTAAGATGGCCCATGCAGTCCATGAATCCTCTCCCCCCCTGGTATTTTATCGCTACACAGGGAACCCACAGGTACCGCTTCCTCAAGTGCCCATCCACATTGCGCACGCCGGCCGACATATTTTATACCCCCGAGATCTTCCAGTTCCACCAGCCCATGTGCCCCGAAGGGAGAGGGAGAGCGATGGCGAGGAAGTGTTTCTAGAGGAGCTGGTACCGAAACGACATAAGCCAGCTGGTAAAAAAATTGTGCGCACAGCTATTCTGCCCGGTGTTCGCAGAAGCGGTCGGCTGAAGAAGGGGATTGATGCCAGTTTCGATGTTTGTTAATGATTCATGAAATATATGTGTATGCTTGTGAATGGTGAGATTGGGGTTACATTTGACTTACTGCGCATCCGATGTCTTGAGAGCTTAATTACATGGCTTCAAAAATTCTATTGCCCTTGATAGTCGGAGGCTTAAAAACGGGGGTTAAATGCTCTATTTGATAAAACATTACCAGCAGTGTATATTTACGAGGCCAAGAGATTAAGCCACAGATTGCCGCCAACGGCGGTAGGGAGCGGCAAAGGGCGGCACGAGGGCGGTACTGGCGGCACTTTTACCGAGTCCCATCAAAATCTATCTGGGCGCGCCATCTCGTCGATCCTCCGGCGATTGTTGACACAGAGGTTGAAGCCGATTTAACCGTGATCCTAGACGTCTCCGGAAGCGTCGCGTTCGTCGGCCGCGCGCACCCCAAATCCGCGGACTTGGTGAAAGTGCCGCCAGTACCGCCCTTGTGCCGCCCTTTGCCGCTCCCTACCGCTGTGGGCGGCAATCAAGTGCCGCCCCTAAAAAGGAAAAGTGCCGCCCAAGGGCGGCACTTTTGTCACGCTGCCGCCCTTTTGGTGAAACCTTTTATCTGTGGCTTAAGCAATTATTAAATTCGGAGCCATTAATTTCTATACTATGGGGGTGCGCACCGAAGTGCTGTTTTTTCGTACAAAGCTTACCAAACAACAGTTGTATTTGGATTATATAGTAAAGGAATTTACAGGAATGGTCTCGGTAACTTCATTAGTTTGTTCTAGATATTCCCTTGTCCTTGAATAAATTCGGAGGGGTCTCAAGACCTCTTTCTGTGAGCAGGAGACCCAATTACCCAAAAAGTCAACAAAACAACATTTGAACATGAATGTCTGGGCTATATAGCGAGGAAATCCAAAATGGATGCTTTAAGAACATGTATCCCATACAGTAACACTGTCTGGGTACTCAAATAAATTGGTATGCAAACCAAACTGTTTAAGGAGCAAGTAGGAGCACACTATCTATTGCATATTCTGTGTAGCTATGACAAGAACATGAAGATGTGGTTAGTGAAGCCTTGCCTCATAAGCTGGGTATGCGAGCAAGTTTGTTATTGAAACTACTGACTTTGGAAGACCCGGTAGGTGCATTTACTCAATAAACATACCGTCTATCATCTATGAAACTGCATACACTCGAAATTTTGTTATATGACTACTTTTCAAATATCGTAATTTGAGAAGATAATTAGGTTCATTGAGCCTTGAAACCATGCATTGGCAGGTGGGAGCAATTCAAGGATGCCTTACCACCGAAATAACAACCCAAATAATTTTGGAAAAGTGCCGCCCTTCAATGTCTCTGCCGACCCCAGTCACATTTATGTCACACTGCCACCTATGTCACAAGGGAAAACTGCCGCCCCTGGCCGCCACCAACTGCCGCCCTCAAAAATAAGTGCCGCCCCCCCATGCCGCCCCCTACCGCATCTGCCGCCCCCTCTGCCGCCCCTTCCGCCGCCCTTTTGCCGTCCTCTCGAGGAAGTTTACCGCCCCCAAAGGGTAAATTTGCCACCCCTGCCGCCTCTTCAAGCATGAAATCTAAGGTAAACCTCAGGATTTACCCGTATCCCACGGTTGAAATAGCCGCTATCAATCCCAAAGTTCTGGCGCGGTTTGTGAGATGGAATTTGTAGAGGTACCCAGTTGCGTAGTTGTACATGAGAAGCATAGTCAGGTGCAGATTTCCAGGAGCACAGACATTAATTTGGTGCAAGCCTCCATTCCATGACGCCCAGTGCCATCACTGGGAACTGTCTGTCATCGTTCTGGGATCCCGCGATCTATGAGGGAGTCATGGGTGCGTTTCGGGGTGCTAAAGAGAATTTCCAGCTCGAGAGCGAGGGACATCAAGCAGAGATTCACGGACAGCACCCCACGAGGCGTCGAGGATCAATAAAAGCCAGACGGAGTGGGACAGAACGAATACTTAAAGATTTTGCACCGCGACTCTAAGCGCCAGTTCTGGTCCAGAGTTCACAAGATACCAAGCGGAGACCCAAGAAGCTTAAATCAGAGTAGTTTGCGGTGGGTTGCACCTAGTCTTCGACGCAGGCATTGACGAAGTCGGGAAAAAGCCAGTTTGATCCGCGACACCGCCACACGCCGCAGCTTTGATCTTTTCCTTGATGTCGCGCCTCCAGTGCTTGCTTCCTTCGCTGTTGACGCTATGCTCGGACTCCGCCCTAGAGCATGCCACTGACGCTCAACCCAGCAATCCAAACGCCGACACCTCCGACGGCCCTACAGCGCCACACAATGGCATCGAGCGCCCGAAGAGGAGAGAAGGTTTTTGGTGCGTTCCTGTTTGCGATGTGGTCTTACACGGCAATAACGCGAGCGTGCCTCCCTCTATCCTCCTCCGACGCCCAAGTAGGCCAGCTCCAAGTGCGTTTGATTTTCCTCTTTCTTCCTTCTACTTTTGGGCTGGCGTGGATGACGGCGGCGCCCGCGCCTCGTTTAGTACGACACGGCGCCCGCCACCATCTACCACCCCCGCGCGAGGGCATTGGAGCGGGTGATTCGCGTGTATTGCGCAAACGGGACGCGTTCTCGCTGGCTGTGGCGGATCAGTTCTCTGTGCCCCATACTTCCAGGGGCACAGAGCGTGGGGCAGCTCCCCGTCGTCTTTGCTGTCAGCCCCCTCGGCGCTCACGACCCAGGCCGTTCGTGTCTTTGCTAGGGCGCACCTGCGTGTCCGCTATCTTGTCGTCGGTCCGGGGCGGCTTGCCCTTCCCGCGTTCCTGGCTTCTGCACGCCCTTAAATGCTCGTTCCGCCGCCTGTCTTGTCTCTTCTTTTTTTCCCGTGCCGCGATGAGGCTTTTGGGTTCTGCGACCTAGGTCTGCGGTCCCCTACCTTTGCCTTGCCCAACTCTTGCGAGTCAGCGCGCGGTTTCCTTTTGGGGCTCATCCTATTTGGCGGTTTGGCGGTTTGGCGGGAACCGTCTTTTTACCACTTGAGATTTATGTGCCTTGCTTTTGCTCCTTTCGTGTTAATCCACCTCCTGCAGCGTTTCTCGTCTTCCGTATCGTGTCCCTCGCCCTACCTTCTGTGTTCCCTACCAATTTTTTTTCTTCTTTTTCTATCTTGCCGTCATCTCGGCCACTTATGCTTACCATTCGTTTCACGGGAAATCAATCAGCGGCGCGCACCCACCCTGTCCCTCGTGTCCCGCAGCTCGACGCACCCCTGCGCTCTAAGGCACATACGGCCGTTCTTCGCGCACAGGTTCCTAGCAGAGGTTGGACTGCGCGAGGAGGCGAAGACTTGTGCGGAAGGCATCTCCGGGAATCCACGTCGTGCGCTTGCGCTCTTTCGATGGCGCTGAGTGTCGCTCGAGGGCAGAGACGCGGCGTCCGCTTTCGCCCTAGCCGCGGCGCATTGGCGGTCTTTGCACGTCCTGCGCTCTTCCCCAGTGCAGGCGCGTCGAATTTCCTCCTTGGACGCAGGTCTCTATGTGGAACATCCGCGTCGACCCCTCGTTCCCTCGCCTGTGCGCCGCTTTTGCGTGGGGGAGGTGTGACCTGGCGCTACTGAATTTTCGGCGCTCATGTCTTACTTGCGTCTTCTTTTCGCACCGTTATTTGATTTCTTTCATCTCGGTCATGATTTTCTCTGTTCACCACACCTACTACCTCATTCTAACCCCCACTCCCTCCCCTCCGTCTTTAATCCCTCCCCTCAACTTCTACGGTCCCTCGCCCACAAATTTCTATTACATTATGTAATATTTTTGCGCATGCCCACCTGCTTTCTATTCGATCTCCTCCATATTTCGTCTGCAACGCCTTTTCTTTCCGAAGGCAAATCCTGGACTCCCCGTTCGCGCTCGCCCGCGATCGTTGAGGCATGACGCCGATTTTCGCATGGGGGGATTTTGGCGCGGGGGAGGTGCCTCGCGGACCTGCGAAACCGTGCATGCCGCGATCGGTGTTGACGGAGGAGTGCTACCCTCATTGTGGCAGGCGCCTCACTTCTGCTCTCTTTCTCTTCGTCCTCGTTATTGGTTCCTTTCGTCTTCCGCTTCCCAGTCACCTCATCAACTTATTCTCCTCCCTCGCACCGACGCTAACTCTCTTTTGCCCTTCCCGTTCGAGCCACCCACGCCGCCCGCCCGCGCGCCGGGCGCGCAGTTCGTCGTGCACCGCAGGGCGCTCGCGGGCAAGGCTGCGGGCAAGCACGTCGGCATGTGGTTTGGGCCCAGTGGGGCGGCGAGCGCGATTAGGTGGGTGTCATGCTCCCCCGTCCATTCCATTTCTTGTTCACCTCCTTCATGACTGTGCTTTCTCCTCCTCCACTGCCACGCTCTCCACTTCTGTCCGTCGTCGAATACCGCCTCCTTCCCTCATCTTGACCTTTGATCTTTTTGCGCTGCCATTTCACTTCATTTAACTTGAGGCTCTTCATACCTCTTACGCTCATTCCGTTTCGTAGGCAGTTTGCGGTTATAACTGTCAGTGATGGATCTGTAGACGTCGGCGCAGGTCTCCACTTCGAATCTGTTTGCCTCGTTGGATGTTGCTCTGTCTTTGCCCATAATTCTCTCTTGGACCTTCTCTAATCTCAGCGGCTGACGAGTCCTTCTATTGACACCCTTTCAAATTATCTCGAGAGCATGTGGGTGGTCCTGGTAACTCTAATTTACTTGTGAATCAATAGCTGTGTGCGGCTTGTGCGGCTTTTGTGCAAGCTCTCTAATCTTTGTGAAATGGGTGTGCACTCTAACTGCCGCGCAAGGTCTTCCTCACCCACTCGAGCCTTTTGCTCTGATCCAATTCGTTTTCCTACCGATGTCATCAACTCTATTCCAGGAATCCTCGGTTTGCCATGCAAATCCGCAGGTCTTTTCGTTTCTCGCACCATACAAATCTCGGATGGATATTGTCTTATCATCGGATAGATGGACGCTGTTCCTACATCCAAGCTCCTCCTTGTTTTGCATGACATCGGACTTCGCCCTGGCATGCTCGAATAGTCGACTGTGTTGGTTCTCCCTTCTCCGCCCGTGGCACCACAATGATAGTGATTGAGACCTATCACGAGGGAAAAGTTACCTTGCTCACAGTTCTTACCTGGGGCCTTGCCAAGCTGTGGCATATTCTCCATTACGGGAGTGATTTTCCCAAGTTTCAGATGTTGATCAGAGAAGTCACGCAGAATGGGCTGACGCCCGTTTCGGTACGCTCATCTTAGCGATAGAGAAATTACCCTCTATCCACCATCAAGGACAACTTGTTCATACAAAGATCCCCGGAATCTTTGGCTGCACTTGAATATTTCAAACCACTAGACATTCAGTGATTACCCGCTGGTTCTTGAATTGACACACGCCTTACCGAGCATGTCGGACCTCGGTTCTAGCATCTGTTTGAGAGTTGCATCTAACTGCGCACTGCGACCGAGGCTCCACCGGCCACACTAACGTTCTCTCATAATGCTATGTATCATCTCGGTCGCTGGCTCCCTCCGACTCTTCTGTTGCGCATCGGAAATCTCGATTGTATCACGCGCTTCAATGCATGGTAGCTGTTAATTCCCCATTGGAAGCTTGGGTAGCGTTTAAAAGCCAACCACTTGGCCTCAGAACTCGTTCCAATGTCTTTCCGCAAGCTCGCGAATTTCTTCACGATGATATCTGCTGTTTCCGGCAGCCTGGTTCTACACGAAAGCCGCAGAGACGCCCCTGACGGATTCTTCAGCCAAGGCGCGGCTCCTGTCACAGACGTGTTGACTCTGAGATTTGGCATGTTACCCAACAATCTCGCTGCAGGAAAAGCTAGTCTCCATCTCCACTTCCGGGAGCTCGGACTTCAGACAGTGGCTTTCAAAGGATGAGGTGACTATACATTTCTTGAATTCTCCGATTCACTGATTCTAAAGTCTGTAGGTCAAGTCTTTCGTCCAGCCGTCAAACGAAACGGTTGCAGCTTTCAATTCCTTTGCGGCTGCGAACGGTTTGAATTCCACAATTATCTCGCCGAACGGTGATTGGCTCTCTCTGGCTCTGACGGTCTCCCAGGCCAACCACCTGTTTGGCGCGCAGTTCGAGAAGTTCTCGCACGCATCGCTCATGGAGCCCATCACGCGCACCCTGACGATCTCGCTACCTTCCGAGCTGATTGGCCACGTCGACGTAGTCCACCCCAGCACGTAATTCGCCAGCTGCAACCCGGTTTTTGCCCGGCTCCCTTTCTATCACCACAGTTCCGAGAACCACACCGAGCCGGCTCCGTCCTGCAAGTCGAGCAACCCTGACGGCATCGTAACCCCAACTTGCTTGCAGAACATCTATGACATCCCTTCAGCTCGGGCGACTCAGAAAAATAACAAAATTCTTGTGACTGGATACCTAGGCGTATCACCAAACCGAACGGATCTCTCTGTTTGTTCCTCTGTATGGACCGTAGAGTTGCACCTAATAGCTGTCCGGTTCGCAGACGTTCCTCGAACAGTGTCGACCCGATATACATCAGAATACAACATTCGACTCGATAACGCAACGAATCAAGATCCCGAGGATATCCCTCCCGTTCTTGTGTTGGAAGCAGATAGATCTTGGCGTTGAATATACAGTCGGCACGTTTGCCAAGTCTTCAGCTGTGTTTTACAGCTACTGAGAGGAGGCAAGATCCGCAGGACGAGAGGAGAGGGAGCACTCATGGAGATACAACTACTATTTTTTATCATGAAGCTGGCCACATATACATTCAGGCCTCAGCCTTCCTTGTTGTAGGGCGCCACTCCGATCCATATTGAAGGCATGCATCCTACGAACAATTTGAGCCTACTCCCATCAAAATATCTCATGGTTTGACATTGCAGTGAATTTATTTCGGATGCCAGTCCAACACGACCAAATAACAGCCTAGCTGGCCACCCGGCCAAATGATCCACTGAATCCCTGGACGGCAGCCCTATGTATCAGGTATTGTACACGAGAGACATATCAATGATTCTACATGGTTGAATGACAAATATGTGCCATATTGGACCCTGAAATATATGCCTCTGCCCGCAAGGTAACACCCAAAATGGTGGTTTTCACTCGGTTGGCGTTATTATGCGCGAACCACCACATACAGGCCCAAAACCAGTGTTATATGACTCAATGGGAAGTATTGGGACACACCTAAACACCCAGCTCCGTCCTGAAGTGCCAGAGGCTCTCCCAAAAAATTCGGCTTTTTGGTCAATGAAAAATTCAGTGGTTTGGGGTAAAGGGCTTCTGCTGAAGGAGAACTGACCAGAAAAAAAAACTGGAATTCACCTCATAGGAAGGAATCACTTACCAAGAGGCTTTATAACAAGTTCCAGAGTCATTGTATCTCGGTGTCGCCCAGCGTATGGTTGGCCCGGATGCAGAAGCTAAAAAGCAGTCGTTCCCGTCTTGATCGCAGGGTGGGGAGAAACCGGGAAAATCAGTGTAGGGTCCTATGATAGATTGGCCTCTGGCATAGTGAGATTATAACGAGCCCAAAACGTCACGGAACGACCAAGTATTGGTCGAGAACGGCGAGAGACAAAGTTGGAAAGCGGTGCAAACATAAAAAATTGATGTTCTCACCTTTCGGATCGAGGTCCGACATGCCACAACTGTCAATCAATCTATCACTCCGCTGCCAAATTGGGTCCAGACCTTCGTCAAGGTCTGTATTTTGATTAGTGCTGCCAGGAGCTGGAGTTGGCTCGAGCCAAGTTCAGCTCGCCTCGGGCAATTACCATATCTAGTGCCTCGAGCTGATGTCAAATCGCCTCGGCTCGAGCCGGCTCGAGCTTCATCAAATCCCACTTCCTTATATAGTACGCAGCGGCAATGCCCAAGGTTCAATCCCCTGAAGTTCAAAATTCTTTGTGCCAGGAGAATGTCCTCAATAATATTGATTTTGCTGTTGGGTGCCTTTGACTAGCTCAAATTTTGAGACCCCGCCAAAAAACATCCACCAGGTCTTTCGTGATTTCTGTGATATTAGCATACAGCGCGTCAAGTTGAACTAGTAATTTCAAAGGAGAAACATGAGGTAAGAAGCCAGAATCTTTTTGTAGGATTCAAAACTTGAATAGAATTATGCAGAGATGTTATTTAGAGCAGAACACGTCAACTTGGGATACATGTAAATTATTTTGCTCTTGACATGAAATCGGGCTTCTGTGGCCGCAAATTGAGGCATTGGAAGCGGGAAAAAAATAGAAAAAGGTTTATCAACAATTTAGATATTGAATATAACATCTCTCAGGACCCGTAGACCATGAAACATTTAACAGGGTGAGCTGTGAAGAGGCTGGAGTACCGTGGGACACTGGCTTTCCTTTTATGGTCAGGCAGCTCGAGCTGGCTCGAGGTCAGCTTGGGCGCCTCGAGGTAGCCCGAGTTTGATGGCCCATCAGCTCGAGGCAGCTTCAGCTCAGCTCCCGGCAGCACTAACTTTGATACCCCATCTATGGCCGGCTGCATACACGAAGCCTGGATGGTGTAGGAGCTAAGTGGCCAGGTAGCCTGAGTGGCCAGCTAGGCGATAAAAAATAGTACATGGGGCAATTGCACTGCCGAACGAGGAATTGTTAAAGAATTGTTAAAGCGGTTGGTCAAAGTGCGGGCGTAGAGGTGAAGATCGCAGCCTGCTCGGAACACGAGAAAGACCAATTGGGGCAGCGCAGATGCAGAAACTAAATTGACAGCACGGTCCGTAGCGCACCACGGGGCCATTGCGTAATTGGGCGTCGCCGAGAAAAGGGAAGAATCGACCGCGCACAGACCGGACAGACATCCGGAGCTGATCATGAGACTGCAGCTGACAGAGTGCAAAGGATATATGGGTTTATGCTGGGAAAAGCACCGGGATACCTGGATTGCGCAAGCGGCCGGCCTGAGCAAGGCAGCAGAGAGAGCTAAAAGTAGGTAAGCCTTATGGAGAAAGCAACCAACATGTGCAAACTGATGAGCACTGCCGAATGAGAAAAATGTTTAAAGAACGGTTCAGAAACGGTTAATTAATCCAATTTAGGCTGACGTCAACAGAGATACTTGTGAAAATGTCAGATGACATTTGTATGACATGTGCATGACACGGAGCTTCACGGAGCTTCGCCGTCGGAAGCAGGGGCCAAACCATGTCCTATAATGCACTTGCTATATCGGGGCATCCGACCCGTTGGCATGGCTCAAGGGCCCCTTTATTCAGTTGCAGAAAGTCCCTTGTTGAACATAAAATCATAGGATTCCATGGCCGTTTCGATCTTCGATTGCAAAAATACATGGATATCTATATCATGAAGCGACGTACGACTCGGACCCGTCCAAATTTACGTCCTCGGTAGTACCTCTTTCTGCTCTCTTTCTCATACCGACGTCATGACATACAAAGTCTCACACGGAACAATCAAGGGCCACTTTATTCAGTTGCAGAAAATCCCTGGATATCTATATCATGAAGCGACGTACGACCCGTCCAAATTACGTCCCCGGTACCTCTTTCTGCTCTCTTCTCATACCGACGTCATGACATACACAGTCTCACACGGAACAATCAACATCCATGTCCTCTCTCGGGCGTAGTAGCACTCTATGTACAGCGACACGCAACCTGATTTCCTCCTCAATTAAATCGTTGTCGGATGGCTCCACCGCTCCACAGTTCTTGTTCTTGCGCTGTCCATTGAGACTGGAACACATAAGTATACTTAGTACAATCGCGGGGATGTCGGAATGTCGTAATGCCCATGGTATAAAACAGCATCAGGGTCTCTCTCAACCCTCACTCGAACACAATCTACTGCCGTTCGAGCAAACATGTTCTCGATACTCTCTGTTGCTGTCACCTCGGTGCTCATTGTACGCTGCCCGACATTCCCAATATCCCCGCTTACTTCAAATGATTCCAGACCCTTGCTGCTGCCACTCCCACCGGGACCCCCCCTCCCCCGGTCACGTCCCCAACCTCTCCGCAATGCTGCCTATACGTCGAATCACCGACTAGCACTCGGGCCTCCGCCGTCGCGGGTTTGCTTGGCATCGACCTCACCGGGCTTGATGTGCCCATCGGCCTGGCATGCAATTGGTCCCTCATCCCCAACTCGCCGTGGTAAACTCTGTTCTCATCCGCACTCAAGCCCAGCAGTTTGATCGTGCTTTATTCAGCTCAGCTATCAGTCTCATTTGTGATGCCCCTGAGATGGAGTGGGGTGCGTTATTAATTATTCCTCTGTCTCAATTATTGGATACTAAGTAACGGGGCTCTTTGTTTGCAGGTGGTCTCATGGCCATCAATTGCATCCCCGCTACCGCCTGAAAAAGCGCCCGAAGGAATATTTATTGGAGTAAGTGAGATCATTGCCTTAGGCATTTGGCAAGCCGCCACTGCAAACTTGTCCTCAATGGAGCATTGTGGAACATATGAGAATATTTAGTATGATTACATATGACTCGTCCCCGCAATATAAATTGCTAGTAGCTGTATGACTATTTGGGACCCCCTGGCTGGCCACCATAGCTAGCTGGCCACATAGCATATGCGACCACCATGCTTGGAAATTTGAACTGCCAGTGAATGAGGGATCAAAGCTCGATGCACGATGAAGGTTTGGATCAAATTTGGCGCCAAAATGATGGGTCAATCGAAAGCTATCACCCCGGAAATTTTGTTGTTTCGGAGTACGGTAGTATTTCGCCCAAATATTCAGGTGATGGGTGACAGAGGGTCGTCAACTTCGTGGAAATGTTTCTGAAACTTAAAGTTCCGGGTCTGCCGAAACTGTTCCTGAAACAAAAGTTCCAGCACCTCCCGGAACTGTTCCTGAAACCCAGAGAGCGGCCCGGTCGGACCGAGGCGCCCGGGCCGGGCCGATCAGTTCCAGGAGCGCCGAAAAAAAAAATAGATTAGTTTCGGCCGATTTGGAACTTCTTGTATTTTCGGGTCCCGGAATTGTTGCAGAAACCTTCAGTTTTGACACTCCCGGATCTGTTTCTGGAACTTTAAGTTTCCGAAATGTTTCCAGATGCCCCGAAACAACCAATTTCCGGGAGTGTATGGCATGTCTGATCTTGATCTGAGCAGGTATAGTTTCTGTGGGTATTGATAATTCCTTGGCCATCAATCACAAGCCTGAACTATGAATCCTGCCAGCCTGGAGTTGAATCCAGTCCAATAATAGTTCCTAGCTGATTCATGGAGGTCTCATGACTGTCCTAGAATAGCCCTTCGTGCTGTCATACAAGTCGGCACTTCTCAATGATAATCTTCCTTACACAATAGTTAATATGTTCATGCTTGGTTGGCACTAGCATGCTGCATCTGTCACATGTACTGTCTCCTAGTCCTAGGATGTACCATATATGTTCTTCCTGCAGCAGCTAGTCGCCTAGCAGCTTAGTCTTTGCCATATTCCCACTGTAGGTATCAGATGTCCTCCGCTTGCTATGCAGCAGCAGATCCTAGCGCGATCTTCTACAATATCTGAGTATTCATCCTTGCTAGCACAATGCCAATTGGGTTCTTCTGTCTTGGTTGTTCTTCCAACTAATGTTCTATGAATGTATGGGTGTGGTATATCTCCTAAGTTGTTTAGACTAGACTCGTTCATAAAGGTGTCTGCCTTATATGGATTCCTAGCTTATTTTAACGGCTCCTAAATTCATTTGAAAGATGTACCGTTCAACCGGTAAACCCGCTGTTCAACCGGCGAGATGTACTTATAGTTAGTCCTTAGTTTCTCGCTTACCGTGCGCGCTTTAGGTGTGCGCCAGTCACAAGTAGTCACAATGTAACAGTATATAGCGCCGGGTTACAGCCCGGAATATCACTTTCTTCCCACTCTATTCTTGCACGTAACAACCAGAGGGCGCCATATGCTGGTATTTTCTACATGACTTATATTTGGCTCAAGACGTTGAAAAGAGAATTGGGTGTTTTCGTGATATAGATTGCGTCTGATCTATAGGTCACATTAAAAATACCGGCATATGGCGCCCTCTGGTATATCTGTGAGCCCATTGTATCAAAAAATCAGACCAATTGTACAATGGTAGCTAATGCTACAGCCATTCGACTCAAAACACAGGATATTTTCCCAATCAAGCAATGTGATTGGCCATCAGAAAATCCGAGGATACCATGCCCTCCGGCCTTTCAATGCAAACATAATGAGCATATTCTAAAGGAAAACAATTGAGAATTGAGCTCAGGAGAGCCATCCGACGCAAAAATCATTGAAAAAAAAAAACAGTCTGCGCCCTAAGTTCCGCAAAAGGCTGTAAGTCAAAAACACTTAAGTTAAAAAGTTGGTCCGACCGCCCTTTACTTAAGTTGTGCTCTTACATTATCTGCAAGAATTGGGTTCACAATGAGCATGACAATTATATGATTTTTATTTACAAAAGTTCGCCAACAGCAGGCAATCACGGTTGATCATAGATTAACAATAATAACCAAGTGCCATCACGGCACTACGGAACTGCCGGAAATCCGCGGGCCGCGTTTAAGTCAAGTTTAACCCAATTGGGTTAAACTTGACACCAGACATGCTCCATAAGCCTAACAAAGGAGGTTTTCCAGATGTCGATGTCGATTTATTTTTGGACGGCCGCCAGCAGCGGCCAGCTAATCTTTGGTTGAGTGTCAAGTGCCTTACAATGAGCTGGCACAATTAAGCATAGACACGGGTCGCGGGTGTGGGCGGGTACGGGTACGGGTCGCAATTTCAGGACCCGTGTACCCGCGCGTTTTTAGCGATGGTAGTTCGGCTTTTTTTCTTCACATTCCTCTGTTCATCAGCAATTTGACAAAAATCTTGTGGCCTTTTCGAGCTTGTGAGCTTTTTGGCAAGCTCACAAGGTCAAAGTGCAAGAAAAAACCTCTCAAAAATGCACAAATAGCACATGAGAAGGCTATGAGAGTCTGGGAGAGTCCTCCTGCAATTTCTCGTAAGTTTACCATACCTACCAGTCTTTGAGTTTTGACAAATTTAGCCCCCAGCCAGAGTCGAACGAGTGATCTTGCGGAAATTTTGTCTCTCATTGTGGCCTTGTGAACTTGTGGCCTTTCGGGGCCTTTTTTGGCCTTTTTTGACCTTGTACAAGGTAAAAAGATTTTTGTCAAAAGTCTGATGTTTTCTTGCTCACCATTGGCTCTCTGGTCATCAGTAGACTCATTACTATCGGTCTCGTGGTTGTTCGGGTAATTATCCAATTTCTATTGCTCTCACCGTGAATTTGCAGCCTGCACGAAGGAACTGACTGTAACAGTAGGTCAAATCAAATACCATTAGACTGGAATTTTGCGGGTATACTAAATTGATTAGGGGACCCGCGGGTAACCCGTACGGGTTTTAGACCCGACCCGTGCACGGGTACGGTTGTTGCGGATCCGGGTACGGGTAGGCCCAAAGATACCCGCGGGTGTACCCGTGTCCATCCTTACCGGCATTACCTCACGGCGAAGTAATGCCGGCGTGCGCGAGTGATCACTGCAAGGGAACCCATCAAGCTCCAGACGCTTCCGTAGGAAGACCGTTTTCGACCCGGACTCCGTTGATTTGTCCCTGGATGTCAGCATCGACAATAGCGACAACTTGGTTAGAGATCGCTGCGATCGTGTCGGGGGAGAGGAAGTTGGAGAGGGTGACATGGATGGGTGTGGGGAGGTGAGTCACGCAGGAGGTTCGCAATGTCGATAGCCCATGATGCATGACCTTCCTTCCACAGAGCCAGCATGTCGCACAGTGCACAGTGCACAAGACGGTCTTCACCAAGCCCAGCCAGGTATCGTAAGCGTGCCAGGGCCAGTAGCAGTCTTCTCGTCTTCGATCATCCCGGATTCCGTGAACAGCGGGTCGACCAGGGAGCGGTCATGGAGCCAAGGAGGCGGCGGAGGAAGTAGTACTGTACATCCACAAGCTCATCTAGCAGCAAGGGGTCAAGGTAACAGTCGACACAAGCCATGTATAGTCGAAGACCCTCTACAATAGGTAACAAGAATGTTTAGCTATAAACTAATTTTATCTCTTTTAGTTTGGTATTTATTTCTGTGTTGGGCCCCGGGTATGAGCGACGAGCACGCGCCGCACTTGGGACTCTGAAACACTAATGCGACCTCGACGGCCTTAACGGCCGTAACTCGGCTTCATTCATGCTGTAATATACAACCTTGTCTCGTATAAAGGCTGGCTGGATTTACTTCCTGCTCTTCACTTCGAGTCTTCGACGTCCATCTTCAGCTTCCCTTTTTGTTCACCATGTTCGCTGCTCTCGTCACCATTGCTACCAGCGTCGTCTTCGCCGTCGCCGTCCCTGGATCCCCCCTCGTCGCCCGTGCTGGTGCTCCGATTCCAGTCCCCGTCCACCCCATCCTCAACACGTCCAAGTGCATGGGCATCCTAGGAGGGGTTTATGCAAACGGGACTCAAGTTGATGTGTAAGTCTATTCATTGCGAACCTTTCCATGGTCTAAGACTGTACGAGTCTGATATGATTTATTTCGTCTCGGGTTGTTCATGATTGCGAGTCTTGGGAGAGTATTAGTTTGAGCGGTTGGTTCGGTGGGATTGGGACGGGTCCGATTTGAGGATTATGATGAGGGCCGCGAGAACGGCCTCGGGAACGTGGAGTTTAAAGGCTCGGCTCACTATTTTTGCAAGTCCTGACTTTTGGTGCCGGGTTCAGATACGTTCAGATTCAGAGCTACATAATTCTGAACCCGAGGTCCGATTTGTTCGGAATTTTGCGAACCTGAACGAAGGCGATGAGGGCCTAACAAAGGTGATTGACTTCCCACCTAGATGAACTGAGTTCTAGACTGGATTGGGAATTGAGCACAGCTTGTGGAGTTGTCAACGATAGTGGAAGATGCTGCCCTCTCCTTATCAACATAGGAAAATACGGCAACCATTGCGACCTGAAAGCGCCAGTTTGAGCGATCAAACATCGAAAACATCTGTAGATATCGCCGCGGAACACCCAATACCGCAAGCAATCGAAGCCTACAATATGAAGGTGTATTTGGGGGAAGGGCTTTGTATTTTGTGTCTTTGAAGCCACAGAAAGATGAAAGTTCAAATTCATGCTGAAGTTCAGTTCAAAAGAGCCACGAAGTACAGCGCAGTGAGAATACCAGGGAAGGCGTGAGCGGTAAAGCATCCGACTATTGTGCGCGATTAGAGTGGTTTGTTCATGAGCGTTTGAGTTTACAGGTTTGATCCAGTCTCACAGTAAAACTCTAGTAGCATCGTCAGATTCCTCCCGGAGGGGTACGTTTCGAGGCGCCAGAAAGCCTGCATCTGCAAGGAAAGTGCCAGCATGCAACTGATCATGAGTGGAGGAAGCAAGCCGCTAAGCGCCGACACAGCCATCCATGACCTAAATATGAAACACGGGCGCGAGATTCTACTGCAGTCAAGAGGATGATCCATTGGTCGAAAATCAGTACAAGGATACCATATACAAGGGTTGAGAGTAATAAGATAAAATATGAGGAACAGGCCAAACCTCCATTGCCTTCGTCGCCGCAGTCGGGCTATCTACCCAAGCGCCACCGCTACATTCCCTCCGCCTGCGCATCACTCTCGCACACAACTCCATACTTGCTCTCGCCCTCGCCCATGACCATGACGGCCCCCAATTCGGCGAGCACACCGCGTTCGGCACCTGGTCGGAGAGAGCGCCATCCAGCAAGCCCGTGAGCGAGTCACCGTCGGCGGCTGTCTCGCTAGCCTGCTGCGCGTAGCTGTGGCAGGAAGTGGGAGCGGAGCCACGGGAGAGGGGCGGGGGAGATAGTCCGCTTGTAAGAACGGGGGTCCGATCAGAGTAGAACCTTATTATGTAATCACGTTTTGAGGCCCTTGCCCTAGTTCTTGAAGTTTTAATACATACTCACCATACCAACAGAGAGGTTTTCTGAGTGCCTGAATATTTGTAGATTTTTTGCATACCATGGGCCGAAGCTGTTGAAGAGGTAAGTTGACAAGTATTTGTCACAGCACATGGACCCTCGAGCTGCCACCGCAAATCAAAGACAATTCAGAAAAATCTGAACCGACAGATTGTCGTAAATAGGCTTCAAAAGGCTATTTACAATGAAATGAGTGTCAGATTATGTGCCCTGCAGCCAAAACGACGCGAAAAGAGGACAAATTGAAACTCCGACATTTACGTAACAAGATCCTACTCTGATCAGACCCCGGCACTCAATAGCAGACTTCAACAGATTGAGGTATGAGATCATTAGTTGAAGCATCTGTCTGCGAGAGACTACGGGGGAGACATCCCGAGTCGAGGGAAAGATGACGGTGAAGGGCACGCCGACTCCAATCCAGGGAGCAAACCCCGTCTGCAGTGCTGAGTGCCGAGCGCCCAATGCGGAGCTGCGGTAGCGGATCGCTAGTGGCGGGTTTGGAGAGCAGCTGAGGCGTGGACTAGAACTCCGTATCATCCAAGCGAGCCAGCGGCGGCGCTAAGAGACCATCCTCGCGTCGTCCGCATCGGCGCGGCACAGCGCAAGGCGGCTTGTACCGTGTGAGTAGCCGTGTTGCTGTTTCCGTTCCATTTCCGCTCCCGATTACACCTCCATCTCCACCTCCACCTCCCAATTGACAAGCACGACGTCATCGCGCAGCACAAGCGTACCCCCACCTTCCTCGGGAGCGCCCGCCATCCAGCCTCCTGCCCGCCTTGGTGAGAGCGAGACAAGCCGAGCGTCCGTGTCCGTCGCGAGACCTACCAGTGGGCGTGCGAGGCGAGCGACTCAGACCGGCACCGAGACTCCTGCAACAGTTCGCTCCACCTGTCTCGCGCAAGCAACATTTCCAGTAGCAGCCCCTCACTCGACGCGGGCGCCCGGAAGGCCTGCGCACAGCGCTTCACCTCGCGCTCGTACCCCGGTGCACACTCTTCCCTCCTCCAGAGCGACCCTCCCCTCCACACATCAGGGTCGTCCCTGATCTTGACGGGAGGAGTTGCGGTGAGAGATAAGTTGCGAGGTGCGAAGGCGAAGCCTGGGACACGCTATCGCTGAAGAAAAGAGGGGACAGCGCAGACTCATCGCGGTCGGGAGATGGCTACGGCCCCCCAGGAGCGAAAACCAGAGGAGATATGTGTAAAGACCGGGAGCGAAAGCGAGAAGTGATAAAGACAGGGTAGTGGGCAAGCCGCAAGAGGGAGGACGACGCGGGAAGCAGCAGTAACCTACTGTACTATTTCGATCAATTCGGCGGTCACGCATCACGCACCCCCTGTGCTGCGACGAATTTTGGTCTCGGTCACTGTTCACAGTGCCCAGTGCCAAATGTAAAATCCGTGACATCTGGGCCAAATCTTCCTTGGAGGTGCAAAAAAGGCAATTTTTTCGTCTCGAGGGCTGAATTTTTGAAGATGTCACGCCAAAATTGGCTGGTTGCCGAAGTGCCGAATCGGTGTTTTCGGTCACGGGTCACAACCCATGCCGAATTGATTGAAATAGTACAGTACCCCGTAGGACGGCGCTGGAGGCAGCGCACGCGGGGAGCAGAGAGGTACGTGCACCCGCGCTGAACGATGTGCTCCAAACTAAACCCAAACAATCCAATTATCACCCAAATATAACCCAAGTCTTTCCGATAGAAGCAGTGATGCCCACAGAAATAAGACGAGGATCAGAAATAGGCCGATCAGAGGAAGCAAGAGCTGAGATACAGACGAGTGGTAGTCCCTTGTACAGGGCCTAACAATAGGTTGAAGGGAAGGTATAAGATTCCCACAGAAAGATGAACCTTCACTACAAGATATCACCAGGAATTGGCCTGAGAGATAATCGAGCAATGGAAATAAGATAGTTAAGAGCTTCGCAGCTATGAGACAAGCAAGTGTTGTGTGTGTGGTGGTGGTGATGTCCGGGAACGCGCGATAGACCTCCTAGAGGCGAACAATAGACAATTTCCATGAGGATATATGCCCAAAAGCTTATTTCCCAGAGAACCCGATTGATGATTTACAATGTACGATGAACGATGAGCGATACGATTTGACGATTGACGATGAGCGATGACGATGACGATAAAACGATTTCGATTCCAGTACTATGTAGCCTCAATCACGCCCTAAGACGTTTCCAGTAACCAACTTCTTATTCCAACAGAAAGGTTTCCCAATGTTAAAGTCCAATGACAATACACACTGCGCCAACCTCAGAAATAGCCCAAATCGCAAGCGTTATGCCTACTAGTACAAGGGGATTCTGTGTTCTACTCGTAATAATGTCCCAACTACTTATACAAATTCCAAAATCATATGAAAGTCCTCAAACCAAGCAGAAATTAGTAAAATGGCCCGAGATTGTCCCTCCTTTCCTGTTTATCCGTCGGAGGAATAGCTGCAAGCGTATTGCCATTGGCCAGTGCCCAGGTAGTCCCTGATTTCCTGACCATGCGGCTTTTGTCATCCAAGATATTTGAAAACACCAGTCCCCTGGCTGACTGATATCACTTCGTCCGTCTATCCCTTTTGTCTCCTGCCCCTTTCCCGTAGCTCCTGACCATCGGATCTTATTCCCCTGGCCTCCAGCTTTCCGTAGATACCCCTAGTGTAACCTTTTCCCAGAAAGGTTTCTTATTCCCAACTTTGCTTCCTCGGAGTAAGATCAATCCCATCAGATTGTCTTAACCGACCTTCGCTTATCCCGGAATCTCTCCGGTATGAGCTTCCCTGACCTCACACGCCTGTCACATGGAAGGCCTTTTCTTTAGCCGAGCAGGAATAAGCTTATTCCCGCATGTCCTGTTGTAAGTATCTCTGGCTTATTTCTCGTCGTGGAAATAAGCTCCAGAAATAGTCTCTTTAGAGGTTTGTGGGCTACACTTTCCTCTACGGTTTTCGAGGCGAGCACTGCCAGTCCGCAGGGTAGTCACCTACCCTTTGTACCCATTACTCTGTGATCCTGACCCTGCCAGCTATACCGAGACCGTATACTAGCTCTCCGAAATAAGCCTATACTGTAATCAGACTATTCCGAAATGCGCGAAAAGTGCGGTGTTTAGGTATAGTTCAATTCCAGACAGTTCAGCGCCGCGCCTCGATACTCCTCCAGAACGGAAGGTGTCGTCATCTCTGCTACACCAAGCTGTCAGCACGAGCACGTCGGAAGGGGAGAGGAAAGGCAACGCGTACCGGTACAAGTATCAACGAACTGCTACAGACGTGCATGCGCGGCGATTCTGTCCCCGGATGATGTGGCCACGCGTCGCGTCCGTATAACCCCCGGAGCGTAAACTGGGCGTCGGAGTGTAGGGAGCCGTCGCGGAGCTGGTTAGTGAGGTTCGGTACGGTACAAGGCGTCTGTGCTGAGTCGAGTGGCCCGCGCGAGAGACTGGCTTGATTTGGCGCAGAACGAGACATGGCTGGGCACTAGGAGAGCGGAGACTACGATGAGACTCAGTAAAATGATCGTGGACAGCGGCGCGCGACGAACAGTCATGAATTGAAGAGGGTGAGAAGAAATTTTAGGACGTGCGTCAAGACAAAGAGACGGATAGACGTGGAATGGACTTTAACCTGCAGAGACAAATGGCGCAAGTGCGGAGAGGAAGAGTCGCAGCTGAAGACGGTCCTCGATTGAAATTCAATACGGCTACGTGGAAGGATCTGGAACTTAAAGACCCATGGTAATGAATCCCGTGAGCACCACATACAGTCGACACAAGAAGAAACCAACTGCGGTGCAGCAGAGAGTTTATGAAATATCTGCCAAAAGAGACCTCGTAATTGGTAAAGCTCGAGTGAGACCGAGAAGAGAGTCGCTGGCCAGAAGCACCAATGTACTGTAATTCGCCGTGCCATGGAAATGCGTAGGTGTCGTTGAGAAACCGTGGGTGAAAACGGGAGGGATCGTGAGATCGTTGTAAGTAAGCCAGAGCGGACGAAAGAAAACCTAAGCATACAATCCAGCCTCAGTCTAGCTATGTGTGTGCACTGTGGTTCATTTGGATACCCAAATGAATTACCCAAATGAATTGAAGTGTGCATCCCGCTTAGTTTGAGGTGCATCTCAATAGGGTTTGGCATTTGGAACATATCTATGGCAGCATGTCGATACGGCCATTCCTTTCCTCTCGAAGGAATGAACCGCACACTATATACGATGGGTGGGGGCGTCTTATATGAAATTTAACTGGGGTGTGCTTATGTCAGCATCACGTATTCTGGGAATCTAGTGAGTATATGTTTCTATTTTTTGTCATCCACTTTGTTTCGCTCCGTCTTTCGCCCTGGACCTGTGGAGCTTCTTTCTTCGTTCCTTTTATTCCTCGGGCGCTCTGATGCTGTACAAGCTCCTTTCCCCCATTCTGCCATTCCGTGGCCGTTTCTCTATTGGGAATCTACCCTTCAGCAGATTCGGTTGGCGGTAGCTTCTGGACGTCACGGGCAGCACCTTGCGAACCCCTAAACATCCCCGAACTATTTTTTCCACAACAGTCTTGGGTCCCAGATTTTATCAAGTACATATCCTGCTGACATAAGTAGCTCTTCAATGATGATTATTACTCGTTCAGATGAGCCATCGAGACCAAGTTGCCGGTCTCTTCTTGTGTGGTTTTGGACTCGCCTGCGAGGATTTACTCGGTTGCCACGGGCTGATGATGGATGCTGATTTTGCCACGTCCGCGCATCTCTAGCTGAGCGTTTTTAGTTCCACGAGGTGTACTCATGACTGCTTAAACGGGATTGGCAACTTCCAGATTCGTTTTGTTACCCTTCAAATTTGAAAATTTTGGCAGCCGCCAGAACAGAGGAAGGACGAAAAATACAGCCCAAATTCAGAAAAGAAGCCTCGGAGTACTGACTGAATTTTGACACATGGTGGGGGTAGAGGTGTCTGGTCTTGTCAGCTTTTCGCTTGAGGTTCAGCGTTTTGAACGACCCAGAACGTGGGTTCATGTGGGGCTTTCGGGTGACTTACGATTTCGGCATTGTCGGCTTCGCACGCTTCCGCTTCTAACCCGTTCACACAGCAAACGATTCTGCGGTGGGAATCTTTACGGCCCCGATAAAAAATAATAAATCGTGGTTGATCGGGGAGAATGATCCCTTCCAGAAATGTAGAGGAAATGGTAATCCTCAACGTGTGTGCGTCGACCTTGACCTAACCGGCCAATCACCATCTCTGTATTTAGAACCAGGGGAAGCCGTACGGCAGCTTATAAAAGCGCGTCACCGGGTCATCTGTCGGTTAGGGTATCCTCCTCTCTCATTCTTCTCCCTATCCAGATGTCTTCCCCATCGGCAACCTACAAACGGCTCGGAAGTGCTGGGTTACGCGTTTCCGTCCCGATTGTGAGCATAGGAACGCTGCGATTGTCGTCCAAGCCTCACACGCGCCCATAGATCGGGTGTATGAGTTTCGGGTCGTCCAAGTCTAGAGTAGGGTGTTTCACAATATCTGAAGAGCGCCTTTCACAACCCCTTCAAGGCCTGGGTCTTGGACGAAGAGCCATCCCATGAGGTCCTTAAAGCAGCTTGGGACCGCGGACTTAATACCTGGGACACAGCGAACGTCTACTGTAACGGGGAGTCTGAGAAAGTCATTGGAACTTTCTTGAAAAAGGTCCGAACATCATCAATTCGCCCGATTCGTGACTGACTTGATTCAGTACAACATCCCCCGTCATAAAATCATAATCGCCACCAAAGCTCATGGTCTCGTCACCGATGACATCGCCTTGAACAGTTTCCAGCACCCAGAGCTCAAGGAACAGCGTGACTACGTGAACCAGGATGGTCTTTCCCGCGCTGGAATCTTCAACGCCGTCGACGCCTCGCTCAAACGCCTCGGTATTGACTATATCGACCTGCTTCAAATCCATCGCTTTGATCCCAACACGCCCATCGAGGAAACCATGCGCGCGCTTCACGATCTCGTCTTGAGCGGGAAGGTACGTTACCTCGGCGCTAGCTCAATGCGCACATGGCGTTTCTCCGAGATGAATCACGTCGCGGAGAAGAACGGGTGGACCAAGTTCGTCAGCATGCAGAACGAGTATTCTTTGTTGTATCGGGAGGAGGTGGGCTTTGTTGGGCAATCCGCGTTCTCCACTTCATTACCTTCTTGACAGGAATGAGAGATGATCCCGTACTGTAAAGCCCACGGAATCGGTATTATTCCCTGGGGTCCCCTCGCAGCAGGAGCTCTCGCACGCCCGCTCGGCGTTGAGACCGCTCGTAGCGACGCCGCAAAAGGAACAGTGTTCGAGAGGAAGTATAGTGACACCGACAAGGCCATCATCGGACGCGTCGAAGAACTTGCAAAGAAAAAGGGCTGCACCATGTCGCAGATTGCCTTGACCGTACGTTTCTGTGTTCTTCCTCCAACGCACGTACGAGTAATTTAATTCATTTGCCGCGCACAGTGGGTTCAGATGAAGATAGACTCGCCAATTGTGGGGATATCTTCAGTGGAGAGGCTCGACCAGAGCATCGTCAAAGACGTTGAACTTACCGCTGAGGAGGTGACATATTTAGAGGAGCCGGAAGTCACTCACCCAGAGATACATCGCAGCGGCTGATATCGCTTGTTGATCCGTAGCTACGTCCCTAAGGCGGTCCGTGGACACGTCTACTAGTTCGCCATGACAGTATGCTCCTCGATCTGTAACCCTTTTAGTCATTCTCCGCAGCTGTATGAAACATGTGCCTATTGCTTGCGCTGCATATTGTGGCAAAGGAAACTCCCCCGTAACTTCTGCCAGCCGTAGTTCAACAGCAAGGACGAACACTATCGTTCCATCAGATTTTTTTCTAGCGTATTACGCCTTCAATTTATTTCCCGTTTATTACCCGTTAGAAGTACCCTATAAATTGATCCTAACCCTTCGTGTATACCCTTATCTGCAAGGGTGGTCAAATCTACACCTTATTCCGGTCATGTCTTATTCCCACGGTCAATTCCCATAACGCTGTAGCCTCCACAAAAGTAGGCTGTTTTTTTTAGAAGTAGTCAACAGGCAATATTGATAACCGTTAGAAGTAGGTACTAATTTCCAAAGTAGAGTAAATTGAATACCTAGGCACTTTCTACCTATCATTTTGTATATTATTCAGGTGGAATCATACAATTAGCTTCAAAAGTCCGTCTGCAATTCCAGTTTCCTTTTTGGGCGTATTAGCGTTGTGGTGTTTGGACGAGCATCGTTCCGATCAAATGCTGTGCTCATCACATCATTCTTGAAAGCGCATGTGCCGAGTTCCACACTCCCACCTCTCATGCCTGCGCGCCCACTTCTAATGTGCGCATGCCCACTTTGAAAGTGCCCGTGCCCACTTCGAAAGTGCTAACCGACTTCGAACACGTGCGCCCCCACTGCGAAAGCGCATGGGCCCACTTCCAACACGCACAAGCCCGCTTCCTCCCGCCCCGCCTACTTCGACCGCCCTGTACGCTCACTCCCCGCCAACGCACACCAGTCGCGCACAACCTCATCGCGCACGCACGCCCGTCGCACCCATCGCGCACCCCCACTCTCCATGCATGCACGCCCGTCGCACCTCGCACACACCCCTCATATCCGCCACTCCCCGCGCACCTACACCAGCCGCGTGTAACCTCCTCATGCAAGCGAATTCGACTCCCCTCACACGGACGCCTGTCGCACCTCGCACGGACACTCGTCACACCCCTCGCCTGTCCCCGTTGCATGCACTCTCGCGCAGGCAAACCCGTCCCGCACCCACGCCAATCGCACCCCTCATGCACCCACGCTCGACACGCATGCAAAGCCGTCCCGCATGCTCGTCTCGCACACAAACCTGTCGCGCACACCCCTTGCGCACCCGCACCTGTCGCACCCACGCCCATCCCGCGCGCGCATACTCCTCATGCACCCACGCCCATCGCACCCCTCGCGCCCCCGCGCCCGTCGCACCCACGCACCCTCATCACGCACCCATGCCCTGTTGCACACACACACGCTCATCGTGCACCCAGGCTCATTGCATGCTCACTCGTGGCGCACGCACACCTGTCGCCAGCATGCACACCCGTCGCACCCCTCACACCCCCGCGCCTGTCACACCCACGCACCCTCGTCGCGCACCCACACTCATCGCCACAAGCACGCTTGTCGTGCACCCAGACTCATCGCACACACGCTCACGGCGCACACACACCTGTCGCCAGCACCCTCGTTGTGCATCCACACCTGCTACCACGCACACACATGCGCCGCCAGCCAGTGCGCTGCGCTCCCCACCTTCGTCACAGCACAGCGCACGTATTTGCGTTGGGTGCCCCACTTGCCCGCTACCCAGCCCGCCACCTATATGTCGCCCGCCATGCGCAGGCTGCAGTGGATCCCGCCCAAGTGGAGCCGTAGGGAGCGGTGCTCGACGTCACCACTCGCCGGAGGCATCGGGCGCGAGTGAGTGAGGTTTTTTGCACCTACATATGGCCACCTCTCCATTCTTGCATTTACGATGTCCCTTTTCCGTGCGGGTAATTAACATTTACGGCTTCATCTTTAATATACTTATCATGTGCTGCGCCACCATCCTCCCGCCCCCCCTCTCTCCCTCCCTTTCTCCCTTCACTGATTGTCTTTTCGTTCTGATACACTGTTTTCGTGTCCCCCAATATATCCACATTTTCGTACTCGATAGCAAAGGTCCATCCCCATTGTTAGGATACAATAATAGGCCTGCTACGTGCGGGCCGATGCCGTATATTACATAACTTGTCATACATGTTCGTGGGAGTGATAGCGTGGGAAGGGGACTTTTCTCTACCCTACGCTGCACTACCCAGATCACTATTGAATATAGTATTTGGCTCGGTTCACTTGGGTGGATAAATTAGTCAACTCATCCACAACTCTTATACTTTTTTGAACCTTCAAGCGGCTCACTCAAAACGAGCCCTATATTCAAAATTTTCTGATCAAGAAAAAACTCCCGTCGTTCAAGTACGACAACCAGTTACTACAAGAACAGGAGGGACTATGGACATTCAAACGCCAAACAGTCCCCCAGGAATTGCGTCCGCGGCTACAGCGGACACTGGAGCGTTCGCCTCGGCGACATCGCACCCCGAGACGATCCAGCCGCCCGGACCAGAGCGTCCGGGGTCCAGAGTCAACACACAACTCAAGGTGTTCTTGGGGCCCGACCAGATTGCATATCTGGCCGACCCCGTCACCGGACAACGATTCGAAGTCGAAGACAACTAGAACATTTCGGAGTCGGCTGCCCGACTGTGGGCGCCTCAAGCTCGAGGCAACTCCACCGACGTAGAGGGCACGCCGTCAACTACATCGTCACTGGGTGACGACCTGCCTCTCAGTGGAGAAGCGCTAGTGTCAGCACTGGCTACGGACTTGAGTAGCGTACCGCTGACGCCACATCAGCTGAACAAGCTGAGTAACCTTCGAAATATGTTCTCCATGAGTCGAGAGGCGCTACTCAGCACCACCGGGTTAGTCACGGGCCAACGATCCGAAATAGTTGGGCTAGCGGGGCACGTCACCACATTGCGGGACGAGGTGTCCCTCCGCATAGACGAGTTAAGTGATGCGGTAGTGGGAGCGTCTTTCCGGCTCGAAAGCACGCTTGAGAACAACCTCAGAGTGCTGCGAGCTACTGGTGCCACAGAGGTCGAGCTAAAAGCTCTTGCGGAAACAGTGCACCAGCATTGCGCGCAACCCATAGCGCCCGCAAGAATGCCATTGGAAGTAATGGGTGGACTAGCGTCCCCCACCAACTTGGGTAATGCGGCTAGCGCTATCAACACCGCGATGCCCCCGATGCAGCTGCATGAGTCAATAGATGACTTTCACCGCCGGGGCACGAATGCGGTCACTCGAAAACTAAAAGCGGCGGCCTCATTTGACGGACATGGGGGTAGCGCTCAGAGATATGGAGCTCCCCCGACCGTAGCGCCCAACCCGGATAGTATGTCAGACACGGGGCACTCAGGTCGCGAGACCCTCAGGGCACCACCCGTTAAATCAACGCGATTCCTGAGCACGGAAAGTGCATTGATGATGGGAACGCGCGCTGGCTACTATGGGCCGCTAAAAGTAGCTCCCATGGGACTTAACCAGTCCGCTTCGGGGTACTTAACCCCACTAAATAATGTGATTGGCCCTGCTACGGTATTTGAAGCATTCGTGGCTGAAAAGAGCTCCCAAATCAGTCGACTTATTGAGCGACAATTGGGAGAGCCGATGGAGCCACCGCCGCGCTCTCCAAAGATGAGAGACCCCCTGATGTATAAAGGGGAAGATGACGACAGCATATTCATGTCGTAGTTAGGCAAGGTGTGTACCTGGTTCCAAGGGTACGCCATGGTGGGCCCAAAATACGACGCCAACTGCATCGTATTCCTCAAAACCGTGCTGGAGTCCCACGAGCTCGAATGGTTCCATAGTGAAGTGGAGCCCCTGGACCGGGAGAGCACTATCGCCCACGAGTTCGAAGAAATTGTGTGCGCTATGCACCGTAGATTCGTGACTTCGGCCATGGCTACCAGAGCCACCAAAGAATTTGAAGCAGTGTGTTACGACGCGGTCCGGGGTATCGAGTTCCTAGCCAGTGAGCTGCTGCGTACAGCGGCTAAGATGAGGGAGCCTCCGGCCGACTTCACCATTCGACAGCGCTTCATGAAGCTTATACCAGCGGACGTGCACGACGTACTGATCGGGCGCTCTCTGCATCCCGAGTTTACCGACCTGGACACGCTGAAGAGCCATGCGCGAGTCTGGATAGAGGGCCTTGGAGCCATGAGAGGGTTGCGTACGACTACGAATGCCCCGTCAGGGGGAACCAATACGTTGAGGGCGCCTGCACCTGCACCCGCGCCCGCAAGGGCACCAGTCAGGGGAGTCCAGACACGTGCAGCTACACGTGCCGTAGCCGCAAACACGATCCCCGCGGCGAACTCTACTCGGACCGGCTTCCCTACCGCTCCTCGTACTCACACCACGCCCACCGCGCACGCTACGTCCAACGCGCCCACCATGCGCTTCAACCCCAACGCCGGCATGCCCAACAAAAGCAACAAGACCTGCTTCAATTGCGGCAAAATAGGTCACATAGCTAGTGACCCGAATTGCCCTCGATTCAACGAATCCGCATCTGCGAGGCCAAGGCCCGCAGCTCAATTCCATGCGCAACGCGTGGATGCCAGCCATTCAGTGGAAGACCACGATGAGCTGGATGACGTGGATAATAATGATGCCAGAATCGAGGATGAAGACCTCGCAGGCACTTGGGGTGGTGCCCAATATGAGGCCGACGAACTCATAGATGCATAAGATTATCCTGGTGATCAAGGGGATGATGGCGTTGACGAACACGAGGCCCCCGACCTCCAGGAGCTGCTCGGGGACAGAGACGAGCCAGAGGTGCGAGTAGGAGCTATGTGGCAGTATTATGCCATGCGCATCGCCCCATCACTTATTGCAGAGGACGAGATCGTCCCCAACAGTCCCGCACCAGCTGTACGCAGCCGCACACTGGTACTAGACACCGATGTCACGCTAGTTAGCGTCACCGACGATGTGTATGCCGCCTGGACGGCAGAAAACAAAGCGGCTACCGAAGCACGCTATGGGATAGGGTGGGACACGGGGATAGTGTCGCCTGACACTTTATTCGCTGCTCTAGAAGAGCACTATGGCTCGCGTGTGCATAACGCGCAATCTACGGCCGAGATCACTGCTATTGAGGCCCTTAGTGCGGAAGACCATGCTCGTACGTCCTGGGAGGGCCTTCTCGGCCTACAGCCCGTAATGGTTCGGAGATTCTCCGCAGAATACATGCGCTCGACTACCATCGATGTCGACACAGAGATAACGCACCTGGAGACATTACTCCGCGGTCTACAGCAGACCTTGATCAACCTTCACGGACTAATTGACCGAAGGGTCGCGGCTAAGCACAGAATACGCGCCATGAATGCGGCGCCCTCCGGATCGGTATCGCGAGCCCCTTGCATACTCGGACGTGCCGCTATAGCCAACCGGAGGCTACTCGACGATATGCGCATGGGTGCCCATTTACTTGAGCTACGACTCACCCGGATGACTACCTCGCTACGTGACCTCCAAAATGAGGCCACCTGGCGCGCAATGGAACGCGAGTCGTACCATTTAGCGCGCGCTACGGCGCGCCCCACTCCGCCTGGTAGCCCAGCAACTGTGGACCCCCCGCAATACCCTGGATCTCCGCGTGAATCCGACCGATACTACTCGGCCGAGGACTTGCCTGATTTATCACGCGTCCCAGGTCTTGAGAGCGATTCTTCGGGTGAAGCGAGCCTACTGGCCACTGAATCCTCGCTATCATTTACAGCTAGTGTCCGAGACGGTGACCCAGGTTCTGAGGGCGGTGCGGAATACGATACCGGGTCCGATAATGGGGAAGGCCCAGTACCAGCGGATGAGGTAATACTTCGCTCAGTCGAGGTGATCACGTCCGAGGTAGCTGAACGGATCACTACACTGGTTACGGCTAATGGGGACTTGAGCACCTATGGATCCCACAAAACCCCCTCTAGTTAGTAGGGAGTAACCCCGGGGTTACTGCTTACTAGTTAGAAGGCATTTTAGCTGTTTTGCCTATGATGCAATAAAAGCTGTGATAAAGGCTGCAAGAAAGTCACAATATCTCTAAGGTCTGGGAGCACATGAGAGCTAAGACATGCTAGCTGCAACAAAGTCACAATAAAGGCACAATAAAGCTTCAATATCTATGATCTAATGTAGACACATCACATCAGATGTGAGCTGCAATAAAGTTGCAAGAAAGCTGCGATAAAGTCACAATAAATGTGACTGTTCACATGGAGTTCGTAGAGGGCAGTAGCTGCAATAAAGTCACAATAAATGTAACTCTTCACATAGAGTTCGTAGAGGGCAGTAGCTGCAATAAAGTCACAATAAATGTGATTCTGCATATAGAGTTTGTAGAGGGCAGTAGCTGCAATAAAGTCACAATGAAGATACTATAAAGTCACAAATGTACCTAGAGTTCGGGAACTACATATGCTGCAATAAAGCTGCAATAAACTCTTCACATAGAGTTCGTAGAGGGCAGTAGCTGCAATAAAGTCACAATAAATGTGACTGTTCACATAGAGTTCATAAAGGGCAGTAGCTGCAATAAAGTCACAATAAATGTGACTGTCACATAGAGTTTGTAGAGGTCAGTAGCTGCAATAAAGTCACAATAAAGACACTATAAAGTCACAATTGTACCTAGAGTTCGGGAACTACATATGCTGCAATAAAGCTGCAATAAAAGTGGTTTTCTCAAAACAAAGCCAGAGTCACCCTCTGTTGCTGTCACTGCTAAGCACATATCCTATGGAGCAAATCACAAGGGTTTATATAGGCTGCAACCAGTCTTTTGTTAAAATGATGTGGTGTAGGTAGCTGCCGGGTTAAAAATGTATTCCCTTGCCCCAAAGGTGTGTATTATCTATAGCTGTTATCTATTATCTTGCCTGTGCCATGGCCTGATTAAGCACACCAGCCTCTCGGATTCTCATCATCCTGATCCAATGATTCACATCACTTTAAATGAATATTTTATTCGATTAAAATATTCATTTATTGCCAGGTTTGGCCGAGTATTTTGCGTTTTGCGCAGGAGCCAGGGCACTGATTGCAAAACGGATTGGACAGCTGGAGTGGATATTTTTGGCTCTACAACCTTGGTTTCAAGTCTATTTTTGGATTTTTTGGAGTCTCAGAGCCTTTGAGCTGGTGGGTTTCCTTTTTGGGCCACTACGCTTTTGGCCCAAAAAGGAAATTCCTCGTTTTTGCCCTCATTTGGGCGCAAATTGATCGTTCTTCTTGATTCAACTTTTCAGTTGGCATGCCCTATAGGTGTGGATGGGACTCGCATCACATTCTGGGGTAGGGAAACAGTGTGACATGGAGATAATCTCTTAACTTGCAAAATTCGATTCTGAGATTCCCACCACACACACCACCATGGCTAACTCTCAGCAGTTGGAGGAGAGTATTATGCTATCATGGAAAGTGTGCCCACATAGCCTTCCCCTACCCTAGGGCTCATACAGATGAACTTTCAGCTTATACAGATTTCGCTTGTTTGTTGTGATCCTTGCCTTTCATGGAGGTTGTATGCATTTCCAATGGTCCTACATGACATATGGGATGTATAAATATGTTTGAAGTACTTTCTTTCATCTCTAGTCCATTACATATTGAATTTGGTGATGTTCAACCTTCAACCAGATATTCAGGTTATTCAGGCTCTCTTGCAGCCTTTTAAGAAGATCTAAACCCCCAGAAGAGTTAGCTAAGGTATACAACATTGTGTGAGCCAAAAATCAGGGCAAAATATCGAGCTGAACTTGAGATATGTGAAGTGACAATTTCTGATCATTTGTCAAATAGGGCCTCAAGCACTGCATATAATGCAAAGAGAAGCTTCTAAACACCATTTTCCAATATCAAGGAACAATGTTCAGCTTTATTTGAAGGAATTTCATGAAGTTTCCACTGGGTAGTGTTTTGGGGCATGAAGGCGCACTGTCCAAAACACAATTTCCTCAAATCTTGACCAAAATCGATGAAATAAGGCTTGGGATTGTTGTTTCACCTTTTAGCTTCTCATTTATAATGTTTATTTAGCAGTAGGTCCCTTCTTTAGGCCCCAATTCATCAATATATGCAGAACTGACATTTCACAGTTCTCATGGTTCTGCCCATATATTGGTGTAAAATTTGACCTCTGAAGGATGGGATATCTCATTTTAATTCTTCCATCTGGTTAGATTGCTGTTCAGCACAATGGAGCAAAGCAAATGGAGTAAACATCCATGTGCTCCATACTTTCATTAAATCTCAATGTGGTTGATGTTAACATGACACCCAAGTGCCTCAAAAGCGTCTATATATCTCCCAAATGCATTAGAACCATGGATATGGCCAGCCTGCTGCATGGTACACACAATATACTGTAAATATCGAAATTCTTCATCTGGCCATTAAATTGAGAATATCCATCTGAAATACAGAGGAAATCAATCCAAAAGACTGGAATAAGGGATAGATATGAGAAGAGAGTCAGTTGGCATAGCTCTACTGGATCTATATGAAGTTTTGAGCACAGGAGTGGAATTTCTCCAGTTCAGAGATAATCTCCATGTCACACTGTTTTCCTACCCCAGAATGTGATGTAAGTCCCATCCACATCTATAGGGCATACCAACTGCAAAGTTGAATCAAGAAGAACGGTCAATTTGCGCCCAAATGAGGGCAAAAACGAGGAATTTCCTTTTTGGGCCAAAAGCGTAGTGGCCCAAAAAGGAAACCCACCAGCTCAAAGGCTCTGAGACGCCAAAAAATCCAAAAATAGACTTGAAACCAAAGTTGTAGAGCCAAAAATATCCACTCCAGCTGTCCAATCCGTTTTGCAATCAGTGCCCTGGTTCCTGCGCAAAACGCAAAATACTCGGCCAAACCTGGCAATAAATGAATATTTTATTCGATTAAAATATTCATTTAAAGTGATGTGAATCATTGGATCAGGATGATGAGAATCTAAGGCTGGTATGCTTAATCAGGCCATGGTACAGGCAAGACAATAGATAACAGCTATAGATCAAAGATAATACACACCTTTGGGCAGGGAAATACATTTTTATCCCAGCCTGAGGTACCTGTGCACCACATCAATTTAACAAAAGATTGCAGCCTATACCCTTGTGATTTGCTCCATATGATAGGTGCTTAACAGTGACAGCAACAGGGGGCAACTATAGCTTTGTTGTGAGAAAACCACTTTTGTTGCAGCTTTATTGCAGCATATGTAGTTCCCGAACTCTAGGTACATTTGTGACTTTATAGTATCTTCATTGTGACTTTATTGCAGCTACTGCCCTCTACAAACTCTATATGTAGAATCACATTTATTGTGACTTTATTGCAGCTACTGCCCTCTACGAACTCTATGTGAAGAGTTACATTTATTGTGACTTTATTGCAGCTACTGCCCTCTACGAACTCCATGTGAACAGTCACATTTATTGTGACTTTATCGCAGCTTTCTTGCAACTTTATTGCAGCTCACATCTGATGTGATGTGTCTACATTAGATCATAGATATTGAAGCTTTATTGTGCCTTTATTGTGACTTTGTTGCAGCTAGCATGTCTTAGCTCTCATGTGCTCCCAGACCTTAGAGATATTGTGACTTTCTTGCAGCCTTTATCACAGCTTTTATTGCATCATAGGCAAAACAGCTAAAATGCCTTCTAACTAGTAAGCAGTAACCCCGGGGTTACTCCCTACTAACTAGAGGGGGTTCTGTGGGATCCATAGGTGGACTTGAGGATGGTGCGGTCGGCGTTGCCAGACCACCATCGGTTACACCTGTCTTTCAGGGTAGTACACAACACCGCACTCCAGACCGCTATCTCTGATCACGCCTTGGCCACTCGTACACCCCGACCAGAAGTCGAGCGATGGGCCGCCAACATGCAACGCGCGGAAGTGGACGGTCAGGGCATGATCCTAAGGGACATTAATGGAGTTCCAGACCACCTTCCTCCGCTAATGCGGGGACTGGTATACCATGAAGGCCTCGCTTCGCAGGGACCTGACGCGGATGACGAGTCCGCATGGCCCAGTTTTCGGGCGAGACTACTAGCGCAGCGCGTAGAGCATTTAGCTACAGTACGGCGCCCCCGCTCCTTGCCCCCATCAACTCATCCCGAGTCCATTGGGTTAATGGACCAACCGTCGAGGTCATCCAAAACGATTGCTTGCCTATCGGCTGTTATTAAGATCGGGTCTACGAGCGCATATGCGCTGTTCGACTCCGGCAGTAACACGGATTCCATGACGCCTGAGTACGCCAACGCGATTGGAGGTGTGCGTATTCCCCTCACCGAGCAAGTCACGCTGCAATTGGGATGTGTGGGGAGCCGGTCCCAGATTAGCTTCGGTACAAGAGTACCGGTGGAATTCGGCGGCATACAAGGTCATGTATACTTCGACCAGGTCAGCCTTGACCGGTACGATGTGGTAGTCGGGACCCCCTTCATGAACAGACATGGACTAGTTCTAGACTTCGGAACCAGGGAAATATGTTTCCGCAACGGGCATGTAATCAAGGCCTTATCAACGATAGAGGAGGCCTCTCTCATGGAGTCCCGCAAGTTGGTCTCTCGCAAACCTGAGAGAACGATGCGGATATCATCAACTTGACTGAGACTACCGATTACAGCTGGCGCCCGGAAGAGCCACCACGTTACGCGGTTAGAGACGGAAGAAGAGGAGGAGGACTTTGGGTCCCCACTGTTACCCCTGCCATTGGGGCACCCCTATATATTGATGTTAGATAGCGACTATACCGCTGAGTGTCGGCATACGACATCCCCAAACCCAGTCCGTAGAGTGAGTATCACTGAGATAGAGGACACATATAATGAATTAAATCTACCGTCCCTACCGTGGTGGGACCCAGTCATATTAATGACTGAAGACGAATACTTGACTCGTGAAATGATTCACGAACCCTCGCCCACTGCGAGGATACAGCTTGAGGTCTGCGAAGATTGCGCTACACCGATAATCGACACAGGCCCCGCAAATGTCGCAGACTTAATGGGTACTGCCTTATTACCCACCATTAATTTCATGATGGTCGCACCACCCTCCGATGCGTTCCGCGAGGACGTGTCGCACCCTTTATCCCGCGTACTACCGGGGCTATTCAGCATTGACCGAGTGTCATTGCACTCAATGCAGAGTCAGATATCAAGTATGGGCGATGACGACCCACATGGGCTATGTGAGGAGGCCCTCGAGAAGGCTATCGATATCATATCAATGCGTAGCTCACGTCTGCTCAACCCGAACACCGACGGCGAAAGCGAACCTTCCCGACAGGTACACGAGCTACGAGCTCGATGGTTAGACGCGTGCTCAGATCTCATGGGCCCCATCCCCCTTACGCTCCCACCGTTACGGGAGATAAATCACGAGATTAATCTTGTTGATGAGATGGCACAGTATAACTACCATATGCCACGGTGCCCCGAGGCGTTACGACCTGAATTGCGCGCTAAGATACAGCGCTACACCGAAGCTGGATGGTGGGAGATGACCCCGGTGCCGCAAGCGGCCCCATTACTTTGTATACCAAAGAAAGATAACAAGTTACGCACAGTTGTCGACGCGCGGCAGCGCAATGACAATACTGTGAAGGATGTCACCCCCTTTCCGGATCAAGACGCCATCCGTATGGACGTCGCACGAGCTAAGTACCGCTCTAAGATAGATATGTCTGACGCGTACGAACAAGTACGCGTCGTAGATCAAGACATTTGGAAAACAGCGTTTGCCACCCCGTTTGGCACCGCATTATCCAGAGTAATGCAGCAAGGGGATTGTAACGCCCCGGCGACATTTCAACGCCTGATGACATGGGTCTTTCGAGACGTGATTGGAGACTTTATTCACGTCTACTTAGATGACATATTCATCTTCTCCGATTCCATTGCCGACCACGAGCGCCATCTGAAACTTGTATTTGACCACCCCCGTGAACAAAAACTGTTCCTGAGCCGCAAGAAGTGCGACTTATACTCAAAGGACATGGACTGCCTCGGGCATCGTATAGATGATCGCGGATTACACGTCGATACCGACAAAACGGCTAAGGTCCTAGACTGGAGGACCCCTAGGTCACACAACGAAGTACAGCGGCTACTTGGATTAATCCTGTACCTTGCTCACTTTCTACCTGACATATCACATTTCACTTCACCGCTTGAGTCGATATGTAGGGGCGGAGTACCCTTCTCATGGCGGCCTTTCCATCAGCTGTGCCTAGAACGAATAAAGGCTATTGTCCGACGCACCCCCATACTTCGCCCTATAGACATGAAGAACCCTGATCCAATATGGATCATATGCGACACCTCGGTTGTAGGGGTTGGGGCACTGTACGGACAAGGCCCAGACTGGAAGAGTTGCCGCCCGGCAGGGTTCTTATCCAAAAAGTTTACTTCAGCGCAATGATCGTACAAAATGTGCGAGCAGGAAGCATTAGCTATCATTGAATGCCTCCTCAAGTGGGAGGACAAATTAATTGGTCGCAAGATTATGATTGCCACAGACCATAAAGCTTTGTTGGCCGTTAAGACGGCCGCGCGCAGTGGTCTCAATGGGAGGCTAATTCGATGGGACGAGTATATGTCCCGATTCGACTTTAAGGTGATTCATGTAGAAGGGGTACAGAATAAGGTTGCGGACTGTCTGTCCCGATACTACGAGAGCGATACACCGGAAGACTTCTATGAAGACTTCGAGTTTGTCACCGCAGACGCCCGGCTCGATACCGAGCTAGAATTCATGACGCGTGCTCGAGAAGCCGAACTTAGGGGTGTTGACGTTGCCTTACTTGCGCGCCGAGTAATGGAGCCGGTGGAGGCCCGCGTGCTAGAGGCACAGGAAATGGAAGCTCATGCGGAACGCATGGCCGACCGAGGATTCGATATGTCCGCAGTGTCACTTGAAGACGCGCTTAGGGCCCCTCGACCTGAGGAGGTCCGTCTCGAGTCAAATCATGACTTCATAGCCGCAGTAAAGCGCGGGTACGCGCAAGACTCAGTGCTGTCAAAAGTACTGGGACGCCCCGGGGCGTTCTCTCAGTTCTCTATCTCAAATGGGTTACTATACACTCGTAACACAGCAGGGGAGGAATGCCTGGCTATCCCACGGGATACTAAGTTGCACAATAAGCGCAAGCTTACAGAAATGATCATTGACCAAGCCCATAAGACGGTGGGACACATGGCTGACGATCGCACCAGTGGATACGTGCGCCGGTGGTATTGGTGGCCCAAGATGGGCCCAGAAATATCGGCGTTCTGTAATGCATGTCAGGCGTGTCGAATGTCCAAACCGGACAACCAGGCACCCGTGGGCCTGCTGCACTCATTGCCCATTCCCAGGCACCCATGGGACTCAATTGGAATGGATTTCGTAGGACCATTTCCCAGTTGTCTTGGTTATAACTACTTGCTGGTGGTTATCTGCCGACTGACCAGCATGATAGCTCTCATTCCAATGAAGGTCACGGACACATCGTCCGACATGGCCTGGCTATTCGTACGCGATATTGTACGACTGCACGGAGTCCCTTCCTCCATTGTATCGGATAGGGACGCCAAATTCACCTCTAAATTCTGGAGGGAATTACACCGGCTGACGGGCACTAAGCTGCTCATGTCCACTTCATTTCACCCGCAGACGGACGGATCGTCCGAGCGGGCAATATGCAATGTGACGCAAATACTATGCGCCACCGTGGATCCAACACAGCGCAATTGGGTCTATCTACTACCGATGATAGAGTTTGCCATTAACTCTAGTATCAGCGCGTCGACTGGATACGCGCCGTTCGAGCTGAATTACGGGTACGTCCCGCGCATGGGTGGGATAGCGGCCGAGGCTACTGAGTACCCCGGCGTTCGAGAGTTCGTGAATAGAGCTTTGGCGAATATTGCCATAGCCCACGACAATATCATTGAAGCTCGCGTGCGAGCCACGTATCACTCCAATAAGGGACGTCGTGAAGAGGTCCCGTACGACGAGGGAGCTCTGGTGTATTTGTCCACCAAGAACTTGAGCTTGCCCAAGGGGTGCGCGCGCAAGTTGGCGCCGAAGTTTATAGGACCTTTCAAAATTGTGAAGGCCGTGCCGGATACGTCCAACTACACACTGGACCTGCCTCAAGAGTTAGTAAAGCGACGTATCCACCCCACGTTTCATTCGTCATTGCTGCGTGCTCACGAGCCCAATGACGAGATACTATTCCCCAGCCGTGAGGTGCAACGCTTCTACGACTTCGGGATGCCCGATCACCAGGAATGGCTGGTGGACGAAATAGTTCGTCATGAATGGGCCGGGAAAAGGCTGAAGTTTTGGGTGAAATGGGCAGCAGGGGACTATACCTGGGAGTCCCCCTCGGCACTGGACGAATTAGCCGCTTTGGACGAATACTTCGAGGTGCACAGTGTAACGCGCTGGCAGGATCTGCCACGGAGCTAGGTCATGGGAGGGCGACGCGGAGATCAATGGGGATGGCAAACATGCACCCACTAAAATATTTTCTCCCACAACCCGTACCCCCCCAGCGCAGCGTTGACAACCCCAATGTCCAACGTGCTCGACCCGTCCTTGTGCATTGTATGGCGCCGCGGCGTGTATTATTGGAGGCCCGAGACTGGTAGCCGGTGGCGCGGGGACCCGGATGATCGTACCTGGGTACCCGCCCTCGATTGGCCCCCCAACGCACCAGTTCCACCAGACCTGCAGGCGTCCGCGCCTGGCCAGACTGAACAGTCTCCGCCCAGGCAGCGACAGCCACCTGGGAACCGCAGACTCCGAGGGAACCAGTGCGAAGAGGAAATCGCGCGCGCACCCGCACGTCACGATGTGCCGCTACACACGCCCGCACGTCATGACGTGCTAGTACACACGCCGCAAGGCATCGTGGAGACCCGATCTCCCCCGCCCTATGATCCAAGGGGGGCATTTGCGTCTTCACGCAACCATCCCCTCAACCCATATGCCAATGGCCCGGTGGAGTTCCGTGGCCCTGCTATCAGCCCGGACGAATGGCGGCAGGGCGCGCCGTCGGGACAAGTGCACCGCGCCCCATACTGGTCGCATGGCCAGCAGCCATCGCGCACGGCGGTCCCTCAGGACGACTGGGAGACGCGCGATCACCGCCACGTGCGCCGCGAGGCCCCCCACAGACACGACGTTGATGCGCATACCCGCGGCCAGTTTGGTCAGCCGCGACCTCATGGTTGGGACCGCGACAGGCTCGACCGCCGTGACCAGCGAGACCATTGTGGCGCTCCATGCTCGGAGGAGCGGGACTTGAGAGAACGCGCCCTACAGACGAAACCACGCAAACCATCCATAGCGGTGACGCGCCCGGTCCCACTGGTGGACAACACTGCGGTCGACGCAGAGGGCTACCCTGTATTTCCACTGTCCGCACCTACGGACGACGACGCCAGTGATTATGGCGGGTCCGAGGCGGATGACTCAGGATCGGACGGCGCTAGGGCGCGCCAGGACATCATGAATAAAGAACGCGCGCGATTGGAGGACGCGCACAATTGGAGGACGCGCACGGAAACCGCGGTGCGCGGCCCACGCCCGCGGAACTACCTTTGCCCCCAGTAGCCGCGGGCATCTGGGGTAGCCTGCGCTTCGATTGCGTTGAGCGCACCAAGCTGCTAACCCAATGGTGCCGCGCGGGATGTCCCAAAGCAGACGTCATGGTGAAGCATATTGTGTGGGTATATTGCCAGTACCCACTACTCCGGCGGTCCGTAGGGACGCTGTACCTGATGCGCCACATGCGTGAAGGAAGTGCGGCTTACCTGTTCGCCGCTACAGGCGACCCCACGCCCCTTAGCCGCCGCGACGGCCGGATGCCCGTGCCACGCAACATGTGCCGCGAGTTCGCAGTGGCGCGCCGAGCGGGGAGCTCTTCCACGACCACACTGTTGACCTCAGGCACGGGGACTAGTGGGGACGAGCCCATGCCGGCGGCACCGTCCGCCCCAGCCCCGTACACCCACAACCTCACTCAGTCGTACATTGGGTTTTCGCCGGCCCCCGAAGGCGAGCATGCGGACAGAATGGGCCCGCAAGCGGCGCTCCGCGACGTGATTGCACACCTTGAGCAGATGCCGCCAGCGCGGTGGGCTCGGGGCATTCGGGATGACAGCGGTTTCTGGCCTGCACCGGAGGCACCCGCAGGGATATCGCCGCACGTCAGCGATTTGATGGCGTTGTGCCTAATCTACTTTCTGTCCCCTGCGCGTGACGCGGGCGGGACTTCGATACACCACTCACGATGGAGAGGGATGGTCCTCAATGTGTTTGCGGTCCCTGGCCTCTATGAGCGCCATGTGGGGATCGGGGGATGGATTGGCGCATTTGCACCATTGGAACGTTACCCGTTTGATACGCTCAACATGTCGCTGTCCGAGGCCCTGCAGTGGGTGCACGCCCACGGTGTTCCGGCGGACTCGGACATGTTGCGGGTGCTGCACGACTACGCTGCGTCGTGGCGCAACAGCAGGGAAGACTCAGGAGACTCGCGCAATGTGGATTTTGCGGGTGATTACCCTAGCCCAGCTAGCACATGGCCCGTGGACCAAATCACGTGATGGGCCCAGATCCGCCATGGAATGTTGCGGGTGGGCGCCAGGAGTGTATACCCACAGTCTCCGGGTACTACTCCGGTGGCGCTAGCGCCAGTCCCCGAAGGAGAAGACAGCGAGATGGCAGTCGTACACCCAGCGGAGGAGGGCAAATTGCAGGATGGCTCCGGGACAGGCAGCGCCAGCGTTACGCAGGGCGGTGCCTGACCTGACCGTGCGACAGGCGTCGGGGTGTTACGCTTAGAGGCCGCCAGGTCGTGGTTCCACGGATATCGCAAATTGAAATCTACGTGAATGGTCCTCTGGGACCCAGAACATTTTAGACATACCACACTGCGTTCTGAGGAACGCACTAAAATTCTTGTACATGCATATCGGACTCGGTGCCTCGTCCTAGGGGGAGGGGTGTTAGGATACAATAATAGGCCCGCTACGTGCGGGCCGATGCCGTATATTACATAACTTGTCATACATGTTCGCAGGAGTGATAGCGTGGGAAGGGGACTTTTCTCTACCCTACGCTGCACTACCCAGATCACTATTGAATATAGTATTTGGCTCGGTTCACTTGGGTGGATAAATTAGTCAACTCATCCACAACTCTTATACCCATCTTCAATTCTGCAACCAAATGCATACCTTCCATAGCTCAATCATGTGGGGTTTCCATCCCCGGCCTTGCAGCGGAAAGGCCTTGAATCACTACGACCGAGGAGAGGCGAGACCAAATTAGGACATCGTATTTCCTCATTTGGACTGACACAGCCTCGCAATTGTCACTCTTCTGCAGCCACCACCTTTCAGCGCCTTCTCGAGTGCTCCCTCTCCACGCCTCATCCTCAGCCCCACCTGGAAATATATGGAAAGCTCTCTTCTCTGAGTCATCACCTTCTTTCACTTGGTGGGTGAGGCCATCGCGGCGCGCGTGGCAGGTCCTCGCACTTAGTCTTCATCAAGTTAAACTTTAGGTGAAAATGAGAGGCTGCCAGCATATTATATCTGAATAGGGAGACTCCTATCACATAAAAGCAGCAACCAATTTCAATAAAAAGATGCAGATGACATCGGGATCGGCGCTGAATAATGCAATGGTGAGAGTCTGCAGGGTTGACAGGAATGCACATAGACTGCAGTGAAAATGTGACCCAGAGAGGGCCGAGAGACAATTGGCCTTGGTATAACGCTGTTCGGGCCCTAACCCTACGCGTCATATATAAAAGGAGATCGCGAGATGAGACCGATTAAGCAGGTTGATAGCCAATAAAATGTGATAAACCCGTATGTCAGGATCGGCTAGACGCGTAAATGTGGAATAGTTGTCTAGCATGCAGCGGGCATGCGACGTAGAGTGGGTTGAGCAGAGTGGTAGACTTATTCAAAAGAACAACGCACCGCTGCTGTTACATCACTAAAACATTCCGCTTAGCTTGGAGCAGAGCGGAGGAATGTTATCCAAGACAAGGTGTGTCAACGGCCTGCGGCCGTCTTTCTCCTTGTTTTGATCCTGTTGTTCCCGACCTTGAAATTTGAAATCGTCCGGAGATAAAGTTCGCACCTCCGAAAAGGGAAATAAAAAACCCAAAGATTTTATAAAGAGTCAAAGAATACAATCGGTCAGGCACGTAGGTTAAAGTGGTTGAATCAGTGGTGGGGATGGATGATCATAGGTGGTAGACGCTCCGAGCGAATGTGTACTACACGCATGTGAGGAAGGCCATGCGGAAAGATACTGTGGTATTTCAGGCCCCGGGAAGCTCCACCAAAGGGTTGTCCGAAAATTTTGGAGATTTTGGCCTCAAAAACCCAATTTTCGAGGGCTCAAAAACCCAATTTCGGAAAAGGGTTGTGACTGATCACATGAGTGACTCCGCCAAGAAAATGTCACGCAAGACGAATAAAAATCAAAATTTCTTCCCCCACACACATGAAGAACGTACCTGCGACCTCTGGCACCTTCAGGTTGGTTTCCTTTGGCCCCACGGACTCGACCGTGATTCTGTGATCCGAAGTTGGATTTGACCTTGATTTGACCGAAAAAAGCTCGCCAGACGCCTCAAAAACCCAAAATCCCGGACAAAGGTTCACAAATTTTGGCCTCGAAAACCTAATTTTCGGACAAGGAAATCGCCAAATTTCGACCTCAAAAACCCAATTTTTCGGACAACCCCTTGGTGTAGCTTCCCGGGGCCTGGTATTTCATTCAATTCGTTTTGTCACGAGTCACACGGCCCAAAAAACACGAAATTTTTCGTAAGTCACGGGGTCAGAGGCGATTTGGGGCTTCGCCGAGGTGCCCGGGGTTAGCCGAGCGTTAGCTGAGCTTTGCTGGTGGATCAGATTGCCTTATTTAGATGCCCTACAAAAGGTACAATTCGTATGCTGGTGTCACACACCAAACCATCATACGAATTGAACAAAATACCACAGTACTCCCTCTCAGATCAACTTGCCGAAGTACTACAAAAATTGTCCCTTGAGTATTTATTGGGAATTTCAACTCCCCAGGTTGGCTATCTTGCATTTGAACTCTGGAGTGATGCTTTCTCAATGAGATATTGTTCCTCCACACCCCTAGCTTCACAAACGGAAAAGCCGGCTTGCCTTCGGCACATCATGGCGTCTGCCACGGTAATACCCCCATCACTTCTCTGTCAAAGAACCCCAGTCATGGGTTCAACGTGTCCACGTGGACCGAAGTGCCGCGCTCTTGTATGAACTTCAAGCTTCAAGTTTTGAAGGTGTATGGCGGATTGATATGTGACATCACACCGAACGTGACAAATCGGATTCAGCTCTTGGCACATCACTCGGTAGAAAAAATAAATTTTGAAGGAGACGGCCATGAAGTTTCGATAAGGTTCGCTAGGCAGCGCCTATATAAAAATTCGGAATGATAAGTGAAAGCTATCGAGAGCAAAATCGGAATCTGTTACATAAGAAAATACTCAGCCACCGTGACATACCTTTAACAGCCATTAGAATCATTTCTAATGAAAGCACACATTGAGTCAGTTTAAGAGTACAGCCACTAACGGGGCTTCAAGTTTGTAGTGTACACAGCCACTATTTGAGTTACAACGATAGAACGGGACCGTAAAATTTTCGGTCACGGGAATCTCAGTTGACATGAAAAGAATGAACGATTACCTAAGTACTCGTAATACTGAATATGCCCCGCCCAGTGAATATTTCCTTGGATTCCAATCAATTTCGGCTGCTTGATGTACAAACTTTGACCTCAGTGACCTCACTTCCAAGCCACTCCTTCGAACTTCACGGCAACGTTCAATTGTGCTTCAAACAGTCTGTCTGTGCGTGAGTGCATCATATTATAACTTCACCTTCCTCACCCAAAATCAGTGCTCTCACCTTCTACTAGCCAGGTGCATTCAATTTTCAAGAGTTTTGGCCCTGACCAGCTAGATCCACGTAATAATCCATTCCTGAATTTGAGTGACGTGAGTTTTCGTTCGCACTTCCTTCTTTTATTCACCCCACTGATCTCCTCATATCGCGGCCGAACAAGCAAGTTTGGTGGCGTACTTCTTTTCTCATCTACCAACTCAGTTGCACTAGATCTTGAACATGTACCGCCCGCAATCTCGTCCTCCCGAGGTGTGTGTATACTCCCATACCTTACCTGAATCTGTTTTATCTCGTTTAATTCTCTTTCGGCACACTCAGCTGGTTTGAATTTGAATCCAACCAATGAACCAATCAAATCGGGGGGAAGCAAGGGGGGATCGGGATTAAAATTCCGTACGTAGGGAGGGGGAGGGGGGTCCACGATGGGCTGAAAAAAACTTTTCAGTACATAAAGTTCAGGGTTTCTTAGAGCTTCAAAATAGCTCATAGACCATGAGAGGGGTATCGGCTGGTTGTATTGAGCATATATAAGTGTACAGAACAAGATTTATTACTCTGAACCCACGCTTTCCGTGATTCAAGCCAAGTTGGGGTCAACTGTGGTTGGTTCTCAGGTCAGAAATTATTGAGCTGTTAAAGTGCAGAATGTTAAATCTATCACCTGCACTCATTATATGGTATAGACAAACCTAATTAACCCCAACGAAAGGGTAGGAAGTAAGCCGGAGAGCGGCGGCCGAGCGCGGAGACGCCAGCCCGGCCCCAGGGGTGGGAAACTCCTTCCCTATAAGGAAGGAGGGGGAGGGGGCGGGGGGGGGTCAGCTTGGGGTCGAAAAAAACTTTTCGACCCTATATCCGATTTTCGAATCCCGACTTCCCCTTGGGGGGAAGCATCCAGTTTGGTTGGAGGTTTTATTCTGAAAATGCCACAACCCCCTCAGGTGCGTAACCTCACCTAAATTCCTTACTATCTGAAGACACGGCCCATCCACTGCCCTGTATCACTCATGCAAATTCTGATGAATCCTACGTGCCGGTGTCTCAAGTATTCACCGGAATCTTGTCACCCGGGTCAGGTCACCGGACTCGTGTACGCTACTTACGCCCACGGTCAGTCAACTTTCAAAAATCAGGGAGTCCATATCTTGTATTCGCTACACGATTTCCACTCTTTCCCTGCTGATGTCTCAATGTCACCCGGAACAAAAGTGCGATACGACTGTAGGTTCACCTTTTTTCCTGGCTCCGACGAGGCGAAAACATGGTACCTCAACTTCAATCATACTCAAGTATGCGCAGCTGCGCCGACGCCGTCCCACTCGCATCTAATGTGAACCTTACACTCCCAAGTACTTTCCAATGCTGACATATCCTATCAGTATTGACGCAACTCTTTCCTCCATTTTAAACCGTCCGAGTGGAGCCAGAAAGGTAAAGGAACGGGGCTCCGAGTGACGCCCGAGGTGTATTGGAATTTACGCATTGGTTTTCGGGTTGCGATGTTGACGAGATTTTTGGAAAGCGCACCTTTGGTTTCCAGCTATGCTTGTCATGTTTGCCGTCAAATAATCCTATTATCAGAGACTGCCTTCCCAGCCACCTTAGCATTCTTCGCCATGGCCTCATACATATAATCGAACTGATGCACGTATATAGGGTCTAAATCAAAGGTATACATCCCGCGAGTGAGTTGAGATATTTTTCGCGAATTTACATCAGCATTTCATGGCAGGCCGAATTATTATGGTGGCACGATGCCCAAAACGGGAAAAACGGCCTAACCGGCCACCCGGCTAAATCCTTCGTTGTCACCCATACTATCGAAGGGGTGCCTTTGCAAAATATTTTTGATGGGCATTGCGTGTGAGCATCTCACCCCGGATTTCTACAAATTTTTGGATCTACGGAGCCATACATATGAATCCCTCACTTGAATATTTTCAGGCATATTGGTGGCCTGTAGAGGAAGCCATGAGGTTGCCGAGTCGAAAACCTCAAAACGCCACCTTTGCAAAAATGATGGCCCGCCAAATTGGCAGACCATCATTTCTGATGGATTCCATCAAAAATCGACTCTCGATTTTCCTTTGGACTCCTGTCCACGTCGTCAGCTACAGAAACCACATAGGAAGGCTCATCAAGGGCATATAAACATATCATCTTTATTTCAAGGCATTTGACTCAAAATTGCGAAGGATAGATCAATTTTTTGCAAAGGTACCCCTTCGATAGTACTATTCACCCCGATGCAGCCCAAATCATTCATTGGATAGAAATAAATTATTCCATACCCTCAAACTGGAAATCTAACATGCATAGGGACCACGACCTTTTCCGTTGCTGTCTAAGGAGAATGGCCGGGATCAAGGGTGGAGCAAATGGCGTGCCCTGCAAAGGTCAGAGGGCATTGAGGGGGCGAAATCGAGATCCATATGCGTCAATGAGGTGTATTAGGACGTACCTGTTACCAAATTATGTCCCTCATGTCCCAGCAACCCCTCCAAAAAAGTCCATCTGTACACATCAATGAAATTGGGGGGTTTTCGATGTTACCCCGCCATGAACCGGAAGTCGGATAGTTAAAAGCCCAATCCACATGGTAGAATATATTATGAGGTATTTTCAATGATAAAGTCAAATCCCAGGCCCCCAGAAAACCTGGCTGGTTCGTTTCAGAGGTGGCCGGCTTGTGCTACTCGAAATCGAGTCAAGGTCTGCTTGAAGGATCAAGTGGGCGAGTGGGAGTTTTTTTCATGAATACTCCAGCCATAGGCCATCGCCCTGAACCATGGAATGAGAACGGACCCCCGCGCTTGTGAATTGGCCAAGAATTGGGAGAGCAATAAGGAAAAGACAAGCGAGCAGGCCGGTCGGGGATAAGAAATGATGTCCCCACGCCGCCATCTTGTTCGAAACCTTCCCACAACGTTTGATTGCGGCGGCCCTTCGCCCTCAAATTTGACATACGAGGTCCCTGTAGATCATGGTCCAACCCACAACCACCAAATTCGAGAATTCTACATTGCACCGGCTTATATTAAGCAAGTGGCCGGTTACCTAGTTTGGCCGGTTAGGCAGTCACTGATAATAATATTTTTTCGGATCTGACCCACTGAGGCCGAACTCAATGAGAAGGGCCCGGAATTCAAAAAACTCTGGGATACCTACTTCAAAGACAAGGTTCGGGATCATGTCTCAACAAAACCGATTTTCTGCAAGAATTGATGTTCCATTCTCAGCCCGATAAGCCCGTCATGAGATTATCAACAGCTCTCTCGCAGGTGGTCACTGACCAGTCATACTGCGCCGCTCCGTCCGACCGCCACACTCAAATCACCTGGACAGCAGCCTTGTATCTCCAGCAAAAGACGCAGAGACGGGTCCTGTAATATCGAATATCGTCTTAGGAAATGCATAGTTGTTCCCGCGCCCTTTATTCCATTGCGTTGTGCTTGAGTTTTCTTCACAAGAACATCCAAATATGAAGGTAAAATCCCTGCACTTACTTGCTCATCTCACACGCAACCGGTTAACCTCGAATCTTGGTATCAATAAGTCCACTCCCCGGGATGCTACCGCCATTCCCCACGAATTGGAATTTCAAAAGTTACCGTACACCGTCAACGACGTTAAATGGCCCTGCGTACCTACCGTGGCAGATTGATGCTATCCTGTGAATGTGCTAGAGGTCCCAGTTGACAGGGCACTTTGCTCACATACCCGAAACTTCATGACTTTGCGCTTGCCAATAGGTTCACCTTTTGCCCTGAGTCCGACGGGGCAAAACCCCCTTGAAAAATATATTGGAATTAACTCCGAAATTACAAGAGAAGGTATACTATCTCTTTCCATCACATAGGATGCACAATCTCCCCAAAAACATTAGTTTCACCGCAAAATCCAAGGGCCGTCGCCTGACAACAGCAATAAGGTAGCAAACTCCAGGTGCGTACACTCAACACTAGTAGTCCACAGCAAAAGCCACGCGTCCTTTGTTTCCGGCTCCACCCCCATCATTATTCCAAGTCGCGCACAAGATCACATTTGATTCATTCGCCTCTAACTAAATTGTGAACAAGATTTCTCAACTCATGTAAGCATCAAGAACTAATCTCAATCGACCATACTCTATTCCCGCCGCCGACCCCCAGTTGAAGAATCTGCCCAAATTGAAAACAGACTCTCTAGACGGCGAACGCGAGGTCTAGTGACAAGATCAGTCTCAAATCAATATAACCAGTGGCCGCCCTTACTCACCTTGCGCCGCTTAGCACGGTGTGTAGTGGATTCAATCGATGGCGCTGGCGTGAGCAAACCAGTCCTCCCGGATCGTCTATCCCTCCCAGGACTGGCTGGTCCTACAATTTTTTTGCGACGCGGTGACGCAGGCAACACAACCATGGAGGCTCCCTGAAACCCGACACAGCGACACATCTTTCAAATCCGACACACGTCAGAATAAGTGACACACCATTCAATATTTCATGCCATCCGACACTATCTTCCGTGTCTCACAAGGTCCTACAGAACTTCCGACACACCGGACTCCGAACAGACCCGACACGCTGTATGGCATTGGGCACATACGATCTACTGCATGTGCTCCCGAGAACTGGCAGTAAGTACATTTTGGCCCCTACCACGAGATGAAGTATTGAACCACGTTGCCAAGCCGGATCACTTATATGAAGGCCTGAGAGAGTTGCCTTTTGGGGTGAATTGTGGTGCAGTGTACTTGATGCGACTCAGGCCACGGGCCACTTCAAACTAGTGAAGAAAATATGATTGCGATGTCTTGCATCTGGACCGAGTTTTTTGATTCTGAAATTCGGGAGTTTCGCCAGTCCCTGGCAAGCATTAACCGTTCTATAACGATTACATCGGCATGTCATTGTACATATTTACGCTTTTCCCCATCTCGGATTTCCCCTTTCTTCTGGCTATCTCCTCGTCCTTCTTTCTTGACATCACATCATGCCTGCTCAGTTTAATTTTCCGCACAAGAGGCTCATGTGGAACTATCGGTGGCGCCTGAATTTGAGTGCGGAGGTTTGTTGAATTGTAGAGGGTTTGATTCAACACTGAGTCTCGGATCTGGGCCAGCGAGACAAATTAGTTGGCAATAGAGAGCTTCGAGGAAGTCGTGCGTACCCTCGAACACATTGGTATCGATGTCGTCATCATCAGGCTCAATCTCACCCTCCTTTCTCTGCGGCTGCTTACTACGGTTACTCGCTGTTCGTCCAACAGGACCTTTGCCCTTCAGAGTAGCGCCTTGAATGACAAAAGATAAGGAATCAAATAGAGGCAGACATGAATAAAACGTACTCAAGCCATTGGATTTCTCTTCTGTCTAACACGAATAACGCCCAAGGAACTGGTCTGAAATTTCTTCAGGACAGCTAGTGTGAGATACGCCAGTAGGGCGACAAAGCCAAGTGTCCTGGACGTACCTCATCCCAAAAGGTATCCAAGATGACGCCGGGAAGCCGCACCAACAGCCTCTCGAGCTCATTCATAGTAGGGAAACATGAGCACCGACGTGGTGGGAGGAAGTGAGTGACTTGGAGTCACAACCAGGTCACGACAACCGGGTTCTACAGCCAGATCCGTGGCCCTGTGTCAGATTTCCTGAATGACACATCAATGTGTTGGATATTCTCAGAATTGTGTTGCTCTTTCTGAATGTGTTGGATATTCTGAAAATTGTGTTGCTGCTTCTGACAGCTTCTGGCATGTGTTGGATTTGAAAGATGTGTCGCTGTGTCGGCTGTCCTATATCCTCCTATGCAATCATATATAAATGTCCGCGTAACAATCTGGGCTGGCGTTCGTCCCATATTTCCCAGCATAACTTGAGGACTCACCCTAAACGTTTCATTCCACCACCTGTATCCCATCAGCAATCGTTTATCTACAATGCCTTCCACCTACTGGGCGATGAAATCGACATCGAATTTGTCGTTACACACACAGAAAAGCACGTCCCCGAATTGCTCTCGAGAGCTCGCTATCTTCCCTCCTGCCGCGACTGGAAACAAAAGATCAGCTTTTTTTGCACCACAAGGCTTTCAATAATCGCGCATATAGATTTCCGGAACTTGGGGCGAGAACACCACATCTGAACACAATCCATATTCAGAGTTAGCGTTATATTTACCAATAACACTTACATTGCCCTCGAAAAAGCTCCTTTTACTGCACCTTCTGACTCGGCATCGCTCTGCAATCGCTCTCAAGGGGGGATCGGGATTAAAATTCTGTACGTGGGGAGGGGGGGGGTCCAGGTTGGGGTGAAAAAAACTTTTCCCTATATAAAGTTTAGAGCTTCAAAATACCTAATAAACCATGAGGGAGGTGTTGGTTGGTTGTAAGAAACACATATAAATGCCCAGGGAGTGTATAGAAGAAATTTATCAGTCTGAAGCCATGCCTTCTGTAATCAAGCCAAATTGAAGCTCGCTGTGGTCAGTTCTCAGGTTAGAAATTATTCAGCTCTTGGAGTGCTGAGTGTTCAATTTATCACCAACAGTCATTAGATGATATAAAAAAGCATTATCAAGTTCAAGGAGGTGGTGGGAAGTAAGTTGAACAGCGGCGGCTGGACGCGGAGAGATTGGCCCGGCTCTAGGGGTGGGAAACTCCTTCCCTATTAGGAAGGAGGAGGAGGAGGGGAGGGTCAGCTTGGGGCCGAAAAAAACTTTTCGACCCTATATTCGAATTTCGATTCCCGAACTCCCCTTGATCGCTCTGGCCAAAAGTGGTCTGACAACTATTTGGTCCGCATTGCGCTATTTTGTATATAATGTTCAGGGACTTGCCTCACCTTCACCCTCTTACTGGCACTCTCATACGCTTCTGTCCACAGTGAGTTTTTCATTTTACTTTTAAAGACCTCAGAAAATTCACCTGACACGCGTCACTTGAACAACTTGATCCAAATCATGCAGCACTACAATTCGAACTCAATCCATCTTTTGTGATTCAATATTACTGACCCTTCCACAAGATAAACCAAAAAATGCACTGGTCTTTCTCTCCAATCTCACGTTCCCACAGCGTTCTATTTACAGCTATTTGCATATGTAATGACACCTCGATCAATTTTGATGAAGAAGCGCCGAGACGCGTCCTCTTCTTGTGCCCGTATCTTGCTCATTTTCTTGCTCAAATCACTCGAGTCCAGGTGCGTTCTGACGCGTTTTGAGGGTTCCCCTAGCTTCGACCTTTAGTCCCAGTCAAAAGTCCACGGGATGGAGTGGAATGAAACGAGATGAAATGCAAAATATTCAAACCATCTCACCAATTCTCAAACCATCTGGAAATCTTGCACTGATTTGCGGTATGGTACGAGCTGTATTGCGATGGTTTGAGGATTTCCGCAATCAATCTCAATCTATTACACATGATAGCGTGAGGTACTGTGGCGTCTAGAGAATACGTTGCAATGTTTTGAGATCGTTTGTGAAGGAGTGCGTGATATTATGCAATGAATTGGAATGAAATGTGTAGTATTGTATGTGAAATAACCTCGGCACGCCCAGCTACACCGTACCCAGACCCTCATGTCCCGCGACAAATCCAGATGATGAAGCCGGTGTGTCGGCAGCCGGGCCAAGGCTAACCGTGTCTCGAATAGCGCGGGCCTCGGGGATTGCCTTGGCTCCACCTTTTTTCTGAAGTAATTAATTAGCACGAGGACGCAGATCCCACAACAAGAAAGACATACAAGAGTTTTTGCGTAGTTCTCGTAGGCCTGTAAATAGGTGGGTCAACACAAGAGTCGAATTTTCACACAAAAGGAGATACATACCTGAGATAACTTCTTGTCTTTCTTGATACCATCCCAGTACACGTTGAAGGAGGCGACAGAACCCCCAACCTCAGCGCACCAGACAGCAAGGCAAAGGTTCCTGCAGGCTCAATATGAGTGAGAGTGAAGTAAAGTGATGTATAACGTACCGTGCAGTAAACGTCGTCGAGCTTGGCGAAGCTTCTTTCGCACCGGCCTTCGAGACGACGGGTGCAGTCGCAGGTGTGGTTGTTGTGACGGGAGGTGGAGCCGGCGAGGAAACATTAATACCAGCACTAACACTTGTCAGCGAGCGCACGCCACAAAAGAAGATCAAAGACTCACAATAAATCGGGCTCCTCCGTGATAATGGGTGCAGGCCCGGACGCGGACGCTGCATTGGGGGCTGGTGCGGGTACGGGTGCGGGCGCGGCGGGTAGCGTGGGGGCGGGAGCGGCGACTTGATTCGGTGCAGGCGCGGGAGCTGGATTCGACGCCGGGGCGGGTGGTGCGGAGGCGGGAGCGGGAGCGGGGACTAGATTCGGTGCCGGCGCGGGTGGTGCGTAGGCGGGAGCGGGGACCGGATTCGGTGCCAGTGCGGGAGCTGGCAGCGGCGCAGACGGGGGTTGGGCTGGGGTCGACGAAGATGCAGAAGAGGGACGTGTCAAAATATGTGAGAAAGCCTGTAGGCAAGCGATGGTGACTGTGATAAGACGAGATGGTTTGATCACCATCGATAAACAATCTCAGATCATTCCACTTGGTTGCCGCTTCCGGCATTCTATCTCAAATCATTTCAATCTATCCGACCGACTTTTGACTGGGCTTTAGTTTTGACCAAATCGCGCCTCTTCGGTTTACTTCCAGTCTTGCACGCGTTCTCCTGGGCTCAGTTCTTGACCAAATCTCTTGAAAGTAGGCGCGTTCTGACGACGTTTTCTGACGCTTCATGACGGTACCTCACAGTTGCATTGATACTCCGCTTTCCAAACCCGTCTTTCTCGCACTAGCCGCGCTTTTTTCCCTTCTTTCTTGCTCATTTTCCCACTGAAACGGTACATTGCAGGTGCGTTCTGACCCCCTATGATGCGCGATGCGAGCCCAACCCCTGCTGTAGTGTACATATACGGCCTCCTAGGACGGATGGGGAATCGCAGAATCAGCCGTGACGTAAAAATTGCTGCCTTGAACCTCTACGAACCGAGCCACCTCCCCTTGAAGACCATCCTCGCATGTGTTGGGTTCTCTCGTAGCACGTTCTTTCGTGTGCTCCACCTCTGGCGCACGACTGGCGATGTTGTGCGCAGCTCTAACCGCCCGGGACGACCACGACTTCTGCACTATGATGACCTTGACTATCTCCTCACCCTTGTCCGTGATCGTCCTGATTGGTTCCTCGACGAACTTCTAAACCTGCTCAAACACAACCGTTTCATTTCTGTCCACTACACCACTATCCACCGCGAGCTTGAGCGTGCCGGCATGTCTACCAAAGTACTGCAGGAGATCGCAGAAGAAAGATGCGAGCCATCTCGTAATGATTACATCCGCGTCATGGCAAATTATCCCGCACACTATCTCGGCTTCCTGGATGAAACCTCGAAAAACGACAAGACTCCCGCGCGGCGCGTCGGACGTGCCAAAAAAGGTAAACGTGCTACTAAGCGCCGGAAGGCCGTTCGAGGGCGACGCCTCACTGCAACTGGACTCCTTACATGCCGCGGTATGCTGGCCAGCACCGTTGTGGAGGGATCTATGCATCGAGATCAATATCTCGCATACTTGGAGCACCAGGTCGTGGGTATATCCATCACTCTTCATTTTTATGTCGCTCACGTTTCTTTCCCTCTAGCTTCCTCTCTGTTCCCCGTTCCCTGGCCCACTCAGTGTTCTCATCATGGACAATGCCAGGATACATCACGGGGCTGAGATTCTCGAGCTGTGCGATCGGTTTCGTCAGTCTCTCAGTCTCCAAATCTTTACCTCATTATTCACATTGTTTCAGGTGTACGCCTCGTTTACCTCCCACCATATTCACCAGACCTCAATCCTATTGAGGAGGCTTTTTCGCAGATCAAAGCCTGGATACGCCGAAACAATGATGTTTTCTCGTATGGGCCAGATGATGAGCCTCACGGTCTTTTTTGTGACATGCTTGAGGCAATAAATATTGTTACAGAGTATGACGCTATCGGTTACTTTATACACGCAGGATACTTTTGATGTACAAGAGCTGTGATTGTCCCAATAAAACAATACTATGAAGAGTACAGCTCATTCTGCATCAGGTAACCGAGACCACTGCTTGATCGCCACCTTCAGCTCCACTATTTCTCCACACAGAAACCCCATCTCTGTGAGTTCACTAACCTCGACAAACTGGAATGAATCGGTGTGCTTGAACTTGTGTTCCTTGAACCTTCGGCATATGTCATCGTCGAGATCATAGAGTGAACAGAAGTCTTCAATAGATACATCGAGACCGGGGAGACGGGGTGGAGGTATGAGCATGTTAGACGTGTTGGGCGGTGGAATAAATGGTCAGGAATAGCAATCGCGGGAGCAGCAGGTCGCCAGAATGTGAGAGCTTCGGGTCCAATGTTGAAACGAAATTGCGGTGATGCAACTGCGTTCTTGGCCGCTGCGGCCTGCTCTCAAAGTTTGAGCCGGCGTTGTTGAAGAAGGGGGGACCCTGCAGCACGAGCGGCAGCCGGTCCCCCCTTCTTCAACAATGCCGGCTGCAGCACACCTACATCGGGGAAGCATGCTTGTTCATGCAGGCCAACATGGTGTGCAAACTATGAATGCAGCTCAAAAAGGGTAAGAAACCTCAAGTTTCTTTATTCAAGTCAAACTGTGGTCTTCCACACCCAATAAATATATCGAGTCAAAGGCATTTGTTTTTAAACATTTACAAACGTATACAAACATTTTCGAACCGCTTACCGTTTAGTTTACGGGCCTTCGTAAACAAAAACTAAATGGTTGGAGCTTTAGGTCCGTCTCGGATCTGACCTAGTCTCCGAATGTCAGATTCAAATCACTTGAAAAACTAAGATAGTCGACATTCTCGAGTGCTGTATAGATACCAGAGCCACAACTTCACCCCGACTCTGACAGCTCAAAAACCCTTCAATATTATGCACGGTTCTCACTCTACAAGCATCAGCAAAACCTGGGCCAACTACGCAGCGGTACGTACCCAGTTGTACCGGATGTACCGCGTGTACCGTGGGTACCCCTTTAGGTACCTGTACGTACATGGGCCGAAAGTCCGTACTTTGGGCCGAAGTACGTACTGCTCTGTACCTCGGCTGTACTTGCTTGTACTTGGCTGTACTCGTGCTGTACTTTTCATGTATGCACGCTGGCTTTCGCGCTGCATTTGCACTTGAGTATTGCTCACCGTACTTTGTGTTTGTGAGTTGATACATTTGATGAATGTGCTCGATTTCTTGGCCTTTTGGCTGGTCAATGTGAGTCCCACTGTGAGCGATGCATGCCGAATCTGATGAACACGTCTGCATTTCGCCGGGCATATGCATGACCCGACAGGAGATTCCTTGAGGTTTAATGGTGATCGGGGAGACATTCCGAAATTCGGACATCGACCTTTTTCGCAGCAGAAAAGTGTGGCGCGGGAACGACCGGCGCTAATGAGGCTCTACAGGTATCATATCCTCAGGCTCCTTGTCCTGATTCAAATGAATTTGCTCCATAAATTTAGATAAGTGTTTCCGGCACCGATGGCGTGTTCGATGCGTGTTTTACAGCCTTTTGCGGAACTTAGGGCGGGGACGGTTTTTTTCCGTTTTCGAAAATTTTCATGAGGAACGCTGTCAGAGGCTCAATTTTGATCGGATTGCCTCGGGAGTAGGCGCGTTAGAATCGCATTCAAAATCCGCAGTCAACACAATACCGGTATTTTTGATGCCATCAAAAGATGAAATTTCTACCGCAAAATCTCCGTCTTTGGCAGGTCACTTGCAGCACTCGGAGTACGGCTCAGATTAACCTAGATTTTGCATATGTTATACCTATTGATGTACTCTAGTCAACGTGAACTTTGGATTGATGATATTTGAAGTAACTGTAATTCATTGCACACTTTATTGAAATGGTCATTCCCCTCCTGTAGAAAATAGAGCACTCAAAGCAGATTTGGGTACACCCACTTGTAAGATTACCATGGTTGACTAGATTACATGAATAGGTATAACATATGCAAAATCTAGGTTAATCCAAGCAGTACTCCGAATGCTGCAGGTGACTTGCCGAAGACAGAGATTTTGCGGTAGAAATTTCGTTTTTTGATGGCATCAAAAATACCGGTATTGTGTTGACTGCGGATTTTGAATGCGATTCTAACGCGCATACTCCGAAGACAATCCGGTCAAAATTGAGCCTGTGGCAGCGGTCCTCATGAAAATTGTCAAAAACGGAAAAAAACCGTCCCCGCCCTAAGTTCCGCAAAAGGCTGTAAAGAGGGAGGGTAGTCGGTTGAATACGCTGTCCATAACCGCCTGCCGAAGCATCGAAGGAAAGAAACAACGCCGCAAGGCCAGTCGTCCCTGAATCAGATTATTTGTTTTTACAGAACATTTGTGGATATGAACACAACTCCGCCAAATGTTTCACCCACGCTTCTTCAGAGCAGCGGCCTGCTGAGTCACAAGCGTGTACACGCTAGTGCCCGGGAAAACCTGCAAAACAGTTGACATCGTGATTCACGGAGCAACAAACGGAACTACTCACCATGAGGCCGTCATTGGCATTTGTGACAGAGGTTGAACCGGCCTGCCAGATGAGAACTCCGGCAAGGCCATCGGTGACCACATCGCTATACCACTTGCTGTACGCAGTGATCTGGTCAAATTGCGCCTGAGTAACACCTGAGGTGTGTAATGTCAGCATCACCATTGAGAGGTCTGTCAGTTTGGACAACGCACCGAATTCCTCAAGAATCACCGGCTTGTTGAGCGCCTTTTGTACGAGGACGGTGTGGTTTGTGATCCAGGTGTCACCAAAGCCGACAGGGTCAACCGTTTGCTAAGTATACGCATCAGAAGCCGACAAGGATCGCCATGCTCTTGGTACGTACTCCCCAGGAGAACTGCAGCGCATAAATTTCGACACCGCCGGTAATTTTGTGTTCCACTCACCGGATACATGTGGAAGGTCCCAAAGTCGATCCTGCGGCGGTGTCCATGTAATAAAAAAGGAGAGAATTTGAAACGACGAACGTACGTCTTGATAGCGCTGAGACCCACATTGTCAACTCCCATGCCACCGGAGTAAAGGAAGTTGGAGTTCCCCGGGATGGAGAAAAAGCCCTCGTCCCCAGCGGACACGAGATGGTTTGAGTCGATCGACTTGATGAATGCGGACATCTCGCTCGCCCATCTGGTGATGGTCGCGGGTGTGCAATTTGCAGACGCTACGCTACGGTGTCGCTATCAGCGGTTGTGTTCCACGTTTAAATGCTCTCGAATAACTCACGAGGTCGATCCCGCGCAACGCGGCTCGTTCATAAGCTATTGGAGAATGTGAACATATTTTTCACTGACAACGAACAACCAAAACTCGCCTCCCACGCCAAGATCGTAGGCTCATTCACATAGCGCTTCACAAAGGCTTGAACGTAGTTTTTGTAGGCCGCAACCACTTTCGCATTCGAATAGAAGAAATCGTGCGGCTGGCCGGCGCCTAATCAGGAGAGGTATCAGTCTCGACGCCTAGCTGATCGTCAATGACGAACCAAGGATCTGAGTAACGTATACATCTGAACCGCCGTAATCACTCCAGTTGTTTGTGCTGAGATTGTTCCCTTTACCTCCACGAATGCCACAGAAACAGTGTAATGAACTTACAGTGTGACAATTAGTCTGATACCGTTAGCCTTCGCGGCCGCGATGACATTGTCAAAATTCTGCAGACCGTTGGCACCTAGTGGGTGTTGTCAGCCATGAGATCAACTCGAGAACCAAAGTTGGCACCGGTGTTGATGGTCGGCGTTGAACCGTTCCAAATTTGATAGTATGCGTTACCGGGATCGCTGGTTACTTCATCGAAGCCCCTGTTCCCACCCAGATTAGACCAAAAGCTGCGAGTGCCTTTCATCGTCCTTACCATGTGCGAGAAGTTGTGGCGCCCGCGGCAGCCATGTCTGCGAAGGCCGAAGACATATCAGCTGGACTGAGGTTCATCAAGCCAACCCAGTAACTGTTTAAGCTGGAGAACAGGAGGATCAGTCAGCATAGTCATCTATCCAGAGGCAAAAAAACAGACCCGACAAGCGTGTAATCCGCGCCATTGAGTTCAAATTTCTGGCCCCTGGTCTTGACGAATCCCGTTGAAGCAGAAGGGGAGCGAGCAACTATGCAAGGTTAGAACCTTGAAACGGTAAGGCACTTGCAACGCAGGTGACACACATCTTCTAGATACAGGAGACTGGGAAAATGCAGACGGTGCTGCAAGTACGAGAGCGACGAGAAAAGACTTGAGCTTGATCATTGCGGGCAACGGGGGGGCATTCAAGGGATTGCTTCAAATGAGCTAAACACTTTTATGCTGGTGCCTAAGGTACGAATTTGTCTGAATCGACCCTCGGAGTAATCTCGCAGATGTGGCAGCAGGGGCATTCACGAGATCCTGTGACGGGGCCTGTGAGCTTGACCGTGTGGTGCCAGCTACCTCTCGTGGCAACGTCCGTGCGACCGACCTGCCGGCGCTCCTTCGTTTGGCATCGCGAGTTGAGACCACCTTGTTCGAAAAATGTGCGTACGCGTGAGCCCAGATGGGAGGAAGTCAAGAGGAAGCAGAAGATTTTTTATTGATGGCCAGTGCGTCCCGACGGCCCGGAGCTTTCGGACCCCTGAGTTGAATTCTATTTGTGAAATGCTTCAGCTTGATACGAACCGTTACCAAGTTCTGCCCGCTGGCCAAAAGAGTCCGGAGGTCATCGGGCATGGTCACGCCTGGGAAAATTCTGAGTCAAAAAAAAGAACAACGTTTACATGCCAGCATAATCGGGTATACAATATCCCGGGCATGAGGACAGGATGAAAGCGGCGAGTGGTGCATTGTGACAGAAAGACCATCTGTTACAGCTATCCGGGGTTCGATTCCCCGCGTTCGCATGAATGGAGCGATTGAACAGTTTTTTGTTTCTGTTGCCGTCCGACTTGAGAGCCGCCCGAGAAAAGTGCTGGATTGGGCCACCTCGAGCGGGAAAACTAACCCGAGGAAGGCAAAGAAAAGTTATTGATACCGTTGCGGGGTCGGAATGAGATCTGTTAGATCACCCGTCATAGCGGAGTATAATAATTTATCCTGCCTTATCCCGTCGTTTACTGGAGCACCACTCCAGGGGTCGATCCATAAACGGCCGAGAAGAATCTTTTTTCTCGCTTGCCACGTCTTTTTTTTGAATAATTCTTCGAGGCACGAGAATACTTGTGAGATAGAACCACCGGTTTTTTGTCGCCGAGGCGGAAGTGAAACCTGAGGGGAAGCTGGAGTGACCATTCACGACTACATCAAAAAACTGAGAACAGGGGGTCTCGCCCCAAGCAGGAATAATGCGGCTTCCCAAGTACTGACCAAGTTGGGCTTCCGCTTCGTATCAGAACAGAGGTTCCATGAGTAACAGACACCCGTGAAACTGATATGCAAGGCAGAATAAGGCACTGGGGCAACTACTAGCGGTTCCTCGGAGAGTATATGCAGTATGCTGTCAACTTGTTTCAGCGTGGCTGAACTGATTGGAATTTATGTGCACGTAGTGTCAGTGTACTGTACAATTTCGATCAATTTGGCATGGGTTGTGACCCGTGACTGAAAACACCGATTCGGCACTTCGGCGACCAGCCAATTTTGGCGTAACATCTTCAAAAATTCGGCACTCACGACGAAAATTTTCAAAAAATCCGCCTTTTTTGCACCTCCAAGGAAAATTTGGCCCGGATGTCACAGATTTTACATTCGGCACTGGGCGCTGTGACTGGTGATCAAGACCAAAATTCGTCGCGGCGCAGGGGCTGCGTGATGCGTGACCACCGAATTGATCGAAATTGTACAGTACTTGTGAAACTGACTTGGTTAACTTACAGCCTTTTGCGGAACTTAGGGCGGGGACGGTTTTTTTCCGTTTTTGACAATTTTCATGAGGACCGCTGCCACAGGCTCAATTTTGACCGGATTGTCTTCGGAGTATGCGCGTTAGAATCGCATTCAAAATCCGCAGTCAACACAATACCGGTATTTTTGATGCCATCAAAAAACGAAATTTCTACCGCAAAATCTCTGTCTTCGGCAAGTCACCTGCAGCATTCGGAGTACTGCTTGGATTAACCTAGATTTTGCATATGTTATACCTATTCATGTAATCTAGTCAACCATGGTAATCTTACAAGTGGGTGTACCCAAATCTGCTTTGAGTGCTCTATTTTCTACAGGAGGGGAATGACCATTTCAATAAAGTGTGCAATGAATTACAGTTACTTCAAATATCATCAATCCAAAGTTCACGTTGACTAGAGTACATCAATAGGTATAACATATGCAAAATCTAGGTTAATCTGAGCCGTACTCCGAGTGCTGCAAGTGACCTGCCAAAGACGGAGATTTTGCGGTAGAAATTTCATCTTTTGATGGCATCAAAAATACCGGTATTGTGTTGACTGCGGATTTTGAATGCGATTCTAACGCGCCTACTCCCGAGGCAATCCGATCAAAATTGAGCCTCTGACAGTCAGTTCATCATCACAAACAGACGGCCTCTCTGACTAAATATCCGCTGACAGGCTAACTGTTGCGTAAAACGAGAAGAGACACACTAGTGTACACTATTGCGGCAAGTTAAAGTATGAAATTTAACGTCCAAGAACTTCTTCCCACTCTTCCTCGCTATATTAAACTGCGAAAATATCAGTGGACGACCTCAAACTTATCACTGATTATCGCCCCTAGCTCTGCTATTCAATTTTCGGTTATCTGTTCCAAACTGTGCATGCCCTCTAGGTCAGCCAGCTCGGAATCTATGCGCGCCGTGTCCTCTGCGCGCCCAAGGACATGCAAATCCTCTGCAAGGGACTGCAAAGACTTGATACGGAGATCGAGAAGAGCCGGCTTTGTCTGCGTAACGGTTCGGTAAAGGTAAGAGGTTTGTTCCTCGGCGCGTAGGGCATCTTCGCGGAGGCCGATACTACGAAAATCTCGGGCTGAGTCACTCAAGGAGCGGGCAGCGATTTCAGGATCTGTCTTCGCCAAGTTGCGATAGATGTCAGCTCCTTCGGTATCGGCACGCGACGCATCTTCGTGGCGGTCCAGTGCACGGAGGAATGCAGCCAGAGAGCAAAGTGCACTGGGGAGTCCCGCTTCATACCCTTCGGTGCGGTCCGGGAGACTCCGATAAAAATCAACAGATTCGTTTGCGGCGTGAACCGCGCCTTCAGCATTACCAGCAGCACTGAGACTGAATGCTAGATTCTCGACAGAATGGGCAAAGGAGCCTCGCATCATGTCCTTGAGTGAATGAATACGAAAGGCCGTAAGATCGGGGTCTGTCGTGATCAGCCTGCGTTTGAGATCAACTGCTTCCTGCGCCATACTCCGCGAATCTTCGTGCCGGCCCAGCGCACGCAGAAAAACACCCAGATTTGCCAAGGAGTGGGCGAGGAGCAGTACGGGCATAGCCTCTGTCTCCTGAAGGTCGCGACGAAGTTCCACGGCCCCCCACACGGGCCAGAAATGCGACTGAGGTCTCCGTCTCCGCAAGTTTACGGCGGAGCCCAGTGGATTCCTCGCCGGTTCGAACCGCCTCTTCGTTGCGACCCACTGCGCTGAGATCTAGCGCCAGGTGTTCCAGTGACTGGGCTAGCTCGCTCGGAGTAACACTGGGATCAGCCGCTACGAGCTTGCGACGAAGCTCCACAGCCTCGCATGCAAAGCGTCTCCATGGCGGCCCACCACCCTGAGCTGATTACCAAGAGTATTCAGTGACCACGCGAGAGCCGTTTTCGTACTGGAATCCTGCGATGCATGCTTACGGCGAAGCTGGACTGCTTCCTCGTGTCTGCGTAAAGCATCGCCTTCACAGCCGGCCTCGCTGAGATGTATACCGAGGCCATGGAGTGCGCCCGCAAACTCCTGGGCTGCTACGGGGTCTGGCTCCCCGAGCTTGAGATGCAAATCGACGGCCTCTTGACTAGCCTGGAGGGCTTCGGTTTTCCGGCCGACCGCGCGTAGATGCGCGCCGAGATTATGCAGCGTCTTGGCTACATCACTGATGCGACTTTCATCTGTCTCCGCAAGCTTGCGAAATAGCGCAACAGCTTCTTCACCTCGTTGTATTGCATCATTGTAGCGGCACATCCGGTTGAGTGCAGTACCCAGGTCATTCAGAGCCCCAGCTAGAGCTATATCCTTAGGTACGTTGAGATCATTGGCAGCAGGCCCACGACAGAGCTGAACGACCTCTTCATTGGTGCGTAATGCGTCTTCCGGGCAGCCCACCGCCCTGAGTGCTACCCCAAGAGCGGTCAATGACGCACACAAACCCCTGATGAGGATTGGGTCCTCTTTCCACAGCCTGCGAAGAGTAACAACGATTTTAGTGGGAGTGGGACTCGTCCAGTCCCACTCCCACACTTGAAAAGTGCGACTCACTCCCATTAATGGGACTCAACCCCGCTACAGAGTGCAACTGATGGTGAATGCATCAGCAGTGCGACTGATGCACTGATGTGCAATCAATCCCCGCCCTTCACCGATGATCTTGATAGTGATCTGTATGTTGGCCCCAATTCAGCATCAGTAACACTCCTCAGCACGCCATCTTGACAAATTTCATTAATAGCTGAGCATGTTCAACTGCACTACGCCATGCCGGGGTCTTTCTGAGTCCCATTATGGTCAAGATTAATACCAAGTCTTCGGCAACGGTGTGATTGAGATTTCTTCGGATTCGGATGATGACTTGTCTGCAGCTCTCCCCACGCCACCTCTCGAAGTCTCTTAGTATTCACAATGGTTTTGACTGAAAAATTTATGCACTTTTAGTGTGACTGTGCTGCCTTCTGGGAAGCCTGCGTAAAGTATATGAATTAGGTACATGAATTCTGAAGTGCGTGAAAATGCTTTCACACGGATTGTTCATGAATTTTCAAATTCATGCGCCCGCTCTGTGAAACTCATCTAGTTTGACGACCCCAGTGGTGTCAATGGACCCGAATTTCAGTTGCCATGGCCAGTCCCACTTTGTCAATGGGTAAGAGTGGGACTCGCGCATCACAAGTGGGACTGGGCGAGTCCCACTCCCACTAAGATTGTATATACTCGCCTGCGAAGAATACGAACCGCCTCCTCGTGTGCATTCAACGCCTCTTCATGCCGTCCCGCTGCCTGGAGCCTCACACCAAGCCAGTACAATGACGAGGCAAGGTCTGTGCTGATGCTTGGGTCCGTCTCCAGCAGTTTGCGCCTCAGCTGAATCGCCTCTATCTCAGCGCGCACCGCGTCTTCGTGGCGGCCCACCGCTGAGAAATCCAGACCCATATTGCTCAATGTCGTCGCAAGAATCTTGGTGAGCGCTAGGTTCTCCGGCCGGGTGCGAAGGAGCCCAACTGTTTCTGCATAGACCTTGAGCGCATCTTGGCGATGGCCTGCTCCTGAGAGTTTTACACCCTGGTTGTGCAATTCAATGGCGCGCTCCCGGGTGACGGCAGCGTCTATCGCGGACGGAGTTCCGACAATGGTTTCCTCTGAGACGTGGACTCAGCTTTCTACACTTAGATTCGAATGCGCTGTACAAACCTATAGCTTTAAACGTCTCCTTGAATAAACGAAACATGATATCGTCAGGGCCTTGCTGTCTGTCAGGTACTGACTCAGTCTCAGAAGGCCTATTAAGTTCAAAAGATTCCGAACAAGGTCAGACCTGGTTTGAGCACCTATCCGAGCTCGCTGGGAGGGACGTGGCCGTCGCAGGTGGGGAGAGAGAGCCTGAGAAAGCCGGCTTCCCGTTATGAACTGTCGCACTGCTTCGGACTCTTTCTGATCATGATGTGTTCCCGGCGTGCCCAGGTCATGGCGCATCCCCCTTCTCGAACAGATGCAGAACCGTCCCGATATGGGTTGGATATGGGGGAGAATCTCCTAACCAAAGAGGAGAAGCTCTTTCAGGTGGAATCCAAGTGGCGAGCACCGAAAGACTTAAGAGCAAGAGATGGACACACTGGGGAACCAAAACCCGGGAAAATGGGTCATTCCAAGGCTCAGGCTTTTGTTGGTTGTTAACGTGGGGGACGTGCAGGGGGACGTGTGGCTTAAGTGGATATGCCACAGGTCCTAGCTGGAAAAGACCGGGTACCGTCGGCTACCCAATGTCGCAACGTAATGGCCGTGGGTTCAAATCTCACACAACCACTGAAACGTATAACAGGCCGGCTAATTTCGGCAACGGACACCCTCGACGGCTAATGTGGTGAAATTCTACGACCCGGATGGAGGATCTTGGAATGTTTCTGCACTGAGTACCCTTACACCAACATCCCAGAAAAAAAAAAGGAGTGTGATGTGGACCCCGGCACGGGTGACGGGATAGCGTTCCGATCGTCCACCCAGAGGCAGACAGCAATTCCCGATTGCACGCAGACCTCTTTGACAAGGCACAGCATGTTGGAATGGCAATTGAAACACCAATGCACTGCCCCCTGCATATCAAAGATGACCATGCGGGCACCATGTGGAAATTATGTTGGTCTCTCTTCTTCTCTGTTCGCTTCCTTGCTACAATCTCTGATACCATATGGACGCTGTTCATGCTACTTATGGTTACATTACTTGCTGTTTTATACTTAAGCAGTAACCTTTGAATCAAGACCTCTGCACATTTGCAGAGGTCACTGGGCTCTGAACTGTGCATCAGCTCAAAATCCCACACAGCAAGGCTTTTGGTGACGACTTCTAACTATTGGAATCAATAGAGCAATCCAGTATTAGCAGTGAACCCATTGCAAACACGCGGGGAATTCTTTGCTGGCTACAGGACATAAATACTAGGCTAGAGTAATTAAGGTACAAGTTTAGGTACAAGAATGAACGACAGGGACCTGGTAAAAAAGTGTGCCATGGGGCAGTGCGCGCACATAACTCATAACTCCAACACTAAACTTTGAAAGTCGAGTAGGCTCCGTACCCCAATCCCCGAGATCAGTCACCACTTCATGATCTTGCCAGTGCGCACAATCCTTTTTTGGGGCTGCGATGTATAACACGTGGGTTATTGCGGAGGACCGAAGAAGTTCGACGCATCCCCGATGCGATCCTGCACCACAACAATCGGACATCCTTCAAAGGACCACCAGGTTTAAAATTGTATTCTGGTCCAAGATGTAGCTCAAATTGCAAGTGGTCAATCAGGAATGTTGACCCGAAGCGTGACATCACACAAACGGTGGTAATATTGTGCGGGCCTTTTTCAAACACCACAATACAAACAGCACACATCTGAGGAAGCCAAAACAGAGTTTGGTAACGAAAGAATGGTGCAAGGAGAGCGAAATTTTAACACCGAAACATTTGAAGAGCTGGGAGTAAAATCGGAATCTGTTATGTAAGAAAATACTCAGCCACCCTGACAGTGATTTGAGGTTCGTTAGATTTGTTTCTAATGAAAGAGTTAGGTTTGGAGTACAGCCACTATTGAGGCTTCAAAAATCTAATGAATCTGGGACACAACCACTAATTTCATTACAGTCAGTAAAAGTGGACTGTAAAATTGGGGGGCGGAAAATGACGGTCTCGAGATTCTATGAACGAACTAAGTACTGGTAACTTCTTCTATAACACTTTCGCCAATGCCAGAAAAAAGCTCCCTCGGCCCTATCGCGTGGTCCGCGGACAACGGCTGAGTCTGACGGACTGAATGGAGGATAAATGGGAATGCCCGGTTCCCTTTCTTCTTTTATAAAATGGGCGATTGTAAAACTCCGGATCTTGGACTTCACCAAATAAATGTGCACCATGACTACCGTGAAAGCACTGGTTTTCGCTGATAAGGGCCAGCACATGCTCGAGGACCGCCCACGGCCACAGATCCTCTCGCCCACCGACACCGTGGTGGAGATGGTAAAAGGATCCATCTGCGGTCCGGCCTCCCCGCTCTATCTGTCCTTGCTCTTACACAAATCACACATAGGCACCGACCTTCACATCCTCAAGGGCGACGTCGCGACGTGCACCCCCGGGCTCATCCTCGGACACGAAGGCACGGGCATTATACACTCCGTCGGCGCCAGCATCACGGTGTTCAAGCCCGGTGACCGCGTCATCGTGTCGTGGAACACCTCCTGCACCTCATGCGAATTCTGCTGTAGGGGCCTCGCGTCCCACTGCACAGACAGCGGCTGGGTTCTGGGGCACTTGATTGATTCGACGCAGACAGAGTACGTGCGTGTCCCTCACGCCGATGGGAGCCTGCGCCACCTGGTAGGCAGCGCAGATAATGTGCAGTGACGTCCTGCTGACCGGCTTCGAGTGTTCTCACCGCGCAGCTCTACTCCCCACGACCTTCATCATGATGACACGGGACCTGAACCGCCTGAATATTGCCGCGACCCTTGGCGCGACGCACTGCATCACATTTGGCCCCAGCACCGTGGAAGCAGTGATAGCGCTAACAGGCGGGCGCGGAGTCAACACCGTGATCCAAGCCGCCGGCGTCCCCGGGACGTTTGAACTCTGCTAGAGCTAGTCGCTGTGGGAGGCACCATTGCAAATCTTGGCATGGACAGCTGCAAGGTCGATCTCCACCTAGACAAGTTGTAACTTGTGGTACAAGAACATCAGTGCATCACTTTCTTTCGCTGCTATACCTCCTGCTCTTACGCAAGCTTCAAGCTTGCGTACTATTATCAGAGACTGGCTATCCGGCCACCTTAGCATTGCTGGACCTAGGGCAAGGGAGATAGTCCAGTAGATATCAAAAATCGGGCCTTGGGATGAAGGCATACATCCTAGAAATGAGCTGACATATTTTGGCTGAATTTACATGGCGATGTTATCGCTCGTTGAATTTATTTTCGGTGATACCCCCAAAGGGGCTATAAACGGGCTAACCGGCCACCTGGCTAAATCATGAGTTCGCACTCTTACTGTTTACCCCAGTGTACTCATAATTGTTTAAGGGATCCAGATACATAGTTCCGTACATTCAGATAGTACATCTGAGGCATATGACTACCAGTACCAGGTCCACTCCAACCCGAGCAAAGTGGCCGAATGTCTTTTGCAAACCAAATGGCCGCCCTTGTACCACACTGGGTACATTTTTGCTTCGGATCAAAGCCAAGAGGTCTCTGCAGGAAGTATTTTAACATATCTAATTGCATGCTATGTCCCCCCCATACTGGAATTTCTCCCAAAAAGTTCATCTTGATGCGCAACCGAAATATGATGATTTTGGGTGACGATCCACCGCTACCGAGAACCCGTTCGGTGAATGACCCATACAGTTGGGACAACATAGAGGGAGATGTTTTAGATCCACCAACACAAATCTAGGTCCGCAGTAGACATGAGGGCTTCTCCACGAAGGTGGCCGGATTGTGATGCTCAGAATCAGCTCGAGGTCTTCATGAGGGGTCGTGACGGCAAGAGATAGCCAATTTCGCAAATGGCGTGTGATGGAGTTGTTCCCTCGAATCCAGGGATCGGAACCCGGCCGGAACCCGGCCGGAACCTTGAACATCGGCCAGGAATTGGTGGAGAAACAAGGAAGAAACGAGCGCGGGGACCATTCGGAGATGAGAAATTATGTTCACACGCCGGCATCTTGATGGAAAACCTCCGGCAACTCTTGATCGCCGAGTCACTTTGTGTCGAAATTTGACGTGGAACATCCTCTCGAGTCGTATTCCACCGGACAAGTGGCCAGACACCAAAATTATCCTCGGAATCTCTTATATCTGGCAAGTGGCCGGCTAGCTAGTCTGGCCGGTTGGGCAGTCGCAGATAATACGAGCCTCCGAGTCGTCAACACAACCTCTACAGACATGCTCCTGAAGCTCATCGATTCTGGCGGATAAAGACGGACATGCTCTTCACACACACGTCCCATGTTGCGGAGTCAAGGGGAGATGCGCGGAAATTTATTTTTGAAAAACAAGTTCCGAGTGCTGGTAGCGGGCCCTGCCACTCATCGGCCTCACCAGCTTTATCATTGATTTGTTTGACATTTTTAATGAATACGGGAGTGGCTGCGGTCCAAGTTCCTAATAGTGTGATAGGTCTGTGCTGAAGATTATTCAGATTAGAGCCATATAATATTATTGCTGAGAAGCTGAAGACGACGTGACATCACACAGGTTGTGACAATCTTGTGCGGGCCTTTTTCAGACACTAAAATACCAGCAGCACCCATCTGAGTAAGCAAAAACAAAGTTTAGGAATGAAAGAATGGTGCAAAGAGAGCGAAATGGCAATACTGAGACATTTAGAGAGCTGAGAGAAAAATCGGAATCTGTTATGTAAGAAAATACTCAGCCACCGTGACAAAGATTTAAGGTTTGTTAGATTCGTTTCTAATGAAAGAGTCAGGTTTGGAGTACAGCCACTATTGAGGCTTCAAAAATCTAACGAATCTAGGGCACAGCCACTATTTTCATTACGAACGGAAAATGTCGACCATAAAAAAACGAGGTCAGAAGAATGACGGTCACGAGATATTATGAATGATTACTAAGTACTTGTAATTTCCGAATACTTTCCTGATTTCCAATGGTTGTCATGGTGATGCTGGCGGCATTTGTCGAGAAGTTTGTTCCACCGGTCTATCTATGATTACTGCCGATGTTCTGACTCTCGTTGTCTCAGTCAGCTCTCACAACACCGATAAGATGCATCTTGGAATGGAGCTCTTCACACCAGGGGCAGTCAACAAGGCATATGGTTTTCATATTAACCATTCTTTAAGCAAATGGCTCCTCACATTCCACTTCAGGAGTTGCAAATCCTGTCTGATCAAAACTGATGCCTTGTTTCTGTGCAGTGTATCTCTTCTTCTACTGCTTGTCCCTTCTTCTTAGACATCAGGGATGAATGCCAGAGCCTGGTAGCTTTCTAACGATGCCCAACACTATGCCCAACACTATGCCCTTGTCTTAGCGTCTTCCCTACTCCCCAAACGGAAGTGTTCCAGTCACGCATTAATCCCATCAAGGATGACTGTGCTTTTGGTGGTAATGCCAGAATGTCCTGGGAAAGGAGCCTAGGCACTTCCCGGACATCACGTGTTATAGGCTCAAACAGGTCGGTTGCAGAAACAACTCCGAACTACCCCACACGCTGCTGCACTTATTCCACACTTGTTTCTAAGACTAGCCACAAGAACGAAGTAGTCTCTCTCTCTCTGTTTGTGGGATACACATCCCCTACGTGTTTTAGAGCGAGTGCATGTCAGTCTTCTGAGTAGTTTCCTACCCATCACACCTGTTACTCTGTGATCCTTGCCCAGCCATTTATATAGAGACCATATACTGACTTACAGGAATAAGACAAGTACTTAGAAATAAGAGCTCACATGCTCAAAAGTAGCGGTGTTTAGGTATGCTCTTATTCCTGGCACATCAGCACAATGAATCTGAAAGACATTCCAAATCGTTACAGCTGTTTCTGAAAAGCTTGTCACTCGTGAATCTTTTTTGCTCTCAACCAACTTTTGATGGAGCTAAGGATTACATACTGCTTCGGGCTAGCCGAGCGTAGCCGAGCTGCGCCAAGCCGAGGCCACAAATGCGACCTCGCAGTCAACCATCCCATCGAGATGTTTTCGTGCCCAGACTTCACACAAAAAATGTCTTCTGCAAGTGTTCTGACCCCTTTTCCGGCAAGCAAAAATTTTTGAGGACAGGTTTTGAGATAGGCTGTGAACCGCAGCGAAAGCATTGCCGACGGCAGGTGCAGCACATGACTGATCGGAATCCCAAACCAGGTAATCCTTAGCACTCGATGAAAAGTAGGTTGCGAGCCCAGAAAATTGTGAGTGACGACCTTTTCGGAAACAGCTGTAATGGGCCGCCGCATGGAGGACAAAGACATGGCTTACCTGTGCCCCCTTCACATGGAAGAAAGAAGTCACACTCGGATTCAAGTCGGGCCCAGGGAGTCTATGGAGAGGAGTTTGAGTCGACTTTTATAAAGCTTGAGTCGATTTTTAGAAAGTGTTTCTAGAACTAGGATCTAGATCTCAACAATGCAGTTACTTTTCTGGCCGTTTTCGTCTCGACTTACTAACCACTAGAACCACTGTTGGACTTTTTAAAGAGGTAGTATGAGGAGGATCAGCTCAAGCGTAGGGTGATTCCAAGCATTGCTGACTGAGCCAGGTAGGTCCACATCAAATTCCGAGGCCGCTTTGCCTGCTTTCTCTAAAAAGAAAGTGTCTCCAAAAAGGAAGCATCTCCAAGGAGACACTGCCTTTTCTGAGTCATCTCTTTGCACAGCTTATTTCCTTTTATTCTGACCGAGTCTGGACCATCCAGATCAATATAACGATGCTCTAGACGTCTCCAGACATCCCTACTCCGAACTGGGTGTGAACGACCTCCAGAACAATCCCGAGATCAGCAAGTTCAACCTCTAGATTCCAGATTGGGTAATTCTCATCAAATAGAGTCCGAATGACCGCGGACAAGTTGTCCTTTATTCCTGTAGGTGTTTATGATATCCCTCCATCGTCCCAATGAGTGTTTAATGGCTTAACATCCATAAGTTACCCAAACGAACCTGCACAAGCTGTACAGATCACAGGAGCAGTGTTATGATCAGTGTGATTCAAATGGTAATAAGACTGGCTTTCAAATGCATACAACAGCCTAATGCTCCGTTGTTGGGAAGCGACTAGCACCCTTCTAACCTTATTCACGGGCTTTATCAGTCAAACCAACAGCCTAAAGGTCGCAAAATTGATTATTTCAGGGGTGTGTAAATTCACACCTTATCACCGGAGCGAGCTTTGTTGCGAGTGAGTACTTGAAAGTTGAGATTATCCGTAACTGAGCCCAAAGTGAATTTTGGGCCCAAAGTAAAAAGTAAAACCGAATTAAATTGAATAAGTTCATCGCAAGAAGGATAGAACACAATAAATAGATAGATAGCGAAATTCATCTCGCCTCTAGTCCAATGGGATGGGCACCGGTTTTTCGCCATGTCACGGCGTGCCCTGGCGTGTCACCGTGGCAGTGTTGGCGTGCTAGCGTGCAAATCCTTCCCAATGTTTGACTAGATTCGTGTTACCTTTCCGGTTTCGATGCAGAAAATACAAAGGATTGGTCCGAATGCATTCGTTTATAAGCAAAAATATTCAGAGAGGTCTTTCGCCGCGGAAAGCCGGCAGCAATCGAGATGACTTCTGTACTTCAACTTGAAGAAGTGAATTAATTCACTGCACATGTATGTACGGGCATCCGCAAGTGAACTTACCATAGCTTACCACTCACCAATACTCTCCCAAAATTCGCCGGCAACTAACCGGTACTGTACTAGTTTATTTTACAACTTGAACTTGAACTTGTTTCTGTGTCTTACAGCAATTTGTGGTACTTAGGGCGCGGCCCAATTTTTTTTTTTTCAACAGTTTTGACTAGAACACCCGCCACTGGCTCATTTTTGCTCGGATTTCCTTGGGAATAGGCGCGTTCGAATCACATTGAAAATCCGCAGAGGATGAGGTGCCAGCTTTTTTGATGTGATCATGTAATAGAATTTCTTCAGAAAAATCATGCTTTCCACTAGGACAGCTGTAGCACAACGAATAATGGTCCGATTGGCCTAATTCCGGAATGAATCCGAAGCGAACGGGTGCCTTCGACTTTTAAACCGATCGCCAAGGTGTTTTCCTGGCAAGGGATATCACTTTTTCCCGGTCACTTTTGATTGTTTTCTACTAGGACAGTCGCCCTGCCCTCAATATTTACCTGTTCGCCTTGGTTATAGGCTCAATCAATTCGGATTCAAAGTACGAAGCGAATAGGCTTCTCAGACTTTCAAACCGATCGCCAAGGCATTTTCCTGGTAAGGGAAATCACCTTTTTCCGGCCACTTTTGATTGTTTTTCACTAGGACGGTCGCCCTGCCCTCAATTCTTACCCGTTCGCCTTGGTTATAGGCTCAATTGATTCGGAGTCGAAATCAGATGCGAACGGGGTTCTCAGATTTTCAAACCGGGCGCCACGGTGTTTTTCCTGGTAAAGGAAACCACCTTTTATGGCCACTTTTGATTGTTTCTTGATAGGACAGCTGCCCCGCCCTCAGTTCTTACCCGTTCGCCTTGGTTATGGCCTCAATTGATTCGGAGTCGAAATCCGAAGCGAACGGGCGTCTCAGATTTTCAAACCGGGCCCCACGGTGTTTGCCTGGTAAGGGAAATCACTTTTTTCTGGCCACTTTTGATTGTTTTCCCCTAGGACAGTCGCCCTGCCCTCAATTCTTACCCATTCGCCTTGGTAATAGGTTCAATTGATTCGGCTTCAAATTCCTCACTGAACAGTCCCTTCAGAGCCCTTCATTTCACACTTCAAACATTTTGTTATTTTTACCTCCCTTGTGGGCAGGACCACATACAATAGTGTATTACACCAATATAAAAACATAGTATGTTCATTATAGGATACAAGTCAAACATACAATGAAATCATGCTTCTAACAAGCCCAGAACCAACCCTACAGCTGTCTTGAGCCAAAATCCACTTGAAACTGAACTCCTGTGCCAGGGAAATGTTCTTGGGATGATGAGAAAATCTGAGTTACTGATGCCCTGCGCACTTCCATGGCAAAGGGATTGAGCCCATAACCGAGGGAAATGGTGAAAAACTAAGAGCAGGGTACTGAGTAAAGCCTCAAAAGTGGCTGTAGAAAAAGTGATTTCCCTTACCAGGAAAGCGCCTTGGCGATCGGCTTGAAAATCCGAGAACCACGTTTGCTGCGGGATCATAAGGCGAATCGATTGAGCCTATAACCAAGGCGAACGGGTAAGAACTGAGGGTGGGGCAGCTGTCCTATCAAGAAACAATCAAAAGTGGCCATAAAAAGGTGATTTTCTTTACCAGGAAAGCACCGTGGCACCCGGTTTGAAAATCTGAGAACCCCGTTCGCTTCGGATTTCGACTCCGAATCAATTTAGCCTATAGCCAAGGCGAAACGGTAAGAATTTAGGGCAGGGCTAGTGAAAAACAATCAAAAGTGACTGGAAAAAGGTGATTTCCCTTACCAGGAAAATGCCTTGGCGATCGGTTTGAAAGTCTGAGAAGCCCATTCGCTTCGGACTTTGAATCCGAATCGATGGAGCGTACAACCAAGGCGAACGGGTGAAAATTGAGGGCAGGGCGACTGTCCTAGTGAAAAACAATCAAAAGTGACCGGAAAAAGGTGATTTCCCTTACCAGGAAAATGCTTTGGCGATCGGTTTGAAAGTCTGAGAAGCCTATTCGCTTTGGACTTTGAATCCGAATTGATTGAGCCTATAACCAAGGCGAACGGGGAAATATTGAGGGCAGGGCGACTGTCCTAGTAGAAAACAATCAAAAGTGGCCGGAAAAAAGTGATTTCCCTTACCAGGAAGACGCCTTCGCGATCGGTTTGCAAATCTGAGACGCCAATTCGCTTTGGATTTTGAATCCGAATCGATTGAGCCTATAACCAAGGCGAACGGGTAAAAATTGAGGGCAGGGCGACTGTCCTAGTGGAAAACACTCAAAAGTGGCCCAAAATGGAAAAAAAAAACGGCTCGCGCCTGTTGTACCGCAAAGAGCTGTAATGGGGTTCTATTTGTGTTCGGAATTTGAACAGTGTTCGAAAGTTTGCTGCAGTTGGCCAGGTCGGCAAATATTCCTTGAAGTTTTTGTCAAGACAAAGGTAAACCAGGGAAACAATGGTACGGTGCATACTCATGGAGAGTTTTGGCTCCAGGTGGCAGGTAGGTAGGTGGAATTGTCGAAAAATGAGCGAAGCAAAGCTATCGCGAAGGTACGCGTCGCACGCGACTGCACGCTGATGCCAAGCTGATGCACGCTGATGCACGCCAGGGCTTGGCGTTGGCGTGCACAAGCGTGGCCTAGTGTGGCGTGAGCCGTGCAAGGCGTGCACAAGCGTGGCATTAACCGTGAACAGCACGAAAAGCGTGGCTTAACTTGTAATTAAATCATAAGAACTTGCCGCAGGCATAGGGATTTCGAAAAGTAACTAGAAGATTTTATTCACCCAATGTTCACCATTGATTTACTATGCTGTTGAAGTGAAATAGCTTAGTCGTAGCGTACTGGAGGTTATGTTGGTTGTTCTAAGGTATGTACTAGTAAATGATATTGATTTGAATGTATGCCCTTGAAAATTTTACAAAGTTATGTCGAGGTGGTAGCGTCGCCTCAAAAGAGAATCGAGGGTATGAGCACAGGAAGAGTAACAAATTTGAGAACTGATAAGTCGAACCGGATTGAACCTGCTTCTCCATTTTCGCAGGGCACAGAGCGCGAGCATTTGCCACCAGTGTTTTTGCGTTATGGGGAGGGTATGGGGTGGTTGAGCATGTTCCCGTTCAAAATGACTTCAATTCAAGGCTTCTGGGCCTAAATAAATCCTATTTGTACATGAGGGGTTCAAGACCTTCAAGTTCAAGTGGTGCCGTTAAGTATTGGAAGTGTCACAGGGCGTGCAACACTGAGTTCAATTGGGAATGTCCGTGTAGTTGAGACATATCTTGGCTAAAACACAGGGTCAAGTGGTCCCAAGATGCTTGGGAAAACCTGTGCATTAAAACGAACACGCACGCCTTTGCACGGTGCACGCTTGCACGCCAGTCACGCCACGGCACGCCGTGACACGGCGATTTCCCGTGGCCCCAATGGGATCTACATATGTACCAGGCAAGGTGAAGTTGTGAGTTGGATGAATGAACCAGGAAGAACTGGCTACAAGAAACGAAATAAATGGGTTACTTACTTGATAGACAGCCTCGACCATGGCCAGATTCAAAAGCAAGCCATGTCTAGTACTTACATGCTAGGATCGAACTTGGAGATGGATGGTGTGTGACGAGACACGGGACACGATGAACTAAGATGCACCGTGACACACAGAAAGGATCTACTTATGAACCAGGTCAGTGAACACAGGACTCGGAGAGAATGAAATAAGTACAAAAGTTAAAGTAAAAGTACTTACATACCATGAATTAGAACAAGCTCAGTAAGTGAGATACACACCGCAAGCACGTGGCAGGCAGCATGCCGGATAATATTTTGCTGGCAGCCTTTCAAGGTGCACTGTGGTGCCCAGTGCCCACACATTTGTCGACTACGCTTATTACTTTCAGGCTGGGGAAGTCAAGTCAATAGCAGACCCCTGGGTCTTTTGGTCTACTTGGACCTCGTACATACCATCAGCATCACCGCTGCCTGCGAAGAAAGTTGAAATGCACGAAGGGAGTCGAAATGCAACTATCATACTTTTCATGGCTGCCGTTTCTTCATTTCCGCCTGGATGGTGACTTGAAGTGCGGACGGAATTTGCGGGGGAAGGGGAGAGGAGTGTGATGAAGCGCGCTGCACACCCCTACACAACATAGATAACCATCTGGACGTAAAACCGCGGTTACTTGAAGATTGAATAAGTAGATTAGAGTGATAGGTGGTGTACCTGTGAAAAGTATAAGACTAGGAACAGAAATAGAAAGAATGAGAAGTAACATATATATTGTATGGGCAATTCATCCTTGTGCATGGATTCATTTAGAGTCAAATTGAAGCAGGACACTTACAAAGCTGCGCACGTGGTGATACACAACTGAGGATTTCAAAACTCTATTATACAGAAACCAGGCCAATCATTCATTGCTACTAAGAAATAAACTCATGTAGGAAGAAAACTTCGGGGTTCAAAAGATTCAAAATGGACACAAGGAAATATAAAGGTAGGGGGATGGATTCAATTGTGGATCGTCACCCAGTTGGGTCCCAAGGCAGCATTAGTGAATTCAAGGTTGATTTGGGGCTGGGCACAAAGGATCATGGGCCAGGGATGATAGTTGAAAGCATGGTGACGAAAGGCATGAGGGACCCACAGAGCACGTGATTTATGCTTGCTTGTTTGGAACCATCCATCCTTGGTAGAGAACATAACAGAGGAAATCATATCACTATGCTTAACAGGGGATTTTGTGAACTGCCCAGTGCTTATATCCCAGAGGCGAATAGTTTTGTCAGCGGATCCAGAGGCAATGCGGGTACCATCTGATGAGAAGGCAATAGACCGAACATAATTAGTGTGGCCAACTAGAGGCTTGCCAAGCTGCTGCCCAGTCTTCACATCCCAGAGGCGGATGGTTTTGTCAGGGGATCCTGAGGCAATGTGACTTCCATCTGGTGAAAAGGCAACAGACCAAATATCACTAGTGTGGCCAACCAGAGGTTCACCAACCCGCTGCCTGGTGTTTACAGCCCAGAAGCGGACTGTGCTATCATGTGATCCTGAGGCAATGTGACTTCCATCTGGTGAGAAGACAACAGACCAAACAGCACCAGTGTGGCCAACCAGAAGTTCAGCGACCTGTTGCCCAGTCTTTACATCCCAGAGGCGGATGGTTCTATCTTCAGATCCTGAGGCAATGCAACTTCCATCTGTCGAGAAGGCAACAGACTGGACCACCTCAGTGTGGCCAGCCAGAGGTTTGCCAACCTGCTGCCCAGTCTTTACATCCCAGAGGCGGATAGTTGTGTCTTCAGATCCTGAGGCAATGTGAATTCCATCTGGCGAGAAGACAATGGACTGAACCATATCAGTGTGGCCAACAAGAGGTTTACCAACCTGCTGCCCAGTCTTTACATCCCAGAGGCAGATGGTTTTATCAGTGGATCCTGAAGCAATGTGACTTCCATCTGGTGAGAAGGCAACAGACTTGATGGAATTAGTGTGGCCAACCAGAGGTTCACCAACCTGTTGCCCAGTCTTCACATCCCAGACCCGGATGGTTTCATCAATGGATCCTGAGGCAATGTGAATTCCATTTGGTGAGAAGGCAATAGACTGCACCCAATCAGTGTGGCCAACTAGAGGGTCATCAACCTGCTGCCTAGCCTTTACATCCCAGAGGCAGATGGTTTCATCAATGGATCCTGAGACAATGTGACTTCCATCTGGTGAGAGAAGGCAATAGACCGAACCCAATCAGTGTGGCCAACCAGAGGTTCATCAACCTGCTGCCTAGTCTTTACATCCCAGAGGCAGATGGTTTTGTCATGGGATCCTGAGGCAATGTGACCTCCATCTGGCGAGAAGGCAACAGACATAATGCAATTAGTGTGGCCAACCAGAGGTTCACCGACCTGCTGCCCAGTCGTTATATCCCAGAGGCAGATGGTTTTGTCATAAGATCCTGAGGCAATGTGACTTCCATCTGGCGAGAAGTCCACAGACCAAACCCAATCAGTGTGGCCCACCAGAGCTTTGCCAACCTGCTGCCCAGTCTTCACATCCCAGAGGCAGATGGTTTTGTCATTGGATCCTGAGGCAATATGACTTCCGTCTGGTGAGAATGCAATAGACCGAACCCAGCCTGTGTGGCCAACCAGTGGTTCACCAACCTGTTGCCCAGTCTTCGCGTCCCACAGGCAGATGGTTCTGTCATCGGATCCTGAGGCAATGTGACTTCCATCTGGCAGGAAAGCCACAGACCAAACCCAATCAGTGTGGCCCACCAGAGCTTTGCCAACCTGCTGCCCAGTCTTCACATCCCAGAGGCGGATGGTTGCATCTTCGGATCCTGATGCAATGTGACTTCCATCTGGTGAGAAAGCAACAGACAGCACACCACTAGTGTGGCCAAAAAGAGGTTCTCCAACCTGCTGCCCACTTTTCACATCCCACAGGCCGACTGTTGTGCCAGCTGCAGAGGCAATGTGTTTTCCATCTGCTGAGAAGGCAACGGACCAGACGGGTCTCCCCTGATGTATGATCAAAGTCTCTGATGGTGGCCATACCGTGTCCAGAGATCCAGATGCTTCAATAAGGTTATGGAACTTTGACTTGTATTGTCTGGATATTACTGAATCTTGAGGGGCAAATACAAGCCCAGAGATGTAAACCTGGGGTGCAGACATCATATAGCCTTGACGAAATCGCTTCTCAAACTGGATGTAGTCAAGCAGAACTGTTTGAATCTGAGTTTCTGCTATTCCCTGCAGCCAGGTATTGGTTCTTCAGAGGTTGTTCAAATATGAGGCTCAAACTTACCGTGGTCCATTCAAGAAACTGAGGCAAAATTGTTCCAGGTCCACCTCTTCCTGTCCCCATGCAACTGTGTGCCTCCAGCCAGAACAGAAAGTTATTCTCCAAGAAATATGTAGCACCATATATGATATCCTGAGTTATAAAATAATGTTAGTTCAAATACACAGTTACCATGGCAAGACTTTACTGGATGCATAGAAGGCATTGAGTGAACTTTGCTGGCTACAGGTACAGTATTCTGTAGGTGGTAGCCTGCTGCGAGACATGCATATTGGAGCCCTGGTGAAATACATTCCTCAACTCTTTCAGAAAGTTTCTCAACATCTGAGTTCAATGCAAAGGATGTTTCCAGTCCGCAAATGTTGAATTGAAGTCCACTATTCATGATCTTCAGACATGCTACAGAAAGTTCTTGATGACAATTAGGTCCCAAGTTGACCCAAAATTCATGACTCTGGTCCTTGTCCACGAGAAAATCCCGAAGTGATGTGTGAAGTGGTGATATGGGCACATTCTGTGAGGTTGTGCCACTGAGCAAAGAGCCAAGCCAAGTCAAGACATCATCTGGATCAGATTCATTTTCCTCTGGTAACAAGACAGTTGCAATTTCATGAAGAACCTGCCTGGTTTGAGGTGTCTGTACAGTGAATACCCAGGTCATGACATGCTGAAACACTTGGATGACAGCATCATTCCCTCCCAAATGAATTTCCAGGATAGCACGGTAAGACCCATATAGAGAAGTAATCTGTCCTCCTTGCAATGTTTTGATGAATTGGTTCCGAGCTGAGCTCATCATCGGAGCTGTTAGTTCACGGCACAGTACTGCGGCACATTCAAACACTTTTTGTGCAGCTTTGGCAACATCAACAGCCATATTTTGAAGCTTGGTCCTGTGGAGCTTATTTGTGACAAACTTGTAGATGTCCTCGACAGTTCCGGCTTCATCATCAACATTAATACGAAGAATGCCAGGAACATTTTCGAAAGTGTCCAGAATTGCCCCATGTGAACGATGTGTGAAAAGGAACCGCAGGTCAGTAGGTTCACAGACTAGTTCTTCCAAAATGCAGAATAAGTCCTGCACTTCATCCTTTGGGCATTCATCTAGAGCATCAATGATGAATACCACTGGTTTGCTGCTACTGGCAAGGCTATGTAGTCCTTTGAGCCACAGAACATTCTGTTGATGTACAAGGTCTGTGCTCTCCAAGTCAGATAGCCGGAGTCCATGCAAATAAGCCTGGTATGGGGGATGTAATTCAGCAAGCTCCTTGGCCCAAGTCGGGATCAGCTGTGATGAGGCCCGATTTTGCACCAAGCGGTTGAATGCAAAGAATGGGACCAAGGCAAGATTTTCTGAATGCAGGTCTCTTGCAATTGTATGCACAATTGCAGATTTTCCTGTGCCTGCAGCCCCATAGAGCAGAAGTGTCCTCTCTGCAGGGGACAGAGCCCAGTTTCGTATTCTGGCGAGAAGCTCAACTCGTGTTCCCTGGAGGCATGCCTTTGACGCTCGCACTCCAGCATCCTTTGCATAGTTGAGTTTACTGGTGAGATCTGCAGAACAAGCCACAAGTGTTCCAGTAATTTTAGTTTTACTCACACCAAATTGCTACTGACCTTTAGTCTGGTCCCTGAGGTGTTGCAATCAGTGTATATTGCCCAATAGGTAAAGCCCTAACATACAAACTGAAAGTATAATTCACCGTGGGTCCCTCCGCGCGACCCCCTTGTCCACCAGGAGCCGGGCCATGGCTTTCTCCACCCTGCCCTCCTGTGCCCCCTGGACAGAGTCAATTATGATGTTTAATATATTGATTGTCACACCCGCACCATAGATGTTGAATGTCAAAGGTTGGTCAGGACCGACACGCATGGCCAATCTTTCGGTACCAGGGGTTTGCATCTGGGCCGCCCTGCATTAGCTTCAAGTCAAGCAGACTGCAAGTTTGATGGCAACCTGGAAAGTTTATTGTTTTGCGTTCTGCCTTCTCGTTGGCTTATGAGGCTTGCACAATGTGATATCCTCCAGGGAGTTTCAGCAGCGAGATGAGGGTGGAAGCCAGGGTGCAAGCAATGAGGAAGCAACCGTAAACGTGTACGCCACGCCACGCGGACACCGCATTACGCAAGTCCCTTGTTCCCAATTAGGCTAAAATGTCGTGCAATCTCCGAACTCGGCCCGATTTACTGCATAACCGCGTGGTAGAACGGGATACAATTGCACAGTAAAGCCTAGCAAGTACACAATGTGACCCGAAAACAGAAGGAAAAGGAAAACAACAAAAATATTCCTTTACTCCAAGTAGCATCCATCGAGATACGTATCCACGGCGCATCGTGGAAACACAAACACTCGGCACCTCGATGAAGAATCGATTAGGGACAACTGAAATTCTAGCATTCAGACATCAAAGCTCATCAAGCAAACGAACGGAAATCGCACCCAGGACCGGCAACTTGGTCCATAAAAGATGGAGGCTCATTTTGTGGATCGGGATGATCCTTGACGCGCCAAGTCAAGCAGTCAGTCAAATCCGACAGCAGTCAACGGGACGAAGATATCCAAGGAAGGATCTGCGAGCTTGAAGTTGGAGATATACCACACAGAATACACAGACCTCGAATACAATATCGAGCTGCATGTCGAGTTTGGAGGAGGCTTTATCTGGTGCAGATATTTCCAAGGTATTTATGGTTGACTCGCGAAAGAAAGCTCTGAATGCGATAGATATGTGGGATCTGAATGTGATAAATACGCGGGATCTGAATTCAGGGGTCACATACACCCCTGTCTCAGATCCCACACCGCGTGCACGTGGGATCGTCGAAGGGGACGGGACGCGCACTCGGGTCAACTTCCGCAGGAGCTCGTGCGTGGAGCGATCGAAGCTGGTGCGCGTCGACAAGCGTCGTGGAGAAACGAACACGAACACTCTGCGCCTCGATGAAGAATCGATTATGTGAGGATAAAGCACTGGAATGCACTGGAATCCTAGCATGACCATTCAGACATTGAAGCTCATCAAAAAAAACAGATGGAAATCGCACCCACCGTGACGAAGGCAGCACCGCCGCGGTGGACGAAAATGTCAATGACATGTCGCGAAAGATAACGGCACGCAGGAAACCATGCGCGCCTCCGTCATCGTCCCGTAGCGGCCAAAGTTAGTATTAGGAGTAGTTGACCGAGTCGCGCTCCGGGATTAGGACTATACCTCAAAGACTCAGGCTATGGAAGCGAAAAATGCAAAGCTCGGTGGATGATACAGTATCGAATGCGCAAGAACCGTCGCCGCAGCACGGATAATCAGCTTGCACTGGCACAGAGAGGCTTTGAAGTAGGAAAGAAATTTAAACCGAGTTGGCAGCCGGGAGGCGGGCCAAATTGTCATCGCATGCTGGATCGAGAGACACCGGATTGCATTGTGACGATTAGAGAGACGACCTCGGAAGCTCAGATACGCAGGATAACTGGATTCTGGAATAAGAACGGGATGAGATGGATGAATCATCTCGACGCTACACGTACCTGCAAAGCCCGCCGGCGGCTTCATATGGGAACAATGGCATTCATGAGACATTCAATTTTCAAACGAAGCACCATGATGAAAAGATCGAGCGTCGAGTTGACTAGGCGGCGGGAGACTGGTCACTGGAGTGTTAAAAGAAAGAAACAGGGAGTGAAAACAACGGCCGACGGTGAGAGTGGACTGGAAAATAGACGCGCGGACGTGCCGCTTCGACGCAGTCTCGAAAACGTGGGCTGGGACGGCGAGATGCGCTGCGAGATGCGCTGTGGTCGCTGACTCTGAGTCGCCGTCGGGAGTAACCGCCGAATGCAATGACAGCCGACATCAGCGGATCTGTTATTGAGCACTGCCACACTTCGCTTTTCCGAGTCCACCCCCGCTCTCGCAAGTCGGAGAGGGATGGGAGTATAGGGATCAAAAGTGATGGGGGAGTCCCGCATCAATTCCCACGGGACATTTCGCCGGACGCAAAGACATGCGCGGAAATGACTCCAGCCATAACGGCTCAGGCACCTACCTGGACTGATAGCGCTGTAGACTGAGACATGTATGTACATGTCTCATGCGATGGCCACCGAGAGTAATCTCCCCACCGGAACGGCTTCAGCCAAACCCCTGTAGCGTTGTAACTCCATGCCAATCCCTATGCGCTTGCTTAAAGCGCGCGTTGTTTTGTTGATCTCACTTCAGCCTGACTTTAACCTGTGCCACCACGTCCCCTTGCTCACTGGGTCACCTGCAGTTGTGGTCCCCCGGTATGCAGACGTTCAGCCTTGTGCTAGACGATGCGAGCTTGCTCTGGGTTGGGGTATGCCTGTACTTGTTCATGTCTTGCCCATCAGTTTCATCCAACAAATCATCTTCCTGCCTGAGAGAATTCCTTTGCACACCGTCTCGTCTCCCTCAAACGCGTTCATGGAAGCGTTCCGGTGAGTTTCTACCCTGAGCGCGGTCGCGTTGTGTGGTTGTGTTTTTTCCTCATCACATCACCCTTCATCTGTTGTCTTCCACCATCACGACGCCGCACCGCTCACTTCTCTTAACCACCAACCACCAACTACACAACAAACCGCCCTCCCTGAATCCAGCATGTACACCAACAGAACTGAGAAGAGAAGAGAATGAAGAACAGGGCTCAAAAGTGAGATCTTTTGTGGTTTTTTCTCCCTCCTTTTTTCTTCTTTTTGCTTGTCCCATCGGCACACCTGCGTCGATGGACGCTCCGAGGCGCATTGCGCCAATATGTCTGGTCCCTCCGCACCCCGGATGTCCGGTGCGTGCGGACGTCTGCACGAGCGCGCGCCGGTGTCCGCATGCGGACCGCGTCCACACGTTTGCATCCTTGGCACCACCACCGCATCGGCAGCCCCTCCCATACACCATACCAGGACGCCGCATGCCGAGATGCACGCGGGCAGGTATGTGTGGCAGAGTCACTTTTTTCTTGAAATTGAGTGTGGGCGAATTTGAAATGCATGTCTAGATTTTCTTCTCTTTATTGCTGGTTTTTTCTTCTCTTTGCTTACTTCTTCTCTCTTATAGTGCCTCAAATGTTTGGAGGGCAGGGAGACACCTCAGAGGAAGGGCTAATTAACACGGTACACGGTAAGTTTTGCCTCTCCCCTTTTTGGCGTTCGATTCTTTTCTTTCCTTTCTTGGGACCCACTCCTGCCTGGCCCCCGCGTGCGAACATCTACGGTCAACGTCCGGTGAGGATGGACGAGTGGCCACTTTTGTGCCGTGTCCTTGGGAGGTGCGTATGAAGACGTACGTGCACGGAGGTGCGTGCGGGCATGAGCGTGCGGGGAGTTGTGCGCGGCGATGTGCGTTTGGGGGTTTACGTGCTGGGGGATAAGTGCAGCGAGATTCGCGCGGCGAGACTCATGCCTGGATGTGCGTGCGGGAGAGTACGTGCCCCCATTGAGGGCAGGTACGGGCGTGTGGGTATGGCCCCACAGGGAGGTCCGTGCGGGGATGTGCGTGCGGAGGAGGGCCGCGCGGCGACTTCCGTGTGGGGTCATGAGCACGGGGAAGTGTGCGCAGCGGCGTCCCTGCGGGGATGTGCATGTGTGGATGGACCCGCAGGGATATGCCCGCGCGGGGACGTGCACGGGTGAGGTGCGAGCTTGGATCTGCTCGCACCGACATCCCTGTACAGGGATATTTGTGCGGGGAGGGGCGTGCCGGACGAGCGTGCGGGGATGAGCGGTTGCGGGGACGAGCATGCGGGGAGGTGTGTCCGGCTATGGACGTGTGGAGACGGGTGTGCGCGGAAGTGCATGCAAAGAACTCCGCATGGGTATACACTGGCGGCGCCCTGCGTGTGGGGAAATGTGCCCGGGGATCTACTTGTGGCGATGTCCACGCGGGGAAGTGCAGGCGGGATGTACCACGAACCGTCAGTCACAGACATTGAATCTGTGGACGGTCACCTTGACGGGCCGTGGGCCTTCCCCTTTGCCTTTCGTCGAAAGTGGTCCTGTATTAAAAGGGGGATGCCCCGACACAGCGAGGTCTACGGCGACCCGTGCGGGGAGATCTGTGCGGCGAGATGCATGCGGGCCCGTACATGCAAGGAGGGGTGCGCAGGGACTTGCGTGCGGGGAGTTGCGTGCGGAGAGTTGCGTGCGGAGAGTTGCGTGCGGGGAGTTGCGTGCGGGGAGTTGCGTGCGGGGAGTTGCGTGCGGTGACGTGCGTGCATAGATGGGTGTGCAGGCATGAACGCGCGGGCATGAGCTTGCGGGGAGTTGCATGCTGAGAGTTGCGTGTGGGGAGTTGCGTGCGGTGATGTGCGTGCGGCGATGGGCGTGCAGGGGTTTACGTGCAGGCTGATACGTGCCGCGAGAGACGTGCCTGGATGCGCATACGGGGGAGTACGTGGAGGGCCGATACGGACGTGCGGGCACGGTCCGTGCGTCGAAGTGGGTACGGGACTGTACCTCCCCTGCACCAAAGGAAGTGCTGGCGGGGACGGACGTGCCTCGACGGTCTGTGAGTGAGCGGTCACCTCAACGGACTGGACTGTGGCTTTGCCCCCTTGATTCCTACGGTGATCCGTGCCGGGAGGTAAGTGGTTTATGTCGGTCAATACTACATAATGTTGGGCAAGAATTTTACATGCATGATATATTACATAGAGGTAGCACACTGTGAGATGGACTAAGTATATCAATGTCCAAGGCTTGCATGGAGGCGATAAAAGCAGCCACAAGAGACGGAAGCACAACAGGGCGTGGTTTGCCAGGCAGCACAATTTCAGGCCACATCCATGAAACTTGAGATTTTGTTTGAGGGAGTCATGAGATAGCAGCCATTCTAGGAGCAGTACGGCTGGCGGCAAATTCATAGGAATCAGATGAAGATCAATTAGTGGCTGTGAACTGCGACGTCGAAAAGGACATTATATTATATTGGGACAGGATGTATTAAGCTGTAGAGATTGAGCTAAATGTGAATAGCTGCAGGGTTTTGGCTATATCAATGAGAGTGGAGTGCAGTCCATGCATCAAAATCCCTCCGGGCAATGACACTCAGCAAAAGGACTGGATGGAGATGCGCACAGTGAAACGGCTGGACGGAAAAGTCCCGTGGGAATTGATGGGGGACTCCCGCGGACATTTGATCCCTATACTCTTGACCTTTTGGCAAGTCGCAGTACGGACTCGGGAGTAGCTGCGCGTCGCGTACCATCCCCCTGAAAGTCGAAAAAAAGACACAGTTACCTTTTATGACAAATAATCGACAGACGTACTTGCCTCCTAATCGTGGACGCTAACCGTGGACGCGCCTATACGAAGTCGCGCACGGCCATCTACGCACGATCGATCTAGAGCTCCACTCGCCTCCTCGCGTATCTGCCGCGATACGCCGTTCGCTCGTGAATCGTACTGGCACAGCTGCGGGACTCACTGCGCCGCACCGCTAACCCAACACAAGATTCACCTACTCGCCTCCTCGCACATCCGATTCCGCCGCCCCGTTCACGAGCGTGGGCGCCGCCCCATTCGCCAATCGCGAGCCGTCTGCGTCGCATGGGAGGGAGCACATTCCCGCGTGCCTACGTGCATGCCTGGCCACTCCCCAAATTCGCAAGCTGACAATTTAACAATGAAAGAAGACGACAGGTTTACTCACGTCTTCCGGTTTCTTTAATCACCTCCTCCTCCTCAGTCATCTCCACCCCCCTTCGCGCTGGCGGGAACGTGCACGTCGACATCTGCACTGCGCCCCGGTCGCGGGCAGACCAAACACGAACGCGACCGGGGATGTGCGCGGAGCCGCGATGTAATCGACCGGTCGGCGCGTGCCGAGCTCTCCATCTATGTGTATTCTCCCCACTCACTTCAGAATCACCCCCACTAACGGAAACCTACGACGCAACCTCGTTGCACGCTACACGGCGCCGCCGTGCTTGCGATTCGTGCGTCGGAGATACGGTCCATGCACATCTGCAGCCCGTCGCAGGAAAGTGATTCGTTTGCCCAGCTCAATCACTGCACACGGCGAATTGGGTCAACCACATCGCGTGCGCACGGCTCGAGTCGGGGACAAAGACCCCCGGTGCGTCGATCGCCATCTACACTCTATCCTACACCACAAGCATGCTGACGAAAATTAAGGTAGATTAATTGCCTCGTTCACGCCTCGACTCGCGCTTGCGACCTGCGCGCAGTCCCCTGAACGCGACGCATCAACGCGCCTCGCCGTCGATGCGCACGGCTTGCATCTCGCTCCCGCCGCACGATGGGCAGACGATCCCGCCACACGATTCCCACCTCGATGCCCTCGTACGTCACCCCCGTGAATCCAAAGTCTTCACAAATGACCAAAATCTATAGCCATAGAGACGTACCTTCGCCCTCGCCCTCACGCGCCGGTCCCGTTCCCAATCGATCGCTAACCTCTTGTCGCAGACGGAGCACGCACAAGGTCTGTGGTCCAATCAGCGAGCAGCTGCGTTGCGTAGATTTGCATGACTCACCTGCGCAGATTTGCGTAACTTACCAAGCAACACCGCACGCGCACACGCCGCGATGCTTCCTGCAACGCGCGAGGCACCGAGCGCCGAGGGCGCACCCTTGCGACGCGTAAGTCGAGTCCAGCGGGTGCGGCGCTCGTCTCGCTGTCCGCGGCGTTCGTCTCGCTGTCCACGTCGACGTGGGTGCAGGGCGCGCCCGAACCGCTGCCGTCAAGTTATCTGTACCTGTACGATGTAATCCAACACAATACAATGCCATGCAATGTATCAGCGAGAACGAATACACGTACCCAGATCTTTCAAAGTCAAAGCACGTACCGGTGCCGTTTGGAGGATGCGTGCGTGCGTGTACTGGATAGCGGGTAGTTTAAGTTTACATCAAGTTTTTTAAGAGGTACAAGGGACGGGTCGGCCGCTTCGCGGCCTCCCATCCCTTTATATATGGTCAACAAAGTCATAGGCTGCACTTGGTTGGATTGAACTGAGTTGAGTTTGATATTCACTTCGCTGCGGCGCTGGCAGTGAAGATGAATTGGCTAGAGCCTACAAATAACCCAGAGGCACAACTTCTGACTCCCTTTGTTTCCTGATTGTGTAAACTATTTCAGTCCATTAAGGCTCCTCTCACTTCTCTAAAAAAACAGAGGCACTCAGGAAGTTATGTGCCTCGCCGCTTGCTCGCCGCGGCCACCTTTGGTTTCATGCGGTGAGAGCCATCTGTCAATGTTAGCGCCAGGGCAGTGTCTGTCAAAGTTTGTTAGAAGGGTGACGTCAGGTGCCGAGGATGCGGAATGATGATCACTTGTGGGCCACGAGAAAGAATCTGGAAGATAGGCGACGATCAAGGGCGGAGAACGGCCGCGCTCAACGGCATCAGCGGAGCTTAAAAAGCTAATTTCATAAAGGCGCAGACGGGGTAATATCGGATCACGAGAGGGTCAACTGACCAGCGGAGATTGAAAAGGCTTCAGACGGACGGACAGACAGCTTAATTTTATAAAGAGGGTAACTCTGATTGAAGGAACGAAGGAAGGAGACAGTTGTCGGTAAAGCGAGAGGAAGAAACAAACAAGACTTGCCCGAGTTCTCGTGTGGGCTGTCGGGTTCGAGAGTGTTGTCTGGGTGTGAGAAACGAAACGAGCCGGGAATTCGAATCGAAGGGAGGACTTAGGAATTCCAAGGGGAACGAAAAGCTTACCTTATATTGCTTTGGCGGAATTCTGAGGGCAGATTGTGGCTGTATGGGTTCGGAGAGATCGGGTGGGTGGGTCGCCATACGGTTTCGAGCTCCCGACTTTTTCCTGCAGGGAGCGGGCGGTACCTACTACTACCCGCTCAAGTGCATCAAAAAAAAGTTAAGAAAAAAAATCTGAAAAAATTTGGGGAGGTAGCGATGCGCAGAGCCACAATTCTGCCCTCAGAATTCCGCCGAAAAAATAGAGGGTCATAGGTCGTAGCATACACATTGTGCTCAAGGTGGGAATAGGGAAAGTGCCGCTGTGCCTATGTAAGTGCCGCAGACTTGTCGCTGCAAAAAATCAATAAGAGATCACCAAGGGGTTCAGTAAAGTCGGGGACGTGATTCTGGCTGTGCAGATGGGAGCGAATCAGGCAAAGGCGGTCGTGGTCGTGGCAGAGGAATAGTAATCACTGTATGTCCGTCAGACTGTAAAATTAATACGCAGTACAAGGTAGGACGAGCGGGTCAACTGTGCACAATCATCGTGACAATACCAATTCGATCGCCGTTAGACCTGTGTCGAGGATAATCAGTTCAAAAGTCTGAAGAGCCGTTCATTTCTTACTATCGCGTTCTTGGCCATCTGAGTGGTTGGAACCCCCCTGGGAATGGGCGCATAAGGGACAGGCGCATGAGGAGTCTTGATCTGGGGACCTGCATCGAGCATAATCAATTTCAACATCTGAGAGGTCGTTCATTTCTCACCGAGATCTTCAGCCAAGATCTGGGCTCCTTTCTCCCCGACGAGGAGCGCCGAACTATAAGTGTTGGTGCCCAAGTTTTCGGGACAGATGCTCAAGTCAATGCACTTGAGGTTCTTGGTGCCTGGACTCCGGTTAAGAAAGTGAAACCAACGAAAGGGAGGCAATCACCAAAGACATTGAGGCGCCCATCAACAACGCCCCCTTCCTCTCTCGGCTTCATGGCTTTCACACTTCGTTCAGCGATGGAAGAAGAAATTTTGGTAAGCCACTCACCGCATGTTTCCAAGCTGTGCCAGGTGGTCTCAACGTGGTCCGCGATCCACTCGTCGATGGCCTTGTCGTCTTCCTCGCTGTACTTGATGTCCTTGTGAACCTTGCTGGCGTCGTAGATCTCCCCCGGCCCATGGAGGAGTTGTGAGACGACGGTCAAATTTGCAAGCACTTGCCGACGGACTTGTGCCAGGTACCCTTTAAATTATTCATTAATTGGACGCTTGCTCAGGCTATCAATGACGTACCATATGAATTCCGACAGTGAATGCGTTCGGGAGAATGCCCTTGGCGGTCTGGATGTCAATGTCTTTTGCCGCGGCGGGGGATGCTGGGTGGAAGCGTGGGTGGTGGGAAGTGAGCTCGCCTCGGAACGCTGTCGGTGAAGTAAGATTTATCGTGAGCAGACGTCGAGGCCTGGAAAAATGTAATTACATACCATCCATCCTCCTCGCCACCTCACGAGTCTTCTTGTAGCTCCAGCGAATGGGTGCAAAGTCGGCCTTGTTGTTCATGAATCCGCTGTCGAACACGGGCTCGACGTAAGGACTGCTGCTGCGAATGTGGATCTAGATAATTTATGAGTTGTGTGCCTCACGAGTAAATGAGGAACAAAGCGAACTCGACCGCGTGAGGCCGGGTACTCGAGGCACTGGAACCTGTAATTTCGTTGAAGAGAACTCGACCCGAAGAGGAGGACATACATCGTGATGTACTTCCCGGGAGGAAGAAGAGTGTGGTCTGCGTAGGCTACAAAGATATGTTAATTTGCGTGTATTCAAGCCATGATGGCCGTACCTCCGGAAACAATAGCTCCGAACCTAAATACGCTGGTGACAAACAAAGGGTAACTCCGCAAACTTACATCACCGGCTTGTCAGGTTACAGAAGCAGTGTCAATGGCTACTGAGAGAAAACGACATTGCGAGGCGACAAACCTTGTCCTTGAAGTAAGTGTCCCAGAGCTGATTGAATTCTGGTCCCATCTCCTTTAGTTCTGCTTCTGTTGGTCGGATCTGCGGGATGATATTATTGAAGCGAACTGGTGTTGGCGATTCGTAAGGAGTGCACCTTAAATCCAGCATCGATGGCATTCGAGGAAAGGCGCGCTTTCTGGATTCTCTAGTGAGCGAAAGGTATGGCATTTTCATGCATGAAATACCTCGGGGGAGACCTCCCACTCCTGGAACAGCTCCTTCTGCACTTCCTTATCGCCACGGAGGAAGTCGTCGGAAGTTGGGCTCTCGTTCGAAACACGGAAGACTATTCTACGGTTCAAGAGCAGAAAGTTTAAGGGGATTAGGGCACTCACTCGAAATGGTCGTGTAATGACTGAAGAAGAAGGGTGAGCAAAGGGGATTCTCGGTACCCACGCAACATACTCTTGGTATTTTTCGCCAACTCCCGGAAGGTCACTGACCACCTAGGAGGGCGATATGAGACCCCCGGACCCCGCATACAGGACGAACCCGAACCTTGATGTTCATTTTCTGCAACCGCTCAGCGTTGCCTACCCCAGACCGCTCGAGAATCTGAGGCGTGCCGAGTGTCCCGCTGCTGACGACAACACACTTGCGTGCTTTGACGATGGTCTCCATGATCTGGCCAGCGTGGCCACGGTTGCGCGCAGGAACATACGCGACATCGATGGCCTTATCACCTTCGAAGATAACACGAGAGACGCGAGCGTTGGTTCGCAAGAAAAGATTAGTTTGCACATCCATCACACTGTGGACGTAGGCAGTAGCCGCGTCGCTACGCCTTCCAGTATCCCTGTTGATATATTTTGCCCAGATTTCGGACGCATGCGAGGTGTTGAGATCTGACAAAGGAATGAACCCCAACCATGGTCTATGGGGCTCCAGAGGTACCTTGAATGTCGTCTGCGCAGTTACGAAGTTAGAGCGCGTCTCGAGCCCGCACAAGGAACTTAATACATACCGCTGAACGGAACTCCAAGGGCATCTGAGGCGCGCAAGAAGTCCTGAGCTGAGAAAGCGATTAAAAGTAAGCAGGGTCCCGTCATCCCGGAAAGCACCAACCCAACGCTGTGATCGTCCCACCATTTGAGATGGCAATCGGTCCATCGTATCCATGGGTATTACTGGTGCTGGGTTTCTGAAAAAAAAAGCAGTTGAAGAAGCTATCGCTTATGAGGGGAAACCCTCGGACCTGGTAGTTCTCCAGCTATTTTCAGGGCGTGAGTTTTGTGAGCGGAAGGTCAGAGAAGATCGCGTACTCTCTTCATCAAGGGAAGGAGGTCTGATCGAAGAGCCTCACAATCAAATCAATTATTTTCTAAGCAGCACAACGCACCTTTAGCAGTCCAGCCTTCGGTTTTGAAGTCATCTAAATGTTGTGTTCGCATTTGAAGCTGCTTTTTTATGCAATCGAATGACCTACCCCAGTCAGACGCCGATGCCTGGAGGAGTGTCAGGACGCATTCGGAATGGCATTAAGCAATTGGACTTACGCGAGTGTACATCTTTTCAATTGGGCAGAGCTCAGTCAGTTCCAGACCACAGCGACGGTGAGAATCACCTGAAAGTTAACGCTAATATCATATTAGGCCGTGGTACGAAATGCAGGAAGAATTTAAAGAGAGTCACCTGCTTCCACCACCTTGAACAGGCGAATAGTTGAATGACGGAAGAATTTTCGAAGATGTGTTCGTCACCCAGAATGTTGGCACATCTGACAACCATTGAGCTTCGTGACGATCTTTAACGTGGCACTCTTAGACTCACGGAACAATGCTCCTCCTCCCACGCAAATGGGAGGATGGCACCGTGTCGGTGTAGAACGTCGCCTTGTCGTTGCTGTAGTCAACTATTAGAAAGTGTTGCGAGCCGTAAATGAAACAGAATGCCTACATTCCATCGTTCTGCATGTTCCTCACGTAGATACCGGGCCTGTGGAGGGTGAATGGGCCGGAATACATTCCAAGAGGGATAACACTTGCCTGTAGACCTATATGTCGGACCTTCAATTGAAGAAGCCTCAGAGTATTCACGAACAACACATACCCAGGGGTCGTCCCTGTTGTTAGCGCCCCCTGTGTGATGTTGAATGAGATCAAACACGAGCGAGCCGACGTTCAGATCCACCTTCAATGAGCATAACCTTCAGGGTCGGATCGGCGTATGCAAGGCGTCCAGCGACGACACATCCTACAACAAGTCAAACAGTCAAAATTGGTCAGGGTGGTTCAACTACCTGCTGGACCGCCTCCTGCAACGATAATATCGACTTCTTGAGGGTGAACCATGGTGCTGTTATTCACGGCGAAGGGAAGGCGGATAGGTCGTCCGTGGGGCACTACGATACGCATCTGGCCCTTTATATGCACGCGAATCACAACCGGAATCCAATCCATGGCCCGCGGGGAGCGGAGGAGAGTAGCGTCTTCGCGATTCGCAATCCAGTCGCCTCAGAAGCAAGAGCAAGATGCGATGGCGAGGTCAGAAGATTAAGGCTCGTGCCAAGGCTTTCCTCGGGTCGCATTATAAGCGGGGAATTTGCACTGCGCATGCCAATGAAACGGAGTATCTCTGCAGGAGATGGGGAGGAGATTTGGTTGAAGTCGGCCTCCAAGCAGTCGTACGATTTCCAGATACTGCGCGGAGAATCCTGCTCTTCCTAATGAAGGTCCCGAAGAACCTACCGCCTTCGATCCCTCCCGGAGCTTGGGGTTTCGATGAAGTTCGCAGTCCTGATGGAGCAAGCTTGAGCTGTTTGCCGCGGGATTCAGAGGGGCTGGGCTCATCAAAGGCTCAGTGGACCTCCTTGAGCCGAGAGTCACCGTCGAGAAGGCTCTTGAAGCCTGAGTCTAAAGATCGAGAGCCAAAACCCGAGAATGATTTGGTGCGTCATCAAGAAGAAGTAGATGCGAGAAAACCTCTGGTGGATCGAATAGTCCTAAGTCGAGTGCAAGGCGTGGAGTCCGTGGGGTGTAAGACGGGACACCTCTTGATATATTCATATTGTTGACTCGAGCACACCGCGTCGTTCCCGACTTCGTGATAGTACAGTGGACTGTATATCCTATGACGAAGAATGAGGGGCCCCGGGTAAGCAGCTGCAGAATCAGATGGGAGGCGGCGCTGTACGAGAGAGGCTATGTATCTGATCATCCGATGTGGGCCCACATTGGATCTTATTTTGGGGACCTAGTGCAGTCAATAACCGCTTATTTGAGGGCCAAATCCGGTCCCGTATAACCTTTGATGCACGATGTGGGTTTTTGATGGACAATGTGGCCTAGTGTACTGGATTTTTTCGTTCAATTCGACAGTCACGTATGGCATTTCAAATGTCACATTATTCATTTTGGGATTTTTTTTTTGAGAGGTGAATTTTTTTTTGGCCAAGTCTCAAATCACCTTTATACTACATACCTACATACTAGGGGAGTACAGTATGCTCAATCTCACAGGAATTGAGTGTCAAGTGCGTGGATCAGGCTCAGAAAGTAACTTCGGCCCAAATGGCCGACCGGCTGACTGTGCACAGCCACTCGGTCCTGTCCGGAACCCAACAGAAACTTTTGTTGATGAACGGTGGTCTCTTGGGGGCTGGTATTCTGCACAGTTGAGGTGAGGTACAGCAAATTTATTCCTGGAAAGTCTTGATATTTGTGATCCTCTTGTTGTTGAGGAACACTTTGATGTCCTGCTATGTCATGAATGAGCTTCCAAAGACTGGTGGTGTCCTTGAATTTGGAAGGATTCATTGTTTTGCCCAAACATGAGATCCAGAGTAACAGGAGGCAGATGAAGCCTAAGCCCAAATTAAAGCTCCAACCTTTTATTTTTCGTGTACGGAAATCTGTACAATAAACGAAAACGGTTACAAAACCGTTTAAAACAGTTTAAAACAGTTTATACAAGGTTTTCTGCAGGGAAGGTGCAAAAGTGCTATCAGTTAGATGATTGGGAGCAAAAAAAATAGACCATACCAGAATCATAGTTCATTTACTGTCCATTCCAGTTTAATTACGCCCAGTGCTGCGCATTCAGGTTGGGTTGCGGCGGAAACAAACCAGCCGGATATAAGTCGTTGGTGTAATTTTGATTGCCGTTGCAGTCATTACACATTTCCTTCATGATGGTGTGTGGCAATTTCAGTCAAAGATACATGAGGGAGACTGCACAATAGTTTTGGTGATTGTTGAGCAGCAAGCAGCACAACAAGATCAATCCTGAGCATTGATCACGCCAACAATTACTATATCCGGAATGAATCCCGTCATTCTGGGTTGGTTCCGGCACACCGTGACCAGGATCTCATTGGATGATTTGAGGTAGCATGAGAAATCGGCAAGGGATTTGTAGCTGATAGAAATTGTGAAATTTCATCAGTGAGTGGAACAGATTTGTCTAACCGTTTAAACCGTTTAAAAAGGGTTTAAAAATCGTTTGAGCCGAACTGTACACGAAAACGGTTATAAACATTTTAAAACCGTGTATAAATGTTTATACACGAAAAAGGTTGGACTCTTAGCCCAAATCTGATACGATAGGAGCGTCAATGTCACACCCCGTGTGCTGTGACAGTGACACTCCTATCTTATTGGATTTCTGACACTTACAGAAATGCCCAAGTTTAGTATTGAGGATGATGTATACCCTCAAGTACTAAAACACATACTCTTAGCTGCTATTATCAGCCTTAAGGTCTGCAGTTGTTGATATATGTACCACCAAAAATAAAAATAAAAATAAAAAAAAGCCACAGTGTCTCATATTTATCCATGGGTGTTAATATGGATCTCTGGTCCTCCCTCCTACTTGCATCTACCTGCCTAAGCAGGGCAGTTGAGAGGGTGTTGAGTTGAGAGCAAAAGAGGTTTCAGACAGGACCAAGTGGCTGTGCAAGGTCAGCCGGTTAGGCCGAAGTTGCTTTCTGAGCCTAATCCATGCACTTGACACTCAATTCTTCTGAGATGGAGCACACCATAGTCCTCTAGTATGTAGGTATGTAGTATAAAGGTGATCTGAGACTTGGCCAAAAAAAAATTTCATGTCCCAAAATGAATAATGTGACGTTTGAAATGCCATAGTCACGTGTCACCCTGCCTTTTGTCGAATTGGTTTAACTGTCACGAAAATAGCGGTAAAATCATGATAAATTCAATAATAAATTTGTATATCTTTCAGTGCCTTCAGAAGCCCCAAAACTAACAAATCCTTGAGCTCACCTGGTGTTTTTCCGCGCCAAACGGCTGTTTTCTCGCTGAAATCAGGCCAGGACAAGAAAAAGCAAGAAAATTATGAGGGTAGGTGTAAGATGAATGATATATTTCAGAGATGTTCTAGCATGCTTGGTTAATGAAGTGGCATTGATCCTGCCGGATGTTGAAATTTTTCGACCTGTCACGCTCAGTTAGAGGGTCTATCGAGATGTCGAATAGCTCAAACAGGTCACGCGTCACACCCCATGTCAATTTGAACGAAAAATACAGTATTCCGTCTCCAATAAATTTCCCGTTTACTACTTGTTAGAATTACCTTAATAATTTGTCCTATGCCCTTGAATCTATTCTTATCTGAAAGTAGGGTTGAATCTATACCTGATTCCGGTCATGCATTTTTCTCACGGTCAGTTCCTATGGCGCTAGAGCCAATCCAAAAGGAGGCAGGTCTTTACGACTTGCGGGATCGTAGGTGATTTCCAATGTGTGGTAGGCCAAGGGGTAGGCCCGCTTGAAGCCGACTGTGCTGCGCTCAGTAATGCAGTTGTCGCCGCCTTCGAGGCTGCTGGGGGTAAGTCTTATCTTTTTTCGCCCTCATGATGCATGTTATTGACTCCCAGCATTAATTCAGATTCCGGCGTCTTCACGGTAGCTCATTTCGTCCAAGAGCTTTCTCTGAGGACGTGTTTGTGGGCATGAATCAACGAGAACCCTGTCTCAGGTGGCGCCGTTTTGCAGGAATGCTACAGCACATTGGTGCGTATCTCTCTATTCCTTCGACGCAGAATACCGGATCCCCGCAGTAGACCGGGTTCCTTGCAGTTGATCTCAATGATTGCATAGTTGAGGGAGACACTGGCGGCTATATCATCCCAGAAACTCTCAATGTGGGTTTTGATCCCCATGGACCTTTGAGTGCGCCTAGCTCTCAGCCAACATCGAGAACATTACGCTAATTATGGTCTGCACACAGAATTCCCCACTCGTGATAACCATTTTCTCGCCACCCTGGAGATTGTGTCCCAAGAAAATTATCGACAACGGTGCTTGATATTCGGGATGTTGTACATGAAATACCATGCAGTAGCCTTTTTTTTTGTTTCAACCTTTTCTTCCTTTCCAGTTTGCCTCGGAATCGGAATAGAAATTGCATAAGCCATCTGTACTCTCTCCCGCCGTATGAAAAAGCCGCCGTAGCACCGGGTCCCCTGGCAGCGCCTCGACGCGTCGCAGGTTAAACGCGACCAGGTGCACGAGGGCCAAATGGGTGCTAACGACGTGTGCTCGGAACTCGGACTAAAAGCTAACGGAGGGTACTTAATTTATGAAACAATAAATATCCAACATTCTGATAGAAGCTCAAAGTTCTCTATTGACCCATACAATGACTTCTCGCTGGTACGAAAGCAAATTCCCGAGGGAATTTTAGTGGCGTTGAGTTGGAGTCACCTAAACGAGGTACGAGTTCCAGTTGTTGAAGCGTCTGTCTAGGAGAGACACTAGGAATCATCACATCGGTAGGCGATGGATGACCCCAGACGCCGAACCGAAGCGCTCAGAAACCAGATCGGCAGACGATTCTTCCAAAGCAACGAATTGGTTATAAGTATTCGTGATGTATTGAGGAATATCCAATTTGACTCGAAAGCAGCGGTAAGCAATTTGTTGAAAACAGGAGATCCGACGCCAGCTAACAGGAAAGATATCAGAGTGGCACGGTCATTCAAAATTGTGCAACTTACTAAGTGCATCCCATCCTTTCGTTGCATCAAACGCAACCTACAACGATTTTCCATTGCAGATCAGACGAGGCTCCCTAAAACCCGACACAGCGACACACTTATGAAATCCGACACGCTGCGGCAAATGCGACACACCGTGTTAATATCTCACAAAACCCTGCACTCTCTCAGAAATTCTTTCGTACTTGGTTCGACTTACTTCCAGCTCGCGGATCGCGATCCTCATGGTGATGGGATCATAAACTTAGCTTTTTTACATGGTTCACTCCTTGCTCATACGCACCGAAATCGCGCAGAGTAGCCTTATTACGACTGTTCAATTTGATTACTAACCCGCGGCGTAGACGCGATGAATATGGCCAAATTTTCATATTGAATGGCAACTGGATATTACAACTTGAAAGGGACATACTACATGCAATATGCAAGAGATGCATAATCGGCCGCAGTTATCGCCACCCCCGCGTATGGTGATAAAAATGTACCTCCGGACCGTCCTTGCAATCACCGCCTCGTGCGGCACTTCTCTTTCCCTCTGGCGCGCTTCAAACGGCAGCCTTAACGGTTAAGACCATCCGCAGAGCGCTCCGTGCCGCCGCCTAATCCGTATGCGTCGCCCCCGTCGCCCTCCCAAGTGCTTTCGAATAACGATGAGAAGGGGCACGCCGAGACGACGCTGGCTACCCATTCCTACAGACTCGGAGTCCGCATGCGTTGCTATTGTTGCAAGGCGCCGTGTGTTGCTTGACGGCAGCAACGCTCTTCGGGCTAGCACCAGGTACATGCGGGGAAAGCGACCTGGACACAAAAGGATGGACGTACCGTGGGTCCCCGAAATGGCTGCTCGATGACAACGTACTGCGGGTTTGGTCGGGCGCTAGTGCATCGCAGATGGTGGTGGGAGAGAGGAAGAGCGCGAGTCACACCGTGACACAGGGTTCAACCACCTTTCCAAAACAAACTGTGTCGGGTTTGCTGAAAGCCGTGTCGTATTTGTTGAAAGCCAACACAAATGTGTCAGCTTTTGTGAGATATTACGTTCGTGTGTCGGATTTTCTACCGTGTGTCGGATTTTCTGCCATGTGTCGGAATTACAAGGCGTGTCGCTGTGTCGGCGTTGGTATATCCTCGATCAGACAGAGTGGTCCAAATGAGTGAAGAGCTCACCGATGATCTGGGGCACTCCAAGCCAGAGTTGTGGCCTTCGGTAATATCCGTAAATGCCTCTGAATGTGCATAAAGCCAAGGGTTCATAAAGCCTACAACGGGCTTGCCGGCGGCTAGCAGCCGATCGTTTATCAGAGCGATTATTGACGCAAAAATCGGGGACGAGAAACTCGTTCCTCCCGTGGCGAAAGTGGCGCCTGAAAACACGAAATCCAAGCCCCATCCTTGAAAAGCGATGTCGGGGTACCCTCGCCCTGATTTATTGAACGTCCCTGCAAAATCCAGGGGAATGGTTTTCAGGAAATTGTCCACCACCTGGGTTTGGTACCAGGGTCTTGGAAACAGATCTGAGAACCCGCCACCTGTCAGGTTAGTAGCCACCTCCGGGTTGAATCCCTGAGTAGCGCCGACAGCGGTAACGTAGGGACAGGAAGCAGGAAAGACGGGGATGAAAATGTTGCTCTCGCACACGCCAGGAATGCTGCTATTATCGTGACTGCCACGGACACCGCCCTATAAGCATACCAATACGCTCAGCTGAGTCAAGTTAATATCAAGACCAGGCTGACTCACATCTCCTGAGGCAAACAGCACAGAAATTCCCCGTGCACCTAGGGCCATGTAACTGTCACAAATTTTCCTGAAAAATATTCACTGAACGGGCAGCTTCCTGGCCGCATGAAACACTGACCTTGCAATGGAGCTTTCCAATTGTTTCTCCATGGGTGCATACGAGGTTGTCACTACAGACGGCGGGTTATCAACTCCATCAAGAAAAATGTTTGTGTCCAATAGGGCGGTCGCGAAATCCGAGAAATTACTGTCTGGGGGTCCGCCAACGGAGCGGAACTCAGCGGGCACTCCCGTTGCGAGGCCTATCAATTATAATTCAGTAACTGTAAAACACCGCTGAGGACTTGGCAAACGTGCCGACTGTATATTCGACGTCAACATCTGCTTCCAACACAACAACGGGAGGGATATCCTCGGGCTCTTGATTCGTTGCATTGTCAATAGTTATCAGGTCGAATGTTGTATTCTGAGGTATATCGGGTCGGAACTGTTCGAGGAACGTCTGCGAACCGGACAGTTATTAGGTGCAACTCCACGGTCCATGCAGAGGAACAAACAGAGAGATCCGTTCGGTTTGGTGATACGCCTAAGTATCCAGTCACAAGAATCTTGTTATTTTTCTGAGTCGCCGGAGCTGAAGGGATTTCATAGATGTTTTGCAAGCAAGTTGGGGTTACGATGCCGTCAGGGTTGCTCGAGTTGCAGGACGCAACCGGCTCGGTGCGTTTCTCGGAACTGGGGTGATAGAAAGGGAGCTTGGCAAAACCCAGGTTGCGGCTGGCGAATGACGTGCTGGGGTGGACTACGTCGACGTGGCCAATTAGCTCAGAAGGTAGCGAGATCGTCAGGGTGCGCGTGATAGGCTCCGTGAGCGATGCGTGCGAGAACTTCTCGAACTGCGCGCCAAACAGGTGGTTGGCCTGGGAGACCGTCAGAGCCAGAGAGAACCAATCACCGTTCGGCGAGATAACCGTGGACTGCAAATCATTCGCAGCCGCAAAGGAATTGAAAGCTGAAACCGTTTCATTTGACGGCTGGACGAAAGACTTGACCTACAGACTTTAGAATCAGTGAATCGGAGAATTCAAGAAATGTATAGTCACCTCATCCTTCGAAAGCCACTGTCTGAAGTCTGAGCTCCCGGGAGTGGAGATGGAGACTAGCTTTTCCTGCAGCCCACTGATATTGTTGGGTGTCAGGCCAAATCTCAGAGGCAACACGTCTGTGACGGGAGCCGCGCCTTGGCTGAAGAATCCGTCAGGGGGGTTTCTGCGGCTTTCGTGTAGAACCAGGCTGCAGGAAACAGCTGATATGATCGTGAAGAAATTCGCGAGCTTGAGGAAAGGCATTGGGACGAGTTCTGAGGCCAAGTTGTTGGTTTTTAAACGCTACCCAAGTTTCCAATGGGGAAGTAACAGCTACCATGCATTTACGCCTATCACACAATCGAGATTTCCGATGCGCAAGAAGAGTCGGAGGGAGCCAGCGACCGAGATGATAAATAGCATTATGAGAGAAGGTCAGTGTGGCCGGTGGAGCCTCGGTCGCAGTGCACAATTAGATGCAACTCTCAAACAGATGCTAGAACTGAGGTCCCACACGCTCGGTCAGGCGCGTGTCAATTCAAGAACCAGCGGGTAATCACTGAATGCCTAGAGGTTTGAAATATTTAATTGAAGCTCAAGATTGGGGGAATCTCGTATAAATGAGTTGTCGTCGATGGCGGATAGAAGATAACTTCTCCGCCGTTAAGATGAAGCGCACCGAAACGGTATGTATTCGCGTCAGCCCATTCTGCGTGACTTCTCTAATCAACATCTGAAACTATGTGATATGGGAAAATCGCCCCGCAATGGAGAATATGCCACAGCTTGGCAAGGCCCCGGGTAGGAACTGCGGCGCAGTTTCTTCCATGTTGATCTCGCGAGTCATATTATGAGCGAGGTAACTTTTCCCCCGTGGTAGGTCTCGGACTGATAAAATCACCGCAAGGGTTCAGCCCCAAACGACCGCCTCAGAAGCGGCGCGATGCATGCGTGCCACACCGCCTAAGAGGAATAAAAGGTCCGCACAAAGATGGTGAGAACACATACAAAGTCCACGCTGGCGCCTCGCCCCACCAACACCGCCCCGACGGCGATATACACTCTAGACCCCAAATGAACGCGGGTAAAATGCGCGCTAGGTATCCACTTTGCACACCGCGGGCGCAATAAGGTCTCTGTGGGAAATCGAGCGAGAAAAAATATTAGGTCCGCGAGGCATCTCCCCCGTGCCAAAATCCCCACGCCAAAATCAGCGTCACGCCTCAACGACCGCGGGCGAGCGCGAACGTTGAATCCAGGATTTACCTCCGGGAAGAAAAGGCGTATCAGACGACAGATGGAGGAGGTCAAATGGAAAACAGGTGGGCGGGCGCAAAAATATTTCACAATGTAATAAAAATTTGTGGGGGAGGGACCCCAGAAATCGAGGGGAGAGATTAAAGATGGAGGAGAGGGAGTGGGAGATAGGGTGAGGGAGTATGCGTGATGACCGGAGAAGATAATGACAGATGAAGGAAATCGAATAACGGTGCGAAAAGAAGACGCAAGTAAGACATGAGAGCCCAAAAATCAGTAGCGCCAAGTCGCGCGTCCCGGATGCCAAAAGCGGCGCACAGGCGAGGGAACGAGGGGTCGACGCGGAAATTCCACATGGAGACCTGTGTCCAAGGAGGAAACTCGATGCGCCTGCATGGGGAAGAGCGCAGGACACGCAAAGACAGCCGATACGCCGCGGCCAGGGCAAAAGCGGACGCCGCGTCTCTGCCCGTGAGCGACACCCAGCGCCATCGAAAGAGCGCAAGCGCACGACGTGGGTTCCCTCAGATGCCTTCCGCACAAGCCTCCGCCTCCTCGAGCAGTCCGACCTCTGCCAGGAACCTGTGCGCGAAGAACAGCCGTAAGTGCCTCAGAGCACAGGGATGCGTCGAGCTGCGGGACACGAAGGACAGGGTGCGTCTGCGCCGTTGATCGATTTCCCGAGAAGCCAATACTCAGCATGAGTGGGCGAGATAACGGCCAGACTCGCACAAGTTGGGCAAGGTAAAGGTGGAGGATCCCAAAACCCGGTCGCAAAACCCAAAAGCCTCATCGCGGCAAGGGAAAAAAAAATGAAGAGACAAGACAGGCGGCGGAACGAGCATTTAAGGGCGCGCAGAAGCCAAGGGAGGGCAAGCCCCGCACCGACGACAAGATGGCGGACACGCAGGTTCGCCCTAGCAAAGACACGCACGGCTTGGGTCGTGAGCGCCGAGGGCGCTGACAGCAAAGACGATGGGGAAATGCCCCACACTCCTAGCCCTGGGAGTATGGGGCACAGAGAACTGACCCGCCACAGCAAGCGAGAAAGCGTCCCGTTTACGCAATACACGCAAATCACCCCAATAAACGAGGCACACGGGCTGCGGTGATCCACGCCAGCCCAAGGAGGAGTATGGAGGCACGCTCGCGTTATTAACATGTAAGATAACCTCACAAAAAGTGGCGCTGTAGGGCCGTTGGTGGTGTCGGCGTTTGGATTGCTGGGTTGAGCATCGGTGGTATGCCCTAGGGCGTACATCAGGAAAAAATGTGCAGGCTATCGAGCCCTATATAGCTGTGATAGCTCGGATAGCAGATTAGTTATGTCCCCGATCTGATGCCTCACTAAGTCACTTATTGAATTTCACTTAGCCTGCCAAAGTTAACTTGGGCTAACTTATGGCAGGCTAAGTGCGATTCGCAAGGGAAAGTGCAAGTTTTTGATGTCATCTGATGGCATAAGTAAACTTGTGTAATGGCACTTGGCTCATAAGTGAGCTTAAGTACCATTAAGTTGTGACAAGTAAACTTAAGTTAAGGCAAGTAAACACAAGTTTCCAGTCCCAACAGCATAAATCAGGCTTCATTATTGTTTTGAACCGGTCTTCGTGTCGTGGGAACAGTCGTGATGTGTTGGGAACTTCCTCGGAGGTCCCACAATATGGCGGAGATGGATTGATATAAGTGAGCTGAGATACTATCCAAAGGGTTTTCGCCTTGAATGCAATGATTTCTGTAATCCCAGGCTGTCTGTAGAACCTTGCTCCACTCATACCGGTGTCACCCGTTCCTTGGATATTGATGGAATGCTGAATTTTTAGTTTTGAGATGAAACCACAGCATACAATGCCACAGAGGTTTATATGATTCACCCTCGATACACTCGGGTCACGTTTCTCAAATATCTATGATGCCTTGAACAAGATTTCCCCCTGATACAGACTTCACCCCGGTTGGTTGAAGTATGGGATTTTTTAAATTGTGACGGAACATGGTCATGTCCCGCCAAAACCACTACAGAGATTTCCAATGGTATGATCTACACCACTCCTGCTGTGTCATGTGATATCCTTGGTACTGAAGTATGCTAAGAAGATGCAACCATACCTCTATCTGCTGAATTGTTTCCAATTCAACACCTTTGCATACCTGATTCTCAGTGTAAAAGTGGGTATACTCAGAAGGCATACCAAGTGCGGTAGAATACGAGAGACCAATGGAAACGGTTATGAAAAGAGCGAGAAACACTTGTTTGTCCGAGCTGTAGATGTGTCCGAGATGATCTAGAGGGGTAATGAGACATAATGCATATCACAGTACAGTATTGACAAGCCTCAAGCAACTTACAGAGCTTAGAACCTTTATTTGGAATACCACTTCGAGTCGGGCACAACCAAGTTCACGTAAGTGAAGTGAGCCAAGTGTGGGAAAAGATCAGTAAAGTACGGCCGCTTAAGTTTGGGTGGTAAGTGAACTTACCAAGTTAGGAAATAAGTTCCTTTTTGTGGACTCCGATCTGTAGGATCTACAAGCGCTTGGGGGACCGCTCCGCGGTCCCCCTCCCCCTTCATTCAGAAATCTGTTAAAAAAAGTAGGCGAAAACCATCCTTAAAAGCATAGGCAAGCTGCAAGAGGCTTAAATTAGGCTTCAACGGTGAGCGCAAAGCGGAGTTTGGCAATGTGTACACTTTTATAGGCACGCGCACGCTTAAAGTTGATCATGGGACCCCGAGGAAGAGCTCTTGGCCGCGGCGAACCAAAGAAGCTGTCTGAGTTGGACCTATGACTCATGTTAAATTGACAGAGAAGTGATTGCGGCATTTGGCGGGCCGGCAGGTGGTGCCGAGTGATCGCCAACATTCGAGCCGAACCACGAATCAGTCATTTTAAACTCGGTCTGACATGCAAAGGTCCCATATTTCTGAACCATTGGAGCTTGATGTTGATGACATACTGTGGCCTAGCTGTGAAATTGATAAACTAAGTTTGAATGACTTTTGCACAGCGTGGGAACAAATTATCCCAGAGCGGACTTTAAAGGCTTCAGACACACGCGATTTTATAAAGAGGAAGATAGCTTGGCGCGGCTCCTACGTAGATCTATTTTAGCGGTTGATAGCCGCGTGCCATTGCTAAATTAGCACTCCATAGTAGTCGATAGCACTTTGTGTCTAAGGCACTATGTGGGCTACCTAGTAATCCATAGCACAACATATTCAAGACTCAGGCTAATCCAACATTGTAGTGAACAGGAGAATAATAAATAATTTTTGGGCAGGCTGAGTACAGGATCATTGTCACTAACTACGCGTCCGAGTCATCGTCATCATCGCCGAGCTCCCCCTCAGTCTCAGTCTCGGAGTTCTCATCGTACTCCTTGATAGCGGCGTCGATGGCGGATGTCGAGAGCGAGATCGTGCGGGCCGCAACCAGGGGCTGTGATCCGGAGTGGAAGCTATTGAAGGAATAAAAAAAATAGATCGCTAATAAGATTCATGCTCACCGTCCGACGTTGTGCAAACGAGTCAATATGTTGCCCAAAATGTCGCGAGGAGCAGAGCGCTTCTCAAAGGCTGTCAGGGAAGCAATGTGGTCGGTGTATGTTGTGCGGTAGTCAGCAGATGTGAAGGGCACATCCGTTTTGATTCCCGTGGCCCACTCGTCGATACCACATTCGATCTAAAGAGCCGAGGATCAGTCTCAGCAAAGATCAGCATGGAATACGTACGGCGGTGAGAACGAGGGCGAGGGTGGGCTTCGGCAGAGCGGGGCCGAACATCTCGGGATTCATAGCGCCCTCAGCCCGACGGTTGCTGAACCACATTAGGTTGGTGGTCTTCTGAATGATACTCGCCTTGTAAAGCCCCTTGCGACCTTGAGATTTCGACGGGTTCACCTGTGACGATATGATCAGATGCGGATCTAGAGATGCGAGGCTGTGTACCTCGTACGCATATCCCATGTCTTCTTTCAAGTTTTCCGCGAGTTGACGATTCTTGCGTATATTCTTCTTATTTTGACCACTCGCAAAGCCAAACGTAAGCTCGATGAGACTCCGAACCTTGCTCTTGACCTCCCCGTGCATCTGCGACATTCGGCTAGTGATCTGAGGCGGTTGAGAAACAAGTGGAGAATCAGCGAATAAATTTACCAATTTAGCAATATCTGGGGTGAGGTCCATTTCAATCTTGTGCTCGTCACGCGCCATAGCCCAAGCGAGGTTAAGCAGGTGAGTCTCCGATGCGTGGTCGGGAAAGCCGTCCACCGTGGCAAGAAGACATCGGAAATACATAATGGTGGTGGCCACGATTTCTTGGGTAGTGCTGTCGTAGTCCTTCGCACGAGCACGTCCCTGGTGGTCGTTGATCTTTTGGGCCTGTGTTTGACGGAAATCCTCGGCTGGGGATCGTGCGCGTTTGGACCCGGGGGCTGGGGAGAGAGGTCGGCGAGAGGTGGACGCGACTGGTGCCCGATGGTGCTCAGGCGACAATGGCCGAGCATGCTGAGCAGGCTCGTGATGCTGGTTAGGGTCCGGTGAAGGCTCACGATAGCGGCGCTGGGGCAGTGGTGGAGGCGAAGGCGGTCTGGCGTACCCGCGGGCCAGATCCCGATCCGGTGTCAACTCACGATGGCGGCGAGGGTCCGACGACGAGGATCCAGCGTGCTCACGGTGCACACCCGGGGTCGACTCCAGATGGCGACGAGGCAGTGGCGACGCGGGTCTGACCCGGTCGCGACCACGTTCCGACGATGTCGAGCGATGGTGGCGCGGAGCCGCAGCCCATTGCTCTGCCCGGTATTGCGGGAAAGTATTGAGGTCAAGGCGGATGTGAGACGGCAGGGGATTCCCATTGATTCCCTACAAGATGTGAGACGACAGTAATGCAAGTAAGGGCGGCTCACCCTGGGGCAGCAGTCCTCCTCGTCTACCTCCATTTCATCTCGAGATGGGCGGCGCCGATCGGACCCGCTTTGAGATGACAGAAGAGCGCTATTATAATCAGACTAAAAACAAGTCGTCAAATCGGGCATGTAAAATAGACACGAGAATTCACCTCTTTCCTCGATATGGTGGGCCGGTGCACTGGAATAGATGGAATCCGTGAGTCGCGCTGTACAAGTGTCTTGGCTTTCTTGGCGTGGACTTCAACCTCGCGGTTTTGAAACTAATCATGGTTAGTAAGAAGCAAGTGGGGCGCACATGAATAAAGAACACATACCACAGTGTCCTGGAGAGGAGTGGGCCGAGGTCCCTCGCCCGTCTCTTGTTGACGTTTCTTCTGCGCAGCTTTGGTAGTCTTCAGTGCCTTACGAGCAGCGGCTTGCTCCTGCTCGCTCGCTGTCTCTCGCAGTCAGTGATCAATGCACATGTATCAAGTGATCTCGACTTGCCTTGCTGGGCCGCTTTTTCGGTGGGGCGCACCTCACGTCCTCCACGGCCGCGAGCAGGTTGTTGATCATCTTGAGAATCCTCTGCAGAAGTATTGTGAGAAGGAAAAACAAGGGAATAGTTATAGCCACCATCACCCGAGTCGTCCTCGTCAGCCTTGTAGTTGTCACCATCGTCATCATCTATCAGGATGAGTAAGTCGAGTACCACCAGTCTAAAACTGAGGAGGAAAATTCACCGTTGTGCTCGTCGTCGGCCTCAGCGGCGGCGCGAGCCTTTGCCGAAGGCACCCTGGCTCGAGTGGGCCGAGCTGCGGAATAGAGATGTGTCGGTCTCAAGAGCATGGCTGGGGGTATGAACTCACCGGTCTCATTTTCTTTGTCGTGCTCTGCGCCGGCATCAGGCGCAGCTGCTCCCGACTTGTTGGTACGGCGCTGAGTGGCAGCAGGGTCATTGTTGTGGGTAGGGGCCATTTGGAAGGATGGTACAGTTTTGAGTGGGGCGATAAAAATGCGATGAGTATTCTTGTGGGAAAGAATGGGATGACATACCTTGGACGTCCAGCTTTTATAGTAATGCGTGCACCGACGTATTTGTTGAATCAAAAAGCAGAAAACTATCCTTCATTCAACAAACGCGGTGGGGGTTGTTGAGAGAGATGTACGTGTTGTTGTGGGGAATAAACAGTACCGTGACATAGGACTGCGGGCCCGACGGTCGCCCCGCTCCTTGAAACACCCGATACAACGCGCATGCGCATGTTGGGTGCGGTTGATCACGGCGCGGTGCATGAATTTCACGAGGGAAAATTAAAACTCTACATCCCAGCATTGAGTCAGTTACTGTCAGATTATTTTCCACCATGTCTACCATGTCGACGCTGCAGACGCACCGCTGCCCATACTGCCAGAACCCTCAGCCCACGAGAGCTGCCGTGAATAGACATATTTCTCAGAAGACTTCTTGTTCCGAAAAATGGCGCGCCAGTCTTGGAATTTCGGTCAGCGTACAGCGAGAGGAAAATGGAGCGCGAGCAGAGCCCACCATTCACAAGTCCACTCCAACTTCAATGTTCGTTAGCCACGAGGTGAACGAACTGGACAACAACAACTCTGTAAATGACGACATCTTGGTGCTACCGCAATCTCAGGCACCATCCCAGGCACCATCGCGGCGAGCCACCGTTGAGGAGGTGCCGGACGAGGGCGATGATTCTCCCTCGAATTTTGTGCGGCTGGCGGAAGAGTTTCCGGGGAACGATGATTTTGTGGGATGGGAAAATTATGTCGATGCCAGTGCCAAGGATCTGAAGGAAGGTGACAGCAAGACCACGTTCGAACGGCTGCGTGCTGCACAGGAGGCAAGCAAGTCGAGTCGCTTTGAGCCTTTTCTGGACGAGGAGGAGTGGGGACTTGCAAGCTGGCTGTCGAAGCATGTTGGTCAGACGGTGGCAGACGAATTTCTGAAGCTCCCAATTGTGAGTGAGATTCTTTATTTGTGAAATTTCTATTGAACCTGTCTCAGACCAAAAACCGCACGCGTGTAGCATATCACAACAACTACGAGTACCTCAAGAAGGTCGACCAGCTGCCCATAGGTCCGGAGTGGAAGTGCGAGATCATCACCGTCGCTGGGGATCAGTTGGATGAGAACGACCAGACGATGAAAGAGGATCTTGAGTTGTGGAAGCGAGACCCTGTCGAATGCATCAAGGAGTTAATCGGGAACCCTGCTTTTCGTGATTATATGGCGTACGTGCCGGAGCGAGTCTATGGAAACAAGGCGGCGTCTGAGTCGAGTCGAATCATCGACGAGATGTGGACAGCTAAATGGTGGTGGGAAATGCAGGTAAGTATTTCTGTATATTCTTCGAGCCATACTCACATTCCTCTTCAGAAAAGGCTACCGCCAGGCGTCGTCATTTCCCCCCTCATTCTCTCCTCCGACAAGACCCAGCTTACGCGGTTCCAAGGCGATAAAACCGCCTGGCCCGTGTACCTCAGCATCGGGAATATCCCAAAGGACATCCGACGTCAGCCTTCAGCGCGTGCAATGGTCTTAATCGGTTACTTACCCGTGTCCAAGCTGAAACGCTTCACGGACTCGACCCGTTCCTTGGCCGGATACCGCCTGTTCCACCACTGCATGCGCTCCCTGCTGCAGCCGCTCATCGAGGCCGGTAAAACGGGCGTCAAGATGATGTGCGCCGACGGATGTGTCCGTCTCGTGCACCCAATTCTTGCGGCGTACATCGCGGACTTCCCCGAGCAGTGCTTGGTTGCATGCCGTAAGGAAAGCCGCTGCCCCCGGTGCATCGTGCCTCATAACCGGCGAGGCGAGAACACGGTGTTTCCATGACGTTCTCCAGCGGACACACTGGCGATGCTGGATCGACATCAGCAAGGGTATACGGATCCCGAATTTGATAGAGATGGCGTACGCGCTGTCTACCAGCCCTTCTGGCTGGACCTTCCACATACCGACATATTCTCTTGCTTCACCCCCGACCTCCTCCACCAGCTCCATCAGGGTGTCTTCAAAGACCATCTTGTCAAATGGTGCATCGAGATCATGGGCGAGGAAGAATTCGACGCACGCTTTAAGGCTATGACGGCGCATCCTGGCCTGCGGCACTTCAAGAAAGGGATTTCGTCGGTCTCGCAGTGGACGGGGACAGAGCACAAAGAGATGGAGCGCGTCTTCCTTGGCGTGCTGACAGGTGCCGTAACTGCGCGGGTTCTCACCGTCGTCAAGGCCCTCATCGACTTCATTTACTACGCTCAACTCCAGTCCCATACCCCGAAGACGCTGAACGCGCTCCAGGCGTCACTGAATACCTTCCACTCCGAGAAGGACATCTTCGTCGAGCTCGGCATCCGCGAGCACTTCAATATCCCGAAACTCCACGCTCTTCAGCATTACGTCGACGGGATCTGGTCTCTTGGTAGCGCCGACGGCTACAACACGGAGGCGCCGGAACGCCTCCACATCGACATGGCCAAGAGGGCCTACCAGGCCTCCAATCGACGCGACTATACTGCCCAAATGACGCTCTGGCTTCAGCGTCAAGAGGCCTTTGCTCTTCGGGAATCTTACCTTGACTGGCTTGACGACACGCTGGCTCAGGAGGCGCGGACACCTCCCGAGGCTCCAGACTTCGACGACGAGGATTTGCTGGCATCAGAGCCAGAAGCGACGGCTGTAATCCTCCCACCCACTGCATCCCCTATTGGTATTCCTTCCTACTCCATCGCAAAATTTCCCTCAGTTCCCGATGCTACCGTCACCCATCTCGAAACGATTTACGGCGCTGCTGATTTCATTCCCGCATTCACTCGCTTCCTCTCAAAATACATGCCCCGTTCTGGGATTATTCCCAACCGCCATGACCGCTTTGCTTTATTCAAACAGATATCAATCCACCTTCCCCAAAACCGCTATCTCTCGGCTGCTCCTCGCAAAGGCCGCATTCGTGCGACCCCCCCAATCCTTGCCAGAGGCCGTGCTGCGGGTACACCAGCACACTTCGATACGGCGCTAGTTATAGAAGATCCTCAGAGTTATCGACTATCCTCTGGTATTCACGGTGAGGAGCAGAATCCTTATGTTATATTCACAGATTGAATTTGGTTTTCCCATCAAACAGGTCTTCGCGTCGCCCAAATTCGAGCAATCTTTCAATTACCCCCACAATACGGAACCTACCCACACCCACTTGCCTACGTTGAGTGGTTCACATCTTTCAACCAGCCCGACAAGATCAGTGGGCTTTATAGCATCCAACGCTCCTCTCGTTCTCAGCGCCGTAATTCAGCCGTTGTCTCGGTAGAGCATTTCGTACGTGCATGTCATTTGATGGGAAAATCTGGTCGTAAGATTGATCGGACATGGACTACGGACAACGTATTGGATAAAGCTACTCACTTTTATTTTAATCCTTACATAGACGTAGATAGTTTCTCTCGACATCAAATATCTTGACTTCTGGTACCAGTGCGACGGCGTCACTTTAGTCTTTCATGCTTGTATTTTTTTGTTTGAGACGAAGTCAACTCCGCCGTTTGTATCCTAAAACATCTTTATTGTAACCCCTCTTGTAGGGAGGAAGCATCCCTCTATCCAGCAACGCTTAAGCTCGTCAACTGAGCCGCGACGGAGTCGTCCTAAAACGGCAAGTGCTTGATAGCGTGTGATATGGAAGGCCGCGGCTATACGGTCCGATGTATTGATCAGTCACGACAATCTAGTGCTATCCGTGGATCGCCGAGTGCGATGATGCGCTACATGTGCTTGGCGTGGAGCTATCGCAGCTATGGAAGCTTTGAGGGCCGCATAGCTGATGCGGCGAGCTATGGTTTGCTATTTACTGCAATATACTTAAGGGCGGAACTAATTCCCCAGGAGTTTTTCCTGATGTAGTCCGAGCATTGGCGTTAACAGCGAAGGAAGCAAGCACTGGATGAGAGAGGCGCCGTGGGGAGTGCGCGAGAGAGGAAAGCACCGTTGCACGCCGAGAGAAGAGGGGTGAACATGTATGCATAGATGCCGTCGCACTGAACTCCAAGAGCGTCATCGCACGAGAGAGCAAGGTTGACATGTGGCGGTGTGGCTCGGATCAAACGTTGATGTGTCATCGCGGCGCAGTCACATCGGCGCCTGGCCGCCCTCCACGCTCTCAAGCGTGACCATCGCGCCGACGCTGCTGCCGACCTACACGCCTACCGCGGCGATCCTCAGCCTGATGTTCATCACGCCGACGCCGAGCATAACTGCGGCGGCAAATGCGGGCGCCAGTGCGAGCGCGAGCCGGGCGGACGCGGCCGCGGCGAGCATTACGGCGAGTGTGAGGAGCGGGTGGTTTGACGCGCAGGATACGTTGTCGGTGATGCCTCCCGTGGCGGGGTGCACGTACCCCGATGCCTGGAGTGCGCTGAGCTCGACGGTGCCGCCGCCGTGTACGAGGACGCCGGTCGCGCGGTGAGCGTTAGCGTCCGCTTACTGTATGTGTATCGACGCGGGGCGGTGCGGTTGTTTTCTAGCATGTACGATTTTTCCTTGGGCACCCTGTCGGGCGCGACGCCTCGCGCACACACTCGCTTATATCCCTCTCGTTCGGTTTCTGTCTGTCTGTTTATATATCCCTACACACTGTGATTGTCCCTTCCTCCGTACTACTCTCGCTTTGCGGTCCTGACCTGACTTTGGATCTTCGTCGATACACACGGACAGGACTCCCTGGGTATTTTTTCGCAACTTTATACTCTATACTGGATATGTACATACCCGAATCCAACTAAAACAAAACAAGTGACGTGTAATGTACATATCGTACCTAGTATCCGCTCTCTGGAACGAACCTTAAAGTCCCGAGGTCGAATTCTCAAGGCGGTCCTTCAAGTTTTAAGGAGTTTAGATAACTCGGATAAATTCAAGGCCACTGAAATAGAGTTCAAGATCAACTGGATAAATTACTACTCAGACTGCAACTGCGTAGTTGGAGTTTTCCTGTCGACCCGGCTGCCCAACTATCACGTTCGGCGTTTCCGCAATCTCCTATCTTTATACTTGATCCTTCCCAACAACATGAAATTTTCAAAAGATGACAAGGGACAGTGAATTCAAGTTCAGCGAAGGTACTTCACCGCTGGCTTCCTTTCAAAATTTCTGCCCCCCCCTCCCCCCCACGGCCCAGAGTGCGGATGCAAACGCGGAGCTCGAGTAGTCTCTCATAGACAGACACTTTATATGAATGTTCGTACCTCACTACATAAATGATGGGTGAGCGCGCGCGTGCCAGGAGTACCCCAAAAGAGAAGCTTTCTAAGGTGATACATCGCGAGCCCTCTCATTAGAACCTTTGATTAATCGTGTTTTGCTTCTGATCAGAGCCTCGCGATGTATCAGTTTAGCTTTATGGGCTGGGTGCAGGGGACGCGCTCAGATCGGCGGACTGTGGCGTGGGTGTGGGGAGAGGCACTCCAAATCCGAGTGCAGTGTAGGGTCGTGTATATAATTCCCAGCGAATTAAAAACTGGTTTGTTATTCTGGTTTGTCAACGGGCCGTTTATACACCGCTTTACAAACAAAGTGCCAAAAATTCGATTTCTCGTCCCAAAAACTGAATTTTTGCTTTCCTCCGAACCTCCCGTGATCTTATCTAGGCTTTAGTCTGATATAAATCTCTTTAGAAAGCTTAGGGTACACGTTGTACACCTGGGTACACCAAGAATACAGAGCTCCACCTCTCAAGCAACTTGCGCTTGTTAACTTGAGGAACTCAGGCGGAATCACTGGCTAAGTCTCCTATTTCCTCGATGGAACTGACTCTTACCAGAGGGAAAATGATATTTTTTTGGGGATTCCGAACCACGACTTACGGCCGGCCCGGGCTGCCGAAATCATAAAAAACTCGGCATTTTGGCAAACCAGGTTTATAAACACCGGTTTGTAAACTGGGTTAAAAACGGGAATTAAATACACGGCCCTAGCACTGCAGTGCTATGTCCTGCGCGGGTGGCGCGGAGATGCGAGCGGCTTGTACCGGGAATAGACAGATGGGTGTCTGGGTTACGAGACAAGAAGATGAGACGATGTAGAGGGTGTGTAAGTACGATGAGTGGCCGTCCGGATCCTCTGAATTGGATGAGAGCCGACGAAAAGATTATGGATGATGGATGAGAATGTGTTTTCGCTCGGAGTGATTCTGAATTCAAATTTGTGCGTGTCTCGGAGCACAAGCCATAGGCATGTAAACCCACCACCTTAGTCTCCTACAACTTGAAGGGTTCCCAAATTGGGATCGGAGACGGTCTAAATCCGATCTGGGCAAAGAAGATCACTCACATAAATCGACCACCTTCTTGAAGTTCTTCCAAAGTTCCTCCACCATCTCGTGTCGACGAGAATTATTCGACAATGGAGGATCAAAGGGAGGACACTTCACAAATAATACAGTAGAACGCATACACGAGGCTTTAACCCACCCTACTAGGCCGACATCTCGACGCCGATATTACGTACCTCTTGTGGAGCGCACATCTGCCGCACATATGCACCCGGTGAGCCCCTGGTCATCTGCAGGTGACCATGTCATGCGCCTTCCCGGCCACGCTTCGGGCGACATAAAAGCTATGAGAAGCGCGTTTCTCCGAGCAGATCTTCTGTACTTGCCAGCCATGATCTATCTCGTCCTTTTCTCCCTGTTTTCAAGAGCTGCAGCCGGGGGCAATGGCCTGGCGTATGTCTCTCCGAGCCGTGTTCATTTTTTGCGTCTCTGACTTTTCTTCTGTGTAGTTTGACTCCGCAAATGGGTTAGTAGAGAATTTTATCATGCCGCAGGGGCTGACGCGGGAGGATGGATAGGTTGGAACACATGGAACAGGTGAGATTATTGCTTTCTCTTCACGCAGTAGTTAAATGAGTCCATGTATAGTTTCGGCTGCAACATCGATGAGGACCTCATCCTCAGCTCCGCGCAGGCCATTAAAGACAAAAACTTGACGTCTTTCGGCTACGAATGCAAGTGTCGATACGTTCAGCGAACCAACTCGTCTCACTCTAAATCTCTTTAAGATGTTGTCATTGATGACTGCTGGCAAGCTGCGAGCAGGGATAATACTACAGGAGCTCCCGTCGAAGATCCTGTGCGATTCCCCAACGGTCTCAAGCACGTTGCCGACCAGATTCACTCCCTGGGTCTCAAGGCGAGTTTACCCGGCTTTATCGTCATTTTTCAATCTAACGAGAGGCGCCACAGGCCGGTATCTACAGCGATGCAGGAACTTTCACTTGTGAAGGTCACTTTGGGTCCTTAGGCTTCGAGGAAATCGATGCGGCGACGTATGCCTCTTGGGGAATGGACTACCTAAGTGCCTGTCAGGACTACGTACGCTCCTCCGATACTGACGCCGCACCTTTTCAGAATATGACAACTGCTACAATGAAGGAAGGGAAGGCACTCCCCTAATCTCCGAAGAACGATATGCCAACATGAGCCGCGCCTTGGATGCAACTGGTCATCCAATCCTTTTCTCCTTGTGCAATTGGGGCATTGACGGACCTTGGAATTGGGCTCCGACGATTGCTCACAGCTGGAGAATCTCTGGGGACATCATGGATGTGAGTTTTCTACACAAGTCGAACAAAAACACATTCTCAATTCAATAAGAGCTACGACAGATTCGACGATAGATGTCCCTGCATGTCTGTGATCGACTGTAAATTGCCTGGAAACAGTACGTCTCTTTCTTTCCATGCGTTGTCCAAGCCCACGTGTGTTACTCTCAGATTGCGCCATGACCAGGATTATCGATTTTGCGGCTTCTCTTGGCGAAAAGGCTGGTCCAGGAAGGTGGAACGACGCTGTGAGTTTGTTTTATATGCATTTCTAAAATATATTATAATTTGCTGTAGGACATGCTGGAGGTCGGAAACGGCGGTATGACGTTCGATGAATATGGCACGTTCGCCCAATCTGCGTGGTGAAAAACTCTCATGATATTTCGCAGTTACTCACTTCAGCATGTGGGCCGTCATAAAATCATCCTTGATCCTAGGTAACGACGTGAGGAACATGGTCAGTCTACCGAATTTTTTTGTCGAGCCAAGGTTAATGTCGTCCAGACGGCAGAGACCTTGGAAATTATCACCAACAAGGCCATCATTGCCGTGAACCAAGATCCTCTAGGTTCTACAGGGATCCGCGTGTGGAAGAAGACCATCCCCTCTGGCGGTGATCTCCAGCTTTGGTATGGATCCCTGGTCAACAGGTACATAATAGAAGATTTGTGACTACACTGGCGTTTCTGACCGCCATCAAAGCACCTGGGTCATCGCGCTCATGAATACCTCACCAGAGGATCACTCCACCAACATCACATTCAGTGAGGTCTTCATAGACCAGGCAAGTCATTAACATCAGCTTGCGTCTATTTCGTGCAATGCTGACCACTGATATTGCTCAGGGTGCGACAGAAAGGACTCAGACGTACGAGTTGTTTGATCTGTGGGACAAGGACGATGCGGGAGACTGGGGTAAATCACTTGGAACCTTCTCGGGCAGTCTTCCTGAGACGACGGTCAAATCTCACCAAACAAAAGTGTTCCGAGCGGTCCCGGTCTCTGCTCAAACTAAACAGGATGTCTCGGAGCTTTAAAAGGAAGAGAATCAGGAAAACAACGTCGTGATGTTCTTAAGCAAATTGTGAAAGGGGTAGGATGGCATAGTGGTTACCATCCCTCAAGGCACTGCTCCGGGCACTTATGCACTGCTCACATAATGCATTTTGCACGCGCTCGCAGGTTCGAATCCTGCTACCCCCACCCCCGGAGCCCCAATTTAGACACTCCGGGATTCTACCACCCGATTTCCGCCATCAACCTTCACGTGACACACTGGCATCGGATCAGCCCACTGATTGCGTCACTCATGCCGAGCGAACATCACACCGTTTGGAGAAACGCTTCCATCATGGGAACCACTTGCGGAGAATCTGGAGGATCATGATCGATCCGTGGAATGATTACAATTAGTGATGCAGTTGATGTACTACTAGACTCCGACATGAGCCGAAATCGGCTCGCAGTGAGGATAATGGAACATGAATTGAATTGAATTGAATTGAAGCAAATTGTGAATTCAATGTGTGGAAGTTTAACATATTCCGTGAGACCGCAGCAGTTTACAGCAATGCATGCATAATCTTGGATACCCTGGAATAATCATCGAAGTTAGCTTGAGTGATACACGGTCTGAATCCGACGCTTGAACAGAAAGCTCTCACTGGCAGTCGAATCACACATCCCGTGTGTGGTTGTCGCTGAACAAAGTCTGTTGGACTGAGGAGTATTTCCCTCTTTATAAAATTGCGGGTGTCTTTCTGAAGCCTTTCCCATGCCCGCTTTTGGCTCATTGGGCCCGAGTCATTGGAGCCCATCAGCTTCGAACTTTCACAGTAACCCCGAAATTACACCTATATACGTCAGCTGACGCTCTCTTTAGCGCACACTCGAGCGCTGACCTCGCTTCTTTAATCCAAGTGGTGGGCCGCAAAGCGGCCCGCCGTGCTCTTGTGAATATTGAAACGTGTGGATGAGGTGTACAGGCCCCCCGAACTAAGCCCACCATATCCTCAATGAATGCCGATATTCCGGACGTCCTGTAACGCACATATGGAGAATTCTCAGGGAGCAGCTTCTCCCCAACCATGAAGTTTCTCGCTCGGGGTACACAGACGGATGTGATTGACCAAGATGCGCTCTTCAAACACCTTGACTGGAACCAGCGCCAACCGACGAAATCCATATCAACGACGAGCAGTTATAAGAACGCGACGATGATGGTGGGGGCCATCAGATGGTATGGGCAGCAAACAAGAGTCTTCATCGCGAAACTCGACACGAGCCGGTGGGGGCCAAAGCGGCCGTGCGTACTCCGTACCGAGCCCTCACATACTTCATCACGACGTAGCAGGAATGCCTCGGGATTGTGTGCAGAAAGAGATGAGATTTGAGTGGAGAGGGACCTAAGTCCCCTCGCAGCAAGCGCTCTCGGGCCGAAACCCAGGAAACACCAGGCAGCGCAGAATGTGATTGACTGAGACAGCGAGGGCAGTGAGATGTGGCCAGAGAGGGGTTGTGCATTCAGAGTGCATCATCGCCGCGCCAAACCTGTGAAGGCGGGACGACCATTGCTGTGCCCAAGGTGACCGGCGGGTCTGTGCGGAGACGGCGACTGAGACCCACAATGACATCAGGTTGGGTGTCAATGTACAGTTTGAAACAGTCTGATGTCCAGTGACCAAGGCGCTGGATATCCAAGTCGGATAATCCCACCATACGTGCCCAAGTAGCAGCACTGCGGCGAAAGCTGTGGCCTGAGTAGCCAGCTGAGGAGATCCCAAGGGAGGTTAGACATACCTTGAGGCAGTCAATAAATATTTTGCGAGTGAAGGTGCCATGCCCGCCCCCAGTCTGCTTTCGATGACCAACAAAAAGAGGGTCATCAGGTAGGCCTGGTTTCGCAAGACGCGCAACAAGGAGGTTGTATGCGCAGGTGGGCAGATTGGTGCGAGCAATGGTGATGCGAACACCATGGCGGAAAGGGTCGGTTTTCGAACCAGAAAGATCGACAGTAAGATGGTTTTCATCCTGAATGATAACGTCTCGGCGTTTCAGATGAAAACCGGTGATAGGGCGTGTAACGGGATAAGCATAAAAACACCAGTTTTTATTCGTTTTCACGTCTATCAGTATGGGAAAGGAGAGGCATTAGATTTGAGAGCGTACACCTCTCCCCGGAGGTGGTAGGCTATGCTGTTGATGACCGAAAGCCAGCGGCTAAACAACTACAAGGGTCAACAACTTAACAAAGGCTCTTACGGGTACTGCGTTCTGGCGGGAACTCACTACGCTGGGCTATGGGATGCAGTTCTGCTGTGCCCCTATGCATCGGAAGTGACCAACGGGGGGCTACCAATCATCGATAGTTGACTGCCTTCACTGGCGGCAGAACCGAACAATTGGAAATGATGATGATATCAAGATAACAGAAGGATATGGAGTCTAGCCGAAGGATTGTACAGTCCTTACCGCTACTACAACCCACTCCTTAGAAGCCAGCTGAAGGTGTCCCTTCACTGGCGGCCATACCCTTATAACACTACGAAGCATCAGGACGACCAGCGGGCGCACCAGCCAGCGGCGGCCGAAGTGCAAACTGCATATGATAAACATGAAGCTAGCATCTGAACATCACATTATTTGATGGCGGACTAGCGGCTGCAGCTCAGCGGCTGGAAAGCAACATGAAGAAGTTGGGAACTGCTCGTTCGTCCCGGACCACACCTCCCGGAAGATAGAGTCCTATGCCAGTAGGTCCCACTGCAACTAGAAGACTGAAAGATGACTGGCGGTAGATCGAGTCAACCTCGTGAATCAGCGGGAGTTAGAAGAAGCAGACTGCATCCGTCACGACCATCAGAAGATGAGCACACCATAGAGGCTGGGCTCTGGATTCATGTGGAGTAACTCCGGCAGGAGGACAGAATACTCAGGGTTTAGATATCCCTGTGGTACGATTGGCCATCCACCCGTTGGCGGCACAACACGGTTTGATCCTCTTCAGTTCCTATCATCTCCTTTAGTAACCTCCCGTTTGTATAAAAGACCGCGCTCGAGCATCTATTAGACAGTATACTATCTGCCCGGAAATCGGGGTGAATATAGTGGACTCTTGAGATAAAAGACATATTTTTGATATTCAGAAGAGGACCGGATGAAGCAAAGTCTTGAACAGTCCTCAGAAGCACGAGACATAAGTGCCCCCGCTCGAACGAGGTAGCTGCCACGTAACTGCCCCCGTCCTGCAGCTTCCACCGCCATTGATATAAGTGCCTGCATCATCTCTTGTGGTTCAGGAGTGGTCCCCGCCGTTCATAGAAGTGCCCCCGTTGCTGTAGTTCCGCTGCCTGTGGTCTGTGTGTTGCCTTCGACGATATAGCCGATAGTGCTATTGGCCCATATAAGAGCCCCCGTTGCTACTCGCCGCCACCTTCGGTGTAACTGCCCCCGTCACTGTACTGCCGCCGCTCTCGATATAAGTGCCCACACTCCCTAACCAGGAGTCCCCGCCATTCGTGTAATTGCCCCCGTAGTCAGTGGCCGCTGCCTTCCGTGTAACTGTCCCCACGATTAGTAGCCGCCACCATCCGGTCGAGACTCACCTTTGGTGTAGTGCCGCCACCTGCAGTAGAAGTGCCCCCGCTCCTAGCCAGAGCCGCCACCATCTGTGTAACCGTCCCCGCGTTGTCGAGCCGCCGCCAGCCGTGTTCCCATTGTACCAAGTAAGGCCTGTCTGTTGACGGTCTGCTCTGCAATTGCTACCCGTTGGCTCGGTGTCAGCCATTGTTGAAATTCTGTTTCCCTCAAGAGTCGTCTGGTGGTCATTAGTCTTCCTATTGAACCCCTCGATTCTCTAGCGGCCAGAAGTGCCTGCTCTTGCATAACAAGCACCAGAACGGCCCGTTGTTGTTGCTTTCCCTCTACAAAGACATTACTTTTACTTCCCTTGCACACCCTCTTGAAGGGTGATACGTACCCTACTTCCCCGAACACATTCATGACATTTGGAGTTGGAGTTTGTGATATATTTTGTTGGTTTGGATTGTTGGATTGGATTGTGTCTAGTGACTCTGTTCGCTGCGCTCTCTGGTTTGGTAGTTTGAGTTGGCATATTGATTACACGGCTGCACCCAAGTGCACCATTTCACCGGAAACACACGTAGCACGCTTAAAACACACACACAAGGATATTATCCTGAATAAAGCTGATAGATTTGTGATAACTCGAAAATACAAGCACGTCCTTTATTTGGAGTAGCCTCAATGAATCAAGCCAGAGGTTCCGCCCTTCTTTACTTGCTGGAGAGACTGTCAGCCTTCTCCACTTTCAGTGCCCGGGTAGGATTCCGTGCTGTTTCCCTACAGACTGTCCTCCTTATATACTGTACATCTAAAAATAACTTTACAACTTGATATATAATCTACCAGCATATCCATGTCCATGACTCAGTATATGAAATGTGATCGCCAAGACCTTGCTGACTGATTTATCTAGATCCTAGAAATGTCGGTTCCGGATTAGTCCCTTGAGATATTATGGTCGGATATGATAAAGCTATAAAATGCCTCTTTATAGACACCCTGAACTTGTCTGTAGCCCAAGGTTTGCTTTAGGCCGTTTAACTGTCGAGGCGGGTCCTGGTTGAGCAGGATACCTTTTTGTCTGATTTATCCCTGATGCGATTAAGACTTTTACTTAGCACCTGATCACTTCTAGTATTCTGGATTTCCTGGGCTCACTGCTGGCGCCCCTTGGATGATTCTTGGAAATCTAGAACCTTGGGTCTTTTGCCTCGAATTAGACACCCTGGTCCCCTTCATAGCCCAAGTGAAAGATCAATTCCTAAATTGGGTTTGAACTCGGTTGCCATATTGAGCTGATCAATATTTGATGGGCATATGGTACCTTATCCAGATCTGGCCCACTACGGTTTGAAAGGTTCTGGAGCCATCACATGATCGAACACGTCATTGTCTCACTACAAGCATGGATAAACCAAGTTGAAACCCGTCCAAGATAAACTTGCTGTGAGCTCAATAATTGGCACAGAGTGGATATTATATTCCCTAATGCTTATTTGGACTACCCGCAACCTTCTGCCTATAGTACGACAGTCGGATCCAGAACCGATGGCTTATTAGTCAGAGGCTCCCAGTATATGTGTTTTCTGGATGCTCATCCGCAACCAGTTCCTTATTTGGTTTTATAGCATATAGCTCCAGGTCTACTGGCTTGGGACTCATCATAGACCCAGACATGCGTGTATTCATACTGTAAATTGAGAAAACGTGAAGTTTCAGGCATTGGCGAATTCACGGCTTATCACTGTTTTGTCTCTTAATACACAAACCACCCTAAGTAGGGTCCCAGAAGTGTCTGGCTGAAGTGATACAACAATGTAAGAAAAGATGTGGTTCATGATCTCGGAAACTCTTCCTCCCCTTCCTGCCTCCTGTGAGTGACGGAGCTGCGCAATACACCTATCACCGGCCCTCCACCAATGCCACCTTGGCCACCAATATCAATCCCTGTCCCACCGTTCCCACCAGTTCCACCTATGGCTGTAAGAAAGGAGTGCCGCACATGCTCTGATTGCGGAAGCTCACCAAACACACTGCCTAAATTTGAAACCGTCTCTATCTCGAGCCTTGGCCCCCCACCTTGGCCCCCCAGACCACCAATTTGGCCGCTGCCACCAGCACCCCCGATTCCACCTATTTATGGGTTGGTAAGCCACATAAGTCCCTCAGTTGAGGGAGACCCTTGCCACTGATGTCACCAAGGCTAATTTGGTTTGCACACATCACGAAGATTGGCGCAGATCCCTGTCAGTACGATATCAAAAAATGAATCAAGCGCAAAGCAAAGTTATTGAGTGGACAGTGCACCATGGAATGAAGAAGTTGGGAGAGAACCATGTGTGTTGGCTGAGATGATATGGTATCCATTCTGTCTGAGATCTGTGCCGATGTGCCTTGGGAGCAGACATCATCCAGAGTGAGGCGCTGGTTGGGAGTTTCTTGTTCTTGACGACGACGGGTACGGCTGGGTTCTGTGATTGACAACATGTATCAGTCATTGTCACTGCGCTCCTGCAGTGCGCAAGCAACCCACCATCGACATCTTCTTGACGGCGCTTTCTCTCAGGCACAGTGTTGTGCGTGACATTTCCTTGGCTGTATGCACCCTCTGCTTGCGGATCTATTGTTTAAATGTTTATCTCTGCCATTGAAACCCTCTAACACAACCTTACCTGGATCACACTGTGTCCATTTTGATTTGGCAGAAGTATGAGTACTTCTTTTCTCCTCCATCCCATCCTTTATCTCCATATTGTCTACTTCCATGGGTCGTGGACCTACTGCTTCAATGTTTGATCACTGTATCTAATCTGGCTTGTCCAGACTTACCTGGGTCGGGACAGGCACTGCGTTGAACCGCCTCCTAAAACGGGCCAATTCTAGGCCCTCCGAGCCGAAGGCTATGCGCATTGATCTCCGTGGAGGCGCGTCTAGACGTCTCCACTCGGCTAGTTCCGGTTGCCTCGACACGGGCGGAGTTGAGGCCCGCTTACCTCCGCGACGACGCTCGAGACTTGCCAAGTCTAGGAGGTCCGACACGCCTCGCCATCGTCGCGCCATCCTCAGCTACTAGCCCATATTATCTCCCCTCGCTTTATTCTTCCTAGGTCAGGGAGGGATTACCGCTGCCAATTGGCAACCAGGGATCGCGTATCTTGTCCAGTCTTGTCCAATAAAGTTTTTGAATATTAGTGCCGCTTCTCCCGTGGATAGCCCTTGAAACAATGGTAAAACTTGCTGGCACCTCGCCTGCCAGTACCAGCTGTTCTCTGGCGCTTTATCTCTCGGACAACCATACGAGCGGGTTGCGAGCGGGGTTTAGCTTCCGGATACCCGCATTGCGCGCTTGCTCGGAATCAAGGTCGAATTGACTAATGAGGACTCGGTGGTGGTGCTTGGTGGAGGGAAGAGATGATAGCTAAAGTCGGTAGAGGCCATTGAATGCAATGTTGGGCGCCAGGGCCTCCACACAGGAGCGGTAGACGCTTAAGACGACCGTTTCTGTCGAGCCGCGCCGCGGCACTGCCGTGGGCCTAGATCAGCTCGTGTCTAGGCGCCTAGACTCGGCTACGCGCCGATCAGTGGCTATGCCTTGGCTTGACGGCTCGACAGCGCCAAATCTAGCGGACCCTTCAACGCAGTGAGGTTTCCTTGGATATTGTTGGGTTCACCTCCAACTTCATGTTCCCAATGTGAAGTGCTGGATCGCTTCGCACATCTCGCAAAATGTCACGCCATTTCGGACACTCCAGTTCTTTCCATTGTTCTGTCGTTTGGATCCGGTTTCGTGGATGACCATGTCCATCATATAATTGGTGCTGTAAATTGGCGGCCACATGGGAGCAGATGAGAACCACTTCTTGACTGCTGATAAGTTGGCGCACTTCTCGACGTCCCCCTTCTGGCTCTTGAGGAATGCACAGAGGAAGGTGGTAATAAGAAGGTCGCACAAAAGGGACGCAGCGGTTTGAAGGGTAGTAATGCGCTGATCGACGAGTTGTCAAAATGAATGGGGTGAAAGACATTCATACCTTGGTTCTCCCAAGCAAGAGATAAGACTGGAGCTCATATATTATTCTGCAAACTTTTGCTGGGTCCCTACACCTTCGGACTACTGTAAGTGATGTGGTTCTGGGGTCCCGACATTCCAAAGGGCCAAACCAACTGTCTGCTGATTAGCCGGGGCGCAAAAGACAAGCTGCCTAGTTCATGTTGCCATATACATCGGTAGGCGCAATGAAATGGGCCAACACTGTGCTAACGAAACAGATGTTGAATGGATCGAACTGACGACCCATCAACAAATCGGATTACGTTTTAGTACCGCCTCATAAATGTGATGAATCTCCCCGAATCTAATGGAAAAGTGAAACAAAAGAAACATTGCCACTAGAGGGCATTCAAAAATCTATATTTTCAATACGGATGGAAAAAGTTGAACGTAAAAAAACGAGGCCGCAAGAATGGCGGTCTCGAGATATTATGAACGATTACTTACGTGTTCGTAACTTCTTCTGTGGCTGTCCCGTCTCCTCTCCGGTCCTGCCGCTTTCCCGTTGAGCCAACATTTTGGTTCCGCCGATCTCACAGTATATTTTTTAGGAGCTACAGTCGTCACTGTCTTAACCATACCTCTCGGTAAGCCCACAAAGCTATGGATTATGGCAGGTATGGGTTTCAGCAACCGTGGGAACCTTATCGGAGTTTCCCGGCCACCTGTCCAACACTCAAATATGGTGTAAAGCGGGTAACTTAAGGTTTAATACATGCGTATGGCACATATACTGTCTAATAAATCAAAAAACGTGTTGTAGTATGAATTTCTATGTTTTCGCCACAATTGGTGTTGAATTTCAGGAAAAAACACAAAGTCACTGGTTTTTAGTTCAGAAAAATGACATGTAGACTTTGTTGAGAAAATTCAACATGATGAGTAGGAGAGCAACAAAAACGCAACATTGAGCATGTTGAAAAGAAAAAAAACCTATATTGAAGGGATCAAAAAAACACAATGCTCAAAGAAAAACCACAATGTGAACTTGGGCTCAAAGTTGGGCTCAAGTCAAGCAATGACCATTTATGTCTGACCCATAAAACAAAATCGCGGATCAATAATCTTGAGTCACTGTTACGAACAGCATCCTTGCTTCCTGCCTTTCCTGGACATGGATGCCGACGCTGACCATGAGGCCCGTACCTTCTTCATGAAGTGTAACCAGATCTCAAACAAGGCCCAGTTCCTCATGAATACTCTTCCCAATGTCGAGACAGAGGCAGTGGAACACCTTCATCGGCAGCTCAATGCTATCAAAGTCATCTTGCTTGACCTTAACAATGCAGCTGATGAGTTCTTGCGACTTGTGAAGAGCTCATGTTATTGTACGTGATGGGAGCAGGGATGAAGAAAGTGCAGCCGGATCTGCATCCAGAGTTCAGACATTTGCGAAGTCCAGGACCCGGGACATGGTGGGCAAAGGAGAGGAGATGGCGCTGCGGTGGCAAGCTTGGTAATCAGTTGAAAATTTTCATCACGGGCCGGCTGATGGTATTGGCACTGATCCCCCGACTTGTGAAGAGCTCAAGTCCTCATCGTGTTTTCTTTGTGTGAACTCCTTATTGTGTTTTTCTGTGTTTTGTAACCATCATGTTCTTTTCATGCACGTGTGCGCGAAAACCTGATTGCATCAAACCTCTCGTCATTACGTTCTTTTGACCCACACTCAGACGACGTGTTTTTTTCGGGATACAACACATTTTTTTGATTTATTAGACAGTATATCACCTATACATGTGATAGGCTGAAGTTGAACTTTTCCGTGCTCTTCCATATTTATTCATCCCCAAATTACCCCTAGCCAGCCTGAATGGAGTGGTTTAACATCTTGTGATGAGTGAGAGGTGTTCAGAATCAGTGTCCATTGACCTAAATTTGGATTTGCAGGCTATAACCTGTAGTAGATCCCCATCTTGAAGCCATGGGAACCTGGAAATTTAACCAGATATGCCCTCGGGCTCATGGAACATATGGGGTTTCAAGTCTAAAAATGCATGGGTTATGGGGTTTCACAAAGGTATGGGTTTTAATTGAGAACCATCAGCATTTTGGGTGAAAAGCTATGGGTTTTCAGGTTATGGGTTATGAGGAGTATGGCTTAGGACAGTGATGACTGTATTGCTCTCGTTTGCCCTGTACTATTGGGGGAGTACCACTTCGAAGATCCATGGCATATGATTGGGTAGTGCATGCAACCGCGATTGAATCAGACACGTGACATAGGATTATAGCTCTTTGCAGTACAACAGGCACGGTCCATTTTTTTCTGTTTTGGCAAGTTTTCATGAGAACAGCTGCCCTGAGCTCAATTCTCAACTGTTTCCCTCAAAGTAGGCTCATTTGATTTGCATTGAAAATCCACAGGGCATAGAATAACGGTATTTTTTATCCTTTTACGTAATATAATTTTTTCCGGAAAAGCTTGGTGTTCAGTAGGACATCTGTAGCACTTGGAATACTGCCCTGATTGGCCTAGTGTTTGGATATTCTTCTACATCTGAGGCCGCCCTAGAGAGCCACATGTTTATTTATATTACATGCTGAGTGTTGTGATCTAGTGCACACTTTAGCAAGGTAGATATCCAGACACTCACTGCATTCCGAGGGGCCGTCGGCAGAGGCTCTGTCTACCCTCGTCAGCAGAGGGTAGACAGACCCGGTGGTAAACCGAGTTTGCAGCCGTAGGTCGACATCGGTCCGCGACCACAAACCGTAATAATTCACTTTTGCGCATTCGCGTTGGTGTTGGGGTTGCCAGATTGGATAATAGTCGGTGTATCATGCTTGTTTGATATCAGAACCATCTGTTGTCACCAGTCATCACATCATCACACGTTGCCGCCCGGCAGCATTGCTGTCTGGATGGCGTCAAGCTGCTCTTGGCTGATTGTCGATGGATGGCAGTAGGGGACAAGGAAACAGGAGGTGAGCCTACATCGGCTCACAGAATCGCCGCTTTGAGCCTTGAGGTCAGGACTGATGGTAGACATTGGGTGGATGTGTCCGGGAGAAGCAATCAAATCGTTATCAAATGCCAAGAATGCCCAATAAATGCCTAGCAACGCATCAGTGGCCGAGCAACGGTGCAAGAGAGGCCAGAGAGGCAGCAAAGCAAGGGAGGCGAGACCAAGGTAGGCAGGCTCGGTGGACCCGAGGTCGACAGATGTCAACCGACCCGTCGGCACAGGTGGCACAAATGTGCCGACGTGGCGTCGACCGACCTTGCCGATCAGGGTAGGCCGAGGTCCACCGACATCAATCAATGTCAACAGACTCTGCCGACGGGGGCTCGGAATGCAGTGACTACCATAAGTAAAGCTGTCCATGGAATTTTGAGTACACTAAGCTCCATAAACACCCACATCAGCCAGGATCACATCAGATGTATGAGATATCCAAAAACTAGGCCAATCAATGCAGTATTCCAAGTGCTATAGATGTCCTACTCAACACCAAGGTTTTCCTGAAGAAATTATATTATGCGAAAGGATCAAAAATACCGGTATTCTATCCCCTGCGGATATTCAATGCAAATCAAATGAGCCTATTTTGAGGGGAAACGGTTGAGAATTGAGCTCAGGGCAGCTGTTCTCGTGAAAACTTGCCAAAACAGAAAAAAAAGGACCGTCCCTGTTGTACAGGAATAGCTGCCCTGAGCTCAATTCTCAACCATTTCCCCTCAAAATAGGCTCATTCAATTCGCATTAAAAATCCACAGGGGATGGAATACCGGTATTTTTGATACTTCCATGGAATAGAATTTCTTCCGGAAAAACTTGGTTTTGAGTAGGACACCTGTAACACTCGGAATACTGCCCCGATTGGCCTAGTTTTTGGATATTCTTATACATATGAGGCAGCCCCGGAGAACAGCATGTTTATTTATATTACATGCTGAGTGATTGTGATCTAGTGCACACTTTAGCAAGGTAGATATCCAGACACTACCATAAGTAGAGCTGTCCATGGAAGTTTGAGTACATTAAACTCCGTAAACACCCACATCAGCTAGGTTCACATCAGATGTATAATAATATCCAAAAACTAGGCCAATCGGGGCAGTATTCCTGTGAGAGGCAGGGGATGATGGGTGGAAGAGCGATGGAAAGGCAGAGGGCCGTTCATTTTGAGTGGGTTTTGAGCAGCGTGCGGATGGGGAGCATGTCGAAGTTGTCCGGCAGTCAAATGGTAGTTCGTCTGCTCGTTTTGGAATTAACATCGAGCCAGTGTAGTGGAACGGGAAACGTGGTTGGGAAAATTATACCAATTTGAGGTGAACGCAAACATGCAGATACTGACCTCGATAATATAGGAGTAATAATCGGACAGAAGTCGAACGCTAAAAGAGGTGATGATGGGGGAGAAAGCAAAGGTACGTCGGACAGGTCCCCCTGTTGAGTGGATCTTGAGCGGTCATTTTGGCTCCGTTTTCCGACATGTGGTCCACTCAAAATATAGCATGTCGTAGCGCACAGCCCAACGAAGCTTAAACTGCGATAGTGAAAAAATAAACGCAACACGAGGCAACCAAAGCCGTGGAACGTGGGTGAAGGAGATACAAAATAGGAAGGCGCAAACACGTACAATCTGATTCAAGGGAACTCGATAATAGACAGGATGCGGAAAAGCCGCATGGTGCACAACGTCTTTCTGTGCGGCTTTTTCTCTGCTCTGCTGCGGCAGTCTAGGTGCTGATATGAACATTTCTGGTGGCGCCTGGATGCAAAAGAGAGCAACTCCACACGCAGCATTGTGCAGCCGCATGCGGATTTGCACATCCTGTCTAATATACGAGTAACCCTTCGAAGAGAATGTACCTGTGTTGCGATTCCTCGTGAGCCACGACGGATAGAAATGCATAGAAATCATCCGGACCTGACATCGGTGGGAACCCAGCAGAAGGTCCAAGCCTCCACCGCTACTACTCGAACCATTTAGAAAAGAAATCATCCGCCGCCATCGGACGCGTCATCGGTGGGAAGCCAGCAGAAGGTCCAGGCCTCCACTATCAAACCTGGCGGAAGTAATGAAATGAACCGACGTTAGGCGCGCGCCTGGTACTTCAACCATTTTTGGAACTGTTCATCCGCCAACATCGGAAAGTCTGTCGTCGACAGGTCCCTTGGTGGCATTCGATGTGCTGCCAGTTTGTTCACTATTAATGCAAATAGACGCTGGCTGATGACCCATGATTAGTGCCAGGTCTCGTGGTAGAAGTCGACCTGACCAGATGGGATTGAGTGATCAGCAAACCCTGATTGTGTTCCGTAGTTCTAACTACGATGTAGGACTATGTATGACCACGGAGAACTACAGGGTACTACATAGAACTAAAGACAGCATAAATGGCACCCTTCACTACAGGCGAATTAAGTTTTGCGGATATTAGCGCCCTCGATCAATGTTCGTTGGATATCCCCTTGTAAAGGGATGAGTTTGCAACAAGAACAAGATTGATCAGAACTACCATATGTCGTCCATGTCAGAATGAAGAGAAGCGAACGTCGGGGAATGTATGTTCAGGGGAATGTATGTTGGACTTTCTGTTGGTGGCGGGACTCGGCGGGACTCCACGCGTGCATGGAACATTGAGAAAGCTCAGCACATACACGCTACAGCCATGGAAAATTGGGCTTCGCCCGCTCCTCACTAGTATGACTGGAAATAGGAGTGGGGACAAAGTCGATACACCATCGTGATTGAAATACGGCACCCACAAGCACCCACCCTCACTGCAATTGGGCCACTGAGCGGCGACTGCTCATGGTCCGTGTCAATCCAGAGCTGGTTAAGGGAAAGAGTCGGAAATTCAAGGGCCACCGACTCAGGAGGTCTGAGCAGGTTTGTCAAAATGGCTCAACGAACGGACAAAAAAAGGGAGAAAGAAGCGGGTGGTCCGGTCATCGCATCATAAACGCGTAACGTGGGACGTCGGCAGGGCATTGGACCCTTCAGCTTCGGGAATATCCAGACGCGGCACCTACCACACGGCTCATACTTTATTTTTACATTCCATTCCACAGCCATGCGTCACGAAGCCCGGTGTCGAACCTCCTGAGCAGCCCAAAAAAAAGTCCGGTTTTTCTTTCCGGCGTCCGGACGTCGAAATTTTGCGTTTGTAAAGTTTGCAAATACCACTGCTTTTAGGAGGGTAACCCTCACTTCGTGCCGGTGGTGCGAGGTTGGTGCGAAGGATATGGATCCGGACCTCAACGGACCTGAGTGCAACAAAAAGATAACTTGGTCCACGTGCTTGCCCGCTATGTATCTCGCTTCTGCTTTTTTGTTTTCCTTCCTTTACTGGGCTTGCATGCACCATACGCCTTGCGTCAGGCGTCTCTCGTTGTATTGGCGCATGCGCTCTGCACATCGCGTTGGCTCTAGGTGCGACTCTGTACCTCTGCTTGATCACTACCCTGTGGGCCCCCATGACCATCATCGGTCCCGAGGGAGTGTAGGTCCCGACTCTGAATATTTCATGTGTCTAGGTTCGTGTTGCTTTTCCACTTTTTCCTCCCCAATCACTGCGTTGAACAGCCTCCTAAACCGGGCCAATTCTAGGCCCTCCGAGCCGAAGGCTATGCGGGTCGATCTCCGTGGAGACGCATCTAGACGTCTCCACTCGGCTAGTTCCGGTTGCCTCGACACGGGCGGAGTTGAGGCCCGCTTACCTCCGCGACGACGCTCGAGACTTACCAAGTCTAGGAGGTCCGACGCGCCTCGCCATCGTCATGCTAGCTCGCCGCGCCATCCTCAGCTACGAGCCCATTGTAGCTCCCCTCGCTTTATTCTTTCTAGGTCAGAGAATGATTACCGCCGCCAATTGGCAACCAGGGATCGCTTATCTTGTCCAGCCTTGTCCAGGTGGGCGCAACAACAAGAAATTCCCGAGAGACAGCGAATAAGGACGGCATATGTTGATTCAGTTAATACATAGTAGACAGATATCTATACTTGATGTGATCTAGACTTGATGAGGCTGCGACGAAAACAGCGAAAGTGGTAGCGCTCTCACACCACGCAGGAATCCCTACTTCGCCGTACCAACCAGGGCCTTTGTTTAATGTCATTACTCACCAGTTCAAGGGAATATGAAAACAGGTGCGAAGGATGAAAGCATGTGTATGCATGCATATCAATTGACTGGGTATAGCAAGGTACATGATATGGATAAGGATCAAGCCGCGGTCTTCCTGGCACGCTATACTGCCGTCGTGTTCTCTGGGTGGATGGATTGAGTATTAGCGCAAAGACCAAAAACAAAGACGCACCTGAAGCCATTCTTGAACCCCCGGCAGATAGTTTCACATAGTGCATCCTGTCGGCACCAGCTGTTCTCTGGCGCTTTATCTCTCCTACAACCCATACGAGCGGGGTTTAGCTGCCGGATACCCGCATTGCGCGCATGCTCGGAATCGAGGTCGAATTGACCAATGACGATGGTGGTGCTTGGTGAGAGAAGAGATGACAGCTAAAGTCGGTAGAGGCCATTGGATGCAGCGTTGGGCGCCAAGGCCTCCACACAGGATCGGCAGACGCTCAAGACGACGGTTTCTGTGGAGCCGCGGCGAGGCGCTGCCGTGGGCCTAGATCAGCACGTGTCTAGGCGTCTAGACTCGGCTACGCGCCGATCAATGGCTATGCCTTGGCTTGACGGCTCGACGGTGCCAAGTCTAGCGGACCCTTCAACGCAGTGAATAACAACGGCGTCAGTGCCGTCTCAGTCGGGAGTTTTTCCTTGCCGTCACATCTACAGCTGCCGTGAGAGCTATCTTTCTCGTGGTTTATCATCCTCTTATGGATACCAACCCGAAACTTCTGCCAAAGTGAAGCGCCTTGCTCCGGGGCGCCCGCTTCCTTTCTCGCCGTGCCCATCGGATACATGCCTACCTCTCCGAATCTAGACGACGACGCCAGGAATTCCACGCCGGCTCCACCAAGCGATCTTCCGACCTGACATCCTCGACATTCATGGTCATTCTTATCTTTACCGTAACCTTCTTGATTCTTCGCCCCTAGAACATCAACGACGCAGCGAAGGCGCTAATCACAGTCTTCCTTTTCGGAAGATCCGGCAAAGGCAGGTCGACTGTTTGCAGGCAGGCCGTGATGCTGAGAATGCAGGAACCGTTCCTGGACACCCAACACGTGTCGTGCGGAAGGATCGTCACAATACCTTGCTTTTCAAATATTATGTACCGTGGTCAATAGCTTGTGTCCGTGCGTATTTCAATAATAGTAAGAAAACTGGCGGCTCACCAAATACTTGCAGACCACTGAATGAGCGGTGTCTGGTTTCCAAAATGGTAACCGCGCGCCTATTGGACATTCCGTACGAGCGCCAATTCAGAATGCCATCCATTGTGGCGCACTGTGCGAAACACAGTATGGCCAATGTCTAACTGACAATACAGATAGACGCACGGCTTACTGAACGTCCGACAATGCGGAATAAAGGGCGCTGGGATCCATGCTTCTGGGGCACAATTGCCCCACTCCAAAAATCGGTCATTCCGAGGGTTTCATTTCGCCGGAAATAACCTCAAATTGCCGAGGGTTTCCCGCCCGTCCGGGTCGGGTTCAATCGGTCTCGCGACCTACGTGGATCTCACAACTTGCTATTTGGTGGCTCTTGGTATTGGAGCTATTCCTGTTCCTGGGCAACCAAAAGCAGACAAAAATTGGACACGCTCTCTGACTATCATTCTCACGTCCGGTTTCATCATGGTGCGGGAAAAAAAATTATGGTGGATATGTGCATTGTGGAGTAACTCCGATTCCCGGAGATAGCATTTGGGGACATGAATAGATAGGGGCAGGCTTACTTTATGTTTAGAAGCCTTCATGTCTCAGTTTCAGGGCAAATGAGCACATCCAACCTTGAGAGTCTTGAGACTCCGCTCGCCGATTGCCAGTGCCGTCAGTGGGTTTCTGCAAAATTTCTTTATATGGGAGGTTTCCGTGTGAGACCGGGTTTCTCAATAGAATTATCCCCGCAGCCTTCGACGTTGTTCTCAACAGGTCAGGAAACCCTGTTAATTTAAGACTTTACAATGCCTTATAAACATGAGACGTCAGACGCCTTTACACAATGGCTACCCTAACTCTAGTACAGGACAGTCCAGAACGTAGTAGCTTGACGCTCCCTCCGCAGTGGTCTGCAACAATTCTAACGGTAAATTCTTCTGACCATTTTGCATCCGTCCTTCTCAGCTATTGGGCCAGGCCTTTGTCTCTACACGTGCAGGCATCTCTATTAGCCATGACGGAGTAGACATCCCCTATACGCCTCCGGCCGCACGGGGCTTGAGAATCAGTCGCCCTGCTGTCTATCATGCAGTCAGCCAGCAGGAAAATATCATTATCGCAATCTTTCGACGTCAAGCAGCTCAAGGAGTTCAAGAAGTTGTTGAACCTGGGGCAACTTTCAATAAATACGAGGCGCCGCAAACTGACCAGAACTGCCGTGTCTTTTACGTATGTTTTGGCTCATAATATTGGAGGATACTAGGCTAACTATGTCCAGCTCTACTTCGGGGACGGGAACGCAGTGCGAACTTCGTCAGTGCTAGGACACCTATTCATACTTCCTCTATTGCTGACCTTTTGGCCCACAGTTGTGTCGTTGTTCATGCGTTCCGAAATGCTAAGGCGATAGAGGCGGCGATTCAGGCTGTAAATGAGGTGCAAGAGCAGTGAGTCAACACTCTGTGACCTCCCATTACCTAAGTCAAGTCCTGAGCCACTAGATACGTCCTGGAGGCTGCTCAAGCTTTCGAATGAAAGTCGGATGGATGTATCATCTGGAAAATGGGTTTTTTGTGATTTGTGTGATACTGTAACAGTTCGATCAATTCGTACGGTCTTTTTTTGGGTGTGACACCTCGTCTGAACGCCCCTTTCGTACGGCTGCAGTGTGACAGCGTGAGTTACGAAAATTTACGTACGCTGTAATCGCCCCGACAGCCGCCCAAATAGCCGCCCAAGCTGCACCGACATGATGCATCAGGAAAATGTTTCCCAGCTGGCGTGGTCTGACAGGGCTGGCGCATCTGGCGCTGTTGGCACAATCTCGCCAGCTTGTGCCAGAATATCCGCCAGATTTGACTTTTTGGATTTCTATTCATACCTTGTTACAGCTAATAACAGTACCGAAGGCGTGGATCAAAAATTTCCGTTTTCGGAGATTTTTGATCCTTAGGGGTGCTCAATTCTTAACTTTTTTGCCCACTTTAAATCTGCCCGTGTTTTTATTTGTTCGAAATAAATAAAGATTTGAAGCCCCGCGCGATGGCGGCATTAACTGCCATAGTTACGTATCTGACAGACACTGCCTCAATCTTTTCTTTCGCTGTCTTCTGCCGCTGTGTCGACATGCTCTTCCATTCACTGGACTCTCAATCTCTTCACATATGCCAGTTCTTTCTTCCTGTGGCATGCAGTTACCTCAATGACACGCATTGTGGCAGCTTACCCTGAATCAGCATCATCTTCATCATTATCAAGGAGTAAGGATGTAGCCAGGTGGCTCTCTGAGATGCACAGGAGGTCGTTTGCGTCTCTGTCTTCCGACTCTTCGTGGTGCGGCTTATCATTCCAAATCGGGTAACTACGGCAGTTGATGCCGCCATTGTGCGGAGCTTCAAATCGTTATTTATTTTGAACAAATAAAAACAGGGGCAGATTTAAAGTGGCAAAAAGTTAAGAATTGAGCACCCCTAATCTATAGCGACGCCGATGCTGTTCACGCCAAACCGTTGAACAATTCAGCCGAGAAGGAGAAAAGATTTAGGTCCTCGAGCGGATTCAAACTGCTACTTTTCAAGGTCTGAGAACAAAAGGAATAAATTGCCTGAAGCCAGGAGCTAAGCACGTTCAACATATACGATCCACTCGGTATGAGCGTGAGGCGGGCAAACACAATACAATTGTTGTTTCCTGCATTCATTGGTCCATCTGTCATGAAGTCGACAACGAGATTTCTGCAGCCCCCCCGTTCGACTCGGGATCAGGTCGTTCGAAGGCTGCCTTCGATATTTTTGGGCTGCACTCCATTCTGGACAAACTGTGTGACCGGATATGTGTTGGCTCCGGGATATTATTTGGCGCAACCAAGGAGTAACTCCACGAAAGCCTTCGTTGAATCCGAGAAGTTGAAAGAGCGAGCGAGTGGCAAGCTGAAGTGAAGGCCGCCGCAAATGATGCTTTTCGAGCCAATTTTGAGTCGCTCAGACCATTCACTGTGTTCCGACCCCCCGTAGACGGACCCCCCGTCTCCCTTAACGTACATGCATCTACAGGGTCTCTACGTGCGGCGACGCAAGGCTACATATGGCTACCTGTTTGTACGCCGTGAAGTTCATGGAGCTTACCGTACATGCATCTACATGCCATCTACATGACGTACACTGCCGTAGATGAACCATCACCTACATCAGTCTACATGTGTTTATGCCATCAACGCACGTAGACGCACCTCGGCTTAGGCCATTTCTGATTTTGCATGGCACAGGGAACCCTCCTTGACTAACTCCAGGCATTTTTTGCCATGCCTGTAAGTCTCGATTGTCTATGCTATTCTTAACTCTGACGGAATCAACCCTGACCAGTCGCCATCAACAATGCTCTTTGTGCGGAGGGCCGACTTATGTGATGTCAATCACTACGTAGACCGCATCAACTACATCCGGCTGCGTGTGTGACATGTGTCTACATTGGTTGACGTGTGTACATCAATATAGGTAAGTACACACACGTAGAAGTAGGTAGACGAAACTATGTCTACCTGTGTCTACGTATCGTAGACACAGGTAGACAATGGGGTCCATCTAACCTGCATCTACAGGGTAGACGGACCCTCTGTCTACCCTCCGTCTATGGGGGGTCGGAACGCAGTGATTTCTGAGCCGAGTTGCACAAGTGCGTTTTTTTTTACCGGCCTCCTGGCAGCAACCACGGCTAGGTGACCGGCCCGGACCGCCCGCCCTTCTACTCACGGACACTTTCCTATCCACTCAATGTGTGACCCTTTAAGCCAAACCATAAATATGGTTAGCTAATTTGCCGTTACAAACCTACCCAATATCCTCACAATACCTCCCCAAATTGCTTAGGTGTAAGGGAGGATTTGTTTCATTATCATACCTTCTATACACCCAAATATTTGTAGAATAATTGCTCCAGAAGACTTCGTAGAACAAGGTCGCAGAATACAGATCAATCCCCTTTACATAATCTGTCGGTCTGCCAACAAACGCCCCGTACTATATACTACTACATACTTGTATTGTCACTAGTATATTGATCTGTCACAGAGACTATGTATTTGGTGCAGACGGGCGGCCACTTGACCATATTTACAAGGGAAGCACTGTACTATTTCGATCAATTCGGCGGTCACGTGTCACGCACCCCTGTGCCACGACGAATTTTGGTCTCAGTCACTCGTCACGGCGCCCAGTGCCGAATGTAAAATCCGTGACATCTGGGCCAAATCTTCCTTAGAGGTGCAAAAAAGGCGGAATTTGCGATTTTTTTTGTCTCGAGCACCGAATTATCTGAGGATGTCACGCCAAAATTGGCTGGTTGCCGAAGTGCCAAATCAGTGTTTTCGGTCATCACAACCCATGCCGAATTGATCGAAATAGTACAGTAGTGGCGCGGGATGGGGGTAAAATCCCGCAAAGTGGGAGCAGGTGGGGTGGGGGCCGGACTAGGGTGTAAGGCGTGTGAGGTAGGAATTTAGAGGAGAGGAGGGGCCGGAGATCTCGGGGTTGTCGGGCCAACAGTGTTTTAGATGCGACATTGCGTCAGATCAAGGCGTAGGCTAGCAGGGCTGTCACACCAGCCATTGATTGCGAATTTTATTCTGGATTACGTGGGGCCGAGGAGATGTTGAAATAGTCATGGAGGGAGTAGAAGAAGCCTAGGACCAAGGCCAAATATTTGGATAAGAGGGGACATTTGAAATGGGTGGCGCAATGGGCTCTCCCCGGGTGGGGTTGATATCACTAGCTAGGATCAGATGACATCCCACTGGAGAAAAGAGAGAATGTAAGCTAAATCTGATCTGAACGATGTTCTTCACTGACACTAAGCAGTGAATGTCAGATTAGCTGTGCCTCACTGCGTTCCGCCCCCCACGTAGATCAAGGGTCTGTCTACGCAGTAGACCGAGGGTACACTGACTTGTTGGTCTACCTAGGTCTGCCCGGTGTAGACATACCCAGTCTAGGTGTGTCTACCCGTGTAGACGAGGGTACACGGACCATGGCCGAGGTACACCGATGCAGCCGAAGGTAGACCGATGTGGCCGGAGGTAGACCGACCCGGTCATCATTAATTTAGCATAACTGATGAAGCCGCCAAACTTTAGCGCAACTGGATGAAGTGTAAAGAATGAAACTGTTTGAAGGACGTTGCCCACATTTGATCTAATGGGTCATTGTTGACCGACGGTCAATGACCGCCGACTGCCGAAGTGAGCGCTGCAGGTTATGTAGACCCGATAAAGTGAGGGATAAACCAGTAAGAATTTGTGTTTTGCAGAAGAGAACACCCGTAGAGACAAGGAAATGAAGACGGGCCAGTTTGAGCCTGGCCTAGGTCGGTGTACCGGAATAAGCCGAGGTAGCCGGGGGTAGCCGGAGGTAGGTGAAGGCTGTCCATCTTACGTAGTCAGAGGTAGACAGGGGTACACCGACGGCAGCCAACCTCTGTCTATCTGTCGTCGTAGATGCACATAGACTTACGTGTACCAGGGTAGGCAGGGGTAGGCAGAGGGTAGACCGAAGTACACAATGGTAGGCCGAGGTTGGTCTACGGGAGGGGGGGGAAACGCAGTGCCTGTCATTTAAAGCTGGCTGCTGATCACACAGCCCTTCATCTCTCTTTCCGTTTCCCGTCTTCACCACTCGCAATGGTCGGCGCATTGGTTTCTTATACGGGCCCACTTGCCCCAAGGGAAGCTGCCGAGTCTTGGAGAAACGCTGAAAGATGGGCCATGATTCGGAACTCCGTCCCGGGTCGTACGTTGAATGAGGTCTACTCAATCATTGGGCAGACCCTGGAGACCCACGCCAATCGTGCGGCGCACCGTCTAGGCTTGGGTCCCAACGTTGTCGCCGGGAAAATTACATTGTTCTTCGGCACTGGAGCGGAACGGCAGCTGCGCCTTAGTGCATTGTGGGACGAGATACCGGAAAAACTGGAGAGAAATTACTTCAGACTCATGGAGTATACTCTACCGTGCGTGCAGTCCCACGTTTTTTTGCACCCGCGATTAACCATCTACAGTACCGAGTCGTCGAAAACGCAGTGCCAGGCCTTTGAGCGAATTGTCACTCTCACCACTCTCTTCCCCGGGTTACGATTTATCTTCTTGCGTTCGAAGTGCATGCAAGACGTTCCAGTATTAGTGGACAAGCTCTCTGCACTATGGAATCACTCTGATAACCCTAGGGACCCATATTGGTCTTTTTGGCGGACCTTTACCGCAACCTGCCTGTCAGAAACCATCATTGCGGTCATGATAGAGGAAACTCCTATTTCTCAGCTGACGGCTTGCCCGAAAGATAGTGCGAACCTCAGTCTAATTGAGCGGCTGTTGGCTGCTCACAGTTGCGAGTGAGTGGTTCAAAACCGTCGAACTAGAGGAGTCTAATGACAGAAACCAAAGGACAGACACAGCCTCAGCAATTTCTAACGCGCTCGGTATCCGATATCTGGCCGGGATCCTAGAGTTACCGGGGTTTTGGATGAACATGGGAAGCGTGCATACCGACGTTGCGCGGAAACTATGTGCGGAAATGGTCCGGGTACTCAAAGACATTTCGATCGACATACTCCCCTCGGAGGAATTCCCCAGATCAGAGGCTCCTTTCGACTACGACGGTGTTGACGTGCTGGCTGATGCAATTCTTGTCGGGATTTCGAGTTGGCTGAGGCAGATGAATCCTACTGAATGGCCTTTGCAACCCTGGTATCTCCATCTTCGTGAGGTTGTTCACTTATTACGTGGGTGCGTACCAATGCCTTCGTGGAGTTTACTCAGTGCATAATATTACTTCTAGGCCAATATCTGCTGCCCTTCTGCCAAAGTCCTTCTCTCGAGCTTCAAGTAACTCCTTCGAGAAGGACATACCAACTATTTATCGCGAGGTTGAGCTTGATGTTATGGTAGAGACTTCAACGAAGACCATGCCACCTCCCGTTCCCGGATTTGGTTTATACTATTCGGAAAATATTTCCGAGTCGGAAAAAACAGCTGCCCCGCCCATCCCTCGAGAGAAGAACTCGTTCTCGGATGCAAAATTGATGCGGCAATTTCAGATTGTCGTTCTCGGATGCAGGTCTTCTGTTCCTTCAAAGACTCGAATGCTCATCTTTCCAGCATTCCGAGGCGGAAAAACACAACTCATCGGTACGTCTGATCTTTCTCTCACTCCACTTCCGAATCAAGTTTGTCATTGAACTTCTCAATCATTTGACCTTCCTCGCAGAACGTTTCATAAACGATACTTACGTTGATGACGGTGGTCCTATGTGAGTCTCGCTGTGTAAATTCCGGCTGTAGATTTACCCCGCCGCAGGATAGAAGGTCCGTGTCGGCCACAGTCGTGCACGCACAATTTTAGAGTTCTGCATAGAAGACTACTGTCACCAGATTTTTCTCGACGATGAGATATCTCTGGTGCGTCTGAGGTTCAATCACTGGATTCCTCGTCTAACTCTCTACTTTAGCTTGACGTCATGGACACTAATGGTGCGGAAGAATACGAGAGCATGCACGAGTCCTGGATCAGGGTGACTCCGATTCTGGCACACTTATCGCCCTATCGTGAACTGATGCGTATGCTAGCATGCCGAGGGATTTATCCTCGCTTTCAGGTGAGTTTTATATCCCATCTTGTCTCTACTCTTGTAATTTTTCCCCAACCGAACAGCTTGACTTGGGAAGATGGATTGAAAGAAAGTGAGACTTTCCGTGACAAAATATACCGGATCAAAGACACACGATCGGTCGCAGTCTCGTTTTACTTTACAACTTTTGAGCTAGTTGTCATATAGGTGCCTATCGTCGCGGTCGGCCTCAAGAGCGATCTCTCGTATGAACGGCGGGTGGATGCTGCGACCATTGAATCCCTTTCCACTCAGTGGAACATCCCTTTCTACGAAACCTCGGCAAAACTCGACTGGCATGTTAACGACGTCTTTGATGACCTAGTACGACAACTTCGACTGCAAGTGCAACACGCCCCAGACCCTGACCTCCCCGACCCTGTTATGAAACGAAGGGAAAGGCAGCAGGGGTCCTGCATTATCGTGTGAACCATCCGACTAATGGTACCGCTGCTGTCTATGCCTTCATGCATTTGACTGCAATGCCGCAGTATTGATCTATCAATGTTCTTCCGAGTCGGACTTCTCATACGGATGATGACTGTGCGTGGTGCCGTTGGTTTCTCTTGGGAGCCAAATGGAATAGGACTTCGAACCCAGGACAATCTACTTGGTGCCATTTGTTCGTGTATGGCTGTGGATATAATATTGCTAGAACTGCCTGTGCCGTCTATGTTTGTAATCATGATGTCAACATGAACGCCAGTTTCCAGGAATTATCCCGGTGTATGAAGCAAATAAAAATATACCATCGCCCCTGGACCACTCTCTGCCATCCATGACCCAGAACGCAGATCCCACAGGTTTCCCCGTGTCCCACGGTAGAACACAGAAAACGGAAAGCAGCAATTCCGGTGTGACCGCCACTTACAGACGGATTTTTCTAACTTGAATTTTCTAGATTCCCTTTTCGACACTGTGATACTGCAGCTTCAAGGTCACATCGATCTAAATCAATCTCTTGGGTGTGCCGTTGTCCTTCAATGATGCATATTCACAAACGGTCCCGGATCTCGTATCTGCAGGTTGCTCGTCGCTCGTTACGATGCTCTGGCTTGCTCTCACCGGCGATGGGCAATAAAGAGAAATGAAAACCACTTTGCCCCAAGGCACTGGGCTAACTCCGCCTTCCTAATCGGGATCCGAGCGTAGCGGTGTTTGTGCAAGCATCGCGATCAATTATGGCATTGCTTGTCATCTCGCCACCACCATCAACGACAGCGCAGTCTCGTCTGGCCACCTTACTCTCTTCTATCGCGCTCTACATTATGTAGCTTTTACCAATCCTTCAGTAAGCATCCTCAGCCTTCCTTTTCGCTTGCTTCAGGCTAATCCACACCTATGACTAGTTGACTTAAGTAGTAGATCCTCATTCTGGTCGCCAGTTCTATGCCAGTCCTACCTAGTTCTTGGCTATCCATCTCCTACGCGCGCGCCATCCTGTCTATCAATTTCCTCCATACCTCCTCCCCGCTCCTCGTGTCTATCACGAAACACCTGTCTTTGCGAATCCTACAACGATTGCATACACGCCTTGCTCAGTCTACACTTCCCACATTTCCTTGCCAGGCGAGCTTTCGAGCACAAGGATCATTCGCTTTGTGTAACAAGAACGCCCCTACTCTCATGAGCCTAAACATTTGTCTGCGCACTTCCTCAAGCCAGGTGTCCGCACGACGCCGCGGTTTCGGGGAGATGGTGGGGCAGATGTTGGATCAAGTTTGGTTGCTGCTGTGAAGCCTCATCATATCGTTCCTCTCGTCCTCGTCCTTCTTTTCTACGTTCTTTTGTTCGCGATTCTGCCATCCCATGATTTCCTCCATTCGATCCCTACATACCCTATCGTTCCTATGTTACTACTACTGCTCTTGCTTCCAAACCTGGCTTTCTTTTGTCACCTTGACACCCTCAGCCCTCAACTTTTCCTTCTGTTTCCCCTAACTGACGTCACTGCAGACTCTTCCCCGTATTCGACGCCGGCCAAACACTCGCGCGCTGTGACCTTCGTATTGGGAGCACCATTTGCGCCTCTAAACGCTTATCGCATGCCTACAGCATCGACCCAGACCTGCGCTTCGCTCTCCTATCCCTTGGAATCGCGCGCCGTCACCTGATCAAAGGACTATTTGTTCATCAAGTTCGTTCTTTAATTTCGGATATAATACCACCCAGTGATGTTTTTGGTTCCAGTGTTTACTATCCCAGCGACGCTGCCGGGACCCCGCCAAAAAAATGCCCCGTAATTGTTTGGATTCATGGCGGGTGAGTTTTTGTGTATACATTTTTGCTCAAAATAATTACGTTGGCCCTTGGAACAGATATGTTGCGGGCAGGGCGAGTATTTACAATGGGGAAGATATAATCCATTAAAGCATGGAGTTGACATTGTTACCATACAATAGGAGTGCTCAATTCTTAACTTTTTTGCCCACTTTAAATCTGCCCCGAAATACTAACTATGGCAGTTAATGCCGCCATCGCGCGGGGCTTCAAATCTTTATTTATTTCGGAGAAATAAAAACACGGGCAGATTTACAGCTAATAACATTACCGAAGGCGCGAACGAAAATTTCCATTTTGGCTGTTTTTGATCCCCTCATAAGAAATGTTCATATCTCCGTCAATTCTGCACAGATTGAGTCGAAACATAGCTAGATTTTTCAGGCTAATTCAGATGCAATTACTGATAGAGCCAAATCCGCAATAATATCTTATTTTGGCATGGTCCCAATACTCAGCTCCCCGGCCAAAATTCCCATCTACCTGAGTCAAATCATGTCGGACGGCTCTGGATTTTGGTGAGGAGCAATTCCTATGCACTAGGACGATTATCCTCCAGCCAAAAATAATTATATGCTTTGCTTAACACATGTACTGTGCCTTAGAGATATTTGAGCAGCAATACATGCATTGCTCTGATTATTTGAGTTCTCAACTAAATAGGTTGTTCAAACGTGCCAATGGGACGTCAATCGTCTCTTCAGATGTTCACCCTGTCGATTCTGCAGCATACGCTGGTTGAACATCACTAATTAGGACACGTTGCGTCGCAGTGCAGTAACCATTGCTGTGTTCATATCATCCGAGTCGCACATACAATGTGTCAGCACTTTTCTCTTTGTCTCGCAGATGGTAAACAGTGGGAATCTTGCAGCAGCTGGAGAATGCAAGACCTCTTCTTTTTGTGCCATGGTAGACGGAGGAGTGGTATAAGTAGACGCGCAGCCGGGATGGTCAGGTCACAAGTGACATGACGCATTGTGAATCACGGTTGGTGGAATAATGGGCAATGTGAATTGTAGCCCATAGTTAGAAACAACTGCTTTCTATGATGGTGTATATTCTTATCCAGTATCTCATTTACAGAACTGCTAGTTCTCAAACAAAGGTTGTAAAGTAGTTACTTCCAAACTCATTCATTCTGAAGCCAGTTCGCATCCCTGCATCCAGCTCTGATAAGCGCTGGTTCAATAACCATCATAGGCCTCTGTATCATCCATTGGGCTTGTAAGGGTTGATAGAAACAAGGAACTGGATAACCAGAGGGGAATAACCAAGGTATTCCTCATGGTGAAGCCCGTGCAAAGTGTCTCCCAATTTTCTGAGCTGAGCTGCTCGGCTTGTACTGCGGGACTTGGGGACTCTCTCGTGTTGTATATCTGCATGGATAACAAGCCCTTTTTCAGTTGAGACAGTGGTAATGTGAGGAACTGAACTACAGTCACAGATAGTTGACTGCAGAAGCTCAATTGATTTCGAAATAGCTTGACATCTGAGGCAATGGATGTGCACGGGTGGATTGGGCTGTTGTGGGAGTTGAAGAAGAGGTCGGCCCTTGCATTCTCTAACTCCTGCAAGATTTCCACTGTTTACCATCCGTGAGACAAAGCGAAAAGTACTGACGCGTTGTGTGTGTGATGATATGATCACGGCAACATGATGATTATTGCACCGCAACACAATGTGTCCTAATTATAGTCTCGGCTAAACCAGTCCCTCATGACATCCCAATTTGGGAACCCTGTCATGAGGGTCTGGGCTAAAGTGCGGCCTAGTAACCGTACCATTGCGCTATCAATTTTTGATGCGTTTTTCACACGGTATGTGCCTCTTCAGAGCGCTGGGATACGCTCGTGAGCCCTTCCAAATGTGGTTTGCTTGCTAATTAATGTGTCCTGAATACATTTTATATAGTATGTACACTTTTTTTGGGTGAGAGTTTCACAGAGACCCGATTCTGAGCTTTTAAGGTAACTGGCCCCTATCTCAGATACGTTGCCCCATTGAGTCGAGCCAGCCAAAATTTATATCCCAGCGACCTCAAAAACACAAACTGGCACACTACAGCTCTAAGGAGACATTTTTCAAGGCTGGGCAAGCCATTTTGGCTCCCCCCAAATTTCTGTTATGGAAACCATGTTGCGCGCTCAAAAGTGTCCGACACTGGCTCGTAAAGGGCATGCCTGAGTTTAAAAAGGCCACGCAGACGCAAGTTCAAGCCACCGGACAATTACAAAGGTTGCATAAATATGGGGCGCTCGATTTTCAACTCAGAGACTGTAGCCAGACGGCTCTCTCATCGATTTATTATGGAGGCACATACCGTGTGAAAAACGCATCAAAATTGATAGCGCAATGGTACGGTTACTAGGCCGCACTTTAGCCCAGACCCTCATGACAGGGTTCCCAAATTGGGATGTCATGAGGGACTGGTTTAGCCGAGACTATCCTAATTAGTGATGTTCAACCGATGTATGATGCAGAAGCGACAGGGTGAACATCTGAAGAGACATTTGAAGTCTCATTGGCGGGTCTGAACAGCCTATTTGGTTGAGATCTCAAATAATTAGAGCAATGCATGTATTGCTGCTCCAAATATCTCTAAAGCACAGTACACGTGTTAAGCAAAACATATAATTATTTTTGGCTCTATGATAATCTTCCTAGTGCATAAGAATTGCTCCTCACAAAAATCCAGAGCTGTCCAACTTGATTTGACTCAGCTAGATGGGAATTTTGGCCGGGGAGCTGAGTATTGGGACCATGCCAAAATAAGATATTATTGCGGATTTGGCTCTATCAGTGATTGCGTCTGAATTAGCCTGAAAAATCTAGCTATGTTTCGACTCAATCTGTGCAGAATTGACGGAGATATGAACATTTCTTATGAGGGGATCAAAAACAGCCAAAATGGAAATTTTTCGTTCGCGCCTTCGGTACTGTTATTAGCTGTAAAGTGGGCAAAAAAGTTAAGAATTGAGCACCCCTCTTCTCAAAGAATTGTTTGTATCTCACTCGGTTCTGCACCAATTGAGCTGAAACCAGGCTAGATCGTCTCGAATAATTCCTGTGCAATTAGTGATAGAGCCATATCTTCAAAAATATTATCTTTTCGAACACCTCCAAAATCCCACTTCCAGCCCAAGATTTCTGTCTACCGCACTCAAATCATGTCCAAAGGGCCTCGATTTCTGTGAGAAACGACTTGTGCACATTTGAAAAATTGTCATACAGTCGTAATATTTTTATGGCCCGCAAAAACGTCTACCATGCAGTAGAGACATTTTGAACAGGAAATAGACAGGTTGCGCCACAGCCACATGAGCTGCATGCGGCTTTTTGGCATTGCGCAAAGCTGCACATAGATAAAAAATTGTTCAAGGCTAAATACAATGTGATTGAATAGAACAGATGTAATTCAAGGATCTACAAGCATTCAAGATGCTATTGTTTGCACACAATCAACGAAACGAGCATCAACTTGACCAAATCATAGCTGATGTCATTGCACTTCACGCTGCTAAGGGAAGCGAGGCCGTCAAATACGGCATTTCTCACGCTTGTTTCACAGACTAAGTCAACTCGACTAAAGAGGCACAAGATTCGGGCCTTGAATAGAGATTCAGAGGTGTAACAACAGTATTTAATTCATATAAAACAAAAAATCTCACACGGCTTTGCGCCTTGCTAAAAAGCCGCATGCAGCTCATGCAGCTGTGGTGCAACCTGTCTAATATGTATCTGGTTCCAGTTCTCTGAGTTCTCAGCCAAACTGGCTGGTGAATCATTCTAACGGGACGAAGATTATCTCCATAGGATCTCATTCCATTGATTCCGAGGAATGCTTGCGTTGGACATTGCTAATCAGGTCTTTGTGCCGCAGTGCGGTAATCATTATGTCGCCGTGATGACCACATCGCGCCCACGTGTCACTGCCTGCTCTTTGGGACACCACTCCCTCTCCGATGGCAAGGAGAAGATGTCAGGTTCTTCTTAGAAATAACTATTCACGCGATCTAAAGCGATGGATAGTCGTCTATCACCAAAACACCACGAGAACTCCACTGAGATTGCCTATCTGTTTGCCATGCTCTACACGTCATACAATGGGTGCGGCAAGTTTGGAACAAGATTGGGGAGGTTTCTCGACAATGAGTTCGTTCAGGGGGAGAGCGTTTGATGTCCAGAGAGGCTGTGGATGTATGTCTTGTCCCCAATTTGACTACTGACCCTCAAGCACTTCAGATGATGTTGGGCATGCTTGAGCACTCCCCAGACCTAATGGGATTGAGCTGTGGCTGATGACAATTAGGCGCACCCTGAAGCGCTTGGGAATGACTTCGGAAAATGTGCGCATTCTACAATGAATTAGACAGCATCAGTGAGTGACTCCCAAGTGGCTCCAGCTTTCTAAACCCACCGCTGAGAGATGCGAAGAAGCCCAAAATATCCTGCAAACTATCTTGTGACAGCAACGGCAGATGAATCTGCGGTGAATTTGCTGACCACATGCCGTCTCAATGGTTGGTCATACAAGGGCACTCAGGTGTGCAAACCCTATGATTGTGTGCATGGCCCAAGGTATAAACATCAACAGAATAGTTTTGAATACATCTGTGACACAGGAGTGTCCACTTGTAGCACACCCAGAGGCCATTTCCCAATTAGGTTGATTAGCGCGGAACTCACTGCCACATATATTAGATAAGCAATTACTTCTTAACCAATGCATCCACGATAACTCAGATTTATCATGTCTGCGACGGTCTGGTAACACTAGTCCCAACCTTGCCGGCTAAGCACCCAGACATCTGCTTACCTCTTGAGGTTACATGAGCCCTTCGGAGGGTGACACCGACAGTGTTGGCCAAGTCACTGACTAGTCAATGACTAGTCGTAAAGTCAGTTCAGTCGGGTCAGTCGGGTCATCAGAGCTGCCTGACTTGTGACCTGATCCACCACGGCGACGTTGCCATCGCACATTGTGGCAGACGTGGGAGCATCCGCTCGGGTAACTTCGGTTGGTTTCGGCTAGACGACCACAAGGCAGTGCATAGGCCAGACCGCTCGAGTGGCCTGATGACTAGTCGCTGACTAGTCACTGACTGTCAAAAATGACTAGTCGCTTTGGGTCGCTGACTGGCCAACACTGGACACCGATCCTCAGCCAGGATCACAGATCAGAGTCCCGCCTTCGGGCGTCGAGCTCAACCTTGTCTTATGGACAAGATAGCCACGATGGGTCGCGATCGTGGCCGGGCTCCTTTTGAGCCCCTAATCCGATTCTTGTCTTGTGAGGAGCCCTCTGCCAAAGCCAGGACACTTCATAGTGGTGGCCACACAGGGGTGCTCCATTCAAGCAAGACGAAACCGGATTACTCTTCGCTACCCTTCGCGCTGACTGGAACTCTTAGCGAACTTCTTGCATGACGAGTGCCTCAACACGGATGCCGCCATCTGGATATCGGCATCCCTAACTTGGGATGGGATACAAAGAATACCAACCCGCCATGGCCAATGTTAATTCTGTCAATCTATATCCATAAGGTCGTTGTCGACCTTGTCGACCTTCGTCCTGGATCGCGTCTCATGGATGACCATGCCGAGTAGATTTGTGTGTGTTACATGCACATGTAAATCGATCCCATCTCCATTTCCAGTGTCGAGACAGGATCACCATTCTCGAGCCGGTGCCTTTGCGCCGCGCTCATACTTCCCCGTCCCTTCTACGATCGTATTCCGTCGAGACGCCTTGTGCAGTCTCCGGGTATAAATGTACTGGAATTGATTGGGAATGTTTATCTTCTTTCATATTCTTCTACAACAACGACTCCCTGATTCCTCTCCTGCTTTTGATACTCTGGCGCTTTCGAATTCTCTGCAAGAGCAAGTTGTTGGATCTAGGCGGGAGTCCTGTGTCGGTTTAGGACGGGCAGCTAGACAAGAAATGTCAGGATGCAAAGGGAGGCGAGTTGCGAAGGTTCTGAAGAGTTTGAGTACTCCGTGAGTGGCTCCCACTGCCTCGCTCCCAATCTCCTCGACGCTGCGAGTCTGGGTGGCTCCGCGTCAAGCGTGAGCCGCTCTGCGCGCCGTCGAGTCTGTTCGCGGGCGCTGCTTCTCACCGCACCATTCTCCTCTGTGTTCTTGGCGACCACTGCGACGAAGCAAGTGCGAATGCCTGCTGCGCGCAGCGCCGCTCGGGAAGACCTTACGCTTCCTGTGATTCTACTCTCCTACCGCGATGCTTCTCCATCGCAAAGGACTTCTCCGTGTGCCAGTCTGTTGGAGAACGCTAACGGTGCATCCGTATGTGTGAGCATCAATTACTGTAGAATTCGGCATGGGTTGTGACCCGTGACCGAAAATACCGATTTGGCACTTCGGCATCCAACCAAATTTGGCGTGACACTTGCAAAATTCCGGCATTCAGGACGGAAATTTTCGAGAATTCTGCCTTTTTTTGCAGCTCCAAGAGAAATTTGGCCCGGATGTCACGAATTTTACATTCGGCACTGGGTGCCGTGACCCGTGACCGAGACGAAAATTCGTCGCGGCACAGGGGGTGCGTGACACGTGACTGCCGAATTGACTGAAATTGTACAGTATGGTGTCTCCTTGCCTACGCCGTCTGTGTTCTCGCAGACGTAACACTCAAGTGCCCGAGCAAACCTCAGCAGAGTATTTGTGTACTGCCTGCGCTTCACCCTTCGCAGAACGAGCGCGGGACGCCTAGCCGTTAGTCCACACCATCCAAGCGCGCGGTCCTTCTGGGAAGAGGGGCTTCATCTTGCATTCACTTCCTGCGAGACTAGACGCAAGGGATTCTCACGTCACACCGCGCTGGGTACACTCGTCGCCTTGGAGCAATTTGTCGACAGTCGACTTGCGAGCAGCTCCGCCTTGCGCGTGAGCAACTCTGCATCGTCAGTTTCAATCTCGTACCGTGCCAGCCTGGACGATATGCGCGATGGTGCTCAGGTCTCAAATCAGGACGTCCGTGCTAAGCATCGCGTCGCGGATTCTGATTCGATCACGCTAGTGCTCCGCCTTGCGCGTGAGCAGCTCTGCACCGACGTCGAGTTCCGTGAAGTCTACGCCTCGTGCCGCAGCTAGCACGCAGGTGTGGGTGTGTAATTGCGAAAGAATTGCTCTCTGGTTTCCACCGCCGTTACGCCTGCCGAGCTGCTAGAGCTCCCCTTTTTGGCGCTCGCGTACACTGCGCGATTGCGGGCATCTTCACTACCTGTGAGGTGCGCGTCCCCTCGTCTCTCGCCCTCGGACACCACTGTGTCCCAAGCCGCGCGGGTTACGCCTCGCCGCCGTCGTCTCCTGCGCTCACTGCCGACGTGCCTGCCTTTATGCTCGGTGCCCTCTGCTTCGCACGCAAGCGCTGCATGCGTCTGCGGTGCCCCCATCTTTGCTCGCTCCCTCATCTCTGCGCCTACGGCGTCAACCACTCCGAACTACGCGTACTGCGTCGACGTTCGTGCCTGCTACGCCAATGCTCGCGCCAGCGTTCTCGCCGTCTGCGATCTACGCCAGCCTTCGTTCGCCCGCTCACTGCGGCTGGTGCTACTCTGCAGCACGCAGCCGTCGGTAGCGCCCATAAGAGTGGAAGACCACAACGCACCCTCTTCTACTCGCGTCGTGAACTTTTCAGCGCGTCACCACCAGCAGCACTCCCCTTCGTGGAACGTGCCGTCTCGCTCCATTACTCACCGCACTCCATGCCGGAGGTTTCGCCTCGCGCAATGCCGTGCCGTCGTCCTCGCGCCGCTGCTGCTGCGTTCTGCCCTCGTGCGCGGGGCCCGCACCCGTTCTCTGTAGGGCCCCTTCGCATCAGCGCCAGTGTCTTGCGTAGCAGCGTGTTCCCCGCTCGCGCCCAGGTCAGCTCCGCCTTGGGCGTGCGCTGCCCGGGGTTGCTAGTCGACTATGCGCGTGGGTTGGGCCTCTGCATTTTTCGTACGCCCCCGCGGGCGAATTTGTAAAGATCCGTGCGCTCTCGTGCGGAGAAGTGCCGACTCGCAGTCCACTCGAGTGTGGATTTCCTCCCCGGTAGGAAAAGAGGAGGGACGAGGAGGAAAAAGGAGACGAGAGGAGAGATTGAAAGAGAGGAGGAGACATATCTGGAGGGCTCGCTGGCAGTTGCCGCTTTGCTAGATAAGGCCTGGCCTTATTTTACATGGCTTCATGGATTGTTCCAAAGGAATCGATTCAAGCCTCTTCAATGGCGCGTACACAGACGTGTGAGCAGCAATCCCGCCTTTCAGCGCTGTTCAGCACACCGTCCCCGTGCAACGTCGCCACTCCTGTGCCTCTCTGCCTTGGTTTTTCCCTGAGGACAGTGACGGGGAAGATTCTGATGAAGACTCCGATATATTTGACTGGGACAGCTTCAAGTCGCCCATCGATGGTCTCTCTGCCGCAGATAGGCTTGGGGAAGAGTATGAGGCGGAAGCGGCACTCGGTACGTATCCATTACGCTAATCCACGACGAAACCTCATATCGCCCTGTAGCACATAAATTGAGCGAGTACGATCTAGCTATCTGTCGCGCGTTCTCCTTCAAGGTTCAGACAAATTTAACGGACCGCGCATTCAAAATGCTGCCAGACTAAGTGCTAACGGAGGGTACTTAATTTATGAAACAATAAATATCCAACATTCTGATAGAAGCTCAAAGTTCTCTATTGACCCATACAATGACTTCTCGCTGGTACGAAAGCAAATTCCTGAGGGAATCTTAGTGGCGTTGAGTTTGAGTCACCTAAACGAGGTACGAGTTCCAGTTGTTGAAGCGTCTGTCTAGGTGAGACAGTGGGAATCATCACATCGGTAGGCGATGGATGATCCCAGACGCCGAACCGAAGTGCTCAGAAACCAGATTGGCAGATGATTCTTCCAAAGCAACGAATTGGTTGTAAGCATTCGTGATGTATTGAGGAATATGCAATTTGACTAATATTCGAAAGCAGCGGTAAGCAATTTGTTGAAAACAGGAGATCCGACGCCAGCTAACGGGAAAGATATCAGAGTGGCGCGGTCATTCAAAATTGTGCGACTTACTAAGTGCATCCCATCCTTTCGTTGCATCAAACGCAACCTACAACAATTTTCCAATGCAGATCAGACAGAGTGGTCCAAATGAGTGAAGAGCTCACCGATGATCTGGGGCACTCCAAGCCAGAGTTGTGACCTTCGGTAATATCCGTAAATGCCTCTGAATGCGCATAAAGCCAAGGGTTCATAAAGCCTACAACGGGCTTGCCGGCGGCTAGCAGCCGATCGTTTATCAGAGCGATTATTGACGCAAAAATCGGGGACGAGAAACTCGTTCCTCCCGTGGCGAAAGTGGCGCCTGAAAACACGAAATCCAAGCCCCATCCTTGAACAGCGACGTCGGGGTACCCTCGCCCTGATTTATTGAACGTCCCTGCAAAATCCGGGGGAATGGTTTTCAGGAAACTGTCCACCACCTGGGTCTGGTACCAGGGTCTTGGAAACAGATCTGAGAACCCGCCACCTGTCAGGTTAGTAGCCACCTCCGGGTTGAATCCCTGAGTAGCGCCGACAGCGGTAACGTAGGGACAGGAAGTAGGGAAGACGGGGATGAAAATGTTGCTCTCGCACACGCCAGGAATGCTGCTATTATCGTGGCTGCCACGCACACCGCCCTATAAGCATACCAATACTCTCAGTTGAGTCAAGTTAATGTCAAGACCAGGCTGACTCACATCTCCTGAGGCAAACAGCACAGAAATTCCCCGCGCACCTAGGGCCATGTAACTGTCACAAATTTTCCTGAAAAATATTCACTGAACGGGAAGCTTCCTGACCGCATGAAACACTGACCTTGCAATGGAGCTTTCAAATTGGTTCTCCATGGGTGCATACGAGGTTGTTACTACAGACGGCGGGTTGTCAACTCCATCAAGAAAAGTGTTTGTGTCCAATAGGGCGGTCGCGAAATCCGAGGAATTACTGTCTGGGGGTCCGCCAACGGAGAGGAACTCAACGGGCACTCCCGTTGCGAGACCTATCAATTATAATTCAGTAACTGTAAAACACGGCTGAGGACTTGGCAAATGTGCCGACTGTATATTCGACGTCAACATCTGCTTCCAACACAAAAACGGGATGGATATCCTCAGGCTCTTGATTCGTTGCATTGTCAATAGTTATCGAGTCGAATGGTGTATTCTGAGGTATATCGGGTCGGAACTGTTCGAGGAACGTCTGTGAACCGGACAGTTATTAGGTGCAACTCCAGGGTCCATACAGAGCAACAAACAGAGAGATCCGTTCGGTTTGGTGATACGCCTAAGTATCCAGTCACAAGAATCTTGTTATTTTTCTGAGTCGCCGGAGCTGAAGGGATTTCATAGATGTTCTGCAAGCAAGTTGGGGTTACAATGCCGTCAGGGTTGCTCGAGTTGCAGGACGCAACCGGCTCGGTGCGTTTCTCGGAACTGGGGTGATAGAAAGGGAGCTTAGCAAAACCCGGGTTGCGGCTGGCGAATGACGTGCTGGGGTGGACTACGTCGACGTGGCCAATCAGCTCAGAAGGTAGCGAGATCGTCAGGGTGCGCGTGATAGGCTCCGTGAGCGATGCGTGCGAGAACTTCTCGAACTGCGCGCCAAACAGGTGGTTGGCCTGGGAGACCGTCAGAGCCAGAGAGAGTCAATCACCGTTCGGCGAGATAACCGTGGACTGCAAATCATTCGCAGCCGCAAAGGAATTGAAAGCTAAAACCGTTTCGTTTGACGGCTGGACGAAAGACTCACACCGAAAATAGAAATGTTTCTGGTTGAAAAAAAACCGACTGTGAAATCAAGAGTATCATCTTCAGTTATTTTAAGAGAAATTACAAGTATAACTGTAGTATAAACTGAAATTGAAACCCCTTGTTTCAAGATGCAGTTCTGTGTCCACAGATACAGACTGTTTCTTGAGAGCTTGAAAGCATTCAAGAAACTCCGAGTTTTATGGCACCTTTCAGGACTGTTGAAAGACGCAGTGTCAGGAATCAAGAAACACTGCGCAATTTTTGCTATTGGCTCAGCATTTGCCGGACCAATGGCAAAAATGCCGCGAGTTTCTTTGCTCTTTGAAACTACTCCTTTCAGCCGTCTTGAAAGGCACAATGAAAGTGGGATTTTCTGACAGCCTCTCATCCTGGGAAGAAAGAAGCACTCTTTGTGGCACTGAAAGGGATTGTGAAATCAGCCCTTTCAATTTCAGTTTACATTCATATTTATACATGTAATTTCTCTCAGAATCAGAACTGAAAATGATACTACTGATTTCTCAGTCAGCTTTTTTCCTACCAGAAGCATTTCTATTTTCGGTGTGACTTGACCTACAGACTTTAGAATCAGTGAATCGGAGAATTCAAGAAATGTATAGTCACCTCATCCTTCGAAAGCCACTGTCTGAAGTCTGAGCTCCCGGGAGTGGAGATGGAGACTAGCTTTGCCTGCAGCCCACTGAGATTGTTGGGTGTCAGGCCAAATCTCAGAGTCAACACGTCTGTGACGGGAGCCGCGCCTTGGCTGAAGAATCCGTCAGGGGGGTCTCTGCGGCTTTCGTGTAGAACCAGGCTGCCGGAAACAGCAGATATTAACCGTTCTTTAAGCAAATGGCTCCTCGGCTGTGCTAATTCTCCATATATCCATCCTCCTTTGGTTTCTCTCTGCTCTTCCTCTTGGCTTAACTCCTTCAATCCTCGACCTTCTGTGCTTTCCAACACAGCCTTTTCATTTACGACGGAACAGCTGACCAGCCCGCAGTCCTTTCTTGACAGGAAGCAGTAGATTGCAGTTGCTGTTGCCCACGGCGCAGCGTGATTCTATTCATACGGCCGTGAGGCCACGTAGTTCTCCCGGAAGATCCTCGACATATAAAAGCGGCGCTGGTGTCGGGTAGAATCCTGATCTATTTCCCGCTTTGCTCATGCTCAGTCACGCCAAATGATCGATTCTCGGCCGGTCTGATCAACTCTTCGGTCTGCTCCTGAGAAGTTGACCTCAATTCAACTCTACTGCACTATTTCTGTGATATCTCTGTCGTGCCACGGATCTAATCAATATCATTTCCCAAATAATCCAACAATTATTTCCCGTCACTCCTGGTCCCCTCAAAAATTTCCGGTTGTGTGGCTGGGATGGAGGATAGATCTCATTTACTGGTGGTTCCGTGCTCCCGTAGACTACAGTTGTCGATGCTGCTGGCTTTTTCACTCTCTTCACTTGGTTATAACATTCTGGTTGAATTGTCTTTGTTCCGTTCTCCCTGTTGCTTCTGGGTCTCATTATCTTTGACTTGCTCCTCCATGCGTGAGAATATTCAAGTCTACCGCATTCTGAGTTTCTTCGTCATTGTTAGCTTCCTCGTTGAACCTCAAAGGTTGTTGCTACGGTGGTTGGTCAATATAACCCGACATGCTTCAACTTTCTGTGCAATTCATTCAGTCTCCCTTGCATTCCTTCTGCCTATCCCCTCTGACGGTGACACCTCCCTTGGCAGGAAATTCCTCTGCACTACGACCTTTGATTCCCGACACTCCGCTGATATGCAACGCGAGTTCTCTGGAAGTTTGATATTGTTTCGGGGTTTTCATATGTGTAGAGGCCTTTCATATTGCTTTCATATACTTTCATACAGATAGTGTAGGAAACAAGTGAAAAGATCTTCTGTATTTAGTTAATATGGTTTCCGGAGCGAAGCGGAGGCCCATCTTGTAATCGTGAAGAAATTCGCGAGCTTGAGGAAAGGCATTGGGACGAGTTCTGAGGCCAAGTTGGTGGTTTTTAAACGCTACCCAAGTTTCCAATGGGGAAGTAACAGCTACCATGCATTTACGCCTATCACCCAATCGAGATTTCCGATGCGCAAGAAGAGTCGGAGGGAGCCAGCGACCGAGATGATACATAGCATTATGAGAGAAGGTCAGTGTGGCCGGTGGAGCCTCGGTCGCAGTGCGCAATTAGATGCAACTCTCAAACAGATGCTAGAACTGAGGTCCCACATGCTCGGTCAGGCGCGCGTCAATTCAAGAACCAGCGGGTAATCACTGAATGCCTGGAGGTTTGAAATATTTAAGTGAAGCTCAAGGTTGGGGGAGTCTTGTGTGAGCAAGTTTTCGTCGATGGTGGATAGAGGATAACTTCTCCGCCGTTAAGATGAGCGTACCGAAACGGTATGTATTCGCATCAGCCCATTCTGCGTCACTTCTCTGATCAACATCTGAAACTATGTGATATGGGAAAATCGCCCCCACAATGGAGAATATGCCACAGCTTGGCAAGGCCCCGGGTAGGAACTGCGGCGCAGCTCTTCCATGTTGATCTCACGAGTCATATTATGAGCGAGGTAAGTTTCCCCCCGTGGTAGGTCTCAGACTGAAAAAATCACCGCGAGGGCTCGGCCCCAAACGACCGCATCAGAAGGGACGCGATGCATTCGCATACCGCCTAAGAGGAATAAAAGGTCCGCACAAAGACGGGCGAGAACGAATACGAAATCCACGCCGGCGCCTCGCACCACCATCACCGCCCCGACGGCGATATACACCCTACACCCCAAATGAGGGTGGCTGGATGCACGCTAGGTATCCACTTTTCAGACCCAGGGGCGCAATAAGGTCTCCGTGGGAAACTGAGCGAGAAAAAAAAGACAAGGTCCGCGAGGGCACCTCGCCGCCCCAAAATCCCCATGCCAAAATCGGCCTTACGCCTCAACGGTCGCGAGCGAGCGTGACCGGGGAATCGAGGATTTACCTCCAGGAAGAAAAGGCGTGGCAGACGAAAGATGGAGGAGGTCGAATAGAAAACGGGTGGGCGTGCGCAAAAATATTACATAATGTGATAGGAATTTGTGGGCGAGGGACCCTAGAAATCGGGGGGAGAGATTAAAAATGGAGAGGAGGGAGTAGGAGATGGGGTGAGGGAGTAGGTGTGATGAACGGAGAAGATCATGACAGAGATGAAAGAAATTGAATAACGGCGCGAAAAGAAAACGTAAGCAAGACGCGCCGAAAAATCAGTAGCGCCAAGTCGCACGTCCCCGACGCCAAAAGAAAATTCCGCATGGAGACCTGCGTCCAAGGAGGAAAATGCACTGGGGAAGCGCGCCGGACGCGCAAAGACAGCCGATGCGCCGCAGCTAGGGCAAAAGCGGACGCCGCGTCTCTGCCGTCGAGCGACACCCAGCGCCATCGAAAGAGCGCAAGCGCACGCGCGCCGTTGATCGATTTCCCGAGAAACGAATAGCCAGCATGAGTGGGCGAGATAGAAAAAGAATCGAAAGGGAGCACAGAAGGTAGGGCGAGGGCCACGGCATGATATGGAAGATGAGAAATGCGGCTGCCCCAGGAGGCGGGCGGATTAACACGAAAGGAGAAAAAGGGAGGCAAATAAATCTCAAGTGGTAAAAAGACGGTTCTCACCAAACCGCCAAATAATACGATGAGCCCGAAACGAAAAATGCGCGCTGACTCGCACGAGTTGGGCGAGGCAAAGGTAGGGGACTGCAAAACGAGGTCGCAGCACCCAAAAGCCTCATCGCGGCACAGAAAAAAAAAAATGAGGTAAGATAGGCGGGGGAACGAGCATTTGAGGGCGCGCAGAAGACAAGAATGGGGGGGCAGGCCGCCCCGCACCGGTGAGAGGATGGTAGGCCCGCAAGTGCGCCCAGCTCTAGCAAAGACACGAACGACCTGGGTCGTGAGCGCTGACAGAAAAAACGATGGGGAGCTGCCCCACGCGCGTAGCTCTGGGAGTAGGGGGGCCAGAGAACTGACCCGCCATAGCCAGCGAGAAAGCGTCCCGTTTACGCAAAACATGCGAATCACCCGCTCCAATGCTCTCGCACATCCAATGGATGGTGTCGGGCGCTGTTTCGTACCAAACGAGGCGCGGGCGCTGCCGCCATCCACGCCAGCCCAAAAGTAGAAGGAAGAAAGAAAGAGAGCTGACGATAGCGGCCTACTCGGAGGAGTATGGAGGCACGCTCGCGTTATTACCGTATAAAATAACCTCAAAAACAAGAACGCACCAAAAACCTTATCTCCTCTTCAGGCACTCGATGCCATTGTGTAGCACTGTAGGGCCGTTGGGGGTGTCGGCGATAAGATTGATGGGTTGAGCGTCAGTGGCATGCCCTAGGGCGTAGTCCGAGCATCGGCGTTAACAGCGGCGACGGCGAAGGAAGTAAGCACTGGATGAGAGAGGCGCCGTCGGGAGAGGAATAGAACCCTGCACGGAGAGACATGTATGCATAGATGCCTTCGCACTGAACTCCAAGAGCGTCATCGCACAGAGGAAGGCCATCGCAGGAGAGGAGGAGGAGAGCAAGGTTGACATGTGGCAGTGTGGCTCGGATCAAACGTTGATGTATCAGCGGCGCGGTCACATCGCCTTTTGTTCCTAACCCTCATCTCATCCCTCAACGGCTCGCTCTCTGCCAGTATCCTCTGTCCATTGAACTCCTCCACGAATGAAACGCTCTCTTTGTCTTTGGGCGCTTCTAACGCACACACCGCTGTTGACTTGCGTCAGAATCTGCCGTCTCCTTGGAACCTGCGAATGACTTTTCAACCTGCTGTACTTCGGTGCATCATATCGTGATACGGTCGTGAACTCCGGAGTTTCTTCCTTTCCTTCTCTATTCCAACAGCACCCAACCCAGCCTGAAATTCTCTGCCCCGGACCGAAGATGGTGCACGGCAGGCGTGTTTCTCTCCCCATTCAAAACCTCACCTGCTCTTGTCCTTGTCCTCTCGGATTCTGATTCTTATTTTCTCACAGTGCCCTGCGGCCCTCTGTACCAGAAGACCGGTCCAATACTGCTTTCCTTTATCCAATCCAATCCAATCCTATCCTATCCCTAATGTCATCTGTCATCTGACCTGTTTTATCCTCCGCTTTTATCGCAAATCCTCGCACTTGAAATTTTCTCAAATATTAATACCTTGAATGCATCGCCAGATCTTGGGGTTTCTGGAAGTTGGCGGGCACATTACTGCTGGGGTACGGTGCTGCGACTACTACGTCCAAATTGGATATGTACTTCGAGCTGTTTCCTGGTACAGGCCCGGTCTATTCCACTCTGTCGACATCGATGTACCCGAGCTGACTTGGGCTGCTGGATATGGGTCTCTCCCGTCTTCATCTTATCGCTACTCGCTTCTTGCCTCTTCCTTCCCTTTCAGGCCTCTTGATCGATCTTTCAAACCCACCGCTCCCAGCGTCACATTCCGTCAATTCACCCGCGCCGGATCCTCACATGATACTGCACGACGCGACTCGGATCGCATCGCAGCGGCACTTGGACCTCAGCATTGATTGCGCGGGGTGCGAGTCCCTGTCTCCGCCAACACACTGCATGTCTTCATCCATATGCGTCCGTCCGCGTCTTTCATCTCCTCGTGGTGTCTTCCTTCCTTTGCCATCCATTCCTGAATCCTAAATGCTGGGTGCTGAATCCTGAATCCTGAGAACCGTCTTGCTTCCACGGCGCATTCCACGACGCACCTCCGTGCTCACTTGAAATTGAACCCGGATCGCTCCTTCCCCAAAACAACCTATAGACTTAGTTTATTTTATTTTTATTCATATAGACAAGGATGGATGGATGGATGGAGTGTATCATGTGTCGACGACCTGAACAGACCAATTGTCTCGGCTACGACATGTCCCCGGCGAGAACAGAAGGCAAAACTCCATTGTGTCAATAAATAAATAAAATTCATTTCAAACTGAAGTACATGTGTAGAAGGGAAACAGAAATCCCTTACGTTTCAGAAGCTCACAACAAAGCAATCTAAACCGCAATTGGCTCTGGAAATTTCACTCGATGAAGTCCTCCTGCTCGTTCTCGATATCAGAGATCATCGTTTACTTCTTCTGCAATGCTAGTAGGCACATGGAGCTCCGCCAGGCGAGCAAGATTCTTTCTGTGTTGTTCCAACGCCCCTTCACCTACACTTGCAAGTCTTTCATCAATCTGTTCATCCTGCTTGGCCTGTGACGATCTTTGTGCTGTGTCCCAAAGCTCCACTGCATTCAATAGGGCACCACATCTCTTGAAAATATCGCCAAGTTGGAGCATCCAGCTCTAATTTGCGTAAAGCCTTCTAAGGTAACGGTGAACAAGGTTCTTGCAGTAGCCTTGTCATTCTGAGCAAGGAACACATCTCCCAAAAATCGAAGACCTTTATGAATTCCTAGTCTCTGCTTGAACTTGAGAGCATGCGCAAGAAATATTGGGGTCCAGCTAAACATCTCACTGACTGCCCCCTACCGTCCAACATTAGCAAGCCGCTCCAGACAGAGCCCCTTAACAAACATATATGGCTCTGGTGGAATTCTGGTGGCTGTCATGATAATTTATGACTGCACCTGGTACTGGGCGCCCCCAAGTCGCGATGCAAAAATGAACACGTTGGTGGCCCTATTATGACCAAACGTAAAGTCCCAACTGCATTGGAAGAAACCTCCCCGGTGAAGCCGAAGCCATGGACCACGGGAGAAGATGCTCCAGAGAAGGACACAGGTCGCAGTCATCGCGGCCTTGCTGTCGACTGTGAAGCGCGGTTGAACTACCCAACGACACCACCTACATCCTTTGATACAGATCAACTTGCGTTCAATGCAAGAATCACCCGCAATCTGCAACCACATATACTGTACAAAAATTATTCAAGGGTCACATCATTGTGGTTGCAGTGTTTTTGGTTACACCTGGGAAGAAAGGTGCAAAAAATTCACATCTTGGGAAATGGATGCATGTCTCCATGTAGGACATATTGGCCTTGGTACAACAACTTACACTTCAAATGGTTCACATGTGGCGGACTTTGCCTGAAAGAAAATTTGAATTTCTGATGGTATTGATCAAAACAATGATGCCACATCATGCCGAAAATCTGCAAATTAAAGTCGATGGGTTCTCACCATGAAAGCACTATGTTCAATTCCTGGTTCTTATAGTCTATTCCAAACAGTATTTCACTATATTAATTCGATGAAAACGAGCTCCACACCCCCAGTAGTGCTCATGGAAATTAATTTCTTGAAACATAGCAAGTTGACGAATTTGCGAAGGGATTTAGCTGCACCCCATTGATATTCCTCTAAAGGCTGTTGAAAATGCAGAGGATTATGGCCAGTCTCGTTGTGTGCGGTCAGGACTCATATTCACGCAGTTGGGGGAGATGCCGAGCAAAACAGATAGCCAGCGGATTGGCGGATCAAAGCCAGACACAAGCAATGCTGATAGAAATCAAAAGCTTGTAACCTGATTTCAAGGTGCAACCAAAATGAAAGATGCAACCAAGCTGCGGAAAATGTGGTCACAAGAAGCACGAGGATGAGCGAAGAAAGACAGTTACTTACTAATGTAATAGTCGGCCGTTCTCCAATGCGGGTAAAACCAGGATGTACAACAGTCATGTCCCTGTTATTTATTCCAAGGTGTGCGTTGGGAATGTTGGTGCTGGTAGTCAGTGATTTGTAGTCAGTGATTTGGTTGCAAATGTTGGATATGCATTAGTTCAAGCCGGTAGTAAGGCTGGAACATTATGACTAAATATGGTCTCCAGCCATAATGTACTGTAATCATAATATAATCTTAAGGTTTTGGCCTGTATCTAATCGTAATGGTATCATAATCTAAGGTAATTGCAATGTAATCATATTTAATTATATTTAATCCATTTTAATCCATTTTTTGCAACCTAAATTTGCACCTTCTGTGAGGACCACTTTTACGCGGTCGGTTTCTGGGCTGTTCCTACCGGCCCGGTAGGAACAGCCCAGAAACCGAACGGCTGTCACAAACAATGGCGGAAGACGCAAAACGAAGCAAGGATAGGAAATCCGAAGGAAGAAGTACAAGGGATAAACGGGAAAGGACTTACTGAACTGTAACCCTAGAAGCTTTGTTTAAACAATTTCTGTCTAGACATGATTTGGTGTTTAAACAGGTGTTTACATTGAACTGTCTGGAATTAAACTATACCTAAACACCGCACTTTTCGCGCGTTTCGGAATAGTCTGATTACAGTATAGGCTTATTTCTGAGAGCTAGTATACGGTCTCGGTATAGCTGGCAGGGTCAGGATCACAGAGTAACGGGTACAAGGGGTAGGTGACTACCCTGCGGACTGGCAGTGCTCGCCTCGAAAACCGTAGAGGAAAGTGTAGCCCACAAACCTCTAAAAGAGACTATTTCTAGAGCTTATTTCCACAACGAGAAATAAGCCAGAGATACTTACAACGGGACATGCGGGAATAAGCTTATTCCTGCTCGGCTAAAGGAAAGGCCTTCCATGTGACAGGCGTGTGAGGTCGGGGAAGCTCATACTGGAGAGATTCCGGGATAAGCGAAGGTCGGTTAAGACAATCTGATGGGATTGATCTTATTCCGAGGAAGCGAAGTTGGGAATAAGAAACATTTCTGGGAAAAGGTTACCTACGGAAAGCTGGAGGCCAGGGGAATAAGATCCGATGGTCAGGAGCTACGGGAAAGGGGCAGGAGACAAAAGGGATAGACGGACGAAGTGATATCAGTCAGCCAGGGGACTGGTGTTTTCAAATATCTTGGATGACAAAAGCCGCATGGTCGGGAAATCTGGGACTACCTGGACTCTGGCCAATGGCAATATGCTCGCAGCTATTCCTCCGACGGATAAACGGGAAAGGAGGGACGATCTCGGGCCATTTTACTAATTTCTGCTTGGTTTGAGGACTTTCATATGATTTTGGGATTTGTATAAGTAGTTGGGACATTATTACGAGTAGGACACAGAATCCCCTTGTACTAATAGGCATAACGCTTGCGATTTGGGCTATTTCTGGGGTTGGCGCAGTGTGTATCGTCGTTGGACTTTAACATTGGGAAACCTTTCTGTTGGAATAAGAAGTTGGTTACTGGAAACGTCTTAGGGTGTGATTGAGGCTACATAGTACTGGAATCGAAATCGTTTTATCGTCATCGTCATTGCTCATCGTTAAATCGTCAAATCGTATCGCTCATCGTCATCGTAAATCGTAAATCGTCAAATCGGGTTCTCTGGGAAATAAGCTTTTGGGCATATATCCTCGTGGAAATAGTCTATCGTTCGCCTCTAGGAGGTCTATCGCGCGTCTCCGGACATCACCACCACCACACACACAACACTTGCTCGTCTCATAGCTGCGAAGCTCTTAACTATCTTATTTCCATTGCTCGATTATTGCTCAGGCCAATTCCTGGTGATATCTTGTAGTGAAGGTTCATCTTTCTGTGGGAATCTTATACCTTCCCTTCAACCTATTGTTAGGCCCTGTACAAGGGACTACCACTCGTCTGTATCTCAGCTCTTGCTTCCTCTGATCGGCCTATTTCTGATCCTCGTCTTATTTCTGTGGGCATCACTGCTTATATCGGAAAGACTTGGGTTATATTTGGGTGATAATTGGATTGTTTGGGTTTAGTTCGGAGCACATTGTTCAACGTTAATCATGTTTAATGCCCAATTGGGATTGGCTCACAAAAAGAGGGCCCTTTGAGGGGCGAACCAACAACTTTCCGATGTTGGTAGAACTCTGAGAGGGAAGCATCTACCACTTGAGCCACTGAGGCCATGCTCAACATTGTAAGAATAGACAATACAATATGTGTCTAACAATTGATACTCCTCAGGCCCGGTGAAAAGTCCGGGAAGCTGGATCGAGCCAGAGCTGATGCATCGAGCTAGATCAAGCTCCATCAAGCCAGATCAAAGAAGCTCTATTTCGACGACGTATCGTACGACTGCAAGCACCGCTCGCGACGCTCTACTCTCCACTATCGCACTCCCTGCCAGCTACTGCATTCACGTGCTTTCATGGCAGATCCTGAGGTAAACAAATCAGGCTGGAAATTCTGTGATTGCTCGAAGTGTCGCAAAGAGTCAGCCGATGGCAAAGGCCAAAAAATCCCTCCCCGCAAATATAGCAGACATGCTTCGCGCAGAAACCGAGGAATTGACTCTTTTTCTCCATTGGAAGGTCTCGAGCCGTCTTCGAGCGCCCAATTGAAACGCCGTCTCCCGACTGAGGTCGAGGCATCCCACGCCTCTCGCAAACGAATCAGGACTGTTCCACCGACGTCCTCCAGTCCTAGACATGCTGGTACACCAGAGGTCCGGTCAGATTTGCAAACGGACATATCGGAACAAGATGTAAAAACAATTTCCACTTGTACTCGAATTTTGCGAATAAAAATACCGTTTAGCCTATACCATTGGAAGAAATCGATAATTTGCATGTGATGACCCCCGAGCGTAGTCCTACTCCTCCACCCCAGCTTTCACCACCACCGGCCCGATCCCCATCGCCCCAGGCACCCCCGAACCCTCCCATTGTTCTTCCAAACATCCTGATTGACCAGGGATTTATCACCGCGCTTAAATCCGCCTCACTCGACGACGAAAATCTCGATCCTCGTGTCTTGCGCCAGCTGCGCGAGCCCATTCAGGAAATACTAACTGCTGATGACCCCGACGAACGCCTCTCCATTGAGAATTTTCTCTCGCTCAGTACCGCATCGGACAAGGCATACACGGAGGTGCAGAAAAATATCGAGCGCCGATTCCCAGGATGCAAGCTGCTGTCCCACTATCTCGTGAAACAAAAAATTACCGATCTCACTGGCGTAACTTCCCTTGTTAACGACATGTGCTGGAAAAGCTGTATCGCTTTTGTCGGCCCTAACTCCGATCTGGATGCGTGCACGGAATGCGGCGAGTCTCGATGGGATCCCAAAAGGTTAGAGGCAAGCGGAGGGGAGGTTAAGGTGGCTCGAAAAACATTCCAAACCTTTCCCCTGGGGCCGCAGCTTCAGGCTCTCTGGCGGAGTGAGGAGGGAGCACGGGCGATGCGCTACAGAACCGAAAAAACAGCACGAATTTTACAGGATATGGCGGACAACAACGGCATGCGCACCTCCTATGACGATGTTTTATGCGGAGAAGATTACCTTCGCGCTGTTCAAGATGGGACCATCAAAGAGAAGGACATGGTTCTGATCTTTTCCATCGATGGCGCTCAGCTTTACGCTATGAAGGAGTCCGACTGTTGGTTATACACCTGGGTGCTATTGGATCTTTCCCCAGACGTACGCTACCGAAAAACCCGAGTTTTTCCAGGCGCGATCATCCCAGGGAAACCTGTGCGCCTCGATTCATTCCTTTACCCTGGTCTTCACCATGTTTCGGCCTTGATGACCGAAGGACTGCCCATCTGGGACGCCATTGACAAGAAGGTGTACCGCTCCTACTTGTTTTCACTGTTGGAAACGGCGGATGGGCCCGCAATGGCTGATATCGACGGCATGACGGGGCACATGGGAGCCTACGGATGCCGGCAGTTTTGCTCGGTGAAAGGTCGCCGGAAGCCGGGAGGGAATCACTACTACCCCGCGCTTCTCAAACCGACTGACTACGATGTTCCTGGTTGCAACCATGACAATGTTGATGGTCGTCACCTCCGTACCGTCGATGTTGCGGAATACAACCAATGTCTTCAATCCGTGATCACATCGCCTTCAGCAGCGGAGCACCAAACTCGCAGACGTGAAACTGGTCTCTCAAAGCCGAGCATTTTCAGTGGACTCCCCTCCCACCGAATCCTTCCTGTCCCGTGCTGTTTCTGTTCAGATTCTATGCATCTCTTCGCTCTCAACATCACAGACCTTTACATTTCACTATGGCGTGGGACTATGCAGTGCGATCCAGATGACAATAAAGCGACTTGGGATTGGATGGTCTTGGTAGGAGATCTCTGGAAGAAGCACAGCGAGGAAGTCGAAAAGGCTGCCCAGTATCTGCCGGGTTGTTTCGACAAACCTCCCCGAAATCCTGCTGAAAAGATGAACAGCGGCTACAAGGCTCAAGAGTTTCTGACATATTTTTATGTCCTTGGGCCTGCTCTTCTGCGCAACATTCTTCCAAACAAATACTGGCTGCAGTATTGCAAGCTGGTTCGTGCGGTACGCATTGTTTGGCAACGTGAAAGCTCGGTTTCGGAGTTGATCGAAGCGCACAAATTGCTTTGTGAGGCCGAAGAAGAATATGAACGTCTCTATTACCAGCGTATGACATCTCGCCTCCATTTTTGCCGCCAAAGCTCCCACGCCCTCACCCACACGGTCCCCGAAATAATTCGTGTTGGCCCTGGCCCGTACCGAAGTCAGTGGACGCTGGAGCGGACGATAGGGAATCTCGGAGAAGAGATCAAACAGCACTCCAACCCATATGCTAATCTTGCGGAGCGGGTAAAGCGACGGTGCCAGGTCAACGCTCTAAAGGCCATGATCCCAACTTTAGAGCCGACGAAGGGCCTTCCCCATGGTGCTGAAGAAATTGGTGGGAGTTTTGTTCTACTTCGGGCCCGCGATGATCATCATCAAGAAATTGTGGGCCGCTACGGGGAGGCAATTGTGGCGTATTTGGAGGTGTCGGAGGGAATTGCGGCAAAGGAAGGATGGAAACCCCGTGTAGCAAGATGGGCACGTTTACAACTGCCAACGGGACAAGTTGTTCGCTCCGTATGGACAGAATCGAAATTAGCCACCGTGCGGATCGCTAGAAATGTCAAGGTATATTCTCAACACATTCACCTTTTTATTGATTTATCATTTACATTTCCGCACAGTACACGACTGCTACCGATAAGGAAACTCGGTACGGCGAAGTACAATTCTTTTTCCAGGCCACCATCAAATCGGAAGAGCAAACACTGGCTCTGATATCGGTGTATTCCAAACCAGACGCGGAGTTGCTCGAACAGTCTTTCCAGACCATCGCCGAATGTGAATACTTTGGTGATGAAAGCCTCGGGGTGATCAAGGTACAACAAATTCAGGCCGGTATTGGAATGGTTCCAATTGGGGACGATGGTCAGTATTTCGTTACGGAAAAGCTCGGACTTGATATTGAGGCCATGGGTGGCGCACAAGAGGACCCGGAAGATGGCGAGTAGGTGAACTTGTAGCTGGCAGGGTATGATTGTGCATTTTGGAGCTAAAACAATTTTTGAGAGCACAAAAAGAGCACAGATTGCGGGTGTGGTGATGGCCGAGTCCCGATTTCTCAAGTCTTATTTCACCAGAAGCCCAGCTCGGTTCACTACAAAAGAATATATACACAATCTTTATAAGCCTGAGAAACATCTCAAATTTTTTCTTCAAGGTCAGCGGACCTTGCAAAGCAATGGTTATAATGTCTTGAACCAATCGGTCTTTGATTCAGTTTGGATGGTCTGATGATCGACTTCCCAAGAAAATTCGGTGAATTTCACGAGGAAAAACTATAGACACGGCCTTTGTGAGACTCGATAAAATGATACTTTCCTAGTAGGGGTGCTCAATAATTAAATTCACTCAGTTCAGTTCACTTTTTAATAAAATAGAATAATGCGGTGATCTCGGCCGACATATCCCAATTTGGCACTCACTCGGATGCCACGAGTCACCAAGGCGGAGAGACAGTCAGACCTTATTCACACTGCAGAGGCCATGTTTGCTGCAGCAATTGCATAGTGCGGGAAGTCGTGTTGCATCCAGTCGCATCCAAGCAGGAGAACCTTCCTAAATTTGGGTGAGGCTTGAGGGGGTGAGAGTAGTTGGGGAACCCACCCAAGGTTCCAGGTCAAGCAGAAGAGCTGAAGTTGAGCCAGTGTACAAAGGTGAGGGCGAGAAGAAGGGACAGAGAAATATATGCAGAGTCACGAGCATTCCTCGGACATTCGGAAATCATCGGAATGAATATTATTTTATTTAAAAAATGAACTGAACTGACCGAATTTAATTATTGAGCACCCCTAGTCTCTCAAAGAAATACTTATTGGCATAGTTCGATGCAGCTTGACGCGACGTGTCACAGAATGTGACCATCACACATCTCTTCCTTTCCCCCCTCGACGCGTCCTCTCCCTACTTTCACGCGACACGGAAGCATGGAATACGGTGCTCCAATACCTTCTTTCTTTGCGGATACAGAGAGCTCTGGTCCCGACCTCATGCAAGATTTGCCATTCTTCGGTGACGCTGATATGCGAGACCTTGACCCAATGCATTCATCGAGCTGGAATTCACACAACAATGCGATGCAACCGCAAGGCCCGCCTCACCATACCATCTCCAATCACCTTTCCGGCTGGTCTCATCCCAATAGTGGGCAATATCTGGTACGTGCATCGCTCAAGACATTCTCCGATGTGTTCCTGACATTCTGTCAGATCGCCTTTGCATCACACGTGGATCTCATACAAACCAATAACTCAGCATACTTACAAGCCCTTCGCGCCCAAGCACAGCTGACCGAAAAACTGAAGACGCTACAGTGCGTGATCTAAATTTATTCCTGATTTCATTATGCCATAGCTCCTACAGGGGATCGTATGACATACTTTCCGAGTCTGTTCAGCAATCTGCTACCTCCAAGGCCTCCCAGGCTGCATCGTCTTCGCCAACTCTCGACGTCGACGCCGCTTCGCTAGAGCTCGCCGCCCGCGCGGAATTTCCTTCCATTCAGTTCTGGACACGCGAGGACTTCAATACCATAACGAAAAGCAAGAAGATTACAACAATCAACGAGGACGCGCCGAAACGTGGCAACACCCGCGCTGCGAACGATGTGAATGTGATGCATCTCTATGTCGAAAGGCATGATGGAAAGCCTGTTTCGGGACGCGAAGCGACTGATATGCGCAAGACACAGACGTCTATCTGGCAGGAGATCGCGCGCTCCAGTCCCGAACACCTCCCGGCGAAATGGGGTGAAGCCTCCCTCACTGTGCGCAACTTTCATCGATCGCAGATGTATAAACATTATCCGTTTCTGCGTTGCTGCGAAAAGCATTGGAAGGTTGATCTCATGGCGACCACATCATATTCCAGCTGGCACAAGAAATCAATCAAGAAGAAATGTACTTGTGTTTGTCGCTGTTCCAGCGCAGATCCCGAGGACACGACCGACGAAGAGGACAACAGTGCCGCAGCTACCAGTGCTCCTACCAGGAAACGTAAACAACCTGCAAGCTCCTTTATCGCTTCCACCCAACCCAAAAGATCGAAACAAGCGTCATCCTCACCTTCGTTGTCTTCCTCATTGACGGATCCCATCTTTGAACCGAATCCCCCAACACCGCTGCTCAGTCCAGTCGCACGATCTCCTCCGAGCCCTAGCCCATCCATCGTCCCGTTCCCTGCAGCTGCCGATCAGAATGCCGACTCATCACCTTCACCTTCGTCGTCTTTCTCTTTGACGGATCCCGTCTTTGAACCGACTCCCTCAACACCGCCCAATCCAGTTGCGCGATCTCTTCCCGCTGCTGATCAGAATCACGACTCGTCGAATCTCGCTCAAAATGATGACCTTGAAACTACCCCTCCGCTCATTCTTCCTAATATTAGCCCTACTACAGAGCCATCCGGCTCATCGAACTCGACAGACAAGAGCTTAGCAGCACCGGGTGGTATTCCAGCTGAGGAGCCTGCTGTCCATAGTGTGCGACCGGCCGTAAGCACAACGTCCTTCTTCTCACCGCCATCTTATATCAATTCACAGGCCTCATCCCAAACACCGATCGTAAACCCTCTGTGAGCTTGGTCCACTTCTTTCGTCCTCTATCTACTAACTTGAATGATTGGAACGCAGGGATGCCGCGTTCGGGGCCGCATCGGGTCCGGCTGTGCGTCTCGAACGTGTCTCGGGTATGGTTTCTTTGCGCACCTGACTCCACAGCCCTGACGGTTCTCGTGTAGATACAGCAGGAGCAACGGCCTCGGGTAGCAAGTCCAACAAGAAGCGATTCAATAAGAACTCTAATAGTCCTGCGTATGTCCCGACTGTCTCCTCGAATCACAATTTCTTTATTCATGTTATCCAGGAATCTTTTCTACGAGGAGTACCTAAAAACTAAACCTGCGATTACGGCCGACGAATTTGATGCTATTTTTTCTAAGCTCCCAGCGCCTGAGCTCGAGGTATGAGTATGTTAACATCATGTTTGGGCACTAACACTTCTATAGAAATGGAAGAGAATCAGCTCAGAGCGCAACACGGCGAAAAAAACAGCCAAAGCCAAGGCGGTGACCGCGGCAACTTGAAGCCTGATAAATATATGAGTGGTACGCTTTCCTACCTCTATTTGCGATGCAGTTCACATTCTCTGGCCAGGCTTGATACCTTTGACAACCTGAAACAAAAATGGCTCGAATTTCTTGAAGAACATCAGCGGTGCGTTGGTCTCTTGCATTTGTCGGCATAATATGACAAGCGGCTTCCATTTTAGATTGATAATTACATTGCACCTACCAGCTGATGTGCGCGCCTACGTCATTTGAGAATATTGCACTGATTATATTGCGTGCAGACTAGCAAGCGGACAAAACGCACTCGCGCAAGACGGAGGGCCAAGTTCCCGCAAGATTTGGAGCTTGAATTTAATTATTTGGTGCGTTTGTCATGCCGCATTTACTTCTTCCTTGCGCCGCTGACAATGTAACTTTTCTATTTCAGGGATTCCTCTGCACCTCGGCAACGCCTTTCACTTGCATCTCTTCTCACAATGGCGACAACGACACGAATACCACCGTGCGGTGTGCGGCTCGCAACCCACAACACTCGCGGCGCACTCACGATTGCGACTGCAATATGAACCGGCTTTCCTCGTGACTTACGCGCACCACTAACGACTACCGGACTCATTAACATTATCCACCGATGGAGCGAAGGGCGGAACGTGCGCGTGGATTGTGGTATCGAATACGCAGGGCGGGCAGCGCAGCGCAGGGCGGGACCGGTCGGCGGCGGCGCATGTAGCGGCTCGAAGTAGCTTGATGTGGTTCGATATACAATTTATCTGGTTCATTTTGTTGTAACAAATCATGGAGCCATATCGAGCTAAAGGACATTTTGAGAGCCAGAAGAGACCGGTTCGATCGGGCTTTATGTGGCTCGATCCAGCTTCCCGGACTTTTCACCGGGCCTCAGGGCCATTTGGAGTTCTAAATTTTTGTAGATATGCATCAAAAATTTATTACAGCCTTTTGCGGAACTTAGGGCAGGGACAGTTTTTTTCTGCTTTCAACAATTTTCATGAGGAATGCTGTCAGAGGCTCAATGTTGATCGGATTGCCTCGTGAGTAGGCGCGTTGAAATCAAATTCAAAATCCGCAGTCAACACAATACCGGTATTTTTGATCCCGCCAAAGAATGAAATTTCTATCGCAAAATCTCTGTCTTCGGCAAGTCACCTGCCGCCGAACTGCGCGCCCGGTGCGCGCGTGGGCAGCGTGGGTGGAGCGAACGGGAGAGGGAAAAAGAGAGTTAGTGTCAGTGCGAGGGAGGAGAATAAGTCGATGGGGTGACTGAGAAGTGGAAGACAAAAGAAACCAATAACGAGGACCAAAAGAAAGAGAAAGAGGGCGGAAGTGAGGCGCCTGCCACGGCGTGTTCACCTCCTCAGAGGGACAAGGTGTCCTCCATGAATCGTGGCCAAATTGAATTGTCCACCCCCGGTTACTCGGACTGAAAAATCACCACGAGGGCTCAGCCCCAAACGACCGCATTAGAAGGGGCACAATGCATGCACACACCACCTAAGAGGAATAAAATGTCCACACAAAGATGGGCGAGAACAATGAAGTCCACACCGGCGCCTCGCACCACCAACACCGCCCCGACGGTGATATACACCCTACACCCCAAATAAGCGCGGGTGAATGTGCGCTAGGTATCCACTTTTCACATCTCGGTGGTGCAATAAGGTTGCTGTGAGAAACTGAGCGAGAAAAAAGATAAGGTCCACGAGGGCGGTGTCATGCCTCAATGATCGCAGGGGAGCACGATAGTGTAATAGGAATTTGTGGGCGAGGGACCCTAGAAATTGAGGGCAGAGATTACAGATGGAGGAAATGGAGTGGGAGATAATGTTAGGAAGTAAAAGCCTGTGCAGCACGGTGGTATGAGACAAAGGACAACACGCGGCTGACCGCGAGAGAATGGTGTGACCGAATTAGTGACAACTAATAATGTGTTGCGGCACAAAGCACCGTAATTGAAAATTTTGGACATTTTGAGGATATAGCACGGAGGGGACGTTGAATGCAATGTCCTGTGTAGTTTCGGGATCCAATTTGAGTGAGGGCTGAAGAAGTTATGGTCAGTTGAACAATTTTGATCGAGAATTGCTTCCCATGCTATACTCACCCAACAGAGGCGGCAATCCTAATTGTGGCTCTGTCACCCTCTCAATAACGCATGTAATTCTTTGCTCCCAAAAATACAGCGTGTTTTTCATCAGGAAAACCCCCCTTCGGTAATTTCCCGTAAGTACCAGCAAATACCGGGAAATAGCCGGTAAGTTAGGTAAATTACGGTCCTTACCTCATTATCGGTTTTACACAAGGTCCCTGTTTTCTCACCGTCAATTACCGGTAATTTGCCAAGATTACCACCAAATTACCAGTGCGTCAATACTGGTTTCCGGCTACTGTGATTCAAAATGCTACCATTACATCGCACTTGGGCTCACAAATTTAAATAGCAGAAGTTAGGAAAGGTCATGACATTCGGTTAACTAAGACAGAGATACAAATTAAATATCTGAAATATCTAAACCACTCGGACTCCGGCGCTCCAGCTTAGGGCTAACTCAGCCCAACCTACAATCCAATGCCCAACCACACGCTGAATGTGTGCGTTTGATCTGAGAGGATTGTACCTGAGTAATGATGGGCACACAGAATGAAGGCGAACCAAATGGGGAGATGCCATCCATGCGGGGACATTTGCAATGGAAAAAACGGAATGAAGACGGAAGCCATTCTGTGTGTCATTAAGTAATGATGGACGCACAAAATGAAGGCGGCGCCACGCAGGGACATCGTAATGAAAGATATGGTCGACGCCCCATGTCTAGTCGTTGAGCTCAGATGTCCAGCTGCTTGGTTTGGTGCTGAAAGCGCACCACTCAACGAAGCTAAAAAGGAAAGTCAGCCAGTAAAGAAGGCGCAAGAAGGGGTGCGCACCTGGAGGATGAGATTGAAACATACACCTTACAGACTCGCCTGCAGCAGAGGGAACGAGACCTGAGGGTCAGCATGGATACACAGGTGAATGATAAACTTACTGCTGTCTCAGGCAACAACACTTTTTCTGTATCCTACAAGTGGTGAGGTGAAGTACAAAGACTAAACACAACGGGAAACATACTCTGCATTGAGGAATGATCCTTGAGACCACTGTGTGAATGCTGAAAGAGTACGGGGAGAGGAGGGAGTGCAACGAAAAGGAGAGATGGAGGGAGACGAAGAGGAGTATTTGTTGTTGGTGTGAAAATCAAAACGAACCATGTTTCATGTACACGTAAGTCGGTAATTTGTTTAACATGAGAGTCATGCAACCTGTCGTGGACTTGGCAAAAATTCCTTTCATGCAAAGGCCACCTTACCCCGTTACAAGGTGGCATTGCATTTGGATTGGGAGGCTTTTGGTAGTCATTCAAACCAAGTAAACGGGAGTCTTTTATGCGTTGATTGAAGATTTTGCACTGATCCAACACTGATCAACCAAGATTGGGTTAGGTCAGGCTTAAGCAACCGGTAAGCCATGGGAAATAGTGGAGATTATATAGTGCGACAAAGTAAAACTGGTGACTCACAGGTCATTCACTGGTAATTCCAGTAATTGAACGGCAGTACCGGTAATCACGTCAGAGGTTTGGTAATCGCGGGAAATTACCGAGGGAGGTTTTTCCTGATGTTACAAGAGCTCACCCTCCTATAAGGCTTTGAACTGAAACAAAACCCACTGTACCAGACGGATATATATAATGTTTTGGTGTTTTCGGCTCTGTCACTAATTGCGGAGGAATTATTCCGAGAGATTGGTATATGTTTTGGGTGAATCAAAGCAAAATGCACGGAGTTATGATGGAATCGGTCCGCGCAATGAAAAAGTCCCCAAAATGGAAATTTTTTGTTCGCGCCTCGGTTCCGACATTAGCTGTAATGTGTCCCACAAAATGCTGCCCCATTTCAGACACCAGCTTTTTCCATGGTACAACAATGTAGGAAAAGATGCAATTCATGATCTTGGAAACTCTTCCTCCTCCTCCTCCTGCCTGCTGGGGGTTGGGGGGCCACTGAGTACTATGACTGGCCTTCCACCAGTGCCACCCTTACCACCAGTGTCAATCCCTGTCCCGCCAGTCCCACCAGTCCCACCTACAGCTGTAAGAAATGAGTGCAATATATGCTCTGATGGCAATGCTCACCAGACACTCTGCTTAAATTCCAATCCAGGCCCACCTCGAGCTTTGGCCCTTCGCCTTCACCCCCCGGACCACCAATCTTGCCACTGCCACCAGCACCCCCAGTTCCTCCTATTTATGTGTGGGTAAGCCACATAAGTCCGTCAGTTCAGGGAGACCCTTGCCTGTGACATGCATTTCCAGTTTCGTCACAAAGAAGTTTAGTGTAGATGGTTTCTGTCAGTACAATGTCAACAATAAACTGAACCCAAAGCAAAGCTAACAAGTGGACAACGCACGGTGGAATTGAGCTGCAGAGGAGCCATATGCCTTTCCGGAGACAATGCGGTGTCTGTGCAGTTTAAGAGCTGCTTCCGTGTACCTGCATTGCATCTGGTGCAAGGAGTGTCTGTGAGCAGGTTGGGAGGGTCCTGTTCATGCTGACAATGTTTATGTTCAGGTTCTATGATTGGCGACATGTCTGACCAGAGTATCATTAATAAGACTGCATGTGCTCCTGCAGAGCACAAGCAAACCCACCACCAATCTCTCCTTCCAGACCTATTATTTAAATTTTTTTTCGCTGACATCAAAATCCTCTGACATGAACTTACCTAGATCACGCTGTTTCCCTTTTGATTTGGCGGAATTATGTGCAGTGCTTTCCTCCTCTATCACACCCTGCATCTCCATGTTGTCTGTTTCCATTGGTGGTGGACCTACAACTTGATTGTTGGGCATTGTATTCAATCTGTCTTGTCCAAACTCACCTGGTTCGCACTGTCTATCCTTGGGTGTTGTAGGCTTCAGCTCCAATAACGTGAGCTTCAGGTTGCGGATGTGAGATAATTGGTCACTTGATACATCCTGCAGAATGTTGCCCCATTCATGAAACACCGGGTTTTTCCATTGTTCCATCATAATATCCCAACCACGGGTTCGGATCTCCTGCAGTGGCAGCGTTAAGAGCTCAGACTCGCCTGGGTCTTTCTTGAGATAAGCCAACAGTCTCATTAACGGACTGAGTGTATCCAGGGTGCGTGGAAAACCGACTGAGACTGGCAGTGGACCAGTACCCATAGCTGGAGTATCAGGGTCAGTCGTAACTGAATCCGATAAGTGGCCGCAATCAATGGAAAGAAGTGCATAGGTACTGTTCAATGAGTCCCCAATAATCTCGACTACTGGATACTCTGCAGTAAGACCTGGATCTGCCTGGATATCTGGGATGTAGGACTTTGGATTCTCAGTTTTCTGTTATTTTCTCAAGTAAAATCCACATACAGAGGTGACAACAACCATCCCATAACCTCGGGCCCGAAGGGCTTTGTTACGGATTAACAAAAATGTTTGGTTTTGAATTATAAAAGACAGTTTGGGAAGATCATGCTTTTTGTGCTGTATTATCCAATGAGTCTCTCCACACGGAAATTACTGCAGCCTTACCTCCTTTTGATGAAGAACATTGATTCCCATTGAGAATTTGACCTTCATTTGGGCTTGATGATTATTTGTGGGTGCATATGCCACATCTTGCATGAAGTATGATTGGGCTGCAGAAATCCGCCTAGCACCATCCTTGTAGTCCACAATCCAATTTGGGGTGATCTAAATAATAAGTTAGATATGTCTACTCGGACTCAGATGGATATAGAGCCATCCTCGCACTGAATCCCTTCAGCCTGGGTCCAACTTACTTCAACTGCTGCAGGCTTGGTTGTTTTATATGGTGGGATATACTCATCAAAGGGCAAGCTAAATCCAGCTTTAACAGTATGACCAGTTCACTGCAACATAGAGGACATACGGTTGCCATCCTGAGATATAACCATGTGCAAGGAAACCAATCCTGCTGTATGACCGATCTGGTTGCACATCCAAATTATCTGGGCTGACAATTAACTTTGTAGAAGAAATGGTCTGTGGCCTGTCCTCTAGGTATTGTGTAGGGCAAGTAAACTGCATAAAGTCAAATCAATATGAAACAAGATGAGAGAAAGAGTATACCCATGTTTGACAGGCAATAGTAACTGTGCGTAGTGTCTTGCCGCATTTGAGTTGCAGATGTATATCCAATTGATGAGGTGGCCCAGCTGAAGTAGATTCTTCAGGGCCTTTACCTGCACCCCCACGAAGTCGATAGACCCCACTTCCAAGGTTGGAGCTAGCTGCATCACTCTCTGTGCTTTCTGTCTCGTCTTCACTCCCCAGCACACTGATGTCATCTCCTTCCAATAAATCAAAGTTGTCTGTATATAGCTCTTGACCTTCCCCTGGATTGGCTCCACTGCTCCATCTTTTTGTAGGATCGTCGTTGAGAGGCCTAACCATGACCGTGAAATGTGATTCAGCAGCTAGTGATTTGGCAGCATCATGGACCCGGCCATCAAAGATTGACCCAAAGATAACCAGTGCAGAATCTTCAGGAGACAGCATCACAGCCATGGGACCCCCAAGCCCCAGAGTTCTGATTTCCTTGAGAAGAGTATCATCATAATGGGCCTCTACCCATAGCACTGCATCATGAGGGGAATGGTCAGAGAAGAGACCACCACCATTGGGAAATTGTGTCTCCAAGATATGGATGTCTTCTGGGAGGATGCTGGTAGATGAACTGTGCTGTGCTTGACTAAAGGATAGAAAGGTTAGAATTTCTTGTTGGCCACACGAAAGTTCAACCACTCACTCAGATGGCAGGGTGCTACCAGTCAAGGATTCAGGGGAATAGATGACAAAGGTGAAAATAGGGATCTCAGATAATGCTGCCTGAACCACAATCCCGTATTTTCCACTCAGTGCATGCAGATCGGCTCCTTTCTCAATGAGGTGCAGAACAATATTCTTGTGCCCCCTGCATGCTGCTGCCTCCAATGCACTACCATATTGCCCTCTCTTTGAATTCACATTGGCTCTGCTTTCAAGGAGCAAGCAAACGGTCCCTTCATGATGAAATCCGAGCACCTGATCTTAAGTTCCTGTGGTCCACACCACATTTCGAACTTGAGTTCCGCTGAACTCAAGTTTTGCCCCCAGGCGCCTGAGGGCACATGGCTGCATGTATGTGCTACACTAACCCTCGAACTTGAGTTCTTCCACACTCAAGTTCCTCGTCACTACTTAAGTTCAACCATCACTTAAGTTCGGGACCACACAAATATATATACGCATCTCCTATAACTATGTAATGTGAATCTTAAGATAGAACTTAAGTCCTCTGAAGAACTTAAGTGTTCGTGGAACTCAAGTCCTCTGAACTCAAGGAAGGTACAACACGATCATATGCTAGGCGCCAGCATATCCCGGTATGGACGCGGCATAAAATCCTTGTACGCCCTGTATATATCCTGAAGCATTGTCAAAATAATTAAATGAGCTATGATCCAGATGGACCTACCATTTCATCCATCCACGCAAACACCACACCACGCCAGTTGTCGATCTTGACAACAAGTTCATCGAAGGTTGAGGCGACCACCCAGTCCGCGTGTGCACCCTCGGCTTTCTTGAAGATCTTTGTCGCATTGTGCTGCAGCCGCCTATACATGGCGGACTGCATACAAGCAAAGGCCACTGCGCCCTGCGAGTCTCCGCCACGCTCTTCATCACGCTTTGCCAGTTGTGTCCATACCTCGCTGTCGCGCCGATACCTCTCGATAACACGTATCAGCTCCGCGTGCTTGCGTTCGTATTGCTCCAACCACCGATACATCTCTGCCTCGGCACGGAACCACTGCACTCGATCACCTGGCAAAGTATCAGTCGCCCATTCACAATCAGTGTCTATCCACTTACTCTCCTCCTTATACTCCGCTAACTTCCCTTCTCCTAATTTCTGCCCACTCGTAATCCTGTCTAGCCAGATCCACCCGTCCGACTTCTTCGCTTTTACCTTCTTCTTCTTCCCGCGCTGCTTACCAGGTGACACTTCCAAATCGCTGCCCTCTGTCTCGGACCCCGATGACTCGACAACGACATCCTCTGGAGCCAAGTCCTTGAGACGTTTCGGTTTGCGTGGGGACGTCGTCGCTTGAGCTAAAGATATGTCAATGCAGGTCCGGAATTCTGTCAAAGCCCTCGCACCTTTACGTTTCAGCGTTTGAGTACCTTGTAAACGCTCTCCATCATCCCCGAGCAACCGCCCAGGGAGCAGTGTCTTCTGTACTGAGCTGGAGATTCTGGTCCCGCTCTGGAGGTACCATGCCGTGCCGTCAAATAAGCGTGAATCCCCCTTTGCGCGGTGTAAGTGTGTCTCCTTCCTCCGCGTGTCGCGGTGGGTCAATAGTGGATAGGGTTCCACCGCGTCTTCTGCCATATGCCCCAAACGAATGAGGGCCGTCCGTGCCCTGTTGTACATTGTAATCTCGAAGGTCTTCATGAGCTCCGCTTTCTGGACGTTTCGATGTGAGCGCGTGACCCCTGCCTGTCCCCGATAATCCTGCTCCCGCGCCTTCATCACAGCTGACAGTGCCAAAGACGCCGCTTGGACGGCGAGAATCGCATTGTCAGCTTCACTACACCGCAGCTTCACTTCCGCCTTCACCAGCTCCCAGTCCCCGTCGCTCGCCGGCTGGTGTCCATGCTTCATCCGATACGATGGAACTTGTACTGCTGTTAATTCCGGTTCGTCCATGTCGATTGCGCTGAGCTTCAGACGCGGGTAGACCGACCGCTGCTGTTCTCTGAATTTCTTGAGCACCACATTCAAGGTGTCACGCAAGTCACTGATAGTCGCCCAGGTTTCTTGTATAGGATGTTCCCGATGGCTGCCCAAGAGAGCGACCACGAGGGTTCTGTCGACGCGGATTAAATCAGATCATAGATAAATGCGGAGGAAAAGAAGGCCACATACTGTTGCCGCTCAATGATCATTCCATCGTGGACCCACTGCGAGAGCGGAGTAATCTCCTGGTGAGCATCTTGCCTTGCCATTTTCTCGCGTTCTTCAAGGATCATGGATGCGAGTACATTCTCGATCGTAAGTACTAAGTCACGTCAGCCTCGAATACGTATCCACGCGACGCAGAAACACATACCTTTCGTTGATTTGTGCTGATAGACACTTTCCACGCCCTTGGCCGTCTTCCTAGGGAGCCGCGATAGGCGTGACCAGCCAACAACTTCAGTTGCGTGCTGACGGCTGAGATCTTCCACAACGGCCATGTGGAGCTCGAAGAGTCGAAGTGCGTTCAGTCGCTCATCAGCCAGAAGTTGCGCTGCAAAATCCAGAGTCAGTAATATCACCACGTCAACGACTCACTCCTCACCTTGACGCAGCACCTTCGACGTATTCCAAGCGTCCATCACAAAGTTAATAGTATCATGTCGTGCAGCCCCAGTCATTTGGCGCGTGGATGAACCGAGTGGATTCAGAAATGCCCAGATCATCTCTGCCGTCTCTCCGTGGAAATGTGCCCTGCACCCGAAGTACACCGCCTGCCACACTGCCTGACACTCCGGTCCATGGCCGTTAATATGGTCAGCAGGAATCTGGCCTTCCATCTCCTCAAGTAACTCCTGCAGCCATTTCTCGTCCGGGAACATTTTAAGTGCGCGTGCTACCATGTTGACGATGAAGGAGCAAAGCCCATCGTAGCTCTGGATCCTAGGTGTTCTACACTCCGGGCGGTGAGGAGGTGAGTTGTAGTGCCTCAAAAACTCGCGTTGAGCGTATGTACCGAGCGCAAATCTGGACCAAAATATCAGTCCAAAGTGTTATTTGACCACACAGCCAAGATGACTTACGCTTCACCCTTCAGCATGTCGACGAATGACCCGACGACGGAATGGTCGCATGCGCAGGCAACCACCCCGCTCACGGCCGTATTCCCGTACTTCGGTAGCCCCTGGTGGCGAATTGACCCAATGTGCGCTTTACACGGCACTTCCTGGCTTTTCGTCAGTGGCCAGCGATAACAGCATCAAGTGGACTCACCATATCTTCCGCATTGACTACATAGGACTTCGCAATCTCAATGTACTCGGCTTGGTCCGGGAAATACATCTTGGCGTTTGTCAAGGCCATGTCACTGCCATCGTCGCGCTTGAAGAATAGGTTCGCCTTGAAGTTGCCGTCCAGCGTTTGTCCTTGCGAAATGGTGTGACTATTATACCATCAGTATTGTCTCAAGGACAGATATCTTGATTTCTCACCGAAGATAGTGTGGCACATTGACAATGAACGGCATATTCACCCCTCGTTCTGGACAAGCCGCGCATTGGAGACCGAGAAACTCGATTGGCCGGTTTGGGTACGGGCGCGTCGTTTCGCCGGGCAGAGGCTTATCGAGCCCATGAGCATGTCCGCGCCGCATAATGATATCGAGGTATTGGTGAAAGCGAGTGATTGCGAGGAAATTTGGGTATATGTCCTGAAGCCGTTCAATGTCGTTCTCCCAACGTATCAGAAACTCACGGGAACTGCATCTTCAAAAAACGGATCCGCCATTCGTTGCAAGACATGGACAAAATTGTACGCAGATCCCTTCCCTTGGCTCCGCTCCTGGCGATAGTACTCAAGCAAGCCCAGGGTATACCCCGTCTTCGGTTCCTTCACGCTGCCGGAAAAATACCCGCCCGAAGCAGCTGCTGGTAATCCGCGGTCAGTGACCCATCTCCCCTCTTGCACCGGCAAAACGAAATCGCAGTGGCATGGATTCCATTAGAGTCCACTAAGGTGAAGCTCCGTGCCAAGTTTGCCTTTGGACACCGTTCGCCATAGTGGCCCAGACGAATCCCGCGTTCTTCATGACACGACATAAATCGGTCTTCTCGAAAAATTGGTCCTTCGCATTCCAACCAGGGCCCAGTGCGTTGGCATCGTCCGGTGTTTATCAAGCCAGCACTGAGGACACAGCAGCTCGGCTTGCAAGCAGTCGCTACAGCCACTGTCCGGGTGGTCAATCCTCCCGCACATGCGCATGCGGCGCCAAGCTGAGCGTGATGATGGAGGGACATGAGGATTTGAAGGAAGGATGGCTGCTCAGCCTTGAGTTCCTCCATATGAGCCTCCTTCTGTACAAAAAAATAATGTGTGGGCGAGCCGTACGCAAGAAATAACCGACCTGGTGTGTTCTAGAGCCTTTCTCATCACACGGGAGGTAGTGTCGTATGCGGGCCTGCCTTCTGCCAGATCTTCTTCACCAGTGGACGTTGTGTCTGCGGAAAGGCTCTGTCGGCGCCGATGTGAGTGTCGGGATCTGGGTAGTGTCGAAGTCGGCAGTGTGTGGTGGCAGAGCAGCGGCTCGCGTCGGGACGTAGCGCTCTTCAGTCCTTGGTGCACCCAGGTCTGTCGGGGTTTGGGGGATAGGTTAAGTCTCCTCAAAAAGACACACCTAATGCTCACCGCTATGATATGTGATTTTGTATGTGGGCACCCCGGTGGCAAGTAGCGAGGAGCTTGACTTCTGGCCAGCTGGAGGGCGCTTGGCCTTCAGCCGATTCGCTTCATAATACTAGAGACAAGAAATGAATCTGTGAACAGTCACTGTTAGTTAGCGCGTAAGGGGCAGAATCAATGGCGCACTGGCTCAAAGCGCATGGGCCCAATGATGGTGGTTAGCCCTTTGTTCATGGAACAAAAGAGATGATCAATTCAAACCCATAGCCTTCGCATTACTTGAGATACAGAGTCCGTACTTGGAGGTCCGTTTGATCGCTGTACGGAAAAATAAATAAAAGAGACCATTTGACTACGCAAAAGAGACCATTTGACTACCAAAAAAAGGCCATTGGAATAGGTAAACAGCAGAGTAAGTACGAAAATATGCTCGGTGAAAAAGAAAATCTCTGCCCCAAGAGTAATGGGTGCCGACATGAAGTCTGGTAAGAGAGGCCGACACGAAGTCCAGCCCCACCACAGGCCGACACGAAGTCTGGCCTTTCTATCCGTGTTGACAGTTTTGCTGGCGGGCTATAGTGCTATTTGTCGCCATCTGTCGTCGTTGGTGCGTACTCGTTGGTGCGTAGAAGCCAAGAGTGAAGTCGTGTTGGTGAGCGCTGAAGACAAGCACAAAAGTGATGTGATTGGTTTGGCGATTGATCCGTTGTCAGGCTTCCACACAATTCTCATTGAAGACGACAATTAAATTTCTTCCACACGACTACATTGGCTGGGATTGTACAAAGGAAACCAAGAAAAAAACTATGCTACAGTAAATTTCGAGCTCAATTAGCCGTATATTATTTACAATTCACCGTCCTCCTTCTCAATATGGTGATCAAGACGCATCGGAATCACAGCCGCACGACCTAAGAGCTCCCAGAATGATTGTGTGTAGTGTTGACAAACAGCAACTTCGAGAGCCTGCATGTCAGATGGGGACCAGTGAGTCTTTGTGGCGACGTTACGGATGACAGGGGGCAGAGGGGAGGTGGTGTTCCAACAGAGCATCAGCCTCGCGTTCTGATGATATAGCGTTCCCGGTCCTGCATTGCTGTCGCCGCCCAACCCCGCTTGCTCAGCTCCAACGGTACACCCACCAACATCCCGCCTGCAAAGCAACGTTTGACTTCGTCCAAACGATCCATCCCCGACGCCAGTCTGTCTAGGGCAGCAAACTCGAAACGAAAATTAGTCTCAGCGACCTTCCAAACTGTCTCATGCGTGCGCTCGAGGTTGTACTTCGGGACTTCTGTAGATGGAATCGGGAGTCCCTCGATGGCGGTGATGTTCGAGGCCTCTAGAGCCGGCTGGATACGATCCGCAAGTGCTTTGCTTCGTGTGTTCGTACGGGAACCCTCGATGCCGCGCGGCATCAGCAAACCCTCCAAGACGTCGCGCCATTCCTGTCCACTGAGAAACTGCGGCAGCATCGGCTGGCCCAACATAAAAAGGAAGCCGTCGGCGAGCAGGTTCCAATGATGAAGGAACATGGCGCGTCGCTCAGAGTGACCGAGCAAGGCGGGCTCAGGGAGAACGTACGGCGCGCCATGTTTCGCGGACGACCGCACTGATCTATCCACTCCCATCAGTGCGTTGGCCCATGCAGCGATGGTAGGCGGCATCTCCGGGATTGCTAACGGACAAAATTTGTCGCGCTGGGGGGGTTGGTTCGTGTTGGGGGCGGGTTTCTTGTATATATTCTGCATAGCTGGTTTCGGCGGTGGTTTGGAATCTGGGAAATTAAAAACATCAGTCTCGTAGAATGGAGGCCCAAAAATTACACATACAAGGGGCGGAACACTGCCGCTGCTTATTGGACTGCGAGCGCCGCTCTTGTGGCTTCTGCACAAGTGTGCTGGGTCGGGAGCCGCCGCTCTGCGTGATATCTGGACGGGACCTGCTCGCAATAGGGGTGGCACTTGACGAACGGGTGAATCCATTGAAGGCCTGCCGATACCAGGGATCAAGCATGGCCCCGCGACTAATTGCGACCATCTTCTCCACCGTGGAGTCCCCGCTGTACATCACAGGATATGCACCTTCATCCAGTGCGTCCAGAGCGATTGAGATCGGTTCCACAAGAGGCACGGTTGTTAGGATGTTTTCTTCGGCGAAAATGTGGGTGGGGCGTATAAACCAGACGGGCAAATTTGCTACCCAGAGCTGTTGGGCAATGACAGGGTTTGTCGTAAACGCACGGACACACTTCGCGACAGGGGTGGAGGCGGGAACGCGGGCCGCATAATAATTATCCATGCAGGGTTTATATTTGGTGGTGTATTTGTAGAGTGCCTCCAGCTCGAGGAATGTACGCTGCAGGGAGGTCACGTAGAACACCATGTCCTTGTATGTTGTTGGGAGTGTCTGCAATTGCTCGATCCATGCGAGCATGCTGTTTATCAATTGACCGAAGAGTGGATTGAATTGAGAAGAGGTGCCCTTTAGGTTGGTGCAGCGATCGACGAGATCATTGACAGGTGGGAGGAATTGGGACAATTTGTTGCTTCGAAGGCAACCCACCCCTCGTGTGATCGCACTCCCAACGACGAAATATTCCGGTGACGGATCCCACCACATCACTTCGAGCTCGGGTCGCGAGCCGCGTTTGGGAATGGCTGCCAAATGACAATACTGGGCTGAGAATTCTTGGGGCCAAAGGGTTGGGTCATCGGTGCCGTAGCGCGTGTCTGACCGAAGGAACAGCGCTTGAGGCCGCTGCAGAGAGGTGAGTGCGGGTACATAGTCGGCATGGGTGGTGATAAAGTAGTGCTCCGGTCCGAGTTGCGCCAAGGCAGCAACCTTGCCATCAAATGGCCCGAGAGCAGCTCCGGGAGCGCGGTTCCTTAGCAAGTCTATGTTCATGGGGGACGCGAGTAGGGAGGACAGCGTTTTGAAATAACCCGACTTCAAGTCCAGGTCAAAGGATCCAACGAGAAGTCTGGATCAAAACAGGCACTCCGACATGCAGTCTGGAGTGAGGAGAGATTTTCGGGCCGAAAAGGACGGTGTATGTGCTGAACGAAGAGTTTGTAGCACGCGAGTGACGTGGTGAGAAGAGAGATACGAAGCTGTGCTGAGGCTGTGTCAATGGGATCACTTCCCTCTTCACTCTCTTCCACGACGCGGTCACAGCGAATATGTCAACTGGCGCATCCAATAGGCTGGACTTCAAGTCAGCCTGTGAGGTTGGACTTCGTGTCGACCTCCGAAGCCAGACTTCATGTCGGCACCCATTACTCTTCGGGCAAAGACTTTCTTTTTCGCCCAGCATATTTCGTACTTACTCTGCTGTTTACCTATTCCAATGGCCTTTTTTTTTGGTAGTCAAATGGTCTCTTTTTCGTAATTAAATGGTCTCTTTTTTGTAGTCAAATGGTCTCTTTTCTTATTTTCATTGTCCACAGTCAACGCCGACACACAGATGACACTCTTGTCGAGAGCGATTCAATGACGACCAGAAAATGTGGTGATATAAGGTGCTTCAGTTCAATTCAATGCCTTGTCTAAAATTCTAATCTAACTACTTCTAATTTGTCCCAGTCAACGATGCTAAGGTGATTTACATAAATCAATGCCTCGTCTACGATAACTTCTCTAATTTATTTCAATTGGTCAAGTCTACAAGTCCCAAGAACCTGAGCTTCTTCATTGGACGCTCGTCTTTGTCCTCGTCCTCCTCGTCATCGGAGATGTCGAGAGTCCCCAAGAATTTCCTTTTGGAGGACGGGGCGGAGCTTCGTCATCAGAGATGTGGATCGGACGCTGGCGCGACGAGCCAGGGACGGATATGGGACAGCTCGGCGGAGGTGTGAGAAGCGCGAGGTGGGGAGCGTGGCCTCTTCGCGGTGTTGCGAGTTCTGGGACTGCGATGTGGGGAACGGGAAAGGCGACACGAGGAACTGGAGCAGTGATGTGGAGGATTGGTGGTGGACCTGCGATTCGCGCAGGAGCTGCGACGTGTACCCTCTGGAGTCCAGGAAGCGGCTCCAAAGCCCATGCAGGACGTGGTCTTCCGAAATATTCCACGATCCAGTCATGCCAAGATTGCTCTTCCGCCTAGAGGAGTGGCCATGCGGCGGGATTACGGACGCGATAGTCGTTGCCCTTCTTGTAAAAAAGGGTACCGAATACGGCAATGTACGACTGTAAATGTTGGCGTGCTGGGAGAGGGAGAGCGTCAGTCGCGAGAGATACTAGCCGACCATTGTGCATCTGACGGTATGTGAGGCTATGGGCCGAAAAAAGTGGTCGGAGGTACGTACATAATTGCTTTGAATTTTCCCCAGCTGACCAGCAGTGAAGTTGGTGCCCATTGCGACCCTCAGTCGGCTCGGCGCCGGCCCAAAAATCAAGACGAGTTCGGGGAGCGTGAATAACTCGAGCGCCTTGCGCAGGATAGCGTTGTGACGAACATTGGTGTTCCATGCTGGTCTGTACGGGCCAAGCAAACACCTAATCTCTTGTGCGGTTACACGAGTCATGATGAATACAAGTTGAAGGTGGAGGGTTTTTTTTTGAGTGTGGACTTGACGCTGATTTACATACTCTGTGCTTTGGGTGGCAGCCTTTCTTCAGTGTGATTTCCTCTTTTGTGTTTGGACAATGTGAACGCTTTAGCTCACGAAACGGTGTTACATGAAGCGGTGGATCTCCGTTCGGGGGTTGCGTAAGGTAAGCGCTTTGGTTCGTTGCTTGGTTGTTCTCATTTTTTTTCCCGTTTCAGTTTGACAATGTGAACGCTTTGGTGCATGGAACGGTGGATTTCCATTCGGGGTTGGCGTAATGTAAGCGCTTGGGTTCGTTGCTTGGTCGTTCTCATTTTTTACCCGTTTCAGTTTCACAATGGTGGTACCTGGAATGCGAGCGCTTTGCTTCCTCGCTTAGCACTTCCAAATTCTTTTGACCATTCCACATCCTGTGCATACACTTATTAGCGTACGAGTGGCATTTCCTCTTGTCTTTCTTTCACACCCAACTCATTCTGCCACTCAGCCCGTTCTTCACATGGCGAAAGAAATGTTTGCTCTGTACCAACCCGACGACGTTCCCGACAGCATGCCATTCCCCGGGCTCTGCAAAGTCGCCACCAGCAAAGGCGAGGAGGTCGCTGTGCCCGACCTCAACAAGTACCAGCAAAGCTGGATCCACGACGTCGCCCTCCGCGGTTCGAATCTGCCACACCTGGACAAGAAGACCGCCTCCGACCTGTACGAGAAAATCAAAGACGACGCCTTCGACACCAAGGCATTCTCGCATGTGGTGCAACCCGGGGACGCAGCAGAGGAGGCTACCATCCCTGAGCTCGTGGCCGCGTGGAAACGGAAGCAGTCAACGAAGGGAAAGAAGAAGGGCAAGGCTGCCACCGACGAGGACGACGAGGACGATGTGGAGGAGGATGCAGACCCCACCACCCCGAGTGACCGCGCTACTCTACTGCGTGGATACACCCTGACTGGGTGGCGAGCAGTAAGGATCTTATCTGCTAGGCTTGTCTCTGCCCGCCCGTTGACGTGATTTTTGTTCCACATAGGCAATCCAGAAAGTTTTAAGCAACAAGCGCAGCGCTGAAAGAACGAGACTTGGCCTCGGCAAAAAGAAGACAGGTGCTACTGCTGGGTCCTCCGGTTCGCGTTCCTCCGCCTCACAGCCCTCCGCTTCAAAGTCTGGTTCCGAGCCACCAGTGCTGGAGAAGCTGCTCGGTCTCACCGCGTACACCGGTCGCGATAAATTCCGGGCGGATCGCAAAGACGCTATCAAAGAACATTCAAAAACTCTTACGGGCAGAAACCCGGGTGGCCAATCTCGCCGGGCCGAAGCACTGCTCTGGGAGGAAGAAGATGATGCTTTATGGGATGCAGCAGCGGCGGCGGAGGCGGTGGACGAGAATGTCGACTGGGTGGAGTAGGTTTTTGGTCATGGCTTTAATTTCGCGCCTAATATTTTGGTCAGGCGTCAACAGCTAGTCGGTGGTGGCCTCAAACATCTGGTCACCAAGCTCCACGGCACTGGGAAGTTCTGCCCGTTCGTCGCGACGATGCTCATGGCTTGGGTGAACAAGGACGGCACGGTGCAGATGGAGTGGAAAGTTTGTTTTCCTACCTTTACCACACATAGCTGACGGTGCGAACAGGACCGAAGCGGTCCCCGAACAGATGCAGAGTTGTTTCCGCCAGGCGTTCCAGCAGCAATATCCACAAATGGTCAAGAACAGTGCTGACGCAATCCACACCTGGGCAGAAAAGCCACTCCAAGGCAAGAATCAAATTCCGTTCAATCTTTCGCTCTGACGTGCTGCAATAGATTACGTCGCCAGCCACGAAGAAGACGCAGCAACGAGTGGAAAGCCTGTCTACCCTGTCTTTCCTCTCAGCACGGATACCCTGGCTAACACGACCCCAAACGCGTTGGCGCAGACAGTCAGCGCTTTCATCTCAGACTCGTACTGTGCGCACCATTTATTCATGAGAAAGGAAAATCTTCTTCATTTTGGTCAAACAGGAGCGGCATTTGGGAGTGAAGACATTCCGTGGGCAACAATTACCCACGAGCCCACCAAGTTTTACGACGCAGAGCGCATCCCCGTCGAATTCACCTCCACCGGACTGGCCAACTTCGGGTACCCTCAATGGTACGATCTGGCCAGCAAATTAATTTCGGGTGCTGGTACAGGCAGCGCAGGTTTCTTCCGCATTCCACCTGTTAATCCTGAGCCCGTGCCACCGCCACCGTCGCGTCTTGTCTCGCCCATGAATCCCGAGACCGTCCCGCCGCCGTTGTCGTGTCCCGCCTCGCCTCTCACACTCGAGACCGTCCCACCGCCTCCCGCCTCACCTCTCAATCCTGAGACCGTCCCACCGCCTCCCGCCTCACTTCTCAATGCCGAGATGCTCCCACCGCCACCGTCACGTCCCGTCTTGCCTGTGAATCTGGAGACTGTTCTCCCACCGCCATCGTCGCGTCCGGTCTCGCCGGTGAATCTCGAGACTATTTTGCCGCCACCGTCGCGTCCCGCCTCACCTCTCGCTCCCGAGACCATTCCACCGACTCCCGCCTCACTGCCTCCCACCTCATCGCCTCCCACCTCACCTCTCAATCCCGAGACCATACCACCGCCGCCGTCGCGTCCCGCCTTGCCCGTAAATCCCGAGACCGCCCCGCTTCCCGAGTCACCGCTGCTGCCGCCGAAGAAGAAGGGCAGGAAGAAGGACCAAGTACCCAAGGCACGCCAACCGAAAGCACCCCAGGCCCCGAAAGCCCCCAAATGCTCCAAAGGCAAGCAAGTCTCGGAGGAGGAGGAGGAGGCTGGCCCAAGGCGTGGAACAAGGCAGAAGAATGTGACGAAGCGCGCTCTGGGAGAGGGTGCAATAACTCCGGCCAAGCGCGGGACGAAGCGTACCTCAGGAGAGGACACAACTGCTCCTCCCGCCAAGCGTGCAAGAAGGTGAAACATTTTTTTTAACGGTTTTGATGTTGTACTTAAGTTTTTGTCTCAGATAGAATCCACTTAAGTTTGAGCTGCGACTCGAGTTTCCGCGGAACTCAAGTCACAGTAAAACTCAAGTTCGCTCGCAACTTAAGTTCTCATTCCTTCATGTAAAATACTTGATGAATTAGATCTTTTTACTGAAGCTTAAGAAGCAGGGAACTTAAGATGCGGAACTTGAGATGCGGGACTTAAGTAGGTTTGAACTTGAGATGTGGCAACTCAAGTTCTAGTTGACCACTGGCGGTGTGGTTATTGGGTAGATATACAGCACATATAGACTACTTAGCAAAACTTAAGAATTACTCGAACTTGAGTTCGATTTTTGGTCTGGACCACATGGAACTTCAGTTAAGCTCCTTAAGTACTTGCTGCCGAGGGGTGGGCTAGGGTCTAGCGGGATGGAATTGCGAGGGCAGAGGTGGTCTTCGGACACACCAAACCCATGCCAGGAAATCCCGCTGCAACGGCGGGACCTATTTAGGTCAGGGTCCGCTGGCCAGCAGCCCTGACATGTCGGAGACCTGACGGCGCGTCCCCAAGAGGCGTCCCGAAGGGAAACCGACGAACCCCACGAGGCAAGCCGTCACGACTCTAGCAAAGTCGTGGCGGACCTCTTCATAGTGCAACCAATAACAATCAAACTCACAACTATTTCAGGGTTTTAGTTAATAACCCTGGCGAAATCGAGGCAGACGGCGAACTGGAAATGCACACGGCGGCTGGAGACGGCGGAGGTTCCGCCACCGGCCACGTCGTCGATGAAAGCCGTCGAAATGGAGGGGGACTGGCGAATAGCCGCTCGGAGGCGAACCGAGACGGCTACCAACCCTCAGGGGGCGGGAGTCCTCGGCGAGCCGACGATGAGCGGCGACTCGCAACTCCGAGTGCGGAGCGCGCACCGGGGTGCACCAGTACAGGTGCTAACGCACGGAATGTGCGTGGGCTGAGAGACAGCACCCAACGCCGGAAAGGGGAGACGCTGAAGGCGCCAACACTCGAAGAATAATGAGTGACGGTCAGAATGACCAACAGAACACGAACGTACCAAGGAACACAGTGCAACGGAACGGGGGTACACCCTTCCTACAACCAAAGCCACAACAAGCACCGAATGCGCCACCGAACATACCCAACGTCCACCCGAACCCAGGGCCGAATGCAACGCATCCCGCACCTCAGCCCCAACCACACCCCGCACCCAACCCCAGACCACAGAGAGAGTACCCCGGCCCGCACCAACCCTTCAATAACCCAGTGAAGGGGAAAAAGAATACAAAAGCGTCGATAAAAGTGACGGCCCTAAACATTGACGGAAGAGGTAACGCGAATGTGAGGCACAACAATAATAAATGGTACCATGTTTGGCAAGAAATAAGAGAACAGAAAATAGTAGTACTGATTGTAGGAGAAGCACACCTAGATGATGCCCATAAGGCAGAAATAGACACCCTCTTCGGAAGGGCAATCCGCGTGGAGTTTACCACAGACCCGCTGAGGCCGACCTCCAGTGCCGGTGTGGCTTTCGTCCTAAATAGAAACTTGGTAGAAACAAAGGACATCTCCACAACTGTGATAGTACCGGGAAGGGCGATGATACTGGACATGACAAACGTAGACGGCTCGGCCCTCTCAATTTTAGAGGTATATGGGCCCAACACACCAGGCGCAAGTGCCGAATTCTGGAGAACAATTGAGAACTGGTACCGAGCCCGACCGAGGCGGCGCAGACCAGACGTCTTCGGCAGCGATATTAACCTGGTCGAGGACCCGATAGACAGACTACCTGCGCATCCAGATGAGCCCGCGCCGGTCAAAGCATTTGATAGTATGAAATCATACCTCGGTTTAGTGGACGGGTTCAGAGAAACGTACCCCACAACACGAGCATACACGCACGCACAGACCATAGCGCAAGGAGGAGCCCAATCGAGAATTGACAGAGTATACGTGAAACGAGACCTGTACGAGAACACCTTTGAGTGGGACATACGGGCAGCGGGTTTTATAACGGACCACCGAATGGTGTCGACGCGCATCACCACCACTGAAGCACCAACCCTGGGACACGGGAGATGGGTCTGGCCGGCGCATATCATACGGGACAAAGACCTCGCAGCATTAGATAGATATAATCAGTAATAACGACGAACTCACTGAAGAAGAGAGAACCCTGTCATGCGCCGTCCTACAAGAGAAACTATCAAAAGTATCAGCCCAAGAGCACTAAGGGGCACGCATGACCGCACAGATACACAACAGATTAGAGGGGGAAGTCATCGGCACGTACTGGACACAAACCAACAAGCCACACAAACCAAGAGACATGGTCCACCGACTCATAAAACACATGGACGCAGATGGGGTACCAGAGTACGAAACAAACTCGAAACGGATGGCAGACATAGCGCGAAACCACCATAACAGAATCCAATCAGAACGGTCCCGAGTAACGCCTGCTGTCAGAGAGACAACAATACAGAGAGTATTGGAAAGGACAACGAGGAAGACGACAGAGGAACAAAAAGAACTATTAAAAGGGAAACTCACCCTGGACGAAGTCCGATACGCACTACGGCGATCCGCAAACTACAAGGCCCCCGGACTGGACGGCATCCCATACGAAGTGTGGAAGATATTGGACCAGAGGTTTGAGAGCTACAAGGCAGATGATAAGCCAGCCTTCGATGTAATACGAATGATGCACGCTGTGTTCAACGACATCGAGACACACGCAATGGCCCCTGGAACAGGGTTCTCGAGAAGTTGGATGTGCCCCATATACAAGAAAAATGACAAAGCTGATATAGCGAACTACAGACCGATCTCCTTACTGAACACGGACTATAAAGTATTTACGAAGGCACTAACCGTAAAACTGGTAAAAGTTGCCCCAGACCTAATACACCCCAATCAAGCAGGATTCGTCCCCGGGAGACAGATTAGAGACCAGATTTGGCTGACAAAAAGAATAATAGAGTGGGCGGAAGCGACCGAAACGAACGCTGTCATTGTGGCGCTAGACCAAGAGAAAGCATACAATAAAATTGGACACGATTACTTATGGCGAACACTAGGGAGATTCGAGATTCCGCAGGAATTTATTGGAACAATTAGAGCGCTGTACAGTGACGCCCACACAGATGTAATATTAAATGGCGAGATAAGTACCCACCCCTTCCGAGTTACGAGAGGTGTGCGGCAGGGGGACCCACTGTCGTGTCTACTCTTCGACCTAGCCATTGAACCACTGGCCGATGCCCTCCGCCAATCCGACCTCAAAGGAATGAGGATAAAAGGAAAAAGGGAGAAATTGATAACAACGTTGTTCGCGGACGACACGCTGGTGTATCTAGATGCCGAGGACGATTTCGGCGCTCTAGTGGGGATCCTAGACGAGGGGTGTGTTGCAGCAGGAGCTAAATTCAATATTAGCAAGACTGAGATGATCCCGATCGGAACCTTGACTCACCGCGACCTTGTCCGGGCAACGCGCTTCGTAAACGGTGTGGGGGGAACACTGATCCCGGGTCACATAAAAATAGCAAAGGAAGGCGAACCAATACGCACCCTAGGAGCGCGGGTCGGAAATGGTATAAATCAGCAAGGGACATGGTCACGCACCCTGGAAAAAAATAGACGCAGCGCTAGACCAGTGGGAACTAGGTCATCCGTCGATGGAGGGCCGCCGACTCATCGTGATGATGGTAGTTGGAGGTATGACACAATACATGGCAACGGTGCAGGGGATGCCGCCCGATATTGAGGAAAAACTGGACAGGAGGGTACGAGATTTCCTGTAGGCAGAAAAGGATAAGGTAACTGTCAACAAAGAGACTGTCCACGCGCCCGCAGAAGCAGGAGGGAAGAACCTGCTCGACATCATTGCTCGAAACGAGGCTATCGCGTTAACATGGCTCAAAACCTACCTCAATCTCGGACCAGACCGACCGCTATGGTGTTTCGTGGCAGACTAAATACTCGCGAAAAAGACTGTAGCTGCAGATCTAAACGTGGACGAGGCCATGAGAATGAATGCTTACCTCCAAACCTGGGCACCATACCAACTGATAGAACACTTGAAAAGCAAAGACCTAGTGGACATGATGCACGTAGGACGCAAATATGGTGCAAAAATGGAAGTGCTCGCAGTCTCGCGGGAACTGCAAGACGATATGCCCGTATGGTACCACCGATTCTCCGGAGGCAGCAAAGCGCTCTTCAACTCCCCCCCACAAATAGTGAAATGCCTTAAAGAAAATCATAAGATCCGTTTCGTGCGAGAAACCAGGGCGCTTGCCCGTAAAATTGGGACTGCAAGGCACACCGAACGCGTAGACTGCCGCTGTGCATCATGCCAAGTCACGAAAGCCATAATAGGGTGCCGACACCCTTGGAAATGTTACAAGAAAGCACAAGAGCTGCTCAACTCACTAGAGAATAAGTGGGACCCGAGAATAATGCAGCCCGAAGACTATGAGGAATACCAGAAGCCGAGACAAACTGCGAACCCGGACGCGGCCGATTTCGACTCCAGAATCACCACCCGAGGAACACTGGCGGATACTTTCCGAATATTCACCGTTGGGAACGAGAACCTAAGCCATACAGCACCAGATATAAGGTTTGCGACCAACCAGGGACCAGAAGTTGTGGTGTACACAGACGGCTCCGCGATTTACAACACAACGGACAAGGTCCGTGCCGGCGCAGGGGTGTACTTTGGAGATGGGGACCCTCGGAACAGAGCAATCCGAGTCCCAGACGAGATGGGCCCATCTAACCAAGTTGGAGAAATCTTAGCAATAAAAGAAGCTGTCGAGACGGCGCCCCTAAACGCGCCATTGAAAATCATTAGTGACTCTAAATACGCAATTGAAGGTCTTACGAAATACCTACAAGACTGGCAGGATGTTGGGTTCCACACCGTGGCAAACGGGGACGTCTTCGAACTGACCGTGGCAAAAATCAGGGAGAGGAAAGCGCCAACCGAACTCATGTGGGTCAAAGGACAGTCTGGGAATACCGGGAATGAAGCCGCAGATGTACTGGCCGGGGAAGGAAGCAAGAAACCAAACCCTGATATGATTAACACGGACGCGATCGCTGCCCTGGTGCTCCCCGGAGCGAAGCTACAAGCCATGAGCCAATCTAAGGCATGCAAGATCATCAGGAAGATTGAAATGGAGAAACTGAGGACTCACGCACTCCTAAGCAGGCCGGCCACCAAACGAAACATGGTGTTAGCAAAGGAAGCAGCCGCAACCTCCGAAGGAAATCCACCCGCACGCAAGATATGGAAAGCGACGCGCGACAAAGAAATATCCCGAAGCATAAGATACTTCCTATGGATGTTAATACATGACGGGTACAAGGTGGGGAAATTCTGGAACAACGTACCTGGCTTCCAACATTTCGGGGAGTGCCAACATGCAATAATACCCGGGAATCAATGGAGCACATCCTGACTGAGTGCCGAGAACCCGGCCAAAAAGAAATATGGGACCTCGCGTCCGAAATGTGGCATCTGAAAACCGGGAAAGATCTACGACCAACAATAGGGCAGATAATGGCTGCTGGGGCGACCAAAGTCGGGAACATAGGCAAAAATAGACTATATAAGATCCTGGTGACGGAATCTGCTCACCCCATCTGGAGGATAAGAAACGAACGACGCATACAGAAGACGGGAACGGCGCCACTGGCAATGATAAAAAACCGCTGGCTTCATGCGATAAATAACAGGCTGGCCATTGACTGCGCCATGACAAATAAGTTAAAGTACGGAAGGAAGTCTCTGAAAACCAGACTGGTTAAATCAACATGGAAGAAAACCCTCAAAGACGAACGTCAACTGGCCAAAGAATGGCCCAAAACAGTCGGGGTTTTAGTGGGTCATCTGGAAAACACCCCCTCTCTCCCTAGCTCTCCAGAGGCTCCGGTAGGCTTCTAGAGCCCTAGGCACCCCCCCCTTCTAGGAAGAGCTCCCTAGAAGAGGTTATCTACCATAGAGCTCGCTTAGACGTTCTTAGAGTCGGCTAGAACTTACTTTTTCACATGTTTTGGGGTAGCGCAAATTCGACCTATGTAATTCGACACGGCTAAACCAGCCGGTCCGCGATGATCGCTGAAATTCGTGCGCGCCCAGCCATGAATTAATACAAACAGAAATATATTCAAAGACAGTAATTACAGTACATAATGACTCGTCGGAATACAAGGGCATGAAATTACCTCAAATCTTGCACACATCCGTGATTGTCAATTGATGGTTGAGACGCGAACGTTCACTCGGCGTAGGGACCGGAGACTACAGCAGCACGCTACCACATCACCAGTATATTCCGAAGAAACAGAGGTTGAAGGAATGAACCAGAGAGATGAGCAGACAGCCTCTTTCCAACCGAGCCTGCCGACTACTTGAAGTCCACGCAAAGTCCTTGAACTTGAAGTCTTGAAGATTGAGTCGCCAGTACTAGCAACTACAGTAGAGCAAGAACTTGAATGAGTCCAAACTTGTGAACTTGAATATGTTTGTTTGACTTGAGCTGAAGGGAACGAGTTGGGAACCAAAGTACAGGTGCGCAAAAAAACGGATTTGAGGTGGAGGTGGCAACACGAAAGGGAGGACGAACAGTTTTGGTGAAGTCTTTGTTTATAGCGAGGGAAATTAAGCGAAATTGTGGTGTGGCATGGCAACATAACTCTAGGCAGAGGTAGTTAGAGAACAGAGCTCTCAGGAGAGCGCAGTGTCTATGGGAGACACCGCGTTCTCGGACGCTCTAAGGAGATAGCCGAGCTCTAGGAAGACAATCGGGATCTAAGAATGCCTACCGAGACACTGCCACTCTAGGACGTCGGCCGATATCTAACGAACAAAACCGCGTTTCCAGATGGTGTCGGATAGCCGTAGACGATGAAGGTGGAAAGGGATCTAGGTCCCCATGAAACCTGAGTCCGCGGAATGCCGAAGCCCCACATACCGTGCCACAGGCACGGATGCGGTAGACACATTTCCTCGAGAGGTTGATTATAACGTCTGGCCGGGTTCTAAGTCCATGGCCTCAACTAGCGGGAGGGCGACTGACAATGTCGGCCTCAAAGACCTATCGGGAACGCCGCCTGCGGGCCGGACCGGTAGCGAGAGGGATGCGGGAGACAGTGCACAACTCCCGCTCTCATCCCCCTCCAATACCCCGCTCCTCAAAAAGAAAAAGAAAAAAAAAGAAAAAGTCGCCTCGCTCGTGTGATCCGATGATCCCCAATCGGCTGTCTCGGTCCGTGCGCCGGTGACTAAATTCAACTCAATCTCCACCAAGTGAAGGTTGAGGTGAGGCGCAGGCACGCACCGCCTACGTGCTGTTCGCCCGGCATAGCTATATCGAGTTCCCACCGGAGGAAGACGGGAGCTTCTTTGAGGAGAAGAAGTCGCCTCGCTCATGTGATCCGATGATCCCCAATCGGCTGTCTCGGTCCGTGCGCCGGTGACTAAATTTCAATCTCCCACCAAGTGAAAGTCGAGCCTGTGAGGCGCAGACACGCACCGCCTACGTGCTGTTCGCCCGGCGTAGCCATATCTATGACGGTCGTTACTGGACAAAACCCAAGTGCGCATGGATGCGCATGGATGCGCACGGATGGCATCGATGCGCACGGATGTGCATGCATGCGCATGCATGCCACCAACATGCCGATTTCGTGCCCATCACAGTCAGTTCCGTGCCGCATCCATGCAGTATCCATGCCGGTTTCCGGCAGGTTCAATTACGGATCTGTCACAGGAATTAGGCATCAATGCTGCACGCATGCCGTCATCTGTTTGGATATCGTCCCAATTCGTCATTGTCAGTTCCCCCTTTCGGTCGAAATATTTTTGAACTAATTCTAGCCCCTTTTCTGAAAATGAGCTTTGGTCAGCAACTATACAAGTTTGTCAGCTGCCCACAGCACATAATCTCTCTTTCTCATGTCGTTCGGCCTTCCCCCTAGGGATCTTGCAGGACTTGCACCGCCCAGTGTGGTGGCTTTGGCTGCATGCTTCCAGATGGCAGGGTATGTTGTTTCCTGTGGCCATTTTGGATACATTCGCCCACTGACACCTGTCCCGTAGTATCGCGATTTCCCGGACACGCCTCAGACACTTTGCTTCTGCGGCCACCCCTATTTTGCCCACCCCCCGATTGCGGCTGTGGGCGTTGTGTCCAGCAATATTCCAGATACCCCGCCTGCAGTGCAAAGCCCAAACGCTCCCCCTGTGGTCGCATTGTCCTCACCCTCGCTTCCAACTTTAAACTCGTGGGCTGCGCCCTCTTCCTCACTTCCACCCTCGAACTCTTGGGCCGCAAATCCGTTCTCGACGCATCCGGCTCGCTCCCAATCCATCCCATCCCACTCGACTGCTACGTCATTTTCATCCCAGCCAGCCTCACAGCCCAGCAATCGCGTGCTCCCTCCTCGGAACAGGCCGAATCCTTTCGCGCCTACATCCTCCTGCCACCGCCTAGAGTGGCCTTCACCAATGTTATTGCCAACCAGAAGTCATCCTCTCAGATTTCCCCTTGGAACGCTCCAGACTCGGCCGAGCGTAGCAGTGATGTTGCAGACTCTGTCCAGCACCAACGTCGACGGAGCATTCAGCGGATGCATTCCACCAATGGCACCTCGCCTCGTGGCAGCCGGCGCAACAACACTGCCTCCTCCAATCCACCGCCGAGCTCATCGTTGCTGGAGGCTGACAATGGAAGTGACGAGATCCCCAACCTCAAACCAAACCAGGTAGCATGGTTCTTCGCTCTCCTTCCTTTCCAAGTGAGTTTTTGCCACATGTTCGCCACTGGAGCCACTCTCAATCATCGTCGATTTCAGCTTGGTACTCATACCCATCCAACAAACGGCGCAATTGAATGTTACTCTTTCCATACCAACGAGGATGGCCCACAACTTCTCGACGCCCTAACCTCTTGCCATTTGATCACCTATCTCATCCTCGAGAAGACAGCGACAGGCTTGTGGCGCCACTTTGATGGACATATTCGCAGGCACCTCGCTGCAAATACGATCACCTTTCCTTCCCATCCGAGTATCCTGACTCATCTAATTTTTTCCACGCGACATGGGCTCTCCTAGAAATGAAAGCCGCCAACACTCAGCACCAGCGCAAGCTCACTCCCTCGAAACTCAATATGGAACGCGATTTTGACATCAAAGCGTTGAGCACCATTAGCGGCCGCCACCGCCATCCCACCACTGACGTCTTTCGCCTCCTGTTCGTGGGTGAGTCCCGTTTGGCTCTTATTGTCACCTCCTCTCACTACTGACGTCTCCTAGCCCCTCGCCATGGCAACGCATCGGGCCCCTTTGACGATTTTTTCTTCGACCCGGTGCCTCATGCTTGTCTTCCATGGCGTGTATTCTGGGGCCTCGAAGGTGTATCTGATTTCAATCGCGAGGAGGGGGGGTCAGAACCTAGCTGTTTGGATGGGTGTCCAGCCACCGTACGTCCGGCCTCCTAAGCACCAAAACGCCCATACTCACTCGGTCAATTAGGCAGCTGCAGAACAGTCCTCGCGCAAGCGCGATGCCAGTTCTCCAGCGGTACGTTACCTCATTAATGTTTGCGTGATCTTTATCGCTGAAACCACTGTAGCCAGACGAGGTCCCTGAGGGCAAGCGTTCGAAGGTGGATGACGAGGAATTCTCCCTCCCCTCAGTCAGCGAGCTTCTGGATAACGTCCACAAACCTGTAAAGCTCCAGGACTACATTGAGATCGATGATGATCTCTCCGACGCTGAATCGGGGAACACTCAGGCGCAGCAGCAGCAAACTCTGCAACAGCTCCTTGCTGCAGCTAACGAGACAGTTGCTACTCAATCATCCGCCGACATTGTCGCTTGGCGTGGACGCATCTATGGCGACGTTGAGGAAGACTCGCTGCAGGGGCTCTCAGTCTCGGGTCCTACCACCTTGTCGATTGCGGAAACGCTGATCACTGCTATCGATATCCTTCATAGCGGCCAGGAATTCAAGGCCAGCCAGGCTGAGACCGGTGTCTTGGTTGATCGCCCTCTCACTGCCATCAGAGGGATCATACATGGCGACCGCCTGGTCCAAGTGTAAGTTGCTCATCACCTCGACACTGCACGTTACGCACTCGCTGATGCCTGATCCGCAAACAGGTATAGTCCCAACCCAGAGGGCCCCACTGCAACTGGCCCCGGACCAGAGAACTCAGTTTTCGTTAGAGGACTGGCCTTGCGACTGAGCGACAAGAAGCGATGGATCAAAAGCGGTGGCGTCTATTTCCGGCCCCAATTCTACGGTCTTCCGATACGCCGACATGAAGTTATTGCCTCTTTCAAGGTGGATGGCACATGGGCAGCACTCTACATGATCCAAGTCGGATTGGGGCCAGAGCCCATTTGCCCGTTCCTTTTGCTTGCAGTCACCCAACGCGATAGCACCTGGCTCTGCGGCCTCACCTTGGCGTACATAAACGCCCTCGACCCTTCTGCCGCCAAGACACTTGCCCCTTGGTTTGCCATCAATGCTGGCGACATTTTTGATCTTTCCAAGGAGGCCGGCCATCCTGGTATCGTTCTTGCACTTACCTACGTTTCTGGTATAGAGGTAAGTCAGAGTCTCTTCAGTGTTGTCGAATCCCGCTAAGAATAGATTGGAATTAGGCACCCATTTTTGCGACTCCGCGCACAGAGGAAGTTCATAACTTCATGCATGTCGCTATCCTCACCGGCTATTTCTTCGGAGTCCCTGACCCTTGGGGGCACGCCGAATTTCAGGCCTTCGCAACTGGGTTTGCGATCGAGCTTGCTTCTGGTCGTACTATGCTTGACGTCAGTTTTTTTCCCTTTCGCCCCCCCTGTACGTATTTGGCTGACCTGTCCTGTCCACTAGCATTGTGCCGATTTCGCCGTGTTTAAGGCACGCCTAGTCCCTATGTACAACCAACGCATCAGCAATGTCCAGGACGTTATCGACAAACTGCAGTTCACATACAAGGGCACAGCGGGGCTCACCGACAAGGAGCTCTTACAGGCGCAGATGTTCCAGCTTCGTCTTTTGCGCTGGATCCGCGGCACAGGCTACCCGCGCTCCATCCAAGCCAAATACATCACAGCAGAGGAGTACAAGGCACACCGGAACGATCCTCTCATCCGCGCCCAGCGCCTCCTGTTCTCAATGACCGAGAGATATGCCGTTCCCTTGGACCCGGACTTTCATCTGACGGTGTGTCGCAGCTTCCCTTCAATGACTAGAGACTAGTCTCATCTTCTCCGCAGGTGTGCCTTTATCGGGGACACCCTAAGGTACGTGCGCGTCATTTAGTTCGAGAGATTTGGGCAGGAATTGACGGAGTTCTACTTACTTTTTTGCAGGGGGGCCTGAGATCACAGCTTTGTGATGTGCCCGCCTTCGGTGACGGTCTCTGGGGCGGGACGGCCGAACGCGTGCTACAGGCACATCGGGGACACCCTGAGGTACGTGCACATCGTTTAGTTGGGGAGATTTGGGCAGGAAATGGGAGGGTTCTACTTACTTTTTTGCAGGGAGGGCCTGAGATCACAGTTTTGTGATGCGCCCGCCTTCGGTGACGGTCTCTGGGGCGGGACAGCCGAACGCGTGCTACAGGCACATCGGGGACACCCTAAGGTACGTGCGCGTCGTTTAGTTCGAGAGATTTGGGCACGAATTGACGGAGTTCTACTTACTTTTTTGCAGGGGGGGCCTGAGATCACAGCTTTGTGATGTGCCCGCCTTCGGTGACGGTCTCTGGGGCGGGACGGCCGAACGCGTGCTACAGGCACATCGGGGACACCCTGAGGTACGTGCACATCGTTTAGTTGGGGAGATTTGGGCAGGAAATGGGAGGGTTCTACTTACTTTTTTGCAGGGAGGGCCTGAGATCACAGTTTTGTGATGCGCCCGCCTTCGGTGACGGTCTCTGGGGCGTGACAGCCGAACGCGTGCTACAGGCATATCGGGGACACCCTAAGGTACGTGCGCGTCATTTAGTTCGAGAGATTTGGGCAGGAATTGACGGAGTTCTACTTACTTTTTTGCAGGGGGGGCCTGAGATCACAGTTTTGTGATGCGCCCGCCTTCGGTGACGGTCTCTGGGGCGGGACGGCCGAACGCGTGCTACAGGCACATCGGGGACACCCTAAGGTACGTGCGCGTCATTTAGTTCGAGAGATTTGGGCAGGAATTGACGGAGTTCTACTTACTTTTTTGCAGGGGGGCCTGAGATCACAGTTTTGTGATGCGCCCGCCTTCGATGACGGTCTCGTGGCGGGACCGCCGAACGCGTGCCACAGGCACATCGGGGACACCCTAAGGTACGTGCGCGTTATTTAGTTCGAAAGATTTGAGCAGGAAATGACGGAGTTCTTACTTCTTTACAGGGGGGGACTTAGATCAGAGCTTGTGATGCGCACGCCATCGGTGACGCTCTCGGGGGCGGGACCGCCCAACGCGTGCCACAGGCACATCGGGGACACCCTAAGGTACGTGCTCATCGTTTAGTTCGAGAGATTTGAGCAGGAAATGGCAGAGTTCTACTTATTTCTTTGCAGGGTGGGCCTGACATCAGAGTTTCGTGATGCGCCCGCCTTCAATGACACTCTTGGGGGCGGGACAGCCTAAGGCATGCCGCAGGTCATTGCAGCGTGGGCCTTGACTACCCTTTTGCAGCATGGATCTGATACTCGAGATACACAGCATAAAAGAAGGTTCGAGGTGAATTTTGGATTTGGAACTGGTGGCGGATTGAGTGGCAAAAAATGAGGGAAAGGGACCTCGTCGCCTTTGTCGTCTCAGCACATGCAAGCACCACGCGAAATGCGGCCAGAATTTCGTCAGCAACAAATCCCCACCTGGGTGGATTAAGTCCAGTGGCAACACCGAGAGTGGCAGCAGGTTTGAGGGGGGAACAAAGCCGCCGATTGAAGAAACTTATGTCGCAAGAGATTGGTGTGATTCTCGGATACAGGTAGATCCCGCAGAATGATAGCCAGCGCCATTGGACCGGGAATAAAAGCAGGGTTCCAATTCTTGAGGAGACACCATTTGCACGGACAGAGACGGTAGAGGGTGAGGTCAACGCCAAAACAACGCACATCACACAGCCTCGTGTGGATCTCCCTGATCCGCTGTCAATGTTCGCTTGAAGCTTTTAAATGACGCAGAGGCATCAAAATGACAATGGCCTCTGAACTACCTGATGGCTACCATCTGGGACGTTTTTACATTGTTAATTATATTCGAATCCTGTTTGAATACACCGGTGTATTCACTTAAGATCAGGCCGAAGTAATAATCCTTGAATTGAGTCCAATTCGTTTTTTTTCTCCTCACAGAATGCAGTTCTTGAGCTGCAAATAGAGCTGCAAGTCAGCAAGCTGGCCAAGATGGGCACTTGCATTGCTGGTAAGTCCACCGGCACCGCTAGATGGAAAAGCCGCACATTAGTACTGAGGACTTGAGCCCGAAATGACGCGGACTCACTATTCCACGCACCAAGTTGGCCGATATTTCAAGGCGATTCTAAGTATATCCACATGGAAAAATCTGACATGACGATTCTAGAATACAACTGACCGTCAAGCTAATTTTCTCTTTTTCACAACATTACACATACCACATATCCGGTGGAAATATATTATTATCGTGCACCTAGTATCACTTAGGCCCTGTAAAAAAGCATCTGAAGGAGGCTTATACTTTCTATGAACCAGGGATAACTGAATCTCGTATGTAGTTTATCGGTTTGGGCTGGTATTTTGGAAAACTCAGGAAAACCTAGTTTTATCTCAAATATAATCAGGATTCTCTTCAGAACTTAGAGGACTTATTAAATGATATCCTGAATGCAGGAGAAGAGCCTGGAATCAAAATTTTCTGGATCCTCACAATTTTGTATCAGCTGTGAATATTTTGGCTAAAAACATGTTCGCAGCCTTATGAGGAGAATAATATCATTTTATCAAGTTTGGCTCCATAGAAGATCTCAAAATGCATTCTATGAAAGGTCCCAAACTTCCATTTGTGACCAGATGTTGTGAGGGAAGCTGCCTAAATATGGGATACCAGCTCTACGGAATTTTTGATCGTAAAGCTGGTATCCGGCATTTGTGGCTGTGCGAGGCTGTGCTCGCTTCTCGCGTCTTCCCACCCCATTTGCTTCCGCTTTGGAAAACAAGTTAGCGGGCGGATGGTTAAGGCGGAACTCACTTGGACGTGGGGCAAATTCAATTCGTTGCATTGACTGACATGTTAATGATACAAAGCCGGGGTCCAGGCAAGTTACCATAAAGCACGAAGAATTAAATGCACATGTTGCGGATATGGTAGACAGGCAGTACATTAAACTCCAAGCGAATCACGCACCTTGGGTGAGTCCAAGTACTCGAAGATGTCGGGCCTTCGGACTAATGTTGAAGTCAGTGCAACGAAGTGAAGCAACAATGAGAGTCACCGACCTTGATTTCGGACCAGAAGGTGATGGAAACTGTAATAAATCATCGGTCAGTCAGTAAAGGGCACGGACCGGAGACTGGAATAACAAGGTCCGCTTACCTCGCGTGCACGACGGCGCGCATTGACTGGTACATTCATAATTCCCGGACTGGTAATTTTGCAAATGGGAAGGCGGACGCACCAGCATTTCTCGGGTGGCACCCACCCGCCTTTATCAAAAAAACACACGCCAAATGAAGAACAACATTCCTTCTTCAAAGCCGAAAGAAACAAGATAAAAGAGTAAACAAAAGAGTAAGATAAAGGAAACTGCACTTACTTGAGCTCCATACCCAAGTCGTCGCATGCCATACATTGTGGTGCCTAAGGCGTAAATGTGTGCGGCGCTCTCCAATATGAATCACTGGACATGTGGGCGCAAACGCGCATGTGCACAGGTGGCGTTGAGGGTTCAACTCGAAATTTGTCGACGATCAGTGGGGTTGGAGCGGACATCTGCAGTGACGTGGTGTTGGCCGCAACGTCGAAGGCAGGAGCATGAAGCACTCCAAAGAGGTCCCACATAGAGTCTGCACAGCATAGAATGAGGGAGGAATAAATAGTGAAGACACTGCGACGCACCTTTCGGGATGTCCCCAAATGGAAGTCGTCGAGCACTGCGCACAATATGTGCTCCAAATGTTCCATGATATGAGGCCGCAAACATGTAGGAAAGCTGATCAATTGGTGCGACGGGAGGCGGCGGCGGGTAGGACAAGTCCACAGCAGCTGCACTGGAAACAGAAAATCCGCTTTCAATGCATTTCAGAGTAGGCCGCATATTAATTCACAAAATCCATCAAACTTACTGAAAAAAAGCAGAAATGCATGGGAGGAGTGCAAGGAACTGAAAGGATGAAAAGAAATCCCTATGAGACACAATATGAGCTCGGTAATATGACCAAAGTGCACCCACCTAAATAATCCTAGTCTTGTGAAGGTTCTAGGGGTTACGCAATCCCGGAAATCCGTTTATTTGACATGTATGGTGCAAATAACTTCCAGACGCTCCGGAATATTACAGCAAGGCAACATGCGTCGAGTGGGAACACGCAACATCATGGTAACCCTGATTGTATGATATCGAGTCAATCGGTGTTCTCTGGCTTTTCTGGCTTTGAGAGAGTTGAGATAATGCAACTGTTCAAATGCTGAAGTCTGAGTTGTGGGCTAGGCATACCATAGACCAGGAGAACGTTGCCACTACGCGTACATGGAGGGAGAAGACAAGTGTCATTAACCAACACAGCCTCTTGCAGATCCCATTGATCCGTTACGGCTTTCGGACCGGGGCAATTTGCAGGTCAACTACGTTTTTCAAACTGTCTTCTGGATCAATTTCCTCTATTTTAAATACAACAAAACTTTGAGATCTACTTTTTACACGCCCACATCTATTGAATCCGGATCCTGTACTACAACCGGAATGTCGAGTCAGATCCCACTGATATATTGAATGTCGAGTTCGGGTTTTTTCAAACTGTCTTCCGAGTTAATTTCCTCTATTTTGAATACACCAAAACTTCGAGATCAACTTTTTTACACGCCCACATCTATTGAATCCTGCTCCTGTACTACAACTGGAATGTCGAGTGAGATCCCACTGATATATTGAATGTTGAGTTCGGTGCCCATTAAAGCAAAGCAGCAGACTCACCTATCCTCGACAATGCTTTTAAACACGGAGATATCAAAGTCTGCGCACGAGGGAATCGGCCACTTGGTATGATCCACCAGATTCTCATCCTCTTGCTAGTCATGGTGGACAGTCGTTTCTTCCAACGCCCAACCTTGCACAGCAAATGCTCGGCCAAAATTGTACCGAAGCTCAGTACTGCTTTATCTTCTTTGGTCAAGAAATGATCCAGCCATGCATAGAAACAGAAGAAAGCTGCACGAACAGCAGCTGGTGAGGCGTTTTTCGGAAGCTGAAATCCACAAGCTTGCAACCCGGCGAATGCTCCCAGCCCCTTGTTGAGATATATCCACTGCGCCATTTCTGCGGGAGATGGCGGCGTCGCAATGCCAGCCAGTGTAAGGTTATTTGCGAATTGGAGAGGAGCAAGGCCACTACCAAATCCACTAAGCTTCGCTTCCACAATCCAGCGGAGTGCATCTGCCCAAGTAATTTTGGGTGCATTGGACGTGCTAGGATTCTGTTGTTTGAGCTGGCCAATCAAGTTTTCATAGCTTTGTCCCAGTTCCTCCGAAAACAATGGTTTGAACTTTTCGCGAATCGACAAGAACTCCCACTGTTGCGGTTTTACCTGAACACTGGGATGGAGGCTATACCACGCATTGGCAGTGCCATATATCGCTGGGTTGCAAAACTTGATTTGCTGTGCTGCACTAAACGTCGCTCGATCGTTTTCTACAGCCTCGAACTCCGCGACGACACTGTCGAGGGAAGTGAAATGAAACTTTTCCGGCCGCCTTGCGGCGATACGCATAAGGAACTCGGCAGTCAAACTGCATTGGCCAGTAGACATGAAGACAAGGAGGCTTGCAAGTCCTGTTGCTGTCGTCCACAGATGGAATGGCAGGACCTCCTCCAACAGTGTGAAACCGCGTAATTTCCAGCGAATGGGATGCATCTGGTCCGGCTCGAGTAGAGTTTTTTCGCCGGTTGTGGGATGGCGGCCAGTGAGCAACCTGCGGAACAGAGTCGTCTCAGAAGTTGCTGGTTTTTCGCGAGCTTCAGACAAGGCCTCCCGAATGATGATGCCTACAATGCCAAAGGCGGGCTTTTCGAGAAGAAGGCCAGCCAATGTCGGAGAAGACTCTATAAGTGGTGTTTGCTTTTTCTGCCCCCGGCCTGCCCGTACAGCAATCTTGGCCAGGACATTTTCAAAGGTGTCCGGATCATTGTACTCATCATCAGTCACAGGACGGCGGAGTGTGAGGGAAAGCAATCCCCTGTGAACAAGCTCCCCGAGAGTGGTGGTCGTCTCCGCCAGAGTTGGATCCTCAATCCCAGCAGCAATAAGGTAGGAGTCCAGTGCACTCATAGTAACCCCCTCGCTTCCACGAGACAGTTCGTTCTCGATCGCGCGTGCAATATGGGAAGCCCGCACATTAGGGCCTGCAAAGATTTTGCAGGGGTGGCGAAGGAGCTCATAAATGCCGGTGGATACAAACAGCCCATCACCGAACGAGTCTGCTAGGTGGTGCAGAATGGCCCCCCGAACAATACACCGATCCCGGATGAGTGAGATGTCTATGTCGCTCTTTGGTTTGCGACGATGCACCCACCACTCGATGTTGCGTGCAGGTCGAAGGATTAGATTCTCATCCCACAAAGTGCAGAGCGTCTTGGATGCAACGCTGTATACATCATCGTTGCTTTTCAATGTAATGTTGGCAGGCAGCGGGCGTAATCTGATCTTCGCGGACGCCTTGCCTGTCGCAAGCAGACCCCAGAGATCTCCGGGAACGTCAGACGAGGGCGCTTTCACCTTGTTAGGTAGCTCCTGTCCCGCTGTGACCATTTTCTCCGCAGCAGCATTGGAATGCTCGCCAACTCTGCGTTTTTTGCGCCGCCCTTGTGGTGCTGTGGCAGCCTTTTCGGCCCTCTTCACTGCGGCTTGCTGCTGTTGCCACTCCTGATGGGCATGCACAAAGGCGACAATGTCAACTACAGCCGGTGCTAGCTCGGGAAATTTCTTCTGCAGCATGTCCAAACCCTCGTCCCGAAGTAAAGAGGTAAGTTGTTCAGCGAGGGAAGGTCCCAAATGGACAAGCCACTGGTATATGGCAACTAGAGCACGACAGATTTGCCCAGCCGCGCCTCGGGAGATGAGATCATGAATGTGGCTGAGTGCAACCATCTCCGGCAATGTGGAACCTAGATCGGAGATGCATCGGAGAGTCCCGGCCAGACGAGAGCTCCAGGCTTCGGAGCCCATCACACTGGCTGGGAGTTCAAAGGTCATCTGAGTGCCGAGAGTGCTCTGCTGTTCAATATGTTGGATAATTCGGGTTGCCACATTTTCTGGAGAGTCTGTGACCCGCTTGTGATCACTGGTCCGCTCTAGAATGTTGCCAGCAACTGTCATCGCTGCGCACTCCTTCTGAAGCTCCACCGAATTGAGGAGTTTTTTCAGGTACACATCATCCACAGGCTTTGGCTTTGGCTTCCATACCTTGGAGCTGTCTGCAGTGAGTTCCACCCGTCGACCCCTGCGTTTATCGTATGTATTGGAATTCAGGCCCGGTGGCCGAAATTCATCGTCTGAGCTAGGTGGAGTGGGCGTTGGGCTGTACTCAGAATTTTCAAAGACATTATGTCGGTCATTGAAGTCTTTCAAGAGTTCCTGAGAGCCACTACACATTTATCAATTGTTGAGCCTGAAAAATCAACCCGAAACAAATTGCGATTACAAACCTCAACTCCTCAGCATTCAACCATTCGTTGTATGACTCATCATAGTCCTTCCAATTCACGAGCCATTCCAGATGGCCCTCCTGTACGAAAAACATCAACACGAAGTCGAAAACTGTTAAAAGAACACACATGGTGGCGCCAATCAATAATTGAATCCACTTCAAACTCTGGGACATCCCCGAGCGGCTCAATAATCTGGTCGTCCTCGGACTCTGAATCCGAGGTTAGAGTGTTATGACTGGATTTTGCTGACTTAGCGGCCGGAGTTCGAGCTCGACGGTCGCGACCAGATTTGGGAACTGCCTTCCGTGTTCCACCCTTGGCCGGCTTCCTTGCCGGCTTGTTGGTCTGATCCTCCTCCGAATCTGAGATCACTGCATGTTTGCGCTTTGTTGATTTTCTTGCCAGTGGAGGATCCAAAGTTTCGGGTTGACGAGAGGCAGGAGCTCTCTCCGTGTCGCTGCTCTTAGGCTGAGTGCGACCTGTAGAGGACGGTGGTGGAGGACCAGTCCCATACTGGCTGAGATACGTCTGGAACTTCTGGTCATTGTAAATGGAACGCAGCCTAGGAAGTTTTGGTTTTGTAAGGCAGAGACCGACCCGAAAGCATGGCTGTGCCTACTTTTCAGCTTCTTCTTCGGTGTATTCCACCTCATCGGAATTTCCCTCCAAAACTATCGTCCAGATACCCTGCTCATACAATACAATATGAGCATTGATCCCGCAAAGCAGAATATTACCCACCTTGCCCGCATTTTGGCGGCGGCTGACAATCTTCTCAATATGGGGAACCGGGTTGGAACTCTGTGCGGATTTGTGAGGCAGCCGTATCATCTTGCGCTCTGTCGGCAGTCCTTTGCGAGGCTGGACATATCCAGCTAATATGTCTTTTATTTGGGCCTGTCATTCTTTGAACTTGGGTTTGGTAACGCCCAAAGCATACTCTGACATCACGCCCTTCCACCAAAAGTGAAAGCGTCTGCAAAGGCAAAGTGTCTGGTAGACCTCTTCATCCTCTATGTCGATAGGAGCAGGCTCGATGTGGCGAATGGCTCCAGACGCGTCGGTAAAGGTCGAATTTTTAAGCAGGGCATTAACACCAAGCCCAAGATTGATGCCGCACTGCAGGAAATAATTCTTCAGAGCGTATGCACCCTCTCTGGCCAGACGATTTGCCCGTGCATGAGAATCTCCCATCACCGTATGACCGTGTGGGATATAGTATCTGCGCTTTCCAGCGCGGGAGTCTCCCGGTGAATAAAGGAGATGTAGGGAGGGGGTATACAGTTGCTGCACGTCATGGGATGTCACACCTGAGCTCGGGTACATGACATAGCCCACGCGTACCTGAGTCCCAAATCGTTTGAAGAGCTTGTTACCCAGGTCGCTCGAGGGAAAGTCATCCATAAACCTCTTGATGTAGGTAGGTGCCGAGCCGGTGTGGATGTCCTGCCCCTTGAACGCCATGAAGAGGATGTATTGGTCAGTTTCTCGGACATAGATGGCTGATCGCATCCACAGAAATGGACCCATGTCGCTACCAGGAGGAAGTCGGAACTGGAGCACAAAGAGTGTAAACCAGCCGGGGTCGTCTTTGAAATCTCCGTGGGGTTTACCCTGCGTCCCGATCGATGTATCGAGGGCTCCAGCTTTTTTCAACTCCGTATAAATGAGGTCAGTCAAATCCATCAGCGTAAACACATCTTGAGTGGGTGGTGATTCGGTTTCAATCTCTTCAAGAATGACAAACGAAGATGTGGGATGCAGGTGGGAAGACGGATTATCATCTTCGTCGTCGACCTCCTCAACACGCGCTCTTCGGGATGGATTGGAGGGGAGCGGGACATTGTCCTCTTCAACGCTCGGCACATCAAGATCGACAACATTAGCGGCAGAGGAGGAATTGACTTGGCAACTCGTTGGCCCAGGCTCTAGGCCACCAAATGCTAGGACATTGTTTTCGTAGCCGTTCAATTCCATAAACTCCCACTCAAAGCGGGAAATGCACAAGGGCATGACAAGCCGGTAAAGCCGATGAAGGATCTTGAGAATGGATTTGATTGGTGCCGCCTCTGCCGTGTCAGTTTGGACAGCCGGACCAAAGTGGCCGAACCCTTCGCCTTCGCCATGCGTCGAAGCAATATTGAAAGAACCATCGCCTGCCGGCGCGTTGCCCACATGTTTTGAGCGCAAATTGGTTTTCATCCCCGGAATCTCGAATATCCCATATTGAAGCGGGCGGTCACCAGATGGATCTTGTCCCCAGGTTAAATCAACCAGCTGCCGAGCCAGCTCGTGGATCTCGGGCCCTTGCGGATACTGCATCACAGTCTCCAAAGTGTGGACGCAGACTGCGGTCACCGCACGTTTCGCATCCCCGTGGATGTGGTGTACAAGGGGTATTCCCAATGGCGCCCGAATCATGCCAGGAATTGGTGATGCAACAAATGAGCGGGTGGCCGTGTCGAAGTGGGTAGGCGCAACATTGTCAGGCATGCGGACATTAAGCATGTTTTGCTTCTGCTCCTCTCTGTCACTTGTATAGAATGGAGCTGCATACCGCCACCCGCGGCGATAGGACCGGTCTCGTTCCGAATTCAGCATGTACACCGGTGCTTGTGGGAAATACCCTATGAAGGGCGCTTTCATAGATGGTGCGGGCTCTAGCTTATCGTGTGCCGGCTTTCCCTCCGTTGACATCGAAGCTTCTGGCCACACAAATAGATCGAGCGGAGGCTCGAGAGGATGTACGCCTATGAGAGGTGTACCGAATTGCGGTGGCTGGTTACGGTCCAGGAATGCTATAAATAGCATACCAATAAGCTGAACATCGTGATTCTGATCCTGGGTACACACCATCTCTGGGGTCACTACCACCCTCCATTTCGATCGCAAGGAACGGTAAACACGAGTTTGTTTTGACTCTGAAATGGGGTCGTGGAACTACTTGGTGAGCTATCTGCAACTCGGGATTATCCCCATCCACTACAAACACCTTTAACAATCGCGACTTGCCAAGAGAATGCATAACTTGCCACTGCCCGAAAGGTTCATATCAGCGGTGGAAGACAGCGGCCGTAGATCCTCAGCTGTGTGGATAATCCAAGGTTAGGAAAGTTTGAGGGAATAGTCAAAATTAATCCTCACGACCTCCAAGGGATTCAAGTTGCACTTTTGGGTCATTCTCTCTGCGCTGCTGGTGATCGATCTCAGCCTGGGCTGCAGCTACAACTGCAGCAAGTTGGGATTCAAGCTGGGGATTGGGTTCTTGAACATTCAGAGCCTCTAATTTCTCCAGGAGCTCCTTTAGCTGGGACACAGTAGTGCTGGACATTGTCCAAAGCGGAAGCAAATGCGGTGGGAGAAGCGAGCACAGCCTTGCACAGCCACAAATGCCGGATACCAGCTTTACGATCAAAAATTCCGTAGAGCTGGTATCCCATATTTATGCAGCTTCCCTCACAGCATCTGGCCACAAATGGAAGTTTGGGACCTTTCATAGAATGCATTTGGATATCTTCTATGGAGCCAAACTTGATAAAATGATATTATTCTCCTCATAAGGCTGCGAATATGTTTTTAGCCAAAATATTCACAGCTGATACAAAATTGCGAGGATCCAGAAATTTTTGATTCCAGGCTCTTCTCCTGCATTCAGGATATCATTTAATAAGTCCTCTAAGTTCCGAAGAGAATCCTGATTATATTTGAGATAAAACTAGGTTTTCCTGTTTCAGAGAGATCGGCAGCCTCACAGGATTTCTGCTTGCTGCGGATTTTTGTTATGCTGGAGCTGTTGTGTTGCCAACTGCACAGGAAGCTGGGGAGATTATTCGGGGAATCAACAAGGGCGGAGTTCGGGGTCTTGAATTGCTTGGGCTCGTTGGTGAGAGGCCAGCAGGAAAGGGAAGAACTTATAGGATGGGGAACGAGAACGAGATTAAAGCCGCCTTTTGCAAGCTCTACGGGTTTCTTGACTCCAAGCTCAGCGAAACTCAGAAGTGTCGCATGGTTTTCGACACGATCACGACCGAGAATGGCCTCTGCAAGCTTTCCAGGGCTGTAGGCGCGAAGAAATTCGTTGTCTGAGTGCAAACACACGTACTTCCTTGTACTAAGTGATCAAATATTATCAAGTTTTCTAGGATGTCAGGACCAATAGCGCTTAAGGGAACAAAATTTTGAGTGATTGGGCAGTAAAATCAGCCGGATCTTCAGGAGTCTGTGGCGGATCGGCAGGGTAGGGAGCCATCAGCGGGATCTACCAGAGGCTATGCATACCTGCGGCTTCGGAAAGGTACATCGGAGGAAAAGATCAATAGAGAAAGAAGGTATAGCGGTAACAGGATTGAATAGAAAAAATATACAGGAGGTAACGTAGAACTACGACTGTACCACCAATATCTTATTAGCTTGAGTAATTAGCGATGCTACACTTTCGGTGACAGCAGAAGCGTACGCCGGAGGCACAATGAAGTCAGTCACACGAGGATCCAAGAACTCTGCCTCGAAAAGAATATAAAACTGTTCCCCTGTCTCACGCTCCTTTTGTGTGAGTGCCTGGCCCTGCGCCTGCAATTTTTGCAAGTGATCGTAGGCCCTGAAACAAAGCCGGAAGTCGCGGATGTGGTTTTTGAATGTGGCTACAGACGTGGGGTAGTCGATGATTCCGAGCAAGTGGTCGATTGTGATTTCGATGGACTGCCCAGTACCTGAAGTCATGGTGACAGATTTGGGGTACGAAGACGTTTCGGGCCACACCATGCCAAGCCCGTCTGACATGAAGCGAATGTGGCGGACCATAGCAAAGCGTTTATATGTGGCCAAGGTGGAAGCGGCCAAGGCACGACAAAGCGGAACGGCATCGAGAAATGTCTGCTCGAGGTGGGTCGATATGGCAGCACTAGGGCGGGGAACTGAGGTCGCCGAACTAGCAAGTGCCGGGGGAGCTGGGACCGGCGGCTGCGGCATGAGGCTGCTAAGCATGGGGCCAGCGAGCAGCAGCTGCGTCGAGGATGTGGAAGGAGAAGCGGAGATGCCTTGACTGGACTGAGATAGAGACATCGTTAGCAATTAAAAGTAAAGTGGTTCCTCAAGGGACGCACCGTGTGGAAAATGTAGACGGAAAAGATGTGAGTGCTGTTCGGCATTCCGTATAGCTCCCTGAACTGGCGTGCCTCGGTATTCTCAAGAATTTGCGGGACAGTAACGTCCTTCGGGCCACCATACCCATCCTCATTGAAGCGGCCCACAACATCATTGTAAAATCCGACCTCGCGGTAGCCACTGAACCCATTATTATATCCCCCAGTGGCTACTTCGATGAGCTTCTTGGAGTACGCCACCAAAATGCGGGAGAGAGTCCACTTCCCCATGATAGCCGCGATACGTGGGCCGCTTTCGTTGAGAGCCATGATAAGCTGGCTAGCGAAGGGATTGGGGGGGAGCAGAATGATCTGGGTGAAGGTCGACCCAGGGTCCTCGGTGTTCTGGTTCTGAAGATTGACAAAGACGAGGGATTTAAGCAGAGTGGGATTCGGATAGAGAACAGCAGGATGCGCCGGATTGGGCGGGGATTGAATGCCAAGGTAGCCGGTCGCGGAAGCGACATGGACAGGCTGGGAAGGGGTCGGATCGATGGCATCATCGTGAACGTCAATGTCTATCACGATACGGGTGGCGGAGAGCGGTCGGGGGGGAGTGCGAGATCTGGGGACAAACGACGACGAAAGCCCTTTGAGTTTGGCAAGGATGTCGTTGAAGAAGGCGGCATCGGACTGGGCAAGCGATGGCAGGACATGGTCAACTTGCGACAGAAATAAAGAATGAGTTTGTGTCAGGGGCTGTGAGGAGAAGCTCACCACTGTTGGAGGGATTACGAAGGGAGACTTGGGCAAGCATCGGGAACGGAGCTATTAACAATTGAGAGAGAAGATGAAGGAGAGATAAGAACATTTCGGACCTGGACTGTGGCGCGAAGTCATAGTGGGGGCTGGGTTGGAAGTGCTGTGGGCCAAGGAGGAGGAAGAGAAGGCAGCGTGGTCCGCTCGTTGGGTGAGAGGGACGACACTTTGTCCCGGGGTAAGGGCGGGGCGGGGGTGACGGGTGGGTCGGGAGGCCATACAAAGACGGGATAGGGGACCGAATAATTGATCAAGGGGTGAACCATTTTGGGCCAGTTTGGGCTAAAATTCAGTGTGAGTCAGAAATTGAGGAGCATTCACATCGATGGAGCATGGATGCGCATGGATGCGCATGGATGAGCATGGATGCGCATGGATGCGCATGGATGAGCATGGATGCGCATGGATGAGCATGGATGCGCATGGATGCGCATGGATGAGCATGGATGCGCATGAATTCAGGATATATCCGTGCTGCATGAATGCGCATGAATGAAGGTGGCTGATCAATGCCTTTGAGGCACTCAAAATTAATGGGCACAATGGATGCGCACCCGTGCGCATTGACCTGGCATTGACCGGGCATCAATGCGCATCCATGCACATCCGTGCGCATGAGTGCGCATGAGTGCGCATGCATCAGCATCCGTGCGCACTGGGGTTTTGTCCAGTATAGACTGTCATACATATCGAGCCCCCGCTGGAGGACAACGGCACAACAGCAGGGCGATCATTCGACAACTTTCCGACGCGTGCGTAAGCACCTTTACAAAGCAACTCTATTTTTTGAAGCCCCTATCCCGAATGTAAGCAGTCTTTAGTCGCCACCATCGGGGAAAATCCTACAATGCGCATGCCGCGAATGCGCGGCTCCCAGAGCCAAACAAAAAATCTTCTAGCTCGCATGGACCCAATGCACCTGTGGGGAATCGAACCCCGGGCCTTTCACCGTCCAAGTTCTGCGTTACCCGTTGGTCGTGCGTGTAAACCATACGCACCCAGTGCTTGCTTATACCCTCATACCCCGACCTTGATTAATGCTAGTCTTTGCAGCCTTGAGTCCTTACTTGAGTTATCATCCTGAACAGACGCGGCCCGGGCCGTCATCTTCTAGTCTCTCGTAGACGGACTCTTTTATAAAAGTGATCGTACCTCGCTATATGCAGTTGTCCTCTAGGTCCGGTGTCAATTTCATTCAGTATACCTACCTAGCCCCAACCACTGATTCAAGATATACATAACCTCCCCCACACAAATAGACAAAGAAAGAGAAAAACAAAAAAAAAGAAGAGCAGTACTGAGTTGTTTATCACAATCTCGACAGGTGTAAGCCATCGGTAACATATGCCTGAACTAGTGCAAATCTTGTTGCCTGGACCTGCACCGTTGATCACTCCAGCCACCAATCTCTTGAACCTTCATTCTAGATCTAGTGCAGCGATTCTCAGCCCTCAACCAGCGTCACACTAAAGTTAGAACTTCACAGTCTACGACTCCCGAATTAAAAGAAGAAAAATGGTCGAGCAGGCAACGCACCGGCGGGGAATCGAACCCCAGCTTGCCGTAACATCTTGATCGCGTCGATCTCCGCACAATCCCAGCGAGTGCAACCACGCACGACCGGTGCTTATAAAGCGTGAGGTGCTCGTGCTTCCACCATTGACTCCCATATAAATGTCAGTGCACTGAGTCTCATCTGAAAGACGATAAAATGCGGGCCACCGAGTGTTGGGCGTCGAGTTCCCGTATACCAAAAACTCAACACCCCGTGAAGCCGCGGGTAGGAATCAAATTCAAACTCCAGCTGTCCGTAAGACCGGAGATTTCACAATCACAAGTCAGATTTTGTTCTTTCGTGATAATCTGACAGATGCTTCCACCCACGACCGGTACTCATACATACAAGCCTGGATTTGTACTACCCTTTCCAGCTTTCTTTTAATCCTTCCAGTATGCAGTTGATTCTGATAGCCCCCGTTCTCCCAATATGTTTCGTTCGGTGCACCGAGTTTCACTGGGAACCTCGTCTTGTCTCAAAGCGTGGGCCACCGAGTGTGGGCGCCAACCTCCAATAATAATAACCATAAAGAAGCGAACGAGGGACCCCTAGAATGGCCCGGCGAGGAGTCGGACCCCAGCTCGCCGTAAGACTTCCCGACCACCTATGGTTACTTCCCAATCATTCACGCAGGATTGGTGCTTACCTAGCTCGGTATATTGACCTTTCCATCTTTCCGGGGTGTGAGAAAAGAACTCGAGAAAAATTCGCCGGGCAAGGATGGAAGGAAGAATTGAACACTTGTTCGCCAATAATCGTGATTGTCTCTCCGAGTCGAAACTCTTTCAAGCGAAATGAAGACCCGCACTGGCGTCGGTCTGAGCCCCTCCAAAAGCGAAGTCTCCCTCATATTAATTAGATATACACCAGTGGGGAGTCGAATCCCAAATCGCCCCCGAAATTCAAGTCGGTCTAAGAATTCGAATTTGAGCGGCGTGTGTAAGTCATACCCAACCGGTGCTTATACCCTCGCATTCCACCTGGATTAATGTTGAACCTCCCGAGTCCGACTATCACTAATCACGCACGTTATGTTGTTTTTACGCACACGTCCCACTGAGCCTGGCACAGCATTGATGTTTCCTGCCTGTGAAAAAAGAAACCCCCAACATACCCAACATGCAGATACAAGTTATTGGTGCACGATCCGCGACCGGTGCTCACATCTAAGTATTCTGAACCACGTAAAGCCCTTGGGCTCTCACGGTCTCCCCGCATTATTAGGCTGCGACACAATATTTCTTTATATTGAGTCGAGATCAGGCTGACCACCGAGCTCCCACAATCCACAAAAGGACCGGGAGAAGGGTTGAGTATAATGCACCGATGGGCAGTGCAATGAACCTCAACAACAGCTTCAACACGTTGCGGAACGTGGTTTGACTGGTTCCGTCCCCTCGCTGTACACACTTTCCCGAAGGACAGTCGAAATAAACACCGCATCCCCTGCCCGATCCCAACACAGAAGCAAAAAAAAATGATGGTCAACCAAGAATGCACTGGCAGGGAATCGAACCCCAATTGGCTTCGAGCTCAACCTCAGGCCCTGTGCAACCAGTTATATTGCGAAAGTGTGGAAGCAAAGATCACCTGTGCTCGTATCCTAGTATTTCAACCTTGATTAGGGTGTTTGAATCTTTCGAGCTTCTGCACCATTTTACGGTCTAGTTCGGATTCTTCGGCCCCCGGGCCACGACGATTTAGATCGAGGTACCAGACTTGTTTCCTGGCACCGAGTCAAGTTGCTGCCAGCCGCTGAGTCGATATGAAATGGCCCCGGCTTAGATGAGATAGCGCCAAAAAATCCATATCAATATTCAGGTTTAATTTTGTTCTTCGGTTCCCAATACCTTGATCACCGGGTCAATGTTAAGTGTCCTGCGCGCCGAAGGTCAAGGGAGAAAAATAAATTGCAGGAAACGACCAGGACACAGGGAATCGAACCCCAGCTTTCCATTGAACAAATAAGGGGCGAGTGCATGTTCAACCTTTATGCGTGGGCTCCAGGCCAATGTGAATGTGCAGGGTGGGATATAAATTCAGTGGAGGCAGCGAATTTCGAAAGTGATGGAGATATTGTTCAATCTTTATGCGTGGGCTCGAGGTCAAAATTGCTAAGGTGGCCCAGTACCCAATCACAGATAATAGTTGATTTGGAATTTGGTTTGAATCTCTGCAAATGTAAAAAAGTTTTATAAAGAGGCGGAACAATGTTGGGAACTGAATTGAACCTCCAGCAATAACACATGTATAGAACTAAATCGAACCGAAGTTGGACAAGACGACCAAATATATGTCGTGTAATGTTCATGTTTCTGAAATTCTCATACTTTCCTTGGTCCCTAGATTCAATATCTGGAAAAGGGTCGCGGACCCTGATTTTAAGACACTGTGCTAGTTCGGATTTTGGGGTAGATGTCGAATATGGCAGCATAAAAATCAAAGGTACAATTTGGAGTGACTCGAATTATATCTACGAAGACGCCGAAGTCATGCTTTTGTCACTTCGCTCTTTGATTCTCCAACGTCGAGGTTGGGCATCGACTACCCGCGCGACCTCCCCCACGATGGGCCGGATGGTGAAGACGATAAACAGGACGGCCTTGCACGTGGATGGCGCGCCACGACACGCTCGTGCATCCTCCACAGACAAAGCAGATCAAAAACTCCTCTGAGGAAAAAGAGAAAGATCCCATAAACCCGCTAACGTGCGCACCACGCGGCGTGCGTACTAGAAGCAGCGCCGATAGAGGAAGAAGAAAACCGCAACTCGAGGAGAACGGAAAAAAGAAGGAAAGAAAGAAAGAAAAAACGAAACGAAACCACCGCGAACCCGCTCCGCAAACTCCGCCCTGTCCTTCAAAATCCACACCAACACAAAAGCCAAAAAAAATGTAAAAAAGGCCCCCGCGTCAGGAAGAATGAAAGAGCAAGTCGAAAGGAAATAATTCGAGAGATCAGAAAGAAAGAAAGAAAGAAAGAAGAAACTTGGAGAGACTCGAAAGAAAGAAAGAAGAATGAGCACGCACCTCCACCCAAGCCCATGCACCACCAAATCTGCCGCGCTCTCCACATAGAGCCGGACATGCCTGGTAAAGTGACTTGCCCGAAGGTCTCTGTTATTGAGGGGGAGGTGGGAAGCGCAGAAAAAGCGTCAGTGAGGGTTGGAGGATGAGGAAAGAGATAAAGAGAGAAAGTGTGGAAGAGTGGAAGGAAGAATAGGTAAAGGAGATGAGATCGAGCGCCGAACGTAAATGAACCCAAACGCGGGAAAGGTCAAGCGAGATGAGATGCAGCTCGTGAAGATGGATAGAGCGGAACGCAACGCGGAACAACGAATAGCAGCGGCCGCGGAATCCCAAGACAAGCCAATATAATCGAAGCGCTTACAGTGCGCCGCTTCAATCCGTAATGGATGGGTCGCTTAAGCCAGAAGAGAGGATAGCGCGACAGCTGAGATGGATGAAATCAGCGCCGCATGCCGCATAACGCATAACGCATGATAGCGATATGAACGCCCATTCGAATAGGCACGGACCAATATAGTCAGTCAGTAGAGCGGGAATAAGCACGCGTATAGCGGATAGCAGCAATGTCCGCTTACGAATGGCCGCCCCGGAGAAGACGGAAGACGAAGACGGGCAGAGTGAGGCCCCGAGGCCAACAGCCGCAGCCATAGCCAAAGGCGCGGCGTGGATGTCCTCTTTGCTTTGCCATGAGCCAAAATACGCGCGATGGACAGACTAGACAGCTGACGCTGATCAACAAGATGGACAGACAGACAGATGATCCCCGCGCCCACCCAAGTTCAAGGGGCACTCGGGATTCGAATGCCGGACAGGGGGTAGGGGGGGGGTCCCGAGCGAGGCCTTAAAAATCTTTTGATAGTATATTTCAAACTAGGCCAGAATTGTGTTTAAAACACATCTGATCCCATGGAAGGCTCTGCAATATATGTATTTGGTCCCAAAAGGTGTCTAGGAACACCTACTAACATTTTTAGCCTGCACAGAAATATTTTTGCAATTTGGAGGCCCTCAGCAGGGCATCAAACACTGTCCAAACGACATGTTTGAGTTAGTTCATGGTCCAAATAGCATGTCCTGTGGCCATACGCACCCAGAGACTCATATGCAGAATGTACTTTATGCTGGCCTATTCGGGCGGGAAGCGGCCATCAGGTGGCGATGCACCTGCACATGACCCGGGGCGGCGGTCCGGCGCTACCCGTTGGAAACTCCTTCCATATATAGGGAGGGAGGGGGGGGGGGGGGGGGGGGGGGGGGGAGGCCTTAAAAATCTTTTCGACCCCCTATCTGTTATTAGAATCTCGAGTGCCCCTAGCCCAAGTTCTTGGAATGAATGGAGTCCGCAGCTGAGCTTGAAGACGGGCGAGGGCGCTGTAATGACCCATTACAATCGCCGCACAATCGCCGCCCGACGTCCGACGGACAAGGGCGCCTCAAAACACGTTCCAAGAACGCGCCTCGACGCTCCAAAATACGCGCAGAAAGAACGCAAGAACGAACAAAAGAAAGAAAGAAAGAAAGCAAGAGAGAAGAAAGGAAAACGCAACACGCAACACGCACCTCATAACATCTGCACTCACAAATGCCTCACTCAAGCGCCTGCCCGTGAGCTGGCCAGTAAAAATGGCGGGCACCCCGAGCTCGACGCAGAGCGCTTGCAAAGAGGCACGCAAGGGGCCGTCGCCGACAAACACAAGGTGTGTCTGAAGAGGCGCAGCCGACTTGCCGCCCTCTGTATTCGACGGGAGGGAAGCCGAAGAGGGTAGGGTGGACAGGAGCGCCGCATATGCGTGGACCAGGAGCCCAAGATTCTTCTCGGGCGAGAGGCGGCCGACGGACAGAATGACGACGTCCGAGGGGCGCGCGCCCCACGACGCGCGGAGGGATTGCGACCGGAATGAGGGCTGTGGAATATGATATTGATAAGATAGAATAGAATAGAGGGAGAATAGAACACGTACATGGAATACGGCATCGTCCATGCCCCGGCCCACGACCCTCAAATTACCAAACCCCTTCTCTGCAAGCAGACTCGCTGTGCTCCGACTTGGGACCAATGTATATCGTGCAAAAGAATGCAAATACGCATGCACGGCCCACGTCCTAAAGTGATAATACGGGTACTCGAACACGGTCGCATAGGTGGGTAGGTTGGTGTGATGACTGGTGACAATCGGCGTGTTCGGGAATAGAGAATTTGCGCAACAGCCATATGAGCCATCATATGGCTTTTGTGCAGTGCGCACCGTATGGCTAATGGCTTATATGGCTGGGGATATACTATCTTGATTCTCTTCAGAAATGTTCGTCATTATTACAAGTGTCAAGTTCTTTCTCAAAAACAAATTGTCTAACTACCACACTCATCTGCTACAGCAAATATCACCAGGAACATGAGATTTCCAGCAAGAATTGAGGCTCTCCAGCTGCGAATGTCGCAACAGCAGACCGTATATGACCAGAATACATACAAACTAAGCTCAATAAGTGAACTGGTTCGAAAGTCATGCCGTCTGAAAGCCATATGGTGCGCACAGCAAAAAAGCCATCAGATGGCTCATATGGCTGTTGCGCAAACAGGTTAATAAGAGGGAGAGTGCAGTGAGGCCCTGGACGCCGAGCCAGATGGGGTCGACGAGGGGTATTACGTGCAGGGCAAATTGGCGGAGAGCGGCGAGGAAGGCGGGCGAGATGAAGTTTACTTTGAGGCCAGGGTAGACGCGCAGGGGGACACCGAATGTGCCGAAGAGGGAGGCGCCGGCGTACGAAGTTATGCCTGTTTCGGGGCCCAGCAGCATTGCACGGATGCCGGTGGAGGGGAGGTGCTGGAGGAGATGCGCGAGGGTGATGGTCGAGCTGTCGATCTTCGGCAGGAAGTTCTCTGTGCGCGTATAAGTTGACTCGATTAAAGGAGACAAAACACACCAGCAACAATGGTGACCTGCAGCGCATCAGTGTGCAGCGGCAGCAGTGAGTCTCCTTCCCGTGAATCCATCATGGAGAGAACAAGAACGAGCCTTCTCGACTCAAGCGGAGGATGCTTGCCCTAAAGAAGTCGCCTCGCTCGTGCGTGGGCCTGTGATCCGATGATCCCCAATTGGGTGTCTCGGTCCGTGCGCTGGTGACTAATTTCAACTCACTTGCTGTGTGTTGTCCCTTGTGCTGTCTTCTGAGTCGGGGAAGCAGGGCTTAGAAGGGCTAACCACTGCTATGTTGCCAAGGCCGCTATATTGAGCTCCCGCAGGAGGACAACGGCGCAATAGCAGGACGATCATTCAACAACTTTCCGACGCGGGCACGTGCGTGCGTGAGCACGTTTGCCAAGCAATTCAATTTTTAGAAGCCCCTATCCCGAACGTGGGCAGTGCCGCCGCCATCGGGGAACATCCTACGGTGCGCGTGCGGCGAATGCGCGGCTGGTGGGGAGTCACAACCCCTTCGCCGTCAAAGTGGTGAATCTTCACTCGCTCATCCACTCAGCCGATCAATGTCCTAAATTAATTCAATTGTCCAGCTTCAATTGGACACACTTGCATCACAAATCACTGTGGAGTTACCGTACGTTGCGGATCATACTACCGGAGGTCAGTAGGACCCAGCAGTAGGTTGGTGGTGATTTTCGTATCCTGCCGTAGTCTCATATGAACTATACATTGAATCCAACTATCAGCCTAAACTGGGTGCAAGAATGAATGCAACCAGTTATTGTGTAGGTCGGTAGGTTGTTTCTGCTCAACCTGTGCCAGGTTGTGGTACTTAGAAGGTGATACAATCAACTCGTGTCCCAAATCCGAGTTCTACAGCTGCTTTCTCAATAGACTCAATCTCTTCTTTGTGACCATCCAAAATGGCAGCCAGGTAGATGATATTGTAGGAACTGTAAGGGCAACCTCAGCTCGGCGCGTGCGCACGGGAACTAGCGGGAGAATCCAAAGTGAACTCAATTCACAGTACTAAATACAGGTTTCTAGAATACGCACCTAGCGGGAGAATCCGAAGAGAAGAAAGGATGAGGATTCCCACGCTAGGCGAGGTTTTTCTAGGTACTAGCCAGTAGCACGTGTCCGAAGTGACTGGCAGTGGTCCTGAGCTCGATCGCATAGCACGTTCCAATGTGAGTGACCGGACGAAGGGGGAGGGAGCGGAACAGAGTCCGGAGGGACGGGGACGAGGTTCTGGGCGGAGGCGCAGCCTGAGGTTCCGGGCAGAAGGCCGGATGGTCGGGCGTTGGACGAAGGATCGGGCGAGGCAGTGGGGCAGTGCGGTGGGCCGGAGCTAGGCGGACGGATGGACGGCCGGACGAACGGGCGGTTCCCCTGACATCACCCCCCCCTCGGAATGCGGCGTCCCGACACATGAACCGTACCTGGGCATCGTGCTTCTGGAACGAGAGCGAGTCGAATGCGGCAGAGGCGATTCGGCACGGGGCGTTGGGGTAGCGGCGATAATAGGCATCAATGGCATCTTTGGCGAAGACGTCGGAGTGCTTTACCCATTTATTGTGTTCCGGGCCGTAGCCTTTCCACCGCACCATGTACCAGAGGCTGCCGTAACGGACCTTCGCTTCTAGGATCCCTTCAACCTCCCATTGACCGTCACGGTCCGTCTGGAGGACGGGCGGGGGTTCATCGTTCCGGGGGCGTCCGGGGAACGGGTCCGGTTCCGCGAGCTGGAGTTTCTCCACCGGGAAGACCGAGTGGAGCTGGGAGTACTGCGGGGGAAGCTCGAGTTTGTACGCACCCTTCCCGACGACCTTCGCGACTTTGAAGGGGCCGAGGCATTTGTCCGCGAATTTGACGGATGGACAGGTCGTCCGGATGTCGGAGGCATCTAGCCAGACTCGATCACCTACTTTGATCTCAGGGGCGGGCGTGCATCGTTGGTTGTAGTACAGCTTGAACTCGTCCTTGGCTTTGACGAGCGCGGCTTTGGCTTCCGAAACTCCTGACGCGATCCGGTCCTGGAATTCGTTCACGGATTCCACGTCCGAGCGCAACCCGTTGGGCTCGAAGCCCATCTGGGGGAGCCTCCCAGTGTCTGTCATGAATGGGACTTGCTGTGTCGAGGAGTTCCCGGACGTACTCCAGGTTCTTGTGATCCGTCCAGATCTCGACCGGATGCTGCGTGCCTTCGAGGAAGTGTCGCCACTCCTCGAGGGCTCGGATGATCGCAAGCATTTCCTTGTCGTGGATCTCGTAGTTGCGTTGGACGTCACTCAGACTCTTGGAGTAAAACGCGACCAGATGCCACTTTCCGTTTGTGTCTGGCTGAGAGAGGACGGCTCCGGTGGCGTAGTCGGAGCTGTCCGCCTCGACCCGGTGCAGGCGCAACTTGTCGGGTAGGACTAAGACGGGCTCCGCGGTCACCGCGTCCTTGAGGGCTTGGAAGGCGGCGGCCACGGCAGCGGTCCAGGTCCACGCGACGCTCTTCTTTGTGAGGTCGAAGAGGGGCCACGCGATGTCCGAGAATGCCCGGATGAACCTCCGGTAGAAGTTCGTGAAGCCAAGGAACTGCTGCACATCCTTCTTGTTCTCCGGAGCGGGCCAGGCGGCAACTCCGGCGACCTTGACCGGGTCCATCGTGACGTGGTTGTGCGAGATGATGATGCCTAGGTACTCGATCAACGACTTCTCGAACTCGCATTTCTCCGGCCGGAGGTAAAGCCTGTGCGCCCGGAGCCGTCGGAGGACCTCTTGGACGATCTCCCGGTGGCGTGCGAGGTTGGAGTGAGCGATGAGGATGTCGTCGAGGTACACCATGACGTCTCCGGACAGGATGAGGTCTTGGAAGATGTCGTTCATCATCGTCTGGAACGTGGCCGGTGAAACGCTGCACTCAAGTGTAGCAGTGAAATTGAATACAAAAGAGTTAGACGAAGTCTATACTCCAAAATCTATCCAATCTCAACCACCAACAACTCGATGCTTCGTTGTGTGTGTTTGGGGAAGTAGGCCAGGCGTATCGACCTTCAATCTCAATAAGACACCTTATATCCTTGCCAGAATCACACTATATGTGCAGAAGATAACCAATTGTATTGAATATCCTTAGTTACTACCACAAACTACCCACTGTTGGACTTTGGCAGATTGGCACAAGGCCGTACAGAGTATAACCAGATTATCACCCAAGGACAAAGTCCAATCAACTGGTATAGCTCGAATAAGGACTTCAGGCGATAGCCAATGTCTGAGAGGTCCAAAATATGCCAACAGGGGAGTGGGATTCACTGCCTGTACGTATTTTACATGCCAGTTTAAATACATTTTACTCGTCTAAAAGGGTATAAAGTATGTGAGAAGAAAGCCGCTTTTCCGGGGTCAAAACTCCGTGTTAGGCTGACAAAACAGCGCCCATGAGTCATATGTATCGGTCCTAGCAACCCTCCGATGCAATTTCCGAGGAAAAGTCCATTTTCCCCAAGGGAAATGCACAGCCTTTTGAATTGTTTCCAAGCACAGCCTGTATCCGCAGCCTTCCAGACCTTGCCAAGTGCGCCCATGCATTTCTAGACCCATGACACATGGCTCTAGGCGTTGCCTGGCATCCTCTACCTTTGCTCCGAGGTACGAACAGGCTCTGGAACGACCCGGAAATCCCTGAGTTCAACCACAAAATCCTAATATGGTAACTATCATCAAAATGACTTCGCCAGATCGCAGATAGTATATCCCTGAGTTCTGTAGCCATTTCTAAAGTCCTTCCAATGTCCCATGTATATGATAATGGCCTAGCGTCCACAGAAATCCTCAAACTCACTGCACAGAGTGTACAGCCTGCAGGAGTATTTCCATGACCAGTGTGGTCAAGGTAGTGATGAAACCGGTGCTTAAAACGCGTCCAACAGCGTACTCAGTCCTGGGAGTAGACTAGTACTCTATGTAGCCCTATTGACTGGTTTTATCAGTTGTTTCCAACTGAAAGGTCGCAAAAAATCGCTTGTTTCAGGCATGTTCAATTTCATGCCTCATCACCGGAGAGTTGGTGAGGCCGAAGTACATCACCAGTGGCTCAAAGAGCCCTCGGTTGGTACGGAACGCGGCCTTCCACTCGTCGCCTCCCCGGATCCGGTGATAAGCCGTGAATTCGCCAACACCTGAAAATTAACGTTTTCTGGATTTCCATTGCGGATACACGCGCATCTGGGTCTATGACGAGTCCCAAGTCAGTAGACCTGGAACTGCACGCTATAATCCAAATCCGGAACCGGTTGCGGATGAGTATCCAGAAAACACACATATTGGGTGCCTCCGACTAATATGCCGCTGGTTCTGGATCCCACTGTCGTACAATAGGCAGGAGGTTGCGGGTAGTCCAAATGAACATCGGGAAATAAAACATCCATTCTGTGCCTAATTGTGGATCTCAGAGCAAGTTCATCTTGAATGAGTTTCAACATTGTTTACCCATGCTTGTACCAATGAGGCGACGCGTTTGATCACGTGATGACCTAGAACCTTTCAGACCGGAACGGGCCAGATCCGGATGTGGTGTCATACACCCATCAAATATCGATCGGCTTAATATGGCAACCGAGTTCGAACCCAATTTAGGAAGCAGGTCCTTACTTGAGCTATGAAGGGGACCAGGGTGTCTAATTGTAGGCAAAGACCCAAGGTTCCGGATTTCCAAGAATCCTTTGAGGGACACAAGTAGTGCACCCAAGAAATCAAGAATACTAGGACCACTCGGGTGCCAAGTCAGGGCCCCGATCGCGTCAGAAATAAATCAGACAAATAGGGAGCCTGCTCAACCATGTTCCACCTCGATGGGTAGACGGTCTAGGGAAGCTCTTGGGCTATACACAAGTTCAGGGTGCCTATAAAGAGGCATTTTGAAGGGCTATCCAATCCGACCACAATATCTTGGGGGACTAATCCAGAACTAACATTTTCAGGATCTAAAATAATCAGTCAGCAAGCTTGGCGATCGTTATTTCATATTCTCGAGTCACGGACATGGTTACACCGATGATTAATGTATTATGTTTGTAGAGTTATTTTTAGATGTACAGTATATAAGGTGGGCAGCTTGTAGGGAGAAGGCACGGACTCCTACCCGGAAACGTAAAGCGGAGAGACTAGCGGTCTGCTCCAGCGAGTACAGAAGGGCGGAACCACCGGCTTGATTCATCGAGGCTGTCCTTGGGGGCGTGCTTGTATTTTCGAGTTATTATCAATCTATCAGCTTTTTCGGGATATTCCCTTGCGTGTTCTGCGTGTATGGGTGTGTGTGTTCTACGTGATCCTGCATGTACGTGTACGTGTCCTGCGTGTTCTGCGTGTTACTTGTGTGTGTCCTACGTGTTTTGCGTGTCCTACGTGTGTTCCGGATTTGTTGCGTGTTGCATGTCAAATTGGTTCACTGCTCCTGTCTTACGAGGTTAGAGTGGGTGACCCAGAGTTGCAAAACTATAAATTGAACCTTGTCTAAGGACAACCATTGGACCTGCTTATAGCGATCCGTGCAATCTTAAACAATTGTTCCTGTGTATCTTCTATCGGTACATAAAGACCCGTACTCGGTTGTACTCTCTGGGATTATATCTGGAATCAGTGGGGTTTGGTTGGTTGTTGTGTTAGCATTTTGTGTTGGGTTCGGAGTTCACTTCAGGCTATCTCAAACCAGACCTCTATAGGCTATATCAGACCAATTGAAGGTTGGCCCTAGTGGGGGTCAGATTTATGGTTCAAACCATGTGTCTGGATGCATCCACAGCCCATATATGGATGCATCCATGGGTGTCATGTCACAGACACTTTGGATGCAACCAATGCTGCGCTCGCGCAGCCCGATTTTTTGCTTTTGTGAGCTTGGTCAGGCCAGTTTTGCAGCCTGTTAGAGGCCCATATGCCAGGCCTTTTGTCTTAGCACTGTTTGCTGCGCTTGCGCAGCCTGATTTCATTATTTCAGAGCCACTATTGAGCTGATTTCATTGCCCTGTCCGCTGCTGCAATCCGCACACCGAATGCGCACGGGATGCGCCGCCCTGTCCACTGCTGCAATCCGCTCACCGAATGCGCACGGGATGCGCCGCCCTGTCCGCTGCTGCATTCCGCTCACCGAATGCCCACAGGATGCGCCGCCCTGTCCGCTGCTGCAGTCCGCTCGCTCACCGAATGCGCACAGGATGTGCTGCCCTGTCTGCCACTGCAATCCGCTCACCGAATGCACACGGGATGCGCTGCGCTATCCGCCACTGCAATCCGCTCACCGAATGCACACGGGATGCGCCGCCCTGTCCGCTGCTGCAGTCCGCTCACCGAATGCGCACAGGATGCGCCGCCCTGTCTACTGCTGCAATCCGCTCACCGAATGCGCACGGGATGCGCCGCCCTGTCCGCTGCTGCATTCCGCTCACCGAATGCCCACAGGATGCGCCGCCCTGTCCGCTGCTGCAGTCCGCTCGCTCACCGAATGCGCACGGGATGTGCTGCCCTGTCTGCCACTGCAATCCGCTCACCGAATGCACACGGGATGCGCTGCGCTATCCGCCACTGCAATCCGCTCACCGAATGCACACGGGATGCGCCGCCCTGTCCGCTGCTGCAGTCCGCTCACCGAATGCGCACAGGATGCGCCGCCCTGTCCACCACTGCAATCCGCTCACCGAATGCGCACGGGATGCGCCGCCCTGTCCACTGCTGCAATCTGCTCACCGACTGCGCTGCCCTCGGTGAGCGGATTGCAGTGGTGGACAGGGCGGCGCATCCTGTGCGCATTCGGTGAGCGGACTGCAGCAGCGGACAGGGCGGCGCATCCCGTGCGCATTTGGTGAGCGGATTGCAGCAGCGGACAGGGCAGCACATTTGGTGAGCGGATTGCAGTGGTGGACAGGGCAGCGCAGTCGGTGAGCGGATTGCAGCAGCAGACAGGGTGGTGCATCCCGTGCGCATTCGGTGAGCGGATTGCAGCAGCGGACAGGGCAGCACATTCGGTGAGCAGATTGCAGCAGCGGACAGGGTAGTGCATCCCGTGCGCATTCGGTGAGCGGATTGCAGCAGCGGACAGGGTGGCATCCCGTGCGCATTCGGTGAGCGGATTGCAGTGGTGGACAGGGCAGCACATTTGGTGAGCGGATTGCAGTGGTGGACAGGGCAGCGCATTCGGTGAGCGGATTGCAGTGGTGGACAGGGCGGTGCATCCTGTGCGCATTCGGTGAGTGGACTGCAGCAGCGGACAGGGCGGCGCATCCCGTGCGCATTTGGTGAGCGGATTGCAGCAGCGGACAGGGCAGTGCATCCCGTGCGCATTCGGTGAGTGGATTGCAGCAGCGGACAGGGTAGTGCATCCCGTGCACATTCGGTGAGCAGATTGCAGCAGCGGACAGGGTAGTGCATCCCGTGCGCATTCGGTGAGCGGATTGCAGCAGCGGACAGGGCAGTGCATCCCGTGCGCATTCGGTGAGCGGATTGCAGCAGCGGACAGGGTAGTGCATCCCGTGCACATTCGGTGAGCAGATTGCAGCAGCGGACAGGGTAGTGCATCCCGTGCGCATTCGGTGAGCGGATTGCAGCAGCGGACAGGGTGGCATCCCGTGCGCATTCGGTGAGCGGATTGCAGTGGTGGACAGGGCAGCACATTTGGTGAGCGGATTGCAGTGGTGGACAGGGCAGCGCAGTCGGTGAGCGGATTGCAGCAGCAGACAGGGTGGTGCATCCCGTGCGCATTCGGTGAGCGGATTGCAGCAGCGGACAGGGCAGCACATTCGGTGAGCAGATTGCAGCAGCGGACAGGGTAGTGCATCCTGTGCGCATTCGGTGAGCGGATTGCAGCAGCGGACAGGGTGGCATCCCGTGCGCATTCGGTGAGCGGATTGCAGTGGCGGACAGGGCAGCGCATTCGGTGAGCGGATTGCAGTGGTGGACAGGGCAGCGCAGTCGGTGAGCGGATTGCAGCAGTGGACAGGGCGGCGCATCCTGTGCGCATTCGGTGAGCGGACTGCAGCAGCGGACAGGGCGGCGCATCCCGTGCGCATTCGGTGAGCGGATTGCAGCAGCGGACAGGGCAGCACATTCGGTGAGCGGATTTCAGCAGCGGACAGGGCAGCGCATTCCGTGTGCATTCGGTGAGCGGATTGCAGTGGCGGATAGGGCAGCGCATCCCGTGTGCATTCGGTGAGCGGATTGCAGTGGCAGACAGGGCAGCGCATCCCGTGCGCATTCGGTGAGCGAGCGGACTGCAGCAGCGGACAGGGCGGCGCATCCTGTGGGCATTCGGTGAGCGGAATGCAGCAGCGGACAGGGCGGCGCATCCCGTGCGCATTCGGTGAGCGGATTGCAGCAGTGGACAGGGCGGCGCATCCCGTGCGCATTCGGTGTGCGGATTGCAGCAGTGGACAGGGCAATGAAATCAGCTCAATAGTGGCTCTGAAATAATGAAATCAGGCTGCGCAAGCGCAGCAAACAGTGCTAAGACAAAAGGCCTGGCATATGGGCCTCTAACAGGCTGCAAAACTGGCCTGACCAAGCTCACACAAGCAAAAAAATCGGGCTGCACAAGCGCAGCATTGGTTGCATCCAAAGTGTCTGTGACGTGACACCCATGGATGCATCCATATATGGGCTGTGGATGCAACCAAATACGTGGTTGCATCCAGACACATGGTTTGAACCATAAATCTGACCCTCACTAGGGCCAACCTTCAATTGGTCTGATATAGCCTATAGAGGTCTGGTTTGAGATAGCCTGAAGTGCGGAGTTTGTGAATTGTTGGGTTCGGAGTTTGTGAATCCTAAACAAGAGTGCACTTTCTTATTGCATTCAGCCCATCGGATTTGCATATAGTAGCATTTCACCCATAGACCGCCAGCACACATTTCAACGTCTCTTCCCTCCTGCTCTCATGCTCGACTTGGTAAGTTGTTGGTTTGCTAGGGTTGCAATAGACTAAAAGCATTTTTGACAGTACTTCTCTCTCTCCTCACTCCTGCGCACAACGCGCATACTTTCCGCGTTGAAGGCGATACTCCATCCAACGTGTCCTTTGTGAGTTTTTTCTTCCTTTTGTTTCAAAAAATGTGTGTGTGCAAGTGGAGCTCGCCTGCTGGCGTCCCAAGTATCGGCACTCAAGTCTGGCACTCAAAGCCAGCAGGTGACTCCAGCTCACAATACATATTTTCTTCTTGCCACCCGTTCATATTTAAATTATTACGAAATTATTTGCAGGTCGCAATGCTGTCGCTTCCCTTTGCATGAAAGGTGGGCCCTGCAAACATAGCACGTCCCTCGCTCATCCTTTAAACAGATGCAGAGCGGTGCTGAATTTTCAGCATGCAGTTTGCCCAAAGACGTGGCTCTTACGCCACCAGTTGTGACAGTGCTTCAAGAGCACAAATTCGATGGCAGGCCTCTGCTTGCGCACAGAGTGGCTGCCGAGAGCGACAACCAATTGAACTGTGAGCAAGACGACATCAACGACTTTCCACCCCCAGATCCATGGGACGATATCGACAGCATTGAACCCACTCTCCCGTCTTCAACCTCAGCAGCCAAAAAATGCGCATGCAGCCCTATGTTTGACGAAGTTGTGGCCCGCAGCAAGAATCCACACAGTGGCCCTCATCACCGCTGAAACGGTGCACTTAAGATACGTGTGAAATGAATGCACATAATGCTAGGACTCAAAAACACTAAGCACCACCAACACACACACACACTACTCCCAAAGATCAAGTGCTTCTCCTTGTGAGTTCAGGTCCAGTTTGTCGTATGCAAACAGCAGGTTTGGATCCCAAATAACACAGAATATAAAATGCTAGGGCTGAACTATCCAGAAACAGCGCCTCAGAATGCAATGTTCAATCACTTAGCTCTCAGCTAGCAACCTAGATGAATGTAGGAAAAGGGTGGATACAAGGCAACCTTGATTAGGCGTAGGAGAATACCAGGGCAGAGATTGTAAGGTTTGCGAAAATCCTCTCGTTGGCAATCCGAACGAATATGAGGCTAACACCAAATAGCTTCCAAGCTACACACACTAGGCAGCCCTGAGTGTGGAGCTCTTACTTCCCATAGCAGGAACGTTTGACTACTTTGTATCAGTCCTAGCTCACTATACGTGTCCAGCAAGTTGATCCAACACACTACAGATGGTGCTAGGGCAGATCCAGGGCGAAGGCAAAGTCACTGACAAGGTATAATCCAACTAGGACTAGGAACCCGGTATTCCGTCTTCTACTAAGGTTATGCAAATCACACCACAAGTGTCCAGTAAGTCAGTCCAAGACACTACGGAGGGCGCTAGGGCAGATCCAGAGTGAAGGCAAGGTCACTCACAAGTCGGGATCGCGCTTTACAAGGGAATACACCCAATAGTTTTGTACATGAAGTGAGCTAGGACAACAACACCTTTCCTCTTAATCTTATGATTCCAAGTTCCAGAGTCAACCAATCAAGATTCCAGTTATAGACTACTACAAGCAGAGTTTGTACACAAATCTCCACGAATAGCCTGAGACAACCTGCCGCCACGAACTAGGGCGCGATTAATCTGGCCTATGTGGCTTGAGCGCTGTACTTTTATACATATGAGGAGATAGGGTTTAAGTAAAAGAAATGAGTGAAGAGAAATGCTTGGCTAGCCAATGAAATGGCAGCCGTTCTGAGTCGTCATAATCAAATGTCCTTGGTAGTCATTGTGAATGACTTCCGGGTATGGTTTCTGCGGGTATTGGTAATTCCTAGGCCGTTGATCACAAGCCTGAACTACGAATCCTGCCGGCCTGGAGTTGAATCCGTCCAATAATGGTTCCTAGCTGATTCATGGAGGTCTCATGACCATCCTAGAATAGCCCTTCGTGCTGTCGTACGTGCTGTCGTACGTGTCGGCACTTGTCTATGATAATATCTCTGACACAATAGTTAACATGTTCATGTTTGGGTGATGCTAGCGCATCGCGTCTGTCACGTCTCCTAGTCCTAGGATGTACTGTATATGTTCTTCCTGTAGCAACTAGTTGCCTAGCTACTTAGTCTTTGGCAGATTCTTATTGTAGGTATCAGATGTCCTCCGCTAGCTGTGTAGCAGCTGATCCTAGCCTGTTCTTCTATGATATCTGAGTGTTCATCCTCCACTAGCACAACCTCCTTGGGTTCTTCTGTCTCGTTTGTTCTTCCTAGGTCACTTAGAACTAATGTTCTATGAATGTATGGGTGTGGTATGTCTCCTAGGTGGTTTAGACTAGACCTGTTTATAAAGGCATCCGCCTTATGTGGATTCCTAGCTTACAGCCAGTAGCTGGAGCTCGCTCTGACCCTCCTTTGTATCACTGAACAGAGGCCTAGCGCACTAGTGTTATCTAGTGACTGCTAGATGCTGTATGCTAGCTTAGGTTGTTTAATTGATAGGCCTACGTTCGCAAAAATAGCCAAATGGATGTGCATTGGGTGTTGCGCCATCTCACTGCCATGCTCAGACCCCACCCTCAAGGGCTGCGATGCTCAGTGGATGAAATCTACCAACGGTCCGCACTTGTGCTGGGCGAAAAGGCATGGAATGGAGTTTCTTGACACTGGCTACGTCCCACCTGCTGCCACAACCCGTGCTCACGTCGCACTGGCTGCACCCCTCGCCACCAACCTAGCCTCATCCACTCTCCCCACCACCCTCAGTGTGTATGCCGCCAAGGTCGAAGATCACGTGGAGCAGCATGGCAGCAAAGGGCCCTGCTCACTCACAAACCTCCTCGCACCTAATAGGCCCAGATTAACTAGTCAAACCTGGGCTACATCCAAGGGCCTAACGTGTTATTCTGGGATAACTATATATGGTAATGTAACAAGTTAAGAGTGGGAAGTTGCCCACGGTGCAAGAAAAGTGCCCTTGGGCAGAATTGAACTAGTGATCACTTGAGATGCATTACATAATAGCGATACCACATAACCACTAGACTAGAGAAATCATAAATATACCTGCTTTTGATCCTCCTATAATAGGGTACTCAACGCCAGTGTTCTACCTTAAGGCCTTATTAAGGGTACCAATTTTAATTAAGGCCTTAGGCCTCAATAAGGGCTTAATATTAAGCCCAAATTAAGGGTTAAGATGATTTTTCCCACCCTCAATCCAACAGCTATAACCTGAGTTTCATGACAGAGGAAGGTTTCCAAATACAGTGTCCATGGTGAGATACACAATTCTTTGTGAGTAGGGGTAATTCACGCTGCATTGTGTGCATTTTTTTGAGCTGGTCTGCCTTGGGTCTGCCATCATTTTTGACTTGGTGTCTCAGAATACTGTGAGTCCCTTGCCCAAAACAAAGGGGATCTGTGACCTGCTTGTATGGGTAATTCACAGTTTTTCCACCACTCATCACCCTGGTTCGTCCGCTTGAAGTGCCAAAATATCATGTGACTGGCCTTAATTAAGGCTTCACATTGTTCAAGACCTTTCTTAAGCCCTTAACTTAAGGTCTAATTAAGGCTTAGGCGAAGTTAAGGCTTAACCCTTAGGGAGAACACTGCTCAACGCATAATAAGCAGTGTTTGTGACTTATTATGGCCCAACTAGGGCAACTGATCAGCTGTTGGGGTTAATGGGTAGCAGTTAAAGGCTAGTGGTAGGGCTACTGCTTAGTGCTTCAGCTTCCCAGAGATATTTTGATAGTTACCATTTTGGGATAGGGGTTGGTAGGTAGTGATGAGGGGTTCAGGGGTCAGTCTTCAGGGTTTTGTGGATCCCAAACTGCATAATTAGCGGTTTTAAACAATTTCAGAAGACCTAGGGCAACTTCCCTGCCTTTGGTCTGGGTATAAGCAGGCCCAGGTGAGCTGCGGTGAGCCTAACCTAGCTAGGAAGGAAATCCCTATCATTATGATCCCTGTAGTCTAGTGGTTATGTTGTATGGCCATTATGTAACGCAACTCAACTGATCATGAGTTCAATTCTGCCCAAGTGCACTCTCTTTGCACCGTGGGCAACTTCCCACTCTTTACTTGTTACATTACCATATATAGTTATCCCAGGATAACACGTTGGGCCCTTGGGATGTAGCCCAGGTTTAACTAGTTATTCTGACTATATGAGCTGCTCCTCGGGCTTGAGTTTCAGTTTGTCAAGTGAAATGGAATGTGCATCCTCTTTCCACCTAGTCAACTCCTCCCGCTAAACTTCTATTAACTCCCAGCATGCCCCGCCTGCTTCTCGATGGCTGAGGACACATAATTGCTGTCCTTGCCAGCAGGCTTGCTGGTGAGAATTATCACATTGCCGCCCTCACAGCCTTCTACTCCATCCGCAACCCAGGGATTGAGGCACAGTGCCCTGCCTCCATGCACAAGCACTGCATGGCCTCTTCGCCGCTATCACCATTGGGCTTTCCCCTAGCTGGCTCCACAACAGGCAATATGACACGCTCGCCAGCGGCCTACTTGCAAATCTCTACATCAAGAGGTTGGTGGGCTTCACTGACCATGCATGCCCTTCCATTCTGCGCACCTCCTCTCCTCATGTGATTTCCATAGCCGCCTTTGCTCTGTGGGCACCACGACTCTACGCGCACTACTGCGCACATGACACTGCGCTCTGCAACCACCTCCCTCATCTGTGCTACCCATTTGAGCACTCAGTTTTTTTTGGCACCACCTTCAACTTGGGCCCCAAAGCCTGGGCATTGCAGCACCATGATATGCTCAACCTCTCCTTTGGATGGTGCATGTGCAGGCGCTGGGCAATTTCAATGTGTTATACCCGTGCCCAACTCAGGCCCTCATTCCTGCTCTCGTGCAACCCTCGGACTCATCGGACTCTCTTTGGACTTTGGTCCGGACCTTGTTCCGACTGTCAGATATCTCTGAACTTTGGTCCGGACCTGTTTCTGACTCTCAGACATCTTCGGACTCCTTCCTAAGTTGCAATACTTGATGTCACACAAGACCATGGGTTTTTACGTGATGAGCGTGCCAAGTGTTTCCTGTCTATGCCATATGGTCCTATGCCACATGCTCCTGTCCATACCCTAACCTGATAGTATCAGTTGTGCCTAACCCTACTCATACAAGCGGCAGCTCGGCCGCTTTGGGCCTGGCATCCCATTCTGCTGATGGCGGAGTTCAAAGGTGCAGACAGGGTAATATCAGATCACAAGAGGGTCAACTGACCAGCAGAGATTGAAAAAGCTTCGGATGGATGGATGGACAGACAACTTAATTTTATAAAGGGGGTAACTACCCTAACCTGAAGAAGTCACTAACTACACTGTTTTTCCCTTGGATTTCCACCGCTAAAAGTATCTCCACTAACAAAGTATGTCAAAGTTGCCAAGAAATTACCTCACACCTAATAGAGGAGTATGTCAGGGGCCAATGTCAAAATTTACGGTCAGACTTACTACTGCTCATATCCTTAATTTTCCAGTAGTGGTCTCACCTTGGCACCCCACTCCATCAGCATGTGGACAATCTCTGTGTGGCCCTATTGGGCTGCAGCCTGCAAGGAGCTCCCATATTCTCCCCCTGCTGCATTGACATCAGCGCCCTTGTCAAGGAGGATGCGGACAATCTCTGTGTGGCCCCGTTCAACAGCAGCCTGCAAGGAGCTCCTGTATCTTCCCCCTGCTGCATTGACATCAGCACCCTTGTCAAGGAGGATGCAGACAATCTCTGTGTGGCCCTGTTCAGCAGCAGCCTGCAAGGCGCTCCCATATCTTCCCCCTGCTGCATTGACATCAGCGCCCTTGTCAAGGAGGATGTGGACAATCTCTGTATGGCCCTCTTGGGCCGCAGCCTGCAAGCAGCTCCCATATGTCCCTCTTGCTGCATTGACATCAGCACCCTTATTGACAAGGATGTGGATCATTTCTGTATGGCCATAATATGATGCTACAATGATTGCTTGGTTGGCTGAATGTTGTGGCAAAACTGCTCCCTCCAGCAAAGACTTCGCAATTTCCACAAGGTTTGCTGCTGCTGCCATCCATAATGTAGAGGCTTGTAATGGCCAATCTGCATAATTCCATGGCAGAGAGTTCCATTTCCAGTTCCAGGAGTATTGAGCTGAATTCATTGTTTTTTCCCACTGAAAACCTCGACTAAGAAACTCTAGAAGGCTTTCTCTGAGTTGAACTTCAGGCTGTCCAGCAGCATGTGCCAGGCAATATTGGGAATACTCAACAAGAGGAGGTACAGTAGCCCTGTCATCAGTCCAAGATGAATCTGGGAATCCATCAAAGGCAAGGCATGTGAGCAGAGTCCGTGTTATCTCTGTTTGTGCATCTGGAAATAGTCGGGCCTGAATACTGTCCAAATATTCCTGTGTGGTGTAGTGCACAAGTCGCACCACCTTAAGGTTTTCGTCTACAATGACAAGCCCAGCACAGACACCAAGAATAGTCTCAATGTCCATCACATTGTCCTCATCTAGCTCTCGTGAATCTGGCTCAACAGCTAGTGCAGTCTGTATTTCTGAGACTGTTAATGGCCTCTTTGCATTCAGAACCCAACTAAGAGTTGCGTGGGCAATCTGCTTGTTTTTATTCCCCTGTTCTTCAATACGTGACATTGCACTATCATAGGTTGCCTTCAAGCCCTCTGGTAGATGTTTGAGAGCCTCTTGAACTTCCTTTATGGTGGCCTCTTCACGGAGGGATTCAATGTGGAGTCTGGCAAGTAGGAACCTGGTAATAAGTGTCAGCCACTTCAAAGTAGTCAATGATTGCAACTTACATTCCAGCCACAGTATCAGTGATCTTTGCATGGATTTGCTCTTGTAAAACAGGTTTCTTCTGAATGTGCTTGGACAGACGTGGAGACAACTTGATCTGTGCATTGATGTATGCTTGAATATCCTCTTGTGCTGCCTGAATATCCAGTATTTCAAGATTGGGAAAGAGGGAGAACTCTGGAGAAATATTTGGTCTTGAAGTGAACATGAAGTTCACATTGCTACTGATTGCTGCCAGATGTTGGAGTAGAATGTGCCGTTGAAACTCAGGATATTCATCCATGGCATCAACCATAATGAAGACCTGTGAAAACTCCGTGAGGCTAGAGCTGAGCACATTGACCACTTCTTCCAGCGATGGTACAGTGCCCTTCCCCCGATGCTGTTTGTATAAATTTTCTGCAGTGGAGCTGATGTCTCTGTCAAGTACAAGCTGTCTCCAGAGACCTGCCAGAAGTTTGGGTGGTGGTTGCTGGTCGGCTTCCTTGTGGTTCAAATAAATGCAAGCTACACCAATATCCTTGTTGTTTCTGAATGCAGCACTGAGATGATCCACAACCATTGATCTAGGATTGTCATAATTGGTGGTGGCCATTTGATGTGGAGAATAGACGCACGCAAGGACTGTTTTCCCAGCACCAGCTGGAAATTCCACCTTGGTTAGTCTGGAAGCTATGAGGGTGATGAATTACATACGAATTCCACGGCACCAAAGGGTGCTTCCAGAGCCATATTCCCATTTTTTGAAGAGAGGATGTTCAAGCAGCCATACACCAGTTCCCTTTGCCCGTACCTGTGAAATATCTGCCTGTTGTAGAAAGAAATTGATGGGTGAAAGCCAGTTAAGGATGATGTCTCGGTTTTCTGCTTCCCTGTGGTTGTGGATGTGCATGATTCCAGGTCCAGTATTTACATAAGGACCATACGCAGCACCTCCAGCACCACCTGTTCCCTGTCCAACTCCCTGTCCACCCTCACCACCTGTGGATCCTGGGTAATATAAATATTTATGTAGGTGTCCTAATGGTTTCTTGCGTACCATAGATGGTAAGGTCGTGTTGGCCAGGCATTGCTATTTTGTGTCAGTGTGGATCTTTGTATAAAGAAGAGCACCGTTCAGCCAGCATCAAAGTTCACAAAGAGATACAACTAACCAAGAGGATGTGCTGCAATAGACTTGAGGATGGTAGCACGGAGAAAGTATTGGGGCAAAGACAAGAGGAAGGATCGGAGGAACATGCACAGAACACGTTGCGCTTTAAATTGGATAGGAGGCTGTGACGGGAGATCCGGGGAAGTGCTCGGCCTCATTGTTCTGGTCCAGTACGTTACGAACGTCAAAAGATTGATGTGGCGCGTGGACAATGACAGCCAGCTGATAGCGACACTTTCATATCGAGCTCCCGAATGAGTTTCTGCTCGAACTGTAGATCAGTCAATTCTGCAGCTCAGTGTTGATGACTTGGAGGGCAGTCGTTGCGGCTGCCCAGAGTGAGGGCTTGAGGATGTTGCGTGACGGCCGTATTGTTCGGGTGCAGTACTTACGTGGGTGCCAAACTTGGATTGACAGTGGTGCTTCTGCCATGACACAAGGTGGTTCGAATCCGACAAAAAAACACCTGACGCCGCTTTTTCTCAAAACGACCCTCTCGCCGACCCTACCTCCCCGACCCTACCTCCCACGTGACGTCCAAATCAGGCAATTTTCCGCGTGACCTGCAGCTTGACGCCAAGGAAATTGGGTTAACTGGACTTGAGCTTCTTTCGTAACATGTAGAGCTATTAAATATGCATGGTCTGACCCTGAGGCCACCCATATACCCCAATTATTCTACCCATCATGATGGACACCATTGCCAAACACAACCAACATCAATTGCTATAAACTGATCGGACCACCCTCAAACCACCCTACAATGAAAGGAAATGAAGGTAGAATGTACTGGCAAGCAAGAGAACATATTTGAGGCACATTCTGAGCTCATGCGAGCCCATTCGGACCCAATTCGGCTGACTTAGATGGAGATGCGATTTTTTTTTTCCCGGCCTCGCGGCCGACCCTACCTACCTGCCCCTGGTCCCCGGCTTGACCGGCCCGAACCCCCTTGCCATGACAGCAAGCTTTCATCTCGCACTGACAGCGAAGATGCAATACTGAGCGCCGACTCAAAGACAGAGAGAAAAAAATCGGGGAAGCCAATGAACTGAGGTACTCTTGTTGGAAATGGAGTCCGACCTGTGAGGCAAGGAGGTGTCAACACCTCCCTTTTCAACCGAATCGGCGGCCATACCGTTTAAACGCCGTCTTAATCACCGACATTCCGATCAAATCTAGCTCCACATCCACATGTACCCCAGAGTATTCCCGTCTCGGTCCCTGCGCTGCGCTCTTCCAAGGCCAAGAGGACCATGACGGCGATGTGTGGTATCGAGCGCCGAGCTGCTCTGATGCGTTGCAATCCGATCTTCGCGCCTGCACGCCGGCGAGTACGCCGCCGCTGTCCTCGCCTTCCCACGTGTCCCGCGCCCGCTCTCCGTTCCTCTACACTACCGCCGCGCTGCTGCTCTACGACCCCAACGGCCACCATGCCATCCAACGCTGCTTGTTGCTGCCTCTCACCAGCGTCCACCTTTTCGCAGTACTTACTCGGCTTTTTTCGTGCCCCCGGCGCCTTTCTTGCAGACAAAGATCATTGTCGTGCTCGCGATACACATTCCTACGGACAGCTATCCACGGCATAACCTCCATGTCACCGAGTTACTAGAGGGTTCCTCAACGAGGTACGTGTCCAGTTTGTGTTTCCCCTTCGTCCCGCCCGGCCTTTTCCCTATTAATATTTTTTCCATTGCTGACTCTCTTACAGCCTTGTCCCTTGCCCCTACCACCATGTCCGTCAGCGCTCAGTCGTCACGGCGTCGAATGCACTCAAACCCGCCTGTGCCCTCGTCCACCATGCCTCTCGCCGCCACCGACCGCATTTCTGAAGCCCTATGCGCTCCTCTCGCACCGACCTGTCTAGGACGCGCGCACCGATCGCCGCGAAGCAACGACGTCGTTCCTAGGGGAACTGAGCGGCTTGGGCACCGACGGCGATACGATTTACCTGCGTCGCGCTCGTAATCTACGGCTCTGCGGCGCTCGCGCCCGCCTCCTTGGCATCGATCTGACGGGTCCACTTCCCGTATGCCGTCAGCACCACGGTACTTTTTCCGCGAGGATATCCTCAGGGCTGTCGTCTTCGCGGACAGATTGGGACCTGGGACGCGTCTTGAGCGCCATTCGGGCCTCGGTCTCGGAGACCCCAGCGAATCCGGGAATGGGAACAAGGTGTATACACCTGCATGTCCTCCTTTTACCAGATGACTTACACTTCCACAATGGGTTCGTTGCTGCTCAGCCACCGCGGAATGCACGAGAGCGCGCACATTTGTGAAGGTACGTCATTCCCACTCCTTTCCTTTCTACCAACGCCCTCATCTTGTGGAAAAAAGTCAGGCCAAGGCTTCCACCATCGTCATTCAATGCCCTGCTCAGTGCGCAACGATTGAACACGGCGATTAGTCTCCGCCCACCTCCCCATACTCTCTACATTGCGCTGCCATATCCTCGGGCATCGGGTAGCACAGCACCCCGCGGTCCCCGCCCGTTCATTAACGACACCCTTCATACCCGTCGCGGCCTCATCAATGGACGGTACGAGCCCCTGGCAACCGGCGCACTCGTCCCCCGCGTGCTGAGCCCAAGGTACGTTTCCCTGCTCCCCGTCCCTCCCCCTGGCTCCCTGGCCCTCGATCCACTTTCGCTGACCGTCTCCACAGTTCCGTCACCTCCATCCGTCTCTCCACCACGTTATCTCCATCCACGTCGATTTTTCCGCATGGTGCGTCTCCAGCCACGCGCCTCGGCTCCAGCAACCCTTCTCCCCTCATCCAACGACGCTTCTCCCGCAGCACCTTCGGCGAGCCCCCGCGCATTCGCCTTTGGCGCCCGCAAGCTATGATTCGTTTTGGAAATCGTCCAAGCGCGCGCAAAATACGCACGCTGCGTACAACGAGCTGGTCGCGTCCGCGACGTCCACCACATCCCGTCCACATCCACCGCCGCGTTCTCGTCCACGCCCCGCGCCAGGCCGTCACGATCTTGCGACCCAAGCCCTCGCCACGCGCAGGGCCCATCCCATTTCTACGAGCATCCGGTTCTTTGGCGATTGGTTCCTTCACACCCCCGCACGTAACGCACATAACGCACGACCTCCCTGCGCCTTCTCCGCATGGACTCGATGCCCACCCGCGCAATTCTGTGATTGCGCAACGTCTTCCCCTGCGCAATCGGCTCTTTCTTCTGCCGCGCTCGTCGGCAGCCCCTAAGGAATACCACCATGACTGGCAGCACAGCAAAGCCCATTACTTGAGCATGTCGCACGCGCCCTCCATCTCCCTTATCTATGACCACCTACATATCTCTCTTTTCAGATTGCCGTGTCGAATACTCTCCCTCCTGGATTTCCACTTCATCTGTGTCGTAGTTGGCAATTTTTATTGTTATATTTTGGACCATCTTTTGAGCTGTATACAGTCCTCAATGAATGAATTCCGACCTTGAGGCGCTCTCCTGCAAGTTCAAGAAAATGAGGTAGGGGGAAGATTACCAAAATAGATTAAGGTCCGACCATCGGCTGGGTCGGCCGACGTTCACCGCCACCATACACCGGCGGGGAATTGAACCCAGCTCGCCGTTGAACCTTTTGGGGGACCGGCATATTTGATGCGCGCGTGCAGACCATCGGACTTGTATACTGCCCGGACTAGTGTGAGTCTAAAACTTCCCTGCTTCGCCGCAAAGGCGCCGGTGTCACGTCGAGTTATAGGTGAATCTTAGTTCCCTCTGCCAATTTCCTTGAGTAGGTTCAACTTTCCCAAGCTCAAGACAGAAAATCGAACTCTACCCTGAAGCATGATCATGAAGACATAAACAACAAAAGCCCACGTACGATTCCGCTGAACCCTCAACGCAAAACGAAACAAAAGCCCACCGCAAAAGTGGGTAATCGAACACCACCTTACCGCTCTCTGCTTGCGATCACCAAGTGGGATTTGTGTGTGTGAACCAACTACTGTTTTGAAGTCAGAGAAAAGGCCGCAGGGATATTACGGAGCGGCAAACATTCCCTTTGGAGAGATTACCACAGAAGAACTCGTAAATTGGTGACCTGGTGTTTGCATCAAGTCCCGTTTTGTGCACAGGGAAGCAAGACAAACTTATCAAGCGCAGAAACGAAGAAAGTCAGTGTGTTTCAACAGTGGGGATGTTAAGTAGCAAATCGATGCGTGCGAGTCCCGCCGTCCTCGGAGCGAAATCAGAGAAATACATAAATAAACCGTTGAATCAAACAGGCCGAAGAATGAAACAATAAATGGCTACGGCTTTTGATGTAACCCACAGCTCAAGGGCCTACTCCAAGTTACGTACAAGGCCTCTAAGGCCGGTTTCATTGTATGAGTAAAACCCCCCTAAGAGGGGTTGTGGGTGAACGCGGAGGAAGTTCTGTCAAATACGTAAATTTCTCTGCTAACCCAATTAGGTTGCCGCCGACGCCTCTCCTTCTTCCACCACCATCGCTCTCTGTTTTACGGCTGGAACTTGACTTGAACACGACGCTACTGCTGCCAAATCCACCCCATGGCTGCCAAACTTCAATCTTTGAACACCAGGCTCACTAAGCTCACTGCCCGCTCCCAATTAACCTTCTGTCACCCCCGCCATCGCCAAAACCTTCCTTCTGCACGCGCTGGTTCATTCACATCCACCTCAACCAATGGGATGTATGCCGGCGGTTATTGGGGGAGCGAAGCGAGCCCTTTTTGTAAGGTGATCACTGAAAGCAGATGGCTGTGCAAAGCACACTTGATCGTTGTTCGTGTTTGGTTTTTGCCCCGTGACCTTCTATTTAAATCAAAGTTCCGCCCATCGCCGAACCGATCGGACTTTGAATACATGACATTACATTTGATCAATGATTATCAGACACTGGTACAAGATGGGACCTCGCTTCGCTCCGGTAGATGTAGATATGCATGCATAGCAGGGACTAATTTTATTGTCTTATCATTTGGTACGAAGTGGGTGAGTATATTCGAAGGGGAAAAGGATATTTCAGAGCTAGTGGAATACCAAAGAGCACGCAAACAATATTCGGCCAAATAACGGAATTATGGTGTCAAAAGAAACGGAACAGACAGCACGACGGTCTTCGACGCAGTCACACGGGTCCAACAGGTTATCCGGAGGGTCAGAACCGGGCCTTGGACAGCGATGGTGCGAGTGATACAAATACCCAGGTCAATAACACTGGTACCGTGCGCCGCCATATATGTAGACATAACCCAGCACTAGCATTGTAGACAGTTGAATTTGAGGAAGAGCGCCGTTCGTTCAATGGAGGACACCAGCATAGAGGATGATCCAGCAGTATTGTTACTAACAGGTATATCATAGCCAGCATTGATCCAAGACACAGACATTTGAAATCCAGAAAATGAGGACGGAGTAAATGGATGAAAGATTCTTGGTTTGAGCGATAGGATAGTGACCGTATTTATGCATGCAGGATCTTCGGGGATATACGTGGCCGCAGCTTCATTGGTAAGAGAAACAGGCTGCGGCGTATGCATTAGTGACTGCGTCTTGTCATAAATAGCTGCGGTAATGTCAGCTGTCGAACCACCAGAGCCTTTCCTACAGTCTAAAGTTGACCAATGGGACAAACTGAATATGGTTGAGTGGGGTCTTGTGTTGCAGTGGAATTTTTCGTTGCCGGGTCCATTGAATCCTGCTGCGAAGTTTGCGTAGTCCGTAGTCGAATCAACGATCAAATATGAGAGATTAAATGGAGAAGAATCAATGCCGCAGGAACGCGCAGTCGAAAAGAACTGATGTTCACAAACGTGTAGTACATGGTTGATCATGAGGCCCAGGGAATCTAATACAGTTTGCCATCGGACGGGAATAAAGACCTGGGGGCAGTGCTCAAAAGCACAGCAAATTTTGGATGAATGGAGGTAAGCAGAGCGGAAGGGCAGACAGAGAGCAAAGAGGTATGGATATATGGAGAAATGACACAGCCGAGGAGCCATTTGCTTAAAGAACGGTTAATTTGCCCCGTGACCTTCGCTTTAAATAAATCAAAGTTCCGCCCATTGCCGAACTGGTCGGACTTTGAATACTTGACAATATGTTTTGTATTCCGGTTCCCGGATACGTGAGGGGGAGCTCGCTAATTCAGACTTTCAGTTATGATTTGTGAATTACGAAGATTTACTACTGTATCAATACTAAGGTCCATACCATAAATATCTAATAGAAACATAGTCCAGCCCTATGTGCAGTGTCATACTCCAGCATTTTCATTGATTCGGCAATGGGTTTTTGCAGCTGGGCCCACCTGAAGGATTTCCTGAAAGCCATGCCATGCCGTGCTCACTGTTTTGACTTGAGAAATTGCAACAAAAGAAAGGCCAGAGGAAAAATCCTTGTTGCCAATATCAATTGTTGCTTTGTCAAAAGTAATTCCTTGACTCTTGTGGATTGTAATAGCCCATGTGAGGGCAAGTGGTAGTTGTGTTCTTGATAGTCACTTCCCTGTTCTTTTATCCCATCTTGTGGTCACAGGAACAATTGGTCTGTAATTGGACCATCATGAAAGACATCATCCTGAGCCCGTTGAAAACAAGGAGCAATGCAAGACGGATTCTGAGGCACATAATGGTGCTGGGGGCTGTCTAGACAGTGTTTTCCCTCAAACCCTTATAAGGGCAAGGATTTTGGCTAAGCCCTTAATATTTAATAAGTCTTAATTAAGGGCACCAAATTAAAGCCTTAAAGCGGTTTTTTTCATGATGAATCTGGTGCTGACAATGTCCCAGGGCCTCAATTCGCTTCCCTCATCATAGTTGCTGACAATTTGTTGTTCTCCACTGAACAAATCTCTAAAACTCAAGTGCTGCTGCCAACTTCTCCAAGTTGAACAACTCCATCAAAATTGCAAAAATTAATGGCGACTGTGCGAGATGCAACTGCAAATGACTGAATTTCACTACACAGTTGTTTTACTGAGCAAGGAAGCAGGGAATTTGGCCTGGAGTTCCTAAACATTTGTTTTTGCCAGTTTTGAGATTTTTTGATGCCTTAATTAAGGTCTCAGACAATTTGGCTGTTGTGAAGCCTTTTAACATTAAGGCCTTATTAAAGCTTAACTCAACTTAAGGCTTAACTCTTGAGGAGAACACTGTGACAGTCTAGAACACAATTACTGCTCAAATCTTTGAGATGCTATTTTAAAGTCAATTTATGAATGTGACTCAGAAGGGCAAGGGAGACATTTCACAGAGGTACAAAAAGTGAGAAAGTGAGGTCAAGGCTAAAGAAATCATGCACAGTGTCCAAGATAAGATCAGAATGAGCAGATAGGGACCAATCACCAAGTCCATCAAAGCTGTTCAAACAGAGTGAGTTTGAAGGAATTACCCTCTTTATAAAATTAGCGTGTCCGTCCGTCTGTCCGAAGCTCTTTAAACTCCGCTCCTAATTTCAATCTCAGCTCTTTCCCACGTTCTTGACAGACATCCGTTCTCCTTCAACTCTCCTTCAAAAGGCTTTCACAATGATCTTGAATTTCATTTGGCCATCTGGCCGGAATGCTGCTTTGTTGATTGTTAAAATTCCTCTGTCCCAAAAATGTTTCTCTGCGCTCGCAATCATCGCAGCCGTTTGACTGCTGGCTGTGAATTTGCGGCAACGCACAAAGTCCACAGATGACGGCACCCTCTCAGCTGAGTGGTCAGCTGAGCAACTTATCTGCGCTCATCCGCCGAAATTAGGGAACAACTTCTCCGTCTTCTTTCCCCCAATTTCTGTTGGCACTCCCGACGCGTCTCTGCACTTCTGATAGTTACTTCGGGTTACTTTGGCTTCCAATCTTTCGGAGTGAGTAATCTTGGATCGCAACCGTTTCGGTATTCATTCAAAAATATTAGCTTATTGCTGTGTCTACATTCATGGCGGACGTGGAATATCATGGTACTCTTCGTCGTGAAGCCCAGCGACTGCGACGTGCAAATCAAGATGTAATAGACCGTGATCTAGCCCGAACAGAAAACACTATTGCACGGAGATCTGCTCGGGCGTCCCTACCTGAGGAGCGGGTAACCGAAATTCGCGTTAATGACAGCAGCGCGCGCGCAGCTTCCCGAACTATACTCGACGTCACCCATTCTGCACAAATTCGCCAAAGAAATACAGCAGGGCGCGCGATCTTGCGAGCTACACTAGATGAGAGCCGCCGCACAGAAATTCGACAAAATAACACAAATGCGCATCAGGTTCATCGTTCTGCACATTCTAACAATGACTGGTGGGAAACCGTTGCAGTTCTCAATGTTTCCAACACGCCACAACCACTTGGACTGCAATGGAACAGGAAATGTAAAATATGTCATATCACGGTGCGTGATTCGTCTCCCTGGAAGTATTGAAACAGATATTGATATCTTCATAGGCCCTGACCGGAGAGCGGATCCATAACCAGTGTTTTGTTTGCGGTCCCAAAGGCAGCCATTTTCAACCACCCCTTCCCCCATATCCCGCCGAATGGGACTACTTCATTGATGACCGGAAGACCGCTGGCATCTCACGTAAATTGAACAACATTTTCTCTCTCACTGCTCTCGGGGTCTACGATGGCGATTTCATGAAGTTTTCCCCAGGAGTTTCAGCGGTTACATTATCTGGAGGCCGGACATATCACCGAATTCTGCCGTCGCATGAAGGTCAACATGCGATCCGGTGGTTTATCCACGATCCATGGGCGATGTTTGCGAAAGGGACGGAACTAGATATTCCCGAATCTTGGATCAGCAGCACACTTGCAGGTTTGGAGCGAGTCAATCCGTTCATTGACAAGCTCGAGAACCTCAATGTTTATGATGATAACGATGATATTGCCCTACACCTTGAACAGAAGGACTCATCCTGTCACGAAATTGCAGCTGTTATTAGCCTTGCTCCAGCTTCCCAACCATCACGACGCAAAATTGTAATCCAGAGAAAGGGAAGTGACAAACCAATATTCCTGGACATCCTGTCCCCTTTTGTGGAGCCCCTGCATTACTTGCTGCTCCTCCCCGAGGGTACGATGGGTTGGTCTCCAGATCGCCGCACTCCCGAAGGGAAGAAGTTTAGTCAGGCCCGCTGGTACAGGACACGGTTTTTTCTGAACGCGGAGCAGATGTCGAGATTCTCTCGACTAACGGGTGTGTTGCCATTTCATTCCAACTCTATTGGTATTGACAATCCACAGGCGAGTATTTAGTTGATGCTTGGAGTGCGATTGAAGAGGCCCGCCTGACCTATATCCGCATGAATCAGCATTCTGATCCCGACGAAGAAGAATTCATAGGCGCTGGAGACGATGAACCAGTAGATGATGTCAGGCTGCCCTCTACATTTGTCCATTCACCTGCATGGGCCGCGGCGAATATCTCCGACTGTTTGGCGTTGCGCAAAGCTCTGGGTCCAGTGACTTTATTTATCACTTTCACAACCAACCCGCGTTGGCCGGAAATTACCTCTCAATTGCGACCTGGACAGACCGCGAATGATCGCCCAGATCTCATTGTGCGGGTCTTCCAACAATATTTGTCCTTGCTGATGAAAGATATTCGCAAAATTATTGGCCCTATCCTTTACCACATCCGTGTCACAGAATTTCAGAAACGAGGACTCCCGCATGAACACATCGCGGTCGCGGTGAAAAATGTCCCGAGAACGCCGCAGGAGATCGACAAATTCCTTCGGGCAGAACTGCCGCGAACTGCAGGCGCACTTCGAGATGCTATCAAACGCCACATGACGCATACACACGATCCGACCAAGACATACCACAGATGTGGTTGGCCTAAACAGTGTCAATACGGATATCCGAAACCGCTTAAAGCCGAATCTTCATTCAACGACCGCGGTGAGTCCTAATCTTTCTTTTTTGTCTATAAATAAATCTGTCTTGCCAGGGTATTTCGAACATCAGCGCCGCGACGTCGAAGACGCATTTATTGTCTCCCATATCCCATGGCTGATCCTGAAGTACAACTGTCACATCAACGTCGAATTCTCAACTGGGGTCACACTGTTTCAGTACCTCTTCAAATACTTTTTCGCAAAACCACTTGACGAGACAAATTGGAAGGTGCAACCAAAATCTGCTCCCGGCACCAGAAAGCCCGTTGACGAAATACGCGATTACGAACGGGGCCGTTATCTTTCTTGCATTGAAGCTGCCACTCGGCTTGCTTCATTTCATATCACGGAAAAACATCCCGGCGTGAAACGCCTTACTATACACTTACCCGGACGACAGTATGGTCAAATGGCGCGAAAGAACGGCTCTGAATCGGACGGCACTTTGCTGGTTCGATATTTGGCGCGCCCTCGCCATCCAGAATTGGATACAATGACCTACGTCGAATTTGGTTCCAAATGTCGATTGGAAAGACATGATCCGGATCAAGATATGCACCCGCTCCAGGTTCTTGAAGACGAATACCCTGATCGACCAAGGATGCGAATTCGCTTTTATCAGCCTGGCCACGTTGGGGTCTGTCGAATTCAAATGGTTTATCCACGGCACGGCGATGTGTTCTATCTTCGTGCCCTTCTTCTTCATCGAAGCGCTCGCAGTTGGACAGATATCAGAACCATCGACGGCATTGTATATGGGACATATCAGGAGGCTGCCCGAGCCTTAGGGCTGTTCGACAATCGGGACGAAGGGATAATGGCGTTCGAAGAACTACTGGATTTTGGAGCCTCTCCAGGACAACTTCGATGGATCTTCGTACTCCTGGCCACGGAGGGAAGCCCAGCGTTGATGATTTGGGAAGCCCACGGGGCGTCACTTGGGGCAGATATTCGAGATAGCCTTCTACGGCAGACAGCTTCCCCGCATCCCGACTTAGTCCGCAATGAACTACTGCGCTCTCTTCAAACATTGTTACAAGGTTTGGGAAAATCCTTGACAGATATCGGTCTTCCAGAACCATGCGAGCGTCAACAAGAGGTGGATGCTGAGCGCCTTCGGTGGAGCGGAGACCCAACGGATTTATGCTCTTTCAAAGACGGGCTTACGCTCGAACAAGTAGCTCATTTCTCCCATTGCAAAAGTTCATTCTAACGATAATTTCAGCGACAGGTTTACGACCGTATCATGCTGCTTTCAAATGCAGACAAACCCCCGCCAATATACATTGACGGTCGGGCAGGCCGAGGAAAAACATATGTCCTTTACCCAATTATCGGTGCTCTTCGGAAGATGAACGAAATCATCCTACTATCGGCTTCCTCAGGATTGGCTGCCAAGAATTATCCTGGGGGACGAACCACCCATTATCTCTATGGCATCCCTGTGGACGAACATAATCCTTTCCTCACATCATCCACCGGACCAAGAAGCGACCGCGCGAGACTTCTCCAAGCCGCAAAATGTCATGTTATTGATGAAATTGGCGGCCTTCATTTCAAGGCCTTCGACTGCGCTGACCGTCTAATGCGGTCCCTCACAGGCTGTCCAGATCATGTGTGGGGTGGGCGTATGTTGATTACTATCGGCGACTTTCGCCAGGTAAGAGAACCAAATTGCAATTGACTCCCGCCAATCAACATTCTCAGGTCGCACCTGTGGTCAGATTCGGAGGACGAACAGCGATCTGCAAAGCTTCAGTGCGCACCCAACCCGTCTTTTCCCACTTCGAAATCCTCAGACTCCACGCACCCATACGCCAACAAAATGATCTTGCATTCTCAACCTTTCTCGACGCAATTGGCGATGATTATAAACATGATTTAGTCGACCTAGCTCGCTTGCGGCACACACAATCTGCAAGGGAGCTCATTGATTTTATATTCCCACCTGCTGTCGTTGCTGATCCCGCCGTCTGTGTGCACCGCGCTATCCTCAGCCCATTCAACAAATTCGTCGATGAATTCAATGCAACCATTCTCGATAGTTTGCCAGGCCACGCGCACTGTTATATCAGCAATGATTCCATTGAAGATGATTTGCAGGGTTCAGGCGAGGGAGTATTTTCGGACCCAGAATTCTTGAACTCCCTCCAGGAACCAGGGATACCTCCACATGAAGTGATTCTCAAAGTCGGCGCCATCTGCCGGCTCACACGGAACTTCGACGCTTCACGCGGATTAACCAAAAACACCAGAGTAATTATTCGGAATCTACTTCGACACACCGTTGAAGTAGAAACCATTTCTGCGATTGTTGCGGGACAGTCTGTGGACTCGGTGAATCTTATGCTTTCATTCCTATGCAATACTGATCTCCCGGATATGTAGATTCGCCTTCATATCCCTAGGGTCAACTGTCACTTCCAGCCCCATGGTTTTGATTTCGTTATTCATCGGAAGCAAATCCCCCTTGCCCTATCTTATTCCACCACATTCAATGGCTGCCAAGGACTCACCGTTCAAAAACTGGGGCTTGATTTGCGGAGACCAGTGTTTTCGCATGGACAACTATACTCCGCCATGACCCGCGTCCCGAATGCCGAGAATGTTCTGATTTTGAAGTACGAAGACGATTTTTCCACAACTACTTCAAACGTTGTTTGGGAGGAACTCTTACTTAAAAAATAATAATCCTGTACCACACGATTAAATTGATGCATGCCGAAGTTGGATGACGGCCCGCGGAGCGGGCCGTCAACCACTTGTACAATATAAAATACAAATGAGAGGGGAAAGTGCCTGAAGCCTTACAGCAAGGATGGTGGAGGTAAGCAAGGAGGAATGGATTGATTTATTCTGAGTTATCAGGGATTTGATTGCTCGGAGATTGATTGCTATCAATCTCCGAAATTATCCGTGGGTTTTTCGGCCGAAATGAACTGCCGCTGCGTGGCAGCACCATGGTGGGAATCGACTCGTGACTTATCACATGATCACAAACACGACCAAAGACGTGGATTTCACGTGATATACGCAAATCGGACCGCCTTGATAGAATCGGGGGAGCAAGCTCCCCAATTATATTTGACAGATCAATGATTATCGGACACTGATCTAATTTCGACGCCTAGCAGCCTTTTCCTTTACCTTCATCTCTCGGGCTCTACCATAACTCTTGGGACATAGAATAGTAAACAGCACTCAGAGTCTATTAGGAAGCAGCAATCTGCTCTTTTGTTTTCAGCTACATACTATAAAGACCTACAAGACATGCCTTCGCTTCGCTCCGGCATAAGCGTAAGCTGGGACATGTTGAAATGCGACTAACTGACATTTAAAGAGGTCCAAGGATAAGTAAACGGATAGATAGATGTATGCAATCGACTCGTAACTGTGAAAGCATTTTCTTGCAACAATTATTAATTCAATTCACTCAACCTATTTAAATACAACACGGCCCGAAGCCATAGTTTCAGCTGCTAAAATTTCCTGTTCACTTTCGCATCCACTGCGATTGTGAAGAATGTTGAGTGAATGCACCATGAATGAAAAAGATGGTACGCACTACATAAATAACAGCGGTCGAGAGATGATGGGGTGTGAACTGTGGGAAGCGTTAAAAGCTCAACCTGTCATAATCCAGGCCGCAGACGACGAGATAGGATCCATGACACCACGCCGGTATGCTAGGTAGTATATTGACCGGCGAATGCTTACCGCGGTCACGGGGTTTCAAAGACTCGGATGCATTTGTAAGATATTCAATGGGATCGTCGGCGACAGCGGTACCTGGATAGTAATCAAAAGATGTCAGCATTGAACTGAAATAAAAGAGCTCGTGTCTTGACGCCTCGGTTGGTTCATCCAACGCAGGCAAGCTAATCGAATCATGGGACCATTGCGTTAACTTCTGCGTGGACGTGAGACGACTGGGTACTCACAGGGTCAAAAAAAATCCAACGTTGACCAGGAACTCACCGCCGCGAGCTGTCTATTTCAGGGGACATTAGCACTGAGCCCGTATGAGCACTAGTCAGAGGTGCAACCAAATTTAGGGCAGCGTACGTACCGGTAGCGCGCGGAAGCCGGATCGAAGATTCCCTGGCAGTTTTCCGAGCAGATGGTGTGAGAGGGCCGGCATTGTTACCTGGTGGAAGGAAGGGTTATTCAGTACTTGCAAGAGAAAGTCTACAGATGATACACGCCGTTTCCATGAGGACCATTCAACCGTCACCAGAGGAAATTTGGATGGAAATATGGAAAGGTTGGCTGAATCGAATTGGGCGCTGGCGAAGGGAACACAGGAGACAAAAGACAATTGTTGAGTTGTACCTTGTCAAATACCGACTGCGTTCTTTAAAACAGGGAGATTGAGTAATCGCGATGCCTTGCATGTTTTGGAACGTCGCGAGGGGCCGTTGCTGCAAAACCTGAGACGTCTTGCTATCCAGCTAGGTCTGAAGATGGTCGTAAACGTTGTATGCGGGCGGACTCTTGATGCAGAATTATGTGGCATTGCGATCTGGCTCTTGACGATCGGCGCATCCACGGAGCTTTTGAGAAAAAGAGAGTTGTTCGGCCCGCATGCCAGAGAAGAGGGGAGCGATGCCGAGTGGAGTGACACTGAGCACAGTTGAAGCATTGATTTGGGCTTGACTCCTTGGAGGACGGCGACTATTAGGCTTGTATTGAGCGCCTTATCGAGTCAGAAAGGACGGTCAGAGGGATTGATGCTTGCAATGGCTTTGAGCGGGCTTGATTTGTCTGAGGACCGCCGTTCAACGTTCAGCACCGGTGTGGATGGGAGAGGACAGTGTCGAAATAGGCGGATTGATGATGGGGAAAAGGAAAGCGCAGCAAGGATAGATGGCCCGGGGTGTTTCTTTTGAGTGGGCCTTGAGCGCGCGAGAGTTTGGCTCCATATTCCCTCGGAGTGGGCAGCACGTAGAGTTTGGAGCTAAATCGTGATAGCCATCGCTGTCTGAGAATAAACGTGAGAAGAAGAGCCGAATTTGGCGGGGTGAGCCAAGGCTGTAACAGATATGAAAGCCGACTTGAAATCATGTCAAACATGTAAAATAGGATTCCAAGAATTTACTTGAGATGCAACTAATACTGAAGCAGAGGTAATGGGGGCGAACGCAAACACATGTTCAATCCAGATAACTTCCTTATGAGTGGACCTTGAGCGCGAGAAGATTGACTGCGACAGTGTGATTGATGTAGATGGCTACCAAAGCCAAAATGCGATGCTGAAGGGACAAATCGAGCGGCGGTGAGCGCTCCGTCGAAACCAAACAGTTGTATCACGGGAATTGGCGAGGTGTGAGAGAGAAAAAGAAGGACAAACGGGGTCAGCTGAGATCACGATTGGGGCAATTTCGGGGTAACAAACAGATGTACTCTGATTCGAGGCATCTCGATAATATACGAGTAATATCTGGGACTATCTAGAGGCAATATTCTGGGGGTCTTTCTTGGGTCTTCTCCTCCTGGGCTTCTTCCTAAACATATCTACCTTTGGATTTGGATACACTATGAGATCTTTTCTTGCAATTTATTCCTACCTGTATTGTGAACTCAGCACTTTCCTAGCACTCTTGGGTCCGAAGTCAATAGTTTGAGGCTACTTTCTATTGCTCAGATCCAACTTTTCAGCAAGGCTGAAATTTGTACTTACATGTTTGATGTCCCAAAGAGGTAATTTGTAGTTGATAGTCTGAACTTTCAACTTGAAGAGGGATTTCTCAGATGTATGCTGATAAGGCAACTATTGGGTCGGAAGAAATGTGGGTCATCAGCAATCAAGGTGGGTCAGCCTGGCAAGTGGCCCATGTATGGCACATTTCTCATTGGCATGCTCTTTGTGGTAGCACTGGAATGGGTTGAGAGACGAAGTTAAGGGTGTCAGGAGCAACGGGCAGACATCACATGCCTTTCAAACTCCGACATGACTTCCAAGTTTGAAGTTTGAAGTACAATGTTACACACACAGAATGTGACACATTCGATAAAAAATATTGACAGTGGGTGTTCATACTACGCCCCAAAAGTGCGATTTTTTTGCGATAAATAATGTCATACTACACTCTGTTTTAGTAAATGATTTGCATGAGTTGATTGAATATTACAATCCACAAAAGCCAAGGGATTACTCTAAAGAAAGCAGTCATTGATCTTGGTGAGAAAGATTTTTCCTCAGGACTTTCTTTTGTTGCTATCTCCCGAGTCAAAACTCTGGCTGGTATTGCATTCCGGAGTTCATTTCCATGGAGCTGGTTGAAGAGGCCAACTGTGACTGAGTCAATGAGAATATTAGGTGAGGACACACAACGAAGGGCACATATCGGGTTTACTCTAGATACTCATGGTATGGACCTTAGTCAATATGTATTTGATGATTAATTGCATGCAAATTCTTAGGATTTAACACGCTCCCCCATTCTGTAGCCGGGTACCGGCATACAAAACATATTTTTCGGTTGTTGTACTCCTGCCGGGGAACACAGCTGCAAGCTTTGGCAGGCTGCTGAGATCCGTGCCCGGAACTCGCACCTGCCTTCTTTTCTGTCGTTGTACTCCTGCTGGGGAACACAGACACCCATGGGCTTTGGTTGGCTGCTGAGATTCGTGCCCGGAACTCGCGCCTGCCTTTATTTGTTGTTTTCCCTGCCCTTTTTCATCTGTGGTGCTCTTCCTGGGAACCCAGACCCTCCATGGTACTCCTGCCGGGGAACCATGTGCTGCCATCGAGATCTGAGCCCAGAACTCAACGGCAATGTCTCCCAATGAATGAGACCCACCGATGCCACCGATGCCACCCGTGCCACCCATATCTTGATTTGCATTTGACAGCCATGGATGCCATCGCTGACCCTCTTCCTACCAGGCTCCCCCACTTGGATTACTGCTACCGGGTTTATTGGGCTCCATGACGATGGTGGGCCGACAGGCTGCTGGACGTCTTTGGGGATAAGCCCAAGCACAAACACTTTAGGCTTGTGAAGTTGAGTGGAAGGTGTGTTGCGCTGTATTCTCTCTTTTCTCCCTTGTCTAAGATGATTTCCTCCAACACTGCCCATCCCATTGTAAACTCGGACAGCAAGGTCTGCCCTCTCCATGGCGGCATGCCCAACAAGGGTGTTGTGACCGACATCCATGATGCCGCTGTCCACCCTCTGGAGGAGGCTCAGGCCACAGCCTCCCGGAGTTATGAATGACTGGTACGTGCACAGCACCTACCTCCCTCCCTTCCCTAAATGATTGCTTCTGGAGGAGGTCATCTGTTTCGCCCTGGCACCACTATTCTCATTCCCAGCGCCACCATCTTCCACTCCAACATACCCATTGCAGTGGGGAAACGCTGGTACTCCTTTACCCAGTATACGGGGAGTCTCTTCCGATGGTTGAGCCCGGGTTCCAGACGGAGGAGGAATTTTTGGCGACACTTACAGATTCACAGGTGGAGGAGGAGCATTTGGGCTTGAAGTGGCAGTGGCAGGGGTGGCATTATTCTCGAACTGAAGGCTGAGGCGTAGCACATCCACTTTGACATATTTTTCTTCAATTTAATATTATATGCCACTGATGCCACGAACTCCTTGTAGAAAATTGACCGAGTTTGTGAATCATGCCATGAGCGCCATGGAATAAACTGAGTGGTGCTATGAGTGCTATGTAAAAAATGGCTGGTGCCATCAGTGCCATCATATAATTTGGCTGTGACACCGTGATCCCGTAACTCGACCTGCCGTGATCACGTACTCGTCCCACCACATTTTCGCGTCGAATCTCATCCCAAGCCCCCAGCCACTCAATCTGAATCGGCAGAATCAAAGTAACACATCACTTGGGTGTCCCCAAATATTTTTGCATTTTCTTTAAGCATGTGATGTGATATATTTTGAAACATCGAACAACCCAAAATGTTCGCTACTTCCATATGGGTACCCCACCTCTTGACTCTTACCACGACACCAAATTTTCTCAACCTCAAAATTTCGACCCAGTTGACTTGGTAAGTGATCTCCTTGTCCCTCTGGCTCATTCTGAATGCCCTGCTGTCTATTTAGGATGCCAGAGAGGGAGAAACGCTCCTCAGTGCCACCAGTGCCATCACGTACCCCACCTGCCAGATGGCTTGCACAGGCCAAATATCGTGAAAAGTATGTACACAGAGTCAGCTAACTGCAATCCATACTTATCTGCTGCAGCCATAAAGAAGAGGAAGTGGAGAAAAGCAGAATTCGGATGGCACGGTATGTGGCAACTAACATTGTTTAAGATATCTTCATGGAAGTTGGGTAGATATAGAGCCAGCATCAAGGCCGACCCTGAGCGTGTACAGGAGCAGAAGGACAGGCAAAAATGTGCCGACAAAGCCTACAGGGAGAAGTAATTGCATTGACTTGCCCTCTCTGACTTTGACTGACCCAATTAGAAATCGGAATCTTCTAGCATTCAAAAAACGGGAGAAAAGGAAGGAAGCAAATGCTCAAAAGGGAACTAAGCAGGGTTATCAGACTGAAGAAAAAAGAGATTATGCTTTGGAATATGCACTTTGGACCCACAGAAAACAGGACGAGTTCCAGAAAAAGGTTTCTGACGCTCTGTGGAGGGACAAAGACGGGTATGTGATGGACGATGGCCAGTAGCTTACAGACTCCTTGTTTACAAAACTCGTGGCATACGTAGCACCAGTGGCTGTGCCTCGAAAAAATAATTTGAGAACAAGGATTTTCGGTGGCAACAGTGGCATAGTCAAGGATTTCCAGTGGCACGGGTGGCACAGTACGCAACAAACAAATGGATCAAGCCCCGTGACCAATATCAACTTGTTCTTCGCTCTCAATGCCATTGCTCTATCGATGCTGACCCCCCTTTCACACTGACCCCGGTGCTACCCACATCCAAGCCCCTTCATTTTGCCTTGTTTCTAGCCCCACTGCCTTGGACAACCGCAGTGTCTACACCTTTTGGTGTGTCACCTTTTTTTTTTTTTGGGCCAGCCCTGAAGGAGACACAAAAAAGGTCCAGTGCCCAGTGGATGTCCGAATATATCCCCTGGGGGGTGCCACCAGGTACTCATCCTGGGAGGCCTGCCTCCCGGCTTGGCATGCCTGCTACGACGCTGGGGAGCACACCCACCCTGCAAGCCCTGCAACCTCTGTGTGCCTGCAGCCTCCCCAGATGCCCATGAGCCCACCACACCACACCATCGCCGCCTGCACCCCACCTACTCCCAATGTAGCCACTTCAGTTTCTCCCAGCACCATGTCAACATGCAGTGCCACCAGTGCCACCTGTTCAACCCTCAACCTCCAGGCCTATTCACACACCAACCCCTCCCAGGCTCCACCCTGCCCTGTCGAGAGGGGTGTGAGCAGCCATTCATCCTCCATTCTCGATCAACTCCCCCCCTCCCCTTGAGTGCCTCCGATGTTGGGCATCAACTCTGCGGACAATCCTCAAGTTGCCACCTATGTGGCAGCAGGCCACACCCCGGAGGAGGTAAAGGCTCTTTTTGGTGTTCACTATTCAGGGGAGGGGTTGATTTTGAAGGAGTATGCATATGATTCAGACAATGAATACTAGCAGAATCCATAGTAGTCCAATCTTCTCACTCTTCCCCTCCTTTTTTATCTACTTCTACTTGTAACAATTTTTTTTTGAATCAGATGGCATCCGTGGCACAGGAGGCCAAATCAGATGGCATTTGTGGCACAGGGAGCCAAATTGGATGGCATCCATGGCACACACTGAAGCAGACACTATAAGACATTGGTGCTACCTGTGCCACCTGTGCCCACTGGATGTTTGCATGACATCACTAGCACTCCAGGCACAATGATTGACATTGGTAAGCCAGGAATGATGTAAGTATCCATGTTTGTTCTTGCCACTGATATTCTTTCCAATGCCAAAGGATAAGAACAAGACAAAGCCCTGGTCAACTATACCTTCCTGGCAGACTTCGACCTTCTCCAGAATCCTGATACTACTTCCTCCATCTGTGCCTGGGCCATAACTGCGGCTCGTCAGCTCCTAGACTCATATTACAAACTCCAGCGGGCCAGGGAAGAGATTCAATGGCTGAACAAGGGCAGGAGATCCTGTATTGGCATAATTGTCGGGGTAGGTTTGATGATGTCCACTGGAAGTGGCTCCAGGCAACGAAGAACAAGCTGGGCCCTGCCTTCACAGGGACCCTTCAACCTGGAATCTGGGTGATTGCCACCAGTGCCACCGTTGCCAGATCCTGAAGAACAAAGGCCGGTGCCACTGATGCCATGGGTGGAGGAGCCTCAAACAACAGAGATGAACATTGATGAGCTCACAGGAGGGGAGCATGATGAAGGATCTCAGGACAGATGGCTTCTGGGTGATGGATCCAGTGATGAGAATGAGGGACCAGATGATGAAGGAGAGGAACTGTCTGCAGTATTAGAGGAAGTAGTATCACTAGGAGTTGACAGATAGTTGGACTTGATAATAGGGTGGCACTGATGGGATGAGGACTAGGAGCTACTTCATCTAGATAATAAATGGATATTCCTCTCCGTGTCCTGCAAAGCTAGAAAGCCACACACACCACTCTTTGCTGGAGGTTGTCCAACTGATCCTGGGTTCAATGGGGTGTGGCCCTCATGGCATTCTTTGACTTTTTGGATGCTGTGAAGAGATGGTCCATGGCACTGATGGCATTATTTAGGTAATATCCCCCCCCCCCCTCAGAATTTTTTGTTTACTGATCCTGGGTCATAAGGTCTAGTGGCACTGATGGCAGACTTTTGGTAACATTATTTTACTGACCCTGGGTCAGAAAGTCTGGTGGCACCTATGGCACTATTTTGGCAACAAATTTTTACTGATCCTGGGTCAGAAGGTCTGGTGGCACTGATGGCACACTTTTGGTAACAAATTTTCACTGATCCTGGGTCAGAAAGTCTGATCGCACCGATGGCACTGTTTTGGTAACAAATTTTTGCTGATCCTGGGTCAGAAAGTCTGGTGGCACCAATGGCACACTTCTGGTGACATTTTTTTTCTGATCCTCGGTCAGAAAGTCTGGTGGCACCAATGGCACTATTTGGGTAACAAAATATTACTGATCCTGGGTCAGAAAGTCTGGTGGCACCGATGGCACACTTTTGGCAACATTTTTTGCTGATCTTGGGTCAGAAAGTCTGGTGGCACCAATGGCACTGTTTGGGTAACAAAATTTTACTGATCCTGGGTCAGAAAGTCTGGTGGCACCGATGGCACACTTTTGGCAACATTTTTTACCGATCCTGGGTCATAAAGTCTGGTGGCATCGATGGCACTATTTGGGGAACAAAATTTTACTGATCCTGGGTCAGAAGGTCTGGTGGCACCGATGGCACACTTTTGGCAACATTTTTTTACTGATCCTGGGTCAGAAAGTCTGGTGGCACCCATGGCACTATTTTTGGTAACAAAATTTCCTGATCCCGGGTCGAAATGTCTCGTGGCACCCATGGCACTATTTGGGTAACAAAATTTTACTGACCCTGGGTCAGTGGCCTCATGGCACCCATGACATGATATCCAGCCCAATTGGCGGTTCTGTGGCACCCATGGCGGTTCCGTGGCATATGTGGCATTGTTTGTTCGAAAAAAACGACCAAACAATAGGAGGTATTTACTGGGTGGCATGGCTGCTCTGCCACCGCTGGGTGCCGCAGCTGCCACCAAACCCGTAGGGTGGCCGTGCCACGTCTCGATAACTATCAACGGGTCTTGGGGGGGTAGACCCGTCAATAGTTATTGAGGAATGGCGGTATTATCAGGTGAATACCTACTGCCGGAACTTCTGCGCAAACAGGTAGACAAGTCCCGAGTAGAGTGGGTAGTGCCCCCACCCGTGGCTAAGACTGGGAGGAAGATCAATGGGGGTCAGTACAAGCTCGATGAGTACAACGGCAAGCCAGTCTGGATGTACCGTGGCGCCAAGGTGAGGATGAAGGGAACCTCGATGTGGTACGACCGCAAAAACGGGCGGTGTCTACACTTTGGACGCTACTCTGCCGAGGAAGGAGTCCTCGATGACAATGTGTTCGGGCCCCCGTCCCCCAGTATCCCTTCTACGTCATGGACGGGGAGATCGCGCCATCAGATTCCACGTGTTAGCTCACAACACGCTGCACCGAAGCGGGGTTCACCCTCTGGCTATCATCCACGCCAAGAGGTCGATGTGGCTGCGGATGGAAGATGCTGCGGCAGGTCAACGTGCACTCGGAGGATTGTTTTCGCTGGGGCCCGATATCCGAGTGGAGTATCGAGCAAATGCGGACTTCGACGAGGCGACTGGGTATACGATGGAAGTCTGGACACCAGAGGTAGAAGAGGAGGGAGCATTAGACGCAGGGCCACCCCCTCCGTACGTGCAGGGTTCTCTCGGGGCAAGCGCGCCTAGCGGTGCAGCTGCCTCCGGAGATGAACCGCCACTTTTTGTTCCCTACGTGCAGGATTCAGTCGTGACAAGCGCACCTAGCAGCGCTGCCGCCCCACGAACTGAACCGCCACCCTCTCCTCTCGGACGTGAGATCCTGGTCCTCGAGACAATGACCTTGGACCCCGAAGTCATGCAATCCTTCCTGGCGACTATAAGAATTCCACACTTCCTACTCACCCAGCGCTCACCTTCTCCGTCGTTGCCCCCGGATATCCTGGTGCCCACTACGAGGATGTCACATCTGACAATGATGCCCCTCCCACCATCACCATCCCCCACGCCACCTCCGCCAGTTTCCGTGTGCCCGTCGCCATTGCCACACCGCCAACCGCCAACCGCGCCTCGAGCCATGAGGCTCCCTCAAACCGCATGCCTGACTGATCCCATTGCCGCGCGTGTACCGCTCCAAGATCGAATCACGGCACTCTCGGGACCATCAGCAGAGCGGCTGACAGATCCTCCACTGTCCGCCCGACTAGATGCCCCTTCGCTGCAGAGCAGCCTGAATTCCCTGTTGCGCGGCCAGAAGCGCGACTACAACGGCATCAATCGTAGCTTGCTGCTGCAGGACGAACGGCAGAAAAAGAAGACGCGAGGCATGCGATCAGGGAGGAACGAGCAGAAGAAGAAGAAAGCAAAGGCAGCACGTGAAGCCTGTGAGGCCGCGGCCAGAGTGCAGTCTTCTGCGACCACTGGTACAGGAACTGTTGCGATGATGGAAATTTCCCTCGTGCCCCTGGAGCCAACGCCAGTCGCGTTAGAGGTGTCTTCAGGGCAGGAGGCGCTGGCTTCTTCCGAGCAGTCCATGGCAACAGATAGCGCATAACCCGTGGCAAGCAGCTCGAGCGTACGTGTGGAGGATTTGGAGGACGGCAAGGTTGAGGACCCCATGGATTGGGAGAAGGACTACAATGAGGACGATATGGGGCTGCCAGTGTATTTCTGAAGTAACAATATTTCACATCTATTCTTGTAAATAATTCGTTGTATAATCTTGCTAGTTCTACGAAGACCGAGATCCACACTGAAGGAACACCCCTTACGCACCCCCCGACAGCCTGAGCACGTGTATAACTGCTCCACGGCAGACACCCCAGGGGTGGGTCACACACCTCCTGGTCCATGGGTTAGAACGGCGGCGGGCGGCTGAGTCGGTGGCCCCCTACCTCTGCCTCGCGAGCGCTGCGTCTACGGACTGCGCACTTGCGAGTTCCTCTTCAGCTACACGAAGCCTACAGGACCCGCATCACACTCGTGCAACACCACTTGTATGTCCTCGTCTGTCCTCTACGTTGCTTTAACTGACTTTTTTCCTTCAATGGCTGCGTTAGTGTCCGACAAAATGATCGTGTTGAGATCATCCCAACACAGGGTAACCTCACCACCCCTCGTATGTCTCATCGATAACGAGCGTCTCATCGGGGAAGCCCACCCAAAAAATCAAGTTGTGAAGAACCCGTTTAACACGTACATTTCCTCCTGGCATTTCTTATTGATATGTGTCACATACTGACTTGATATTGACTTGATATTGTAGGGAGTTCTATGCCAAGCGGCTCATCAGATGCAAGTTCAACGATGCCGAGGTCCATGGGGCACTCCCCTTTCACATCTTCAGCAAGAGCAGCAAGCTGTACATCCGCGTGGAGTACTGCGCCGAGAAAAAAGAAATTGTATGTGATTTGTTCCCTAGGTGGGTTCAGGTCTTGAATATTTTTTCTCCAGTTGTTCATGGTAAGGAGACCGCGAGTCATATCTTGGCCACGACCCTCAACAACGCTGTTGTTACCGTCCCCACATACCTCAATGACTCCCAGCGCCAGGCCCCCCAAGGACGCCGGCACCATCTCGGCCTGAATGTTTTCCGAAACATCAACGAGCATGCAGGGTTCCCTGGCGGTGCGCCACTTGGCCGCTTCCCCAGCGCGTCGGAGGACCGTCCCAGCGTAGAGGAGGTCAATTCATTGACCCGAAGATAATGTACAGAATGAATGCATTTCATCTAGGCAGTGAGTATACAAATATGTGTCTTATGGCGCTCAATGTCTTCGAAGATAATATACAGAATGAATGCATTTGGTCTAAGCAGTGAGTATATAGATATGTGTCATTATTGTAACCTGTCCACCGCGAGATCCTCCGCGAGAAGGAGGGGGAGGGACAAGGGAGGGATCCGAAAAGCGAAAACATTCAGCGCGCGTTCACGTGATCGTCACATGATAGTTGTTGAACATCAACAAATTCTTGCTTTTGTCTTTCTTTCATACCATCGCTGTCTTTCGGACATGGGACATGAGCTCCTCAAAGAAAGATAAAGGTCAGGACCACGCACACGACTCTGTGTTCTCACATTGCATGTCTTAGAAAACCTACCACGCTCACCACGCATTTCCCGATCTAACACTGGCACCGGAACATTGGATCGGTGGGAATGGGAGGCCCGCTCCATACAGTATAACCCACCACCAAAGAAGAAAGGCATACAAGAATGCCTAGACAGAGAGCCGGAGAACCCAGCTGCACCTGCGAAAAAGAAGCAACGAAGCCGCAAAGTAGCCGCAAATCCTTCACCCATGAGCTGATAATTCATCTTATCTATTCTTCTCTGAATTCCTTTGGCAGGCATTGCCGGACTCACCTCTAAAGCTGAGACTTGAATCTGGGGATTTGCAATCATGTCCCCCTACACAAACACCGGCTTCTCCTTATCCTGTACTTTTTTTCCCCTTCATTGCAACCACTTATTGACTTGTATTTCCTCCAGCATCAACGGTCCCAACCGAGGCCACGCACTCCAGAAGACCCCCCTCAATCATCTTACGCAGAACCCATCAATTATAATTCTGCCCTCCAAACTCTTAGGCAACCGCCAATTTCCGAAACCCAACACCTGCCCGTCCAATAGCCGCCCGTCCAACACCAGCCTGTCCAACACCAGCCTATCCAATACCGACCTGTCCAACATCCGCCTGACGACAGCGACAACGACAACAACGAGGACGAGGACGAGGACCACGATTAGGATGAAGACCAACCCCAACCGCCTCCTTCTCGCCGTAACACCCACCCCCCGCAGGTGATATCTGAGGTATGTAAACCTGCTTTGGATAATCAGGTTTCCAGTATTGATCATTCCTTAGGACGAGGACAATTTTCCAGTGAGCCTCAAACCTCCTTGTCTCTAAACATCTATTAACCGGACGTTTAGCCTGCTGAGTCAATGTCTCGTAAAGGCAATTGATATATTTTATCATTTTGCCGTTTACATTGTTTGGGTAGACAAGGGAAAAGGGAAGGAGATCGTGTATGAAGAGATGGGGCAGGATCACGACTATCCCTCAGGCCACGAAGATCAGGATGGGGATGGAGTTTTTCATGATGCCCTTTCACTTGAGGAACATCAGAAACAAGAGCGAGGTCAACAAGGATATGAACGGCAGCGGGAGCGGCAGCGGCGAGACGAGGACCGTCGGCAGGACGAGGAGAAGTGTCGGCGGGACGAGGAGCAGTGGGGGCGAGGCGAGGAGCAGTGGGGGCGAGGCGAGGAGCAGCGGGGGCGAGGCGAAGAGCAGCAGGGGCGAGGCGAGGAGCAGCAGGGGCGAGGCGAGGAGCAGCGGGGGCGAGACAAGGAGCAGGAGGACCTTGACGGGGCGTGGTTGAGGCGACTAACACAGCAGGACGAGGAGCGAAGTGCGTGATCATGTTGTTGCAGCCTGGAATTTTTCTAATCCACAATCTCAGGTCGTGAATCTTCGGGGCGTAGATATGGTGAGTCCTTCCTTAGCAGGCAACGGCACTTGACAAATCTTTACAGAATCGCCATCCTCACTTCCTCCATATCACCAGCAACAGGAGCCGGAGTGGCGCCAAGAGCGTGATCATCGTGGACATGGTAAGCAATTGTACTGTTGCTTAGGAGCTTCTGACCCGTAATCGCAGAAGAACCAGGTAAGTCTGGGCTAATCATGCGGCCAGGGCTCACAAATCAAAGTAGCGTCACATTTCGAAGTACGAAGCCAACAGGGAAGGCAGGATCGGCAAGGTATGTTGTACTGCTGCCTGGGATCCTTCTGACTTGCGTTCCCAGACCAATACGGCGCAAGCGAGGAACACAGTAAGTCTTGGCTAATCATGCAACCTGGGTTCACAAATCAAAACAGCACCATATTCCGGAGAACCCTCGCAGTCGCTTGAACGTAGATGGCTGGATCGCCCAGGTAAGTCGTTGTGCTGCTACCGGGGATCCTTTAACACATACTTTCAGATGGCTACAGAGTAAGAGATGAGGTCGGTGGGTCCCATGTACCAGATCGACAACGTAAGTTGTCGTACTGTTTCCTAGAACCTTTCTCATTCATAATCCCAGTTGACCTCCCCGGCGGAGATGCATATGGTGAGTCTTGATCAATCATGCGACATGGCCTCACAGGTTGCAATAGGAAGTTTTAGAAACTACAGCCAACCTCACCGAGGACAGGACCGTGAACATGGGCACCGTCCCGAACAGTGACAAGCTAAGTTGTTGTACTGCCAACAGAAATCTTCTCAACTCATGATCCTGATCCCAGACGAAGCGGATAGTAGGAACGCGTATGGTAAGTTTTGGTTAGTCGTATGACTTGACCTCACAAATCATAACAGGGTCATCCGGAGGTGGTAGAAGTCGAGATGGAGCTGAACGTCGAGGTGGAAAAGAGCATGTACAGGGCGGTCAGTTTGCAAGAGGAGCTCATCCGGGCAGGTAATTCCCTTCTCCTCGTGATACACTCTAATTTATCATCCAGGAGGCTCAGGTTCTACAGATGGCAAGTCAACTCCAAGTTTTTTCCATTCACTATGTTTACTTACTCACACATGCACAGGTTGGAGAAGAGAAGAGCCCCATGCATCTGGTGAGTGAACTGGCTCTGTCCAGATCCCCGTTAATTAATCGTAAAAATCTAGGTATCCGCACGGACGAAAGAAGTGCAGGTATGATTTATTTTGAAGGCGAAGGTCTTACTAAAGATTTCTCAGCGGATTCCTACATGCTTCTGGACAGACATCGTCAAGTTAACAGGCCAACACTTCCACCGACTCGAGACCATTTAGAACGACACCGGCAGCTACAGGAAAATTCAGAGCCAGCCTTCGACGACCGCCACCACGACCGTGAACGCCGAGACCTTCGCGACGACCGCCAGGAGAGTGACAGCGACAGCGACAGTGGCAACAACGACAACGACGAAGACGCTCAAAAGAAGAGGAAGCGCTCTTCGGGAAAGGTGTGCACTAATCCAAGGCAGGAGGGTTTTTACCCTGCATCGTGGAAGAAAGTGTTTGCTCGTGCCAAGGACCTGGTCTACATCTACCTCCTCCTTCACAATCTTTTCCCAGAATGGGATGAGTTCAAGAGCGTGCAGATCAGCAGCTTCCTGCACGACGCCATGCTCTATGTCGATACCCTGGGGATCCCCCTCGAGAAGAGTAAGTGTCCTTCGCTACGTTATCCTTTTTTTTTAACTTCAATTCTCAACACTAGAATATAAGAAGCATTTAACAAAATCAGACGACATGGTTGAGCTGGTGAGTGTCCAGTTCTTCTCTCAGCGCTTCTCCTACATCCACCTCAGATTTGGAATTTCGTTGCGACCTTTCGAAATCGATGCAAGGAGCTGGCTTAGGATATAGTCAAGACCGAATACCGTGCCATCTTCCCAGACCAGGCCCAATTCCGCGGGCGCGACGAGTGGATAGAGAAGGTGAAATCTAATGTGGAGAAGTTATTAGAAGGATCCTCCTACCACGAACATGGCGTAGATGCCCAGGTATCTTTTAAAACCAAAGACTTACACAGACTAAATCGCTTCTGCAGGGACAAGGGAATAATCTAATGCATCCGGCGTTCGAAAGGCTGGCTCAAAGCATCCTTTCAATGGGACGTCGCCCCTTGGGTCAAGAATTCCCTGAAGAATTCCAGAAATACCGACCCAAGTTTATAATCGCAATCATGATCTTTGTAATTGTCTGGATCTCTCCTCATTCTAGATTCTGATCACTCATATCTTAAGCAGATGGACTGATTTTATGTACATTTGTTTATGTTCTTCTTTTTCTCCCACACCACGCCATTTCCCGACGGAGCGCCCAGCTGGCGCTTAAGTTTCAGCATCAAATCTTGGCCACGAGGCTCCTTCGCTATCCCATGATCATGTATCAAATGACAATGATTTGCTTCAAGTTTCCTTTCTCATCCGGTGCAGACTCAATGCGGCCTCTCCTCTCATGTTTATTTTCAGACGACAACAGCGATGACCTTTTGGGTCCAAACTCTACGTGCCGGCCATTCCGAGCAAACACGCGCGCGCTCAAGGCCCTCTGTCGGAAGTGCATGGCGTGTTGCTTTCATTGTATTTTTTTTCTGCGGGCTTTCTCATTTCCAGTTGAATTTCAAGTTCAACTTCGCAACCGAGGAAAGCGGCCTCGAGGCTTTGACTTTGAGTTTAGGCTGTGCTATGACGCGTCTTCCCAAATTTAAATGAACCACATGCCGTTTGATCGCGCGCTCAAGGCCCGCTCACAAGAACGACGTCTGTCATTCGCACTGCTTTGTTCTTTCACCACCGTCATCCCACTTCCAGCCGCTTCCTATGGCCCATACTCATCCTCCTGGAAGGCCCTCTGCAACACCGAGTGAAATCCAACCATCCAGACTCGTGGCAAGATGGTACTCCGTCATCCTGATCAAGGTCGCTGTGCCTCATCGTCCAAATCAATCATCAAAACAGCTGCTCATCGTTCCCTTCTTGCCCCATTGTCTTCGTACTCCCCAGCTCTGGAACTCCCGCATTCAAGCTGACATTGTCGCAAGACTCAATCGCAACACCGGTCACGCTTCCATCTCGCCTCATAAAGCAACGTTCCCGGTTCATTCAATGTCTGCCAGATTGAGCTCTTGGCTGGGGGATCAAGACTATCGAACTCTCGGACGAACATATGAATCAACTGAACACCACTAAACGCAATCACAAATGGGAAGCAGATTTCTGATGCCATAGGAATTATCGTCCCGTCTTCCGTCGTGTCCGTAATGTGATCCTTCACACTGTAAGAAGGATTGATCATGAAATTCAAGACAATTCTCAGGAATTTCAAGTTTCATGATGTTTTATCAGGGATGGATACTTGAATTTCATGATGTGGTTCATGATGGTTGACTCGGTCTTTTTGTGGTTTTTTCTGAGCATCGTGAATTCATGACAATCAATGTGAATTCATGATCCTCCAAGCTTTTCCCAGGCTGTGGAGCTGCACCCGGTGGCTCGAACAAGGTACAGAATTCAGGTCATGACCTTCCAAAATTTCCCATATGTATATGTGCACTTGTGCCTGGTTGAAAGTTAAAGTTCTTCCCAAGTCCTTCATATCTTTGTTAGTTGTTATTGGACTTAAATACATATAACGTATAATATAATACACAGTTCCCTCCTGTTACAGAGGGATGTTGAAATAATATAATGTAGTTGGTTTTTTCACCCCTAGTGAAGCTTGTTTTCGGGATGTATCATTATGACTCCATGACAATACATTGTGAACGAGTGTGGTGGGATTAAGTCACAATAAAATATTGTGAACTCATGGTCAAACATAGTGAATTAAGCATCAGGAAGTGACCCCATATTTGTCCCAAATTTCAAAGCCCTTGTACGTGATGTTTCGTCATGAAACCATGGTAAATCATCAATAAATTCAAGATGGATCATTGGGAATTTGATGACTACAAGTCGTGAAAGATATGTGGAAATTCACAATGTTTGCTTCGCACAGTGTCATCGCAGATCAACCTATCCCCGTCATTCTCCATCATTCAACAAGCTCTGCCACGCTGTCCCTCTAGATGTATGTCGTAACTGTATGTAGCGTGTCCTTATTTTCCTCAACGCTTTCCTGATGAGTAGCAAACCAGGCTTTTTGTCCTCCAATCAAACGCGCCCCAGCACCTCCGATTTAGATCTCTGAGTGCGTAATACTCCACGCGCAGCGTTATTAGTTCAGTCATATCCAGTGTACCAGCGGCTGAGCGAATTCCGGGTTTGACTTCGCAGTGAGCGACCATCATTTCTTCCGAGTACGACTTCCTTGATCCGTAGTCAAGTTCGAGTCATTTGTCTCATAGATCGCAGGATCATACCGACAACATCGGCTTCTGGGTCCATTTATGTGTGGCCAAAATGTGAGTTCGTAACTTGATCAGACCATGAAGGATCGCTCAATAGATCTTATTCATCTGTAGTCGACTCGCCCAGCTTCTATGGCGACAAGAATCAGTGTGCCTTTTGAAGTAAGCAATTTGTTTAAATGGGCGGTTTATGTTTCGCTTCCCTCATCTGGCTTCATCCAAGACCGGCGGATTTTGCTCACAAGTTTCCAGATTGTTGAGTAATCCCGCCTTCACGGTGGGTGCGACCACATCGACGGCAGTCCGAGCGATGGCATTCTTAGGTCGCCGATCCGCAGCTTGCTCGCTGGTTGGTGGCACCCAAGACACCAATTCAGTATCGCACCGTCCCCCTTGGCTAGTATTTAGGATCCGTGAATTACTGTGGTTAAATTTTACCTCCGAGCGGGCTGGTGGGTTTCGAGTGAACCGTCCTCATCTACCTTCCTCTACCCTCCTCTAGATTTCATTTCGGTTGTGACATTTGATAGCGTACTTTGCGATTTCTGTCTATTACATATTGGATAGTGTATTTTCTGTCCTACTCTATTGCACTGTACGGTACGAGTTCAACTGACTCGCGTGCAGAGAACTCAGACACTGCAGTAATTCAACAATGTCAATCTGAATTACCTCCCCCAACACCTTCAAGGGCACCCGCCGGAGACAGCCGAGACACCGGGTGATACGGTAGGGAGGGTCTGGGTCACCTTATTTCACTTTTTGGAATTTGTTCAGAACACACAGAAAATGCTTGATAAAGGCCAAAAAAAAAGGCTCAGTTTTTTTTGGGTGCTTCTGGGACTGGAAGGGGAGGCTAAGTGTTGGAATCATGTCGGAACAGCATGAATGACTGCCAGATCAGCGTCGATGCAGGCCAGATCCCGGCCCCAAAAATCTGTTTGGCCGCATTTTCCTGGGAAAATTACCTGATTTGGATGTGGTTATGCTTGGCTAATAGGGTAGGGAGGGTCTAGCGGGCCTTAATTCGCTTTTTCGACTCCATGTAGGAGATTTTTTGGTGGGTACCCCTTGCACACCTTGCAGTCGGCCGGAGCGAAGCGACGGCATATCTTGTATTTTTTATAGTTTAGGCAGACGCTCGAGGAGTGGCGCACTGGCGTATTTGTCAGTGGTCAGTTGCGTGATGCCTATTACCAGGGCTATTATCTCAGAGGTTTGGAACTCATCGACGAACTCGAGACCTACCCGCATCTTTGGAACAAGACCACTGCCGAGTGGGATCATTGGGCTAGGATGGCTGGGTTCCAGGGGAAGAAAAAGACTGGCAGAAGGGCAGTGGCCGCAAAGGAGATGGGCCTTAGATTGAACTAATAAATCGTTTGGAAATGCTATTTTGTTCATTCATCACAAATTGGGAAAGAATAGTGGTCGGTAAAGAGCCGTGGATATTGGCGGGTCGTAATGAATATATATAGGCCGCCGAACTACGGAGGACTACAGATTTCTACAGAAAACCGCGGATCTACAGGGGATCTACGTAAGATCAATTACACATCGCTCCGGAGAAGGGGACCTTCGCTACAGTCGCTACGGAGCTACAGCAGCTACGTAGGGCTACAGAACACTACATAGCAGGCCCAGCTTTTGCTGATGATAGAACACCTCGTCACACAAAACATCTGTAAACTATCGTCCCTGCTGAAATCTATAAAGTGCGTGCGTCACGGCGTCCAGCAGGAGCTTGGCGGCTTCAGCGAGGTTGACATCGCGTTGCAGCGGCGAGTCGGGCGCGGCTCGAAACACCGTTCTGTCCGAAGTCTTGGTGTTCGCCATGTATGCCCCGTATGCGCGCTCCAGATATATTCGCTGATCAGGAGTGAGCCCATGAAGCTCGTATATGGGCTTATATGTGGTGAGTTCATGGTCGGGACAGAAAACAGGCTCGCCTTCCAGCGCCTGGATCCACTTGTCGCGAGTTTCTCTCCACCAGACGGAAGACGCTGAAGGGGGGAAATCCTCTGCCAGATGAGCCGCAAGCTCCCCTGCGACTGACGCTCCGCCGTCGCGGAAAATCATCACCCCTTGTCCGTCAATGATGACTCGTACAGTGCCTCCCAGAACTAGTCGAGTGACGACGTGAGTTCCGTAATTTGTAAAGAACTGCCCATACTTGTGTTGGTACTCAGGAGACCAGGGCGGTAAACGCTGAATGAGGTTCTGCATTTCTCTTGATAGCTTCAGATCACTAGCCTCGACTGTTTGAGTCTTGCAATGGTCGATCCAGCATTGAGAGTTTTGGGATAGTGCAGCGCGGAAAGCCCAGTCGCTGGAGTAATGGCTACGTAGGCCATCCTTCGTTGGATGGCTCTCTGATTCGCCGCGCGTGAATGGGATGGATATCTTGTGAAATACTTTAGGATGCTTCTCATGAACAGACTGGGGAATAATTTGCTGCTTTGTGAGGATGTTGGTCCAGCCAAACGTTCTCAAGGCGTTATTGTACGTCACCCCGAAATAAGTACTCGCGAGATTCTGAATTACCTGGCGAGGAGAATCGGGTAGCTTCCTGGTGATTTCTTCAAGCTTCTGCGGGGCCGACGTTATTGCCCGTACGGAAAATGATCATAGCAACCTACCACCACCTCTTGCTTCCATCCGCCAACCAAAACCTGTGTTTTTGCCTCGGCGAAAGAACCCAACGACGCAGCACCAGTAAGTACCTGGAGTGCTTGGATTCCTACCAAATCAAGACTTCCATCTGAACCGGGGCGCTTGATAGTAGTGTGAATTGCGTCGTAGAGATTCTGATGGCTCAGAAGGCCATCAGGCAGGACAGGAAATTTTGCCCTCATGTCACTGCCCCCGCCATTTTCGATGAACACGATTTCCCAAGGCGAGGATCTGGGGAACATTTTTCGTTGGAGGTCGGTGATGATCCCCCTGCGTCTGCCCGCCTCGATTCGCCACTGCGCATATTTCTCCTGCAGGGTCTTATAATCGTCGAACTGGTGGAAAGAAGACAGGGATTTTGTGACAGTGACGACAATGTTGGCACAGTGGTCATCCACCAGATTCGAACGATGTAGGGCGTAGATTGTTTTGCCAATAGCGGAGGTAAAATGAGCAGGTTCGTTGTGCGCATCCAGCGCAATCGATTCCCAAGCTGCAACAAGAAGGATGACATTGGGATAGGTGTCTTGGAAATGTTTGATTTTATATATGCGGAGGAGAGAGGCATTCAACTCTCGATCTTCGAAGGTTGTGTTTTCAAACCCAGGAGTGTCGTCGAACGCGACAGTTATCTCGGATAATAGTTCCTTGCTGATGTTGTGTACTTCGACTCGCTGAATGACCTGTTGAATCAGATGTTAATCCTGTATCGCACAATGAACGAAAGTCGCGCCTCCGTGGTCGATCCCAGTGTTCTGTGCTTCCCGACATTTAGAACCTCTTGTCCTATAAGCCGATTCATCGTCTTCGATTTCCCATGCTGAGTCTGGCCAGCCAGCAGAATGACGGCTCGGTGACTACTTCTTCTAGCACTCTGTGCCGCTTTACTGTAAATGCCGGGGATCTCAATACGCCGTGCGTTTACGCCGTCGGCGACCCAGGTCAGAAGCCGGGGCAGAACCACCCTCGGCTCACTGATATCAACGATACGCATTCCTCTCCGCGAAAGATCGAGGAAATGCGGCAGTGGAGCGAGGTTAGGTCTCAAAAGAATGACCATAAGTTTCTCAACCAAGCTCTTCCCCTTCAAGCCGAGAAACCTAGTGTCATCGTGGAAAGGAAAGGCCGCAGGGTCAGAGTATTTCCCGTTACACATGAAAACAATTCCTCCGATATTTGAATTAACCGCACCGCTATTTTTCACAGTTAGAAACAAAGGGGAACTGCGTCGAGACAATTGGACTTACACTCTTTGTATATCTGCTGTGACCTTCCGCTCGATATGAACGAGTGTTTCCCGTGTTTCGAATGTATGAAGGAGGAAGCGACGCTTTGGCGAGTAGCCAGGCAAGAGTTGTATATTTGATTGGGCCGCCCGTCCTCCCTGAAAGAGGGTCCCATTCTCCGTCGAATTCAAAGCAGAGTTATGGGATGTTACAAGCTTTGGATGGCTTAGTCAATGATGTATAGGACTAGTCACGGCACAATAAACCTCTTACCTGCTCGCCTGCCTTCCGCGACCCAAGTACACTGAATAAAAAGGTTAGCATTGGCACGCAGCTAATCTTGAGAACATACACGATGATCGTAATATTCGTGGACATGTTTACCGGTTAAATCCTTGTTCGGCGTCAATAAAAGGAAATGTGGGCGGATTTCACCACGACGGCCTTTTAAGCTTCGCATTGCGTGACACGAGGAACGAAAATCTCTTCACACCTTCCGGTGAAGACACACCCAAAATAGGCCAGCCAGCAGGTCTTCATAGATTGGCTATTATTGCAACATCTGACGATCTTAAGTGAACGTGTTCGTCTCACCACTACGGCATGCCAGGTGTAGACGGCATGCCAAGTGTAGAGAGCCCTGAGCATCTTCCACAGGAACGCGTGTCGAAGACCATGCGTCCTCGTGTTGCCTCTGCGCCGAGAGCACGAGACCTTGCTTGACTATCAATGCTGAACATCCAGGGGACCGACGACTGTGGGGCTAATTTGCGCGTGTCGAAGACCACACGTCCCCGTGTTGTCTCTGCGCTGAGCGCACGAGAGACCTTGCTTGACTATAAGGGGCTAATTTGGAGCCATGCTCACCGCGTTTGTTATTTCGCTGGTGCACGTTTCTGATCATGGCTCATGCGGCGCAATACAAGAGTCTTGCGCATGGCCTATCTCATCGGTGGCGCTTGACTGTAATTCTTCCTCTAGAAACCCAGCGATCGCGGGCCCTGTAAAGAGGTGAGTCTGCTGAACCTTAAGGCCGAAAAATAGCTTATTTTTGTGAACTCCCTGATTGCGCAGCCCAAAGAAATCTTCTCTCTCTCTATTGCTTTTGGCGCATTGCAGTTGCGGATGACGATCGAGGGGTAAAAACATGCATTCTGGGTCGTTCCGGGGGCCTGCCTGCCTTTTATTCCCGGATTCGCCCTTGCCCTGCGTCGTCCGACTCTGTTCTTCCTCGGCGTTCAGCTTTATTTGTTTGTCCTATTCGTTTTGTGCTCCCTCGGCAGCTATATCTCTTTGCTGGGTCAGTGCTGCGATCAGTCCCAGGGTGCCCGCGCCATTGATCTTTCCCTAACTTTCCACCTTAGACAATGAATTCCGTGTCAAAGACCGCACTGTTTTTTAATTGAACCCCTTCATTCGTCGTTCGTTACCCTAAAACAGTGGATTTTCCTCCCCTGTTTAGGTTTTTTTCGCTCCTCTATTGATAATTATAATCTCAAATATAATTCTCCGGGCCAACCCCCGTCCGGATAATGCTGGGGTTTGTTTCGTGTCAGAAGTGTTCCCTATGAACATCTCCCTAATCACCCAGGAAAGCGGGCGGAGCGGAGGCCCGTCCTGTACATTCTCCGCCAATGTGCTGTCTATGGATTGCCGTGCCTTCCGAGGAATGTACGATTGAGGGAATGCAGGGTCTGCTTCGTTAATCCCGCTAGGATATTCGGACCATCTTGCATGCCCACATTCATCGGAGAAAGCCAACACCGATGCCAAAGAAGTACAGGAAAAGGCCGGCGTCAGAAGGAGAAGCTTCTGCTGATCCCGCGCCCAAGAGCGGCAACGTTCGCGCGATGCTGGGAATAACGCAGCTGTAATACTTACCGTAGAGCTTGCACCGGCCTGTGTTACGGCCACGGCCGTAAGAATTACGGCGCAATTCTTTTACGGTACGGTTTAATCGTCCGTGAGACTGTGGCGCGGACATTCGAACGGCACGGGTCCGCGCCGTGCCGCCCCTTACGGCGTTTTTATGGCCTCACTCATTGCGTCAATATGTGCGAAAATGGTTCATTTTTTCATCCAAAATACATGCATTGCATAGTGAATGCCTTACTCTGCTCTGAAGTCAAGCTTGACCATATAAACATCTCGATTCAATGAGGACAACCATATCCATGCGGTATAAGGTAGGATTCCTACCTCATCTGGATTATGCTAATCACAGGATAATTGCCCGATATAGAGGCTGGTATCCGGGACCCTGGTAGCGAGCCACTACTTGACATCGTGTGGGAGTTCGTGAAGCGCCAAGATCTCGTGAGGCAGCCGCGTTGCCTCCGCACCTCACCATCGATTGGGCCAGCCGGCTCGCCTTCGTTCACGACCTGCCTATTCATGAGCCATCTGCTGAGAACACGCTCCGACTGTTCATCCCCTACCTCCCTGGCGGTCAGTTCTGGTTCTTGTGTAAACTTCAGCTTAAAAAGTGATTGATATACCTCTGCTAGGCCCAACCATCCGCGCCCATGGCTGACCGAAGTACTGATCCCCCAACGCCTACCTATTACCTGAACGTCTTTGGTACGAAGGAAGTTTGTTGAATGTCAGAGAATTCCTCACGTTGCGCAGGAGGTGTAGGAGGTGCTGGTGGCATCTCCGAACGAGGGACAGGTGGCAATGGAGGCCTTGGACAAGGTCCTATGTTCAATGTCAGGACGACACACTTCACTGTGCATAATGTGTCAACTGGTACGGACGCGATCCATGGTTCGTATGGGGAAATCTAATTCATTTCCAGAGGCTTTGGAAAAACTTGGCTACGTTGCCACGGCCGATATAGATGCTCAGAGCCCAGAACGCTGCCTGAAGGGGACTCGTGTTGGTCTTTTGAATGACTTACGAGCTTGGGCTTTGAGTCGCGACCCTAATTCTCCTCGGATCTTCTGGTTGGATGGAATGGCCGGGACGGGCAAGTCTGCCATCGCGCGTTCTTTCTGCCATATGCTAAGCCAAGATAACCGGTTGGGCGGCAGTTTCTTTTGTCTTCGCGGCGATGCAAATCGGGGCAATCCAAAACACATTCTTCCTACGCTCGCCGCGCGTCTCGCTTCCCGGGACGTGACTTACAAAGGCGCTCTGCTGCCCGCTCTCAATGAAGGGATATCTTCAGATGCAAATCTTGAGATCCAGGTCGAGAACCTAATCGAGAAGCCCCTTCGCAGTGCTCGCAGTGATGGGATGTCTATCTTTGTCCTGGTTATAGACGCACTCGATGAACTCGACGATGAGGATGCTACGAAGGAACTTCTTCGGAGACTCGTAGCTGTGGTACCGAGGCTTCCCATCAAACTCTTTGTCACTTCTCGACCAGAACGGCATATCCGTCCTCATTTCAACACTCAAGCCGATCTCCATCGAGTCCTGAGGCTTCATGACATCGAGAATGATATCGTCAAGGCTGATATATCACTCTACCTCACGGACCGTCTTGCCGGCATACGAGCTGAAAGCAGTCCTATGCTGCCGTTTGGATGGGCTAGCCCTACAGACATCGAAGCACTTACGGATCGTGCTGGCAAGCTTTTCAGCTATGCATTCACCGCCGTAAAATACATCGGCGAGAATCCCATAGACCGCCTGAGGACTCTGATCAGCATGAAAGTCGACAGGAAAGGGCCGTTGACCAAACCACTGGACGAAATCTACGGGCGTATCCTTAGGGATGCTGTGGACACGGATAAGCGCGAAAGTGACGAGATTGGTCTGACGAAACGGATCTTGGCTGCCATCTTGACTGTTGGCCAACCGATCTCTGTTGCCTCACTTGGTGGTCTACTGGGAGTGCCTGTTGGGCAGGTGCGGGCAATGCTTGACCGACTCCATGCTGTCATCCATGTCCCCGTGGATGACGATTTAGGTGTTCTATCGACATTCCATGCCTCTTTCGGCGATTTCCTCACAACCGCTGGTCGCGTGTCAGACGAAATGTTAATTAACCCGGCGGCCGCCCATGCTGCTTTATTCTCAGATTGCATTCGAGTCATGGGCTCGAAATTGCAATTCAACGTTTCAAACTGCTCCACATCCTACTTTCCCAACATTGATCACAAATTCACAATACCCCCCCTGCTACAGTACGTGTGCCTGTTTTGGCCACGTCACATCGCAGCAGCTTCAGCTGGTGATCAAGCTTCAGTCACCTCATCCCACCTAGATTCCCTCAAGGATGTTTTCTTGCCAAAGTTCTTGTTCTGGGTGGAGGTACTCAGTGCAATGAACAAAGCCAGTGTTGCCTCAAACCTCATCATGACGGCATTGACTACGAAATGCTTTGTGCGCGCTCCACTATACTTGACCGAATTTCTTCGTGACGCCAACGAGTTTGTTGTTTCTTCCTTGGAGGCCATCGAAACCAGTGTAGCGCACATATATCTGTCCGCTCTGCCATGTCTCCGGCCAACCTCAAAAGTTGCTCAAGCATTTCGGTCGAAGTATAATTGTCTCCCACTCTTACATCTGATAGGAATTCAGCGGCGACAAGAGGCAACTCTCATATTGAAGTCACAAGCTGCAGTCCAGTGCATCGCTGTCTCTGCAGACGGCGCACACATCGTCTCGGGTTCGCTTGACAACACGATCTGTGTCTGGGATGCGAGGACGGGTGAAGCCGTCATGGAGCCTATCGTGGGCCACACAGATTGGCTAACATCTGTCGTGTTCTCGCCTAATGGAGCGCATATTATGTCGGGTTCGAGCGACAAGACGATCCGTATGTGGGATACAAGAACAGGCAAGGCGGTCATAGAGCCCATCCAAAGCCATACAGACGAGGTCATGTCTGTTGCATTCTCGCCCGATGGATCACGCATAGTGGCGGGCTTGTTGGATGGCAGGATCCATGTATGGGATGCGAGGACAGGTAGTGGGGTCCTAGAGCCCATCCAGGGCCACACAAGCTGGGTCTCATCTGTCGTGTTCTCGCCTGATGGAGCGCGCATTGTGTCCGGCTCCAGCGACCACACGATCCGTGTGTGGAATGCACGGACGGGTAAGGCTGCCATGGGGCCCATTCAGGGCCACACAGGCCGGATCTTTTCTGTTGGGTTTACGCCCGATGGAGGGCGCATCCTGTCGGGCTCGAGTGACAACACCATCCGTGTTTGGGATGCGAAGACAGGCAAGGCTATCAGGGACCCCATCCAGGGTTATACAGATCAGATCTCGTCTGTCATGGTCTCGCCCGATGGAACACAGATTGTGTCGGGCTCAACGGACGGAACGATCCGCTTGTGGAATGTGAAGACAGGCAGGGAAGTCATAGCGCCCATCCGGGGCCACACAGGCTGGGTCAAATCTGTCATGTTCTCGCCTGATGGATCGCACATCGTGTCGGGCTCGGGGGACAAGACGATTCGTGTGTGGGAAGTGAGAGCAGATGAGGCTGTTGCGGAGCCCATCCAGGGCCACACAGACTGGGTCTCATCCGTCGCGTTCTCGCCTGATGGAACCCACATTGCCTCGGGCTCAAGCGACCAAACGATCCACGTGTGGGATTCAAGGATGGGCAAGGCTGTCATGGAGCCCATCCGGGGTCACAAAGGCCAAGTCCTGTCTGTTGCATTCTCGCCCGGGGGATCACACATCGCATCAGGCTCGAGTGACAAGACGATCCGTGTGTGGGATGCACGGACGGGCAAGACCGGCATGAAGCCCATCCGGGGTCATACAGATCAGGTCTCGTCTGTTACATTCTCGCCCGATGGATCGCGCATCGTGTCGGGCTCGAGGGACAAGACGATCCGTGTGTGGGTAACGAAGACGGGCAAGACCGCCATAAAACCCATCCGGGGTCATACGGACCAGGTCTTGTCTGTCGCGTTCTCGCCGGATGGAGCACGCATTGCGTCCGGCTCAAGCGACCAGACGATCCGTGTATGGGATGCGCGGACGGGTGAGGCTATCATGGGCCCAATCCAAGGCCACACAAGCCAAGTCTTGTCTGTTGCATTCTCGCCTGATGGAGCGCACATTGTTTCAGGCTCAAGCGACAAGACAATCCGTGTATGGGATGCACGGACGGGCAAGACCGGCATGAAACCCATTCAGGGCCATACGGACCATGTCTCATCTGTGGTGTTCTCGCCTAACGGAGCACATATTGTGTCGGGCTCGAGGGACAACACAATCCGCGTATGGGATTCAAGGATAGGAAAAGCCGTGATGGAGCCCATCCTGGGCCACACAGACTGGGTCACATCTGTCATATTCTCGCCTGACGGAATGCGCATTGTGTCGGGTTCAGATGACAAGACCATCCGTGCGTGGAACGCGATGACGGGCGTCCCCACAGTGGACAATTTCACCTCCGCCACCGATGATTTCAGTATCGGTGCCGTCACCTTGCCACACGGACAGGACAGCTGGATACGTGGTCCAAGAAACCAACTTGTCATGTGGGTGCCACCAGAATACCGCTCGTTCCTACAGCTGGAACCCACTTTTGTCGCCAGTGCATCTCCCAGAGTCATCGTGGATATGGGTCATCTTGTTCAGGGTACCGACTGGGGCAAATGTTGGAATCTGTAAATAGATCATTTCCGTGTCACTGCATTACATCAACAAGACAAATATGCGCTTTGCTCCGGGTAAACCGAATCCCATTATGTCCACCGTATCACCCTCTTTATAAAATTACGTCTGTCCGTCTGTCTGAAGCCTTCAAACTCCGCTGGTCAGTTGACCCTGCCGCGATCCGATATTCCCGTCCGAAAAGCTTTTAAACTCCGCTATCAGCGGGAGGGGATGCGAGGCCGCGAAGCGGCCGAGCAGCCGCTTGTATTTAATAAAGTCCCCAAGTGATTGATTTCCATAAGCCTAGAAAATTAGGCTCGTGTCCAGCCATTAGGTGCAGGAATGACGAGCAAGCAGGTATTCCTTACCATAACGGCTGGTGGCACTTATCCGTAAGTTGATAGATGGAAATTTCAAAGTCCGATTATACCTTATTAAGACTTACCGCCGACGGTCCGAGTAAGTCCGAGTACCGGGCCATCATCCCCTATCTTGCTTCTTGATCGATTTGCGAGCTGGGTACCTTCTTCGGCCAGAATGCCGCCTGCTGCCTTGCTGAACCACTGGGAGACCATCTCCGGCTGTCTTTTCTTTTCGTCCCGGGGCTGTCGCTTCTCCGCCATGGAAGATTCGATATTATGCGAGCATGACGTGAGTATTGAATAGACGTGAATTAAGCCCGATCGACGCGTTTAGTTGCACAGGCACGAGAGCTATGATAGGTGAGAGAATGCTATGCCTTCCTGGAGCCTTAGGATCCTTGAAGCAGGAAGGGGGGACGCGAATCCTTGAAAATTTGGCATAGCCACATTTCCATTTCAAGAACCGGCGGCAGTCTTAATATGGTATAATCGGAGTTTGAAATCGCCATCTATCAACTTACGGCTCAGTGCCACCAGCCGTTATAGTTCACAATTCTTGCTTGCTCGTCATTGTGCACGGATAACGGCTGGACACGAGCCTACTAGAAAATTCCTGGGGCATATTTTCGGTCATTTGGCCGAGATGCCGGGACAGCTGTCAGGACCCCATCAAGCTCAGATCTCAGTTGAAATATTTTCTCTATTTACCCTTCGTCCCTTCGTCTTTCTCAGGTACCTTACCATGTCTTATTCCTTTTTGCATTTCTGGGGCTGTTCGGAAACCCCATCCAGCTGCGCCGTCAAAAATTCTGCTTCTGACCTGCTCAAATCGTGTGGCCTAATCGCCCGAGTGGACGACGAAGCTCGGCTTCCTCGAGCTGGTGCCTGGCGACCGAGTGCGCCGAGGCACCAGCAACTGAACTCACGTCCGGCGGGGACTCAGTCCGAGTGGGTTTAGCCGAAAAGCGACTCCCGAAGGGAGCCCGAGTAGATTAAAAGGTACGTAGTGGGTATCGTATCGTAAGGAGGGCAGTAAAGTGGAACCGAGGTGTGGAGGGGAACGGAGCGAGGTGAGGGAGAGCCAGAAACCGGGTATACCTAGTCATCATAACGGAGGATGGAGATGGATAATAATGGAGATTGATTGATTTTTGATTTTTAGAGATATAAGTGGGGAAGAAGGAGACGAGAGGGAGGGAAAACGGAAGGGTAGGCGTACTAAGGGGGAGCCACTGGGAAAGCGAGGGCACCGGTGTGCCTGGGACCGTCGTGCGCCGAGCGGCCTGCAAAAAGCATAGACTGAAGAAGTGTCGGGTTCTTCTGCATGTAGATTTGGAAGGCGTTCGACGCCCAGCGGCCGATAGCTCGGATTTTCTCTGGGGCGACACCTGCTTCGGCGAGGGACGTCGCGCCGCCGGCTCGCAAAGAGTGGCCCGCAATATCTTTGTCGAAATATTCGTGGAGGCGTCCAAGGAACCAGGAGCGGGTGGGGATAGAGCCATCTTCGCGGACGAAGAGGGCGGGGTGATGGGGAAGAGGGTGTCGCGCGATGTGAGGTAGCGGCGGACTTTCGAGACGGTGTCCAGCTCCGCGTCCTCTCGGGACACAATGACGATCTGATTCCCCTCGAAGAAAGTGTCAGCCTTGTGCCCGGGAAGGAAGAAACCGACGGAGGTCTCCGTGAATTTGACGGAATCCCGTAAGATGACCTTCTTCCAGTTGCGCAGGGCGACGACGTCGGGCCAGGTGAGTTCGCCGAGGCGCATGAGGCCGTCAAAACCCGCAAATAGAATTGCTAAGAAGAGGAGGTCATCGTGAGATTGTACTGGTCGGGCCTCGATGGCCCGGACAACCGTGCGGAGGTCAGAGGTGGACAGGGGGCGTTTGCGCTTCGCTCCCTTCCCAAACAGCCGCTTGCTACCCTTGAGTGTTCTCCTGACGAGGGCTGATGCGCGAACCTTGCGGAAATTTGGGAACACATCCTCCAGCTGGTTGCAGATGCCGGAGAGGTAGGAGTCGACGGAGTCGGGTTGATGAAATGACACATGTAGGTGACGAAGAAAGACATTGTGTCTTCCGTGGGCTCGATGGGGAACGCATGTTGGGTGCAGAAGTTAATGTAGGAGTTGAGGGCAGAGGTGTACGTGAGATTTGTGGACTTATCGATGGCATAGCCGAGAGCGATTGCTCGTTCGTGAATGAGCTTCGAAGTGGACCACGTCGGCCTCTTGGGCTGGCGCGATCCGGGTGACAACTCAAAGATCATAACTGGGCTGCCCCCAGCGCATCTCGAGGGGGTGTAAAGGGGTGGATGGCTAAGCCTGGGACAAGCTCGAGCACAATGTCGTTCCTCCATCGGGAGATCGCGTCTGCCACCGAGTTAAGTTTGCCGACGACATGGAGGACCCGCACGTCAATGTCGCGCGCAAGGAGGACGTCGACCGCGGACTTCAAGATGCTGTTGTACGCCGGCAGGGCCTTCAGCGAGTTGAAGATGTTGACCGTGTTGGAGCTATCCGTGTAGATAGTGAGGCGTGCGCCTTTCGGGAGGAGTGTGGCGGCGTGGTGCAGCGCCGCGCAGACACACAGAGCCTCGTAGAAGAAAATCTTCAATGAGGGGTCAATGCCCGTGGGGAGGGCGGCTTGAAACCCCAAACCCAATGCCGGGAGGTAGAAACCCATTCCACCTCTGCCGTCGCTGTGAGTTGAAGCATCGCAGAAAATGAGCAGATTCGCGTCGTCAGGGTGGAAGTCAACGGACTTGATGAGGAAAATACCGTCAGCATTCTCAACGTGGTTCGCGAGCCACGTCAAGTCGTTACGAACCACCTTGTTTACGAATATCAAAGCGTCCGCCCTGTCTTTGCCTTCCATTTTGGCATAGACATTGCAGAGGGCTGGTTTGAGCAGTGGGAGAACATTGAAGACCCAGTTAGAGTAGCCTGCTAATGCCTGCCACTCGCGGAGGGTGCGCCTGACTCCGTGCCTCGATTTTGCGGTCCAGCGCCGCAGCTCTGCAACGAAAGCAGTACGGGCCTCGTCAGGGATTGTGACACGCATCTTGCGAGAGTCAACCAGGAAAGCAATGACGACGAGCTCGACTCCGAACACCTGCTTGTCTTCGGAGTCCGGGATCCCGAGTGAGTCCCAGAGCATCAGCAGTCGGGCTTGGTTCCGCGGGAACCAACATTTGTACGGCTCGTAGTACTGCATCTCGCTGGCGCGCTGTGCTGAATGGAAGTCGTCCATATAGGCGAAAAGGAACGGGATGAGGTAGACCACCATGGCGATCCAGAGTATAAAGCCGGCCAAGGTTGTCCAGATCGGTGGCGAAGCGGTGCTGCCAAAGGTAGCGGCTTGATCAATGTGGAACTTCCCTGCAATACAATACACCTGCCACGGTTGCCATAGCGGATGCATGGGGAGGACTTTGAAAGCGCCCTTCACATCTGATTTGAAAATGTGGATATCTGCGTCGGGCCCCAGGGTGCGGCGGAGCTCTCGTAGGTGATCTACGAGCTCACGAATCCCATCCATCCGCGTTGGGTTAGTGTTGAAGCGCGAGATGGTTGAGTTCCTCGAAAACTCGCCGCCACTGAAATCGGTTACCAGCCTGAATTTCTCGGAGTGTGGTTTGGGGACGGCATGAATAGGTATGGCATGCATGCCCGGGAGGAGAGCGGGGAACGCTCTCGAGAAGCGTCCTGCCTCTATCTCCTCGTCGCGTGTCTTCTCCAAGAAAGCCTGCTCTGCGCCGGAGCGGACCTTTTTCGAGCCGTCATACGTGACCGGGTGCGAGGGGATTGGACGTGACCAGGGCCAGAATCCCTCCCGAAGTCCCTTGCAAAACGAGTCCACAAGTGGTCAATTCGGGGGTGACGCAAGGAGGCGCTCAAAGAGCGAGATGTTGATGGGGGTTGTGACGGTGAACAGGCTGGGGTGCTGGATGACTGTGTTCACTAGCGCCTTGTTCGTGAACACTTCGAGCGGGGCGCCCGGGAAAGGAGGGTCCACCTCTGTCCCAAGCACTGTCTGGCTCGTGCGGCGCTTGCCGTCTGACCACACAAACTGTCGTAGGTAGCGCGGTCTCGGTGGCGCTGCCACGGTGAGCGCCTCACTTGGGGCACTCGGACTCGGGGTAGTTCTTCCTGCATCCTGCGCAGACGTGGAGATGGCGACAGTCGTCACGTTTACACTTGCCCGCGTTCCACAGCTGGCAAGGTTTGTTGGACTTGCCCTTGGGAGGGAGAGGTCTCTTCGCGTTCCCTCTTCCACCTCCAGCACCGTTGGGCGATTGAGCCTTTGGACGATCGTTGCCCTCGGAGCCGGATTCAACTGCCAATCTACCCATGGAGCTGAGGTGCATGGTTTCGAGCGTGGCGAAGTGGTAGAACTGATCGAGGCCATCATCTGCCCGGCGGCTGGCCAGGAGACGTCCTGCCTTCTCGAACGCAATGACTCGGTGGTGTTGCGAGTCGTGGATAGCAGCGAACTTGCCGAGGATGTACATTCCCCACTAGCGGTACTGAGTACTGAGGTGGGGGAAGACGGTGAGCCCGGCCTCAACAGTCCGCATCCAGGCGAGGGTCCAGTCAGACTGCGTGACAACAGTCCGAGTGGGTTTGCTGGGGCCGGCGCCATTAAACGTGAGGTCAAGGTTCCCGACGGACTCGGTGTGCGCGGTGCTCGGAGTGATGCTGTACATTCCGGTGAGGACTGCGTCAAAATCGACAGCCTTGTTCGTGAGTAGGGGGAGCCATTGCGATTCGGGGAATTCGACGCGAGTGCGAGAGCGGAGGGAATGGAGTGACCGCTTAGTATCGACTCCATAAAGACCGAGAAGTCTGACTGTTTCTGCGAGGTCAGCTCGCAGGGGCTCGGTACTGACGAGGGTGTCGTGCTTGACCCATGGGAAGTCGTCCTCATCGAAGGTGAGTCTGCTGCGCTTAGCGGGAGGCTCATTGTCGTCGTTGTCATTGTCGTCGGAGCCTGCGCCATCGCCGCCCTCCTCTTCGCTGTTGGCTCGGGGGTTAGCTCGTTTCCTCCCCATGGCCTTGGCCTTTTCTTGGTCTCGGACCCACTGGTCGCATCTGTCCATGTACGGTTCCATGTACTTCTCGACCTCTTCTTCGGAGGGGATGGGACCGGTGTCACCTGTGGGCGCGACAGTAGGTTCGGCGAGAATGTCGTGGAGAGCGATGGTGACAGCGACTCGAGAGATGGTCCCCTCCTCGAAGGCGGTGACGAGGGCCTGGCAGCGTGCAGCGGTGCCCGGGAGTCCATTCGTCATTGAGCGGAGCGATGGGGAGACGGTTGCGTGAGCGAGCGGTGAGATGGTTCAAAGCACAAAACTAGTGACGCGTGAAGAAATTAGTTTCTGCAGAAATGACTGACGCGCCGAGAGATCCCGTACCTAGTGACATGTGAAGAAGCAGAGAGAGCAGTGGCTCGGGGACTTCAGCGAGTGCACTAGGGGATTCTATAGCCAACTAGACCCGTCTCAGTATGGCTATGTCAAGCACGAGGCCGGCGGGCATATGCACTGGTGTTGATTTGCAGTGGGCGGTCGACGCGGCTGCATAAATCAAACGGGCAGTTGGCTTTAGTGCAGGAACTGATTCAGACGACGTCTCGAGTCAGATCCCTAAACCCAACGACCGATTCTCCGGGGAGAACTCACCTAGGACGCGGGAAACGAGGGAGCAAGAGGTGAGTGCTCCTTCCCTGTTTCTGCCCTAAGTATGAGCAGGGGAGGGACCGAGCGTTAGTGAGACACAAAGGAGGCTCGGCTCCCTATTGTGCTCGCTCGGTCCTCCGGCTGCGACGTGCCAACCAGGCGCAGCCCGTAAGCAGGCTGGGGTTGGCGAAGACAAAGCAGACCCGGCGATCAAAGACTCGGGAAAATCCCAGTCGATCGCCGGGCTGGATGCCTGTGTGAAGTCGGCGCACGGGCCGATTAGACTCGAGTAAACATTCCTTTTAAACACCATTAACTTGCGAGCCAGTCACAATCTTCGCAGTAATGCCAGCAGTAAAGAGCTATCTGTACCAATATTTTCTTCCTCTCTTCCCCCATCATTGCCGCCTCAAGCAATCATACCTCTGCCTCACTGCTGCCTTGGTCATAACGACGTTTGCCCCCTAATCTTCAGGTTCTCCGGAGCCCATCGATCCAGCACCTCAAATCCTCAAATCCTCAGCTCCAAGACCTCATCAAGAAATTTGGTCTCCTAGGGCTTGGCTCACCGTCAGTTTGTAACAGTGTTTGTTTTCCTTTACAGCTCTTTGCGGAACTCAGGGCGGGGCCTGTTTTTCTTTCGTTTCATGGATTTTCAGCAAGTCATCCGCCCTGACCTCAATTTCGATCGGATTGCCTTGGAAGTAGGCGCGTTAGAATCGCATTTAAAATGGGCAGTCAATGCAAAACCGGTATTTTTGATGCCATCAAAAAATGAAAATTTTACTGTAAAAGCTCTGTCTTCGGCAAGTCACCTGCAGCATTCGGAGTACTGCTCAGATTAGCCTAGATCTTAGATATGTTATACCTATAGATGTACTCTAGTCAACCATGATGATTTTACACATGATCGTACCCAAATCTGCTTTGAGTGCTCCATTTTCTAGAGGAGGGGAATGACCGTTTCAACAAAGTGCGCAATGAATTACAGTTACTTCGAAAATCATCAATCAAAAGTCACGTTGACTAGAGTACATTGATAGGTATAACATATCTAAAATCTAGGTTAATCCGAGCTGTACTCCGAATGCTGCAGGTGACTTGCCGAAGACAGAGATTTTACAGTTGAAATTTCAGCTTGTGATGGCATCAAAAATACCGGTATTGCGTTGACTGCGCATTTTGAATGTGATTCTAACGCACCTACTTCCAAGGCAATCCGATCGAAATTGAGGTCAGGGCGGATGACTTGCTGAAAATCCATGAACTGAAAGAAAAACAGGGCCCGCCTAAGTTCCGCAAAGAGCTGTAAAGCACCGACTTACAGCTTTTTGCGGAACTTAGGGCGGGGACAGTTTTTTTCCGTTTTTGACAATTTTCATGAGGAACGCTGTCAGAGGTTCAATTTTGATCTGATTCCCTTGGGAGTAGGCGCGTTAGAATCGCATTCAAAATCCGCAGTCAACACAATACCGGTATTTTTGATGCCATCAAAAAATGAAATTTCTACCGCAAAATCTCCGTCTTTGGCAGGTCACTTGCAGCACTCGGAGTACTGCTCAGATTAACCTAGATCTTGCATATGTTATACCTATTGGTGTACTCTATTCAACGTAAACTTTGGATTGATGATATTCGAAGCAACTGTAATTCATTGCACACTTTATTGAAATGGTCATTCCCCTCCTGTAGAAAATAGAGCACTCAAAGCAGATTTGGGTACAACCACATGTAAAATTACCATGATTGACTAGATTACATCAATAAGTATAACATATGCAAAATCTAGGTTAATCCAAGCAGTACTCCGAATGCTGCAGGTGACTTGCAGAAGACAGAGATTTTGCGGTAGAAATTTCATTTTTTGATGGCATCAAAAATACCGGTATTGCGTTGACTGCGGATTTTAAATGCGATTCTAACGCGCCTACTCCCGAGGCAATCCGATCAAAATTGAGCCTGTGGCAGCGTTCCTCATGAAAATTGTCGAAAACAGAAAAAAACTGTCCCCACCCTAAGTTCCGCAAAAGGCTGTAATTGCTAGACCAAGCCTGCCACAAAATCTTGAGAGCCAAGGCCGTCAATAAAAAATCTCGGTCTATGCTCTTATGCCGTCTGAATGTCAATACGTGGTTCAACAAGATGCTACCCTAAATCGAGGGTTGATTCACCTTGCATGTTACAAAACCGTACAAATGAATAATGTTGCCATGACTTGGTGCTTGAAGTCGCGAAGTTGACTTTTCTAAGCCGATTTAAGTCGAGTTGAGTCGAGTCGGTTGCCCGACTCGGCTCGACTTTGAAGTCATTCATGTCGACTTGAGGCAACTTGAAGTGACTTCGAGTCGAGTATTCATCTCAAAATTTTAGAATAGTTATGCGGACATAATAGGATGATTTTTCCCTATGCCGGGTGGCTTGACGAGGGTGAACAGTGATTTGATTGTTTGCGGGTTGTGTTGATGGACCAGCGGGGCAAGGGATGCCCAGAAAGTGTGATCTACAATATTCTGTTCCCATTGTCTAATAATTATGGTCTCAGAAGAACCATAATGTGTGATTTAAACTTGTTCGAGGTCAGAATCGCTTTATTTGATACAAGACTGAGAAGATCCAGTCGAATGGTAAATGAAGGCCCATGTGATGCAGCGTGGAGTCTGCGAGTAAATCTCAACGGTGAGCGGCTTCCAGTTGTGTATGATTTGTTATATATAAGCCTTTAGTGATACTTAGGAAAAGGTTCAAACCGGTTGCCATGCATTCAACCAATTAGGGTGGAGAATCATGAAAGACATTGAACTTAAAAGTAAAAATTACCTAACGAACCTAATGCCTCCCATTCATCACCACCATGGCGGTTTGACACCGTTATGAAGTCTGTTCATTGAAGAAATGGGGCTATGTGGGACACTGAAAAAGATATAATGATGGAAGACATACAAAAGATGTGTTTCATAGATTTATGAAGAGATTTCCACTGCGAACCATGGGCATGTGAGATACATAAATTTCAATGAAAGATATATGAACAATGTTTAGTTCAACATGATCAGGTACTCACGCACCACCTGATGTGCACCTTTCAGTGCGTCATTGCGGCAACATTGAGGACCCCATACCTTCGTGGACAGAGAGAAACCCTATGTGCATCTCTACAAATACACACACCTTTAACTTAACTGTGAAGTCCTCCACCATCTGCACATGCGGACACTCAGATTGCAGTGCCTTTACTCGGATAAATGAGACTGGAATATCAGATCAACAGTTGACAGTGGATTGATTGATTTTCATACATTTATGAAGAGACTTCCACCGCGAAGCCTGGGCATATGAGATACAGCAATCTCAACAAAAGATATATGAATGAATTATGTTTGGTTAGAAATGATCAGGTACTCGTGCACCAACTGATGTGCGCCCATCAGTGCTCCGTTACGGCAAAAATCGAGGATCCCATACCTTCGTGGACATAAACTAACCCTACGTGCCGCACACACCTTTCACTGAACTTTGAAGTCCTCCACCATCTGCACACAGCGAATACTTGGAGTGTGCCTTTACCCTGAGAAATGAGACTGGAATATCAGATCAACAGTCCACAGTAGCTTGATTTATGATACATGAAATTATAATGAACAGATGCGCAGTTTTGACTAAGATTTCCCGTTCTCATGCATTACATCGCTCAGAAAAATCAACACCCAGTTAGTTCTATCTATTTTTAATGTTGCTTCAATGTATAAAAATGCCGCTTCAAGCACGGTAAGTCTTCAGCCCCCATGTCTCGTCGAAAGCAATCCTAAGAGCCTCCTCTCAATGCCGATGACCCTACTGCACCTCCAGCTCAGAATCGGACGTCTCAGCGATCTACCCGGTCCTCAAAACCTGCATTTGTACCGAACCAGGCCCCCGCGCCGTCCACGAGACGCTCTTCCAATGCTGCGCCATCCGTCACATGTATGCTCCTGTGTTGTTTCCTAGTGTGCGCCCACCATACTAACATTTTCAACTTAGATACACCTCAGGCAACCGGAACTGGACCGGCTCATGCAGGAGCAGCTTTGAATAGCATTACGGAGGAGATGGCAAGCGTTATTGAATTTCATTTCCATTCCTAACATCTGGCATTACAGGGCTCTCCTCAAACCAACTTCACATCTCAAACACCAGCTGCCCGTATGGCTCAGCAATTATTGGGGCGTTTGGATGCAACAACCACGTCGATGGCGAGCCCTGGGCCTCGGCGGGGCAACCGAGGGCATTACAGTGACGATGAAGAGTCATCTGACTCGGAGGATCTGGCTCCTATACCCCCGCCTCAACGTCGGTGGAATATTCAACCTGGATTCGAAGGCGAACCCGTCCGAGGACGCGCTGCCCTTTCCTTTCCCACTGTGCATATGGAGGATCTGAGTGCAGCACTCAACACAGTTGCAGTCAGCTTAAATTCCGATTCAGATGATGACACTGCACCTCTTCCAGCACGTCGAACTCAGCCTCATGGTCTACAAAAGCAGCCTGCCCCAAGACGGAGCTCTCGTGCTGCGACTGGGACTGTGCCTGGGTCAACAGCCCCTCCAATGATGACCAAAGGTACATCGCAGGGCCGTATTATTAATGCAGACAAATTTGCGTGGAACACCGATGACACTCTGAAGAACTCCAAGTCCCCGGACGTATCCTATTTTTTTGGAGAAAATATTGAGAGTGGGTCCTACAAGTGTAAAATCTGCCAGTATGTTTCGTTCAGTCTCGAATCCTCTGCGCAAAAGACTGATTCAAACTTAGGCACGTATACAAGGGCTCCTGTAGTCTTACCACACGACGTGGCCACCTGGAAAACCGACATCTGCAAGAGTACCTGGAAGTAATTGGGAGGCACGGATGGTCGAATATGCTTCCCAAAAAAACGAGTTTCAGAGCTCGCTAAGCAGCGGGCAGCGCAGCTTGATCGTGTGCCGTTCCCAAATCCCGAGCTTTTGAAGCAGCTCATCAAAGTCGTTGTCTCCAACGATCTGGTTTGTGATACTGTTGGCTTCTAATTTTATTTTATAAGTTAACTTTGATTGCATACAGTCTATAAATCTCCTTGAAAATCGGGACTTTCGCGACCTGTTGCTGTTTTTGAGGGAAACACTTCGAGATGAAGTTATCTCCCACAGAACCAAAGTCCGAGAGGCTATAATCGATGCCTGGATCCTTTACTATATTGACCTTCAAGCTCAACTGCAGGTCAGCTGGCTTCATCCTCCTTTATTCTGGTATATAAAACTTACCAACTCGAGTCAAAAAGGCGGCACTTGGGAAGGTCTCTTTTACTGCCGATATTTGGAGCAGTAAAGGTCCCAGCCCATACCTTGCTATTACGGCGCACTGGCTTGCGGAAACTGCCAGTAAGCAGTTGGTTTTGAAACAAGCTCTGCTCGCTTTTCGGAGGATGCGCGGGGCTCATAGTGGACAGCGCATTGCTCATGTTGTTTTCAACATCCTTGATCACACCAATCTTCTGCACAAGGTATGAACATCTTACACTGAACTATCGGCCTCAATTTTGGAATTCTAGATTGGACACTTCACGATGGACAACGCCTCAAACACCCAAACATTTATGGACTGCCTCGAGCGGCTTCTGGTCGAACGGGGCATCATCAACTTCAGTGCGAAGAATAATTACATACGCTGCTTCGCCCACATTGTCAATCTGTGCTCTCAAGCGTGTATCAAGGCAATGGAGGCAGACGATGACACTAGCCCCCAGTATCCGGATACAGATACAGATTCTGCGACACAGACAGATACAGACAACCAACCCACTCATCGGGTCAGAAAAACACGGAAATCTGGCCCTATTTGTCGTGCCAGAAAGACAGTAGCCTATATTCGCAAATCGGGTCAGCGCCGCGACTTGTTGCTGGAAATAATCGAGGACGGAAATAAAACCAGCCTTTGGACCACTCGCAACGATCACAATGTTCAAATTCCAACAACTTTGGTGCCAGTGACTGTTTTACCCGACGTCCGCACTCGTTGGGATTCAGTCTTTTATATGCTTCGACGTCTACGCTACCTCGAACAGGTCAGAGTCCAATATTAATATCATTAATATTACCACTTTGACACACTATATAGCCTATTTTGCGATTCTTTGTCCTGGATAAGGACGCTTGGTCCTTCATAAATCCCCTTGAAGCATCTCACTGGACTCGACTTGAGCTCCTGGAGCTCATTCTTGAGGCATGTCCCCGAATTTATGTTTTTTTTTGTGTTCTGTAGCATGCTGAACCTTGATTCACAGCAATCCCATGGCGTTCAACAGGTCATGTCAGCAGAAAACACACCTGTGTTGGCTGGTGCTCTTCCTGCCTTTGAATTATTTGTCGACTCCTAGAAGACGATGGTGAAGGACATTGACCTGATCAGGGAGAATGTTGTGCAGTTTATCAAGCCAGGCCTTACCATCGCCAAAAGGTATTACAATCGGTTCGATGACACGGATACGTACATCATTGCAATGTGTATGTTCCATCTCTATTCAAATTCAATAAACTACACTAACACCAGACTTACTAGTCATCAACCCATCTATTCGATTCGCGTGGATTGAAAAGAATTGGGGATCTGAGGATATCAAGGCAGCTCGAGAGATTATCATTGCAAAGGTTGATTATAATTGTGTGAGATGCTGGAGGCTAACTGAACACATATAGTTGAAACATTATTGTGAAATGTCTCAGGGTCAAGACTCCAATGCAAGCACTCCTGCGGGCTCAGGTTCTCGGTCGCGGCAGCCATCACAAAGCCGAGCCACCTCAGGATCTTCCTCAAACCCCACGCTGCAGAATCGCTATCGGAAGGCACAGAAAGCACTTAATTTTTCGGCCCACACCGATTTTTTCGCAAGTGAGGGAACATGGTCAGTAGAGGAAGAGATGCAGAACTATCTCAGGAGCCCCATTCCACCTCGGAAGTCGACCGACATGGTAGGATACTGGAGTGCATGGTCCAATTTTATGCCACACTTGTGCATTGCAGACAGCTTTTGAGAACCACGGCAGTACACAGTGGCCTACAATTTTTCCTCCTATTTGCCGACTGCGGTCCCATTCAGGCCACATCGGTCCCGTCAGAAAGAGTGTTTTCCTCGTCTGCGGAACCAGATACCAAACGACGGAATCGTATTAGCCCTATCCTGATGGAGGTGCTACAAATGCTGAAGTTTTCGTACAAAAAATCCCACTTGAACTTCATGGCTGACTGGCAGGCACCGGCATTGGGAGATGATGAAGAGGATTGGCTTCGCTCTCTAGCAACCGCACCTGAGATGGATCGAGAGGTTGTTCGAAAGGGCCTTTCATTACTTGCGAAGATGTGGAAACTGAATATCCCGTGATGCCCGAGGATCAACTGAAGTAAATAACTATGGATGTCCTTCTACAAATTGTAAATTTCTTGTACCCATGGAATCCTATTTATTATGATCTAACAAAAGAGGTCTGCACAACACACATGCTATAGAGCTTTAAAGGGGTCCCAAAAGTCGACTTGAGTCGACTTGAACGACTTGACTCGGCTTGAACGAGAAAAGCCAAGTCAAAGTCGAGTCAAAGTCCAACTTATCCTGACTTCCCAAGTCGGAACTCGACTTTTCAAGTCGCAGCAACATTACAAATGAACACATCCCCTTCACACTGGGGGCAAAAGCCAAGGCATATGGAATTCATATGCTTTAAACGCATGTGGTTCACATGCCATCACATCGTGCAACAAAGGTTTCAGTTACCTTTGTTGCACCTTTGTTTTTGGGGGTGGCTCAAAGGCAAAAACAAAGGTGCAACAAAGGTGATTGACACCTTTACCTTTGTCACAAAGTTTGACGGCATGCGAACCACATGCATGTAAGGCATTTGAGGTTCACATACCTTGGCTTTTGCCCCCAGTGTCATCCCTGGCTCTCGATTCATCTCGTCATTGCTGGACTCCACTTATCTCGTTCCCGATCTGCAACATTTTCCCTGGTCCCTATTGAAAATTGTCACCAGCATGCACTTCAACTATTTTCTGTACTGATGCCCATTAGCTGAATGGACTCCTGTGCTCTGTTGGGAAACACTGTTCAAGAACGGGGATCATTTTTGTGTCCAACAATAGGGGAAGTCAAAGTGATTTTGGGAGGTGGATTCTAAGTGGATTCTGATGTGATTCTGAGGTGATTCCCGATTGGATTCACATACGCGAATCCATCAAGAAGCCACATCAACTCTGACCCCCCCGCTTTTGGACTGGATTCTGAGGTGATTCTCCAAGGGCTTCATTAATTTTATAGAGGTACTTATACTACTATTCGTACTTATCATTTATGGCATCCATCAGCTATCAATTGAGTCTTGGTCGAGCACCACTTTCTGATTTCAAGCAACGCCAAATGCCCCGCCTTTCCTTGCGCCAGCGACGGGCATGAGACGTCTTAAAAACCTTCTTGGATCATCATACTACACGTCTAAAAAATGCTCTGCGCCGGAGAAAAAAGACTAGGCGCAATTTTGCCCACGCCGGTCTAACCGTGGAGGATACGGAAATGCTGACGACTCTCGCGCCTCTCGAGTCCACGGAACTCGCATTCGACAGCCTATCCATCAGCATGGCGTCGAGCTCTGAGTCTTCGGTCTCCTCCTCCACCTCGGAATCATTTAGCACATCCGAAACCAGTGAAGATTGGTCGGACATACTTGGCTCCGATTGGTGGCATTCTTCAAACTCTTCAGCCTCATCCTTGGATTCAGACTCTTCCCTGTCGTCGTCTGACAGCGCCGATGGCATGCCAGAACTACGTCCAGTGGGATATCCTGATTCAGATGATGAAGACGACACCGGTTCTGACAGCGACACATCAGAATCATCGAGCTCTGGCATGAATGGAGACGACGAGGGGGGCTGGTCAGATCTAGATGATATGGAAGTGGACGATGGACAGGATTTCGCAGGCCGTCGCACCAATCATCCGCTCAGATGGGTGCGACATAATCTCGAAGAAAGGTATTCTCAGAGGTACGAGATGCCACGCGACAGCTTCCCCCGCGGTCCAGCTTTCCTGCGGCACATACTCGGCCCGATGAAGGACTCTCGCCCAGACTTATTTCGCCAGGAACTTCGTGTTTCGCCACTTACTTTCGACCAAATCGTCGCAAAGATAGCCGATGATCCAGTTTTCGCAAACAACTCCTCCAACGCCCAGATGCCTGTTGAGGATCAGTTAGCCATTGCATTATTTCGGTTTGGACACTCGGGCAATGCAGCTGGGCTTCAGAAGGTCGCCAATTGGGCCGGCGTCGGAAAAGGCACCATCACATTAGTGACCCGTCGTGTCATGACCGCTGTCTTGCGTCCTGATTTCATGTCGGAGGCTGTTCGTATGCCGACAGCTGTGGAAAAAGAAGACACCAAAGCTTGGGTGGAGGCTCATTCATGCAAGGGCTGGTGCAATGGATGGTGCATGGTCGACGGGACACTGGTGCCTTTGTTTGACAGGCCGTTTTGGTTTGGAGAAAGCTATTTTGATCGCAAATGCAATTACTCGCTGAATATCCAAGTGTGTACTTCTGCTCTCTATTTCCCACTCTGATTAATTCATTCCCAGGTCGTTTCTCTTCCGAATCTATGTATAATCGACTTCGGCTACGGTTTCACGGGTAGTACACACCACTCGACCGCGTGGGAGGGAACCCGTTGAAACGGTGCACTAGCGTGCAGCCGTGAAATCTAATGATAAGAGAGAGAGCGAAGCGACGAATCACTAACACCAACTAACCCAAAATCAAAATATATCACAAACTCCAATCTAATACTTCGTGTTGTTGTTCGGGGAAGTAGAGTACGTATCACTCTTCAAGAAGGGTGTGCAACGGGGGTAATTGAGGAATGCAATAACTGTGCGATCTGAGCACTTGTTATGCTAGAGCAGGGACTTCACCCGTTTGAGGGATCAAAGACTCCACAATGAACTCAAGACTTTCAAGAATCTCACGTATCTGTGAGCGTACAGACCCTGACACTGACTGTTGGCGCGCCGAGGCAAAGTAGTGCAGGATGAATATCCTCAGACAGACCTTTACCCGGAGCGGTCCGAACGAGCAGCTGGCAGCAGCTTCAACAACACTGGCTTTTATACAAGACAAGTGGGAGGGCAGGGCCCAAATGTACAAGTACGGGAGGCGGTGCCACTTCCTTATCTATGTCGAGGGCAGCAGGAGTGTCTCCCGGGAACAAGCCCGCACAGGATTCAGCACCCGGCACTTATACGATCTTCACTTCAAAGGGTTGAGCCGGCTCTTATATTGGCGTCCGAGACGGTCTTGTCAAGTGTCCCGTATCCTCTATTCTTATCTGTTGCTTCTGCAGTTCTTATGATATCTTTACTGATCTCAAATCCACTATATTGTCCCGATATCTAGGGGATAGTATGCTACTAATACAAACGGTATGGCTGGTTTATATACACTTTATGATAATAAAAGGGGATACTCGGAATTCTCTAGGATCAAGGCTCAGGCGGGTGGACAGCCAATTAGATTGTGAGTATTCACAATACTGCCCCCACCGGAGCTATTCCATGTGCTCTATCTTGAGCACGACATAGTGCGTGCTCGTAGATCAGGTACCAACTTTATTAAGTAGGCCCTTCCTATCTCTTGTGTTCTTATTCTGCCCCTTATACCATTACAGATATGAGGTCTTGAGTTGTCTCTGGTGGCTGCATGTCTTGAGCCACCAGAGACCATTTCTTGGTTTCTCCCCTTCTAGTGGTTTCCAACGGGACCAAGTCCCTTGTGATAATTTGAATAATCACATGTACACAGTGATCGCATGACCGAGCCACTGCAATGTCCGAGCTGATCCTTAGTAAGATAGCTAATATCTGTCATCTTCATTAGCCAATTCCTAATGCAACTAGGTGTCAATGTTGCTCTCACGGTTGCAGGTCTCTGACTGCCAGAGGCAATTTCCTAACCCAATGTCTTATTCAGACCATCCAACAGCTTCACAACTATAATGCCACTAGCATATTTCTATGCCGCGGCTCCACGCTTGTTACTGTCTGGATGGTTGTCCAGTTTCTGTTTCTATAGGTATTTCTTGGTTCTTAATAGAATTACTGTGGCCGCCGCATGATCTGCAGCCTAATCAATGATCATTTGTTGTTCCCATTGTGATTTCACCTCCAACGCATAGAGTAGATGGCCATAGACCATACTCATAGCCTAGCGTAATGCCTTTCAATCGAGCCGCAGTAACTCGAAAGAGTTACGTTGTCAAGTCAATCAGCTAATAATGCTTAACCGCTAGCTTTCGGTCATCAACAGTGTAGCCTGCCACCCTGGGCGGGTGCACACCCTCAAAGCTAATACCTCACTTCATCTCTACTGATAGTTCGGAAATCGAATAAAAACTGGTGTTTTCATGCGTGTTTTGGTACACGCCCTATCACCGTTTTGCTAAGGAACGCGAGACCTTACTGGAGAACAACGAGTTTATCTGGGCAGATTCCGCGTACACTGTATGAGACACTTTATTTCAGAATAAGAAATCCACCCTCAACCACATCCCACAGCTCGACAAATGGATGATCTCTCCCTTTTAAGAAGCCGTTCAGTCTTCTCCCCGGAAATGAAGAATTCAATAACCATGTTTCTATGGTTCGCATCCGCTCGGAGCATGCAATTGGGTTTATCAAAGGCCGGTTTCAGTCCCTGAAAGCCCTGCGTGTTAACATCAAGGACGAGAAGACACACAAATTTGCGACGTACTGGATCGCTGCCTGTATTGGCCTGCATTCCTTTACAATGCAATCCGAGGATGCCGAGCGTGGGTCTGCTGGTGACGCTGACGCCGTAATGGACGACCCGTTCATTGCCGACGGTCTCTCTTCCGCGTCCAGCTCCGAGGGAAATGTCGGACCAGCACTGCAGGGAGGCGGCACTCGACTGCAGGACGGTAAAGCTAAGAGGGAGCATCTAAAACTTCGGTTGTTCAAAGCCAAAGACAAGCGTAGACGACACCGTGCACAAAGGCAGAGAGAGGAGCTGGGACTTGGTAGCGATGCAGAGGACATATAGGGTAGAGTAATGACAGTCGGAGATTACCATATATAGTAATTGTATAGGTAGTGACGAGTAAAGACCGTGAAGAATGAAGAATACGGGGATATTGGATTTATGCGTTGAAAATTGAAGAGCTGCCATCAGGAAGTGCACTCGACCTTCGGCTGCGAACGCTCAAGTCCTCGTAATCCTGCATGGCTGATGGACCGGCGACTGCGCTACCGCCGCTGAAGCTGTCAAGAATGCTGTAGTCGGTATGATCGGGCTCCGAGGGCGTGTAGTGAGAAGAGCCGGAAGAGTAAGAGTGGCCCGCGGCAGCAGTGTGGGTACCGAAGTAGCTGGCCGCGTGGGAAGTCGACGACAAGTGGTCTGCTATGCTATGTTGGGAGCGCAGAGTACGAAAACTCACCAGAATCAGTGGAAGACGAAGGTTAAGTCACAGATTGGATAGACCCACAACCCCAAGACGGCGATGGGGCCGGACCTCCGCCGCAATGCTCACGAACACGATGGGGGATGGGTGTCCACGGAAAATTAAATCGAGGACGCTACGTGTGTGGTAAGCAACTGTATTACCAAGATGGGCTGAAACATACAATCAAACAACTTACTTGCACAACGCGTCGATGTACACGCGCGGCCCAAGGGGTAGTGGAAAAGGATACAAGATAAATTAGTCTTGACCTAAAACCTCAAGGAACAGAGAGAAACGCACGAAAGCATAACAAGCGTCGCCAAATCAGCCCCAGAATGTTGGGAGGTTGCTTAGATGGAATTCACGAAGAAATATTTGAAAAAATGAGGAGCGGGGCGTAGGCAACACTGAGTATCTATCATAAGTGTTCGTTTCGTAGGTACACATCATACCTATTCGGGTCTTTACTTGCGGGCTTCGTGTGGGACACCGGGAAAAATCAACACAACACAGGTCATGAGTAGAAAGGATGTTGAAGACAAACCACGGACCGTGGCAGATCAAGTAGAATGGGCAGAAAAACACAGCCCGACAGGGTGCGAGAGCGGAATGGTGCGACGAGCAGACTGGGGAGGTCGACGACAGATTCAGAAGATCAATAAACAAAGGTTATGTTGGGTCATAGACAGAAAGAAGCGGAACGCAGGAACAAGTGTCCCACAGAACCAAGAAAAAATCCAAGCGACATGAAAAGAAAGAAAGAGCAGTACACACCATGGGCAGCCAGTGTTGTAGTGGGAAACATAATCTGATTGCGGAGAAGGATTTGAAAAGGTGAGGGGTGAGAACCGCTCACCGAGGCCTCACCACAGGTCTGTATCGATGGCCCGGAGGTGTACGCCGCTACTATGCGGCAGTCCGGCGGAGTTGGAATAAACGAATTTCTGGGAAGAATTTCAACGCGTGGGAAGCAAGGGAAGGAAAAGGAGCAAAGGAAGAGTGAGCAAAAGAACACAGAAAGTAATGTACGCAGAAAGGGGCGTAGCATCGGGCCTCCGTAGGGCCTGCGGTAAGGCCCAGCGTATCGCCCTAGCACGCCATGCTTGTACCATAATAGAGAGTTTGCGCGAAAGCCATATGAGCGACGTCATGGCTTTTGGGCCGTGCGCGTCATATGGCTCCGCACGCCAAAATATGACGCAAATGCAGTGCAAATGGCTTTTGGAGCCATTTGCCTGCCAAAATTGCGCACGGTGAGAAAGCCATGACGTGGGTCATATCGCTTCTGCGCAAACAGGTTAATAACTCGAAGGAAGAAATAAATGCGCTCACCCAAAACTTCGAGACCACCGAAACGTGCTCGTTCGCGCTGTCCCGGTGGCGGAGGGAGTACGACCGCGATGGGCGTGGCGCCGCAGAGAGGAACGAAGCGTGCGTGTCGACGCGACTGCGCCGTCCCCCTCGTTGGCGCCGTCCCGGTGGCATGCGACGGCGCGCAGCGGTCTTGAGGGTCGTGGGCGGCCATGGGCGTGGCGCCGCAGAGAGGAACCAAGTGTGCGTGTCGACATGACTGCGTGGTCTTCTCTGGGCCGCAAGTCAGTGATTTCGACGCCAATATGGGCGAAAGTGGTTGAGGGGAGCTGGAAGGACATGTGCCACCGTCAGAAAGCGCAGTCTGAGCAAAAAATGACACATTGTTGGTGCCCATACGCCCGTGTCCCCGATTTGAGCCATGCGCACCACAAGTGGCCAGAGAAGGAAGATAGGATAACATACTATGATTTTGAAACATTTCCGCCCCCTCAAACCCAGCTACCGTGCTCCAACGGGCCCTTCTTGGTGGAAAATGCGAAAATTGCGTATGCGTGCCTTCGGTGATCGAATGCGGGTGCCGAATAAAAAAATAACAGTCGCGCAGCGCGGCAGCTAGGAACCGTCGTGCGCGTTTCGATGCTGCTGCGTGGTCTTGTTGTTGGCAGCGTCCCGGTGGCATGCGACGACGCGCGGCGGTTTCGAGGGTCGTTGGCGGCAACGGGCGCGGCGCCGCAGAAAGGAACCGACGCGACTGCGCGGTCCTCTCGTTGGCAGCGTCCTGGCGCCATGCGACGACGTGCAATGGTCTTGAGTAATGTTGCCACGACTCGGAAAGTCGAGTCGTTCCAAGTCGAGTCGATTTCAAATTAAGTCGAGTCGAGTAAGTCGACTTGAGTCGACTTTTCTTGAATGAATTTCCAGAAACCTGTTCTAAGTACTCTGCAGGTTGAAAAAACGCAAAAGGGGAAAAAAAAAAAATCGGCTGTCACAGCGATGTCACGTAATGTCACCAAGCGTGACTCCGTCACTCCTATCACAAAATTTGACCATGTCCCCAATTTGTCCCCAATCGCGTTTTTTCGACGAACTGTGCAACCTGGCTGTGACCGACTCAAAGTCGACTCAAGTCGACTTGAGTCGATAAAACGACTCGACTCGACTCGGCTTAAATCGGCGACTCCAAGTCGACTTCGTCGGCTCAAGTCTGGAGTCGCGGCAACATTAGTCTTGAGGGTCCTTGCAAGCTTTGATGCAATTAAAAAGGACCTGGGAACCCAGCAAAAGGTTTTAGTACTGAAGGTTGACACGAGAAGAAGATTCTGAGGTGAAAATGACATCTGGTAGGTGCCCATACACCCGTGCCCCAGGTCTGAGTCGTGCGCGGTGTGTGTGCACCACGAGTGACCAGAGAGTGAAGGTGAGATGACATACCATGATTTCGAGGCCCTTCCGTGCCTATGAGACCAGCTAACGTGCCCCAACGCGCCCTTCTTGATGGAGAATGCGATAATTGGGTGCGCAGGCGGCGGGAGCAAACAACTAGACTGATCGCGAAGCTTTGGGGTAGTCGGCAAAAGATCGGGAAATGCAAGTGCCCAGTCACGCACCTTCAGCAGTTCTATCGATGTAAATTGGGCTCAAGAAGCATAAACGAGCCTGGGAGGTAAAAGAACACAGTTAGCAAACAGATTATGAGGAGAAAATGACACGGAGACAGCACTGGTTGGTACCCATCCACCTGTGGCCCATGTTTGAGCCATGCGCGGTGTATGTGTACCAGAAGTGGTCAGAGAGGGAAGGTACGATGACATACTATGCTTTTGAGACCCTTCCGCACCCTCGGGCTCAGCTCCCATGCTCCAACGCGCCCTTCTTGGTGGAAAATGCGAAAATTGCGTATTCGGGCCTTCGTAGGTCGAAGAAGGCTCGAAAGGTACCAAATGTTGGATCATAGCGTGTCTTGAGGTCGGAAATATCGTTTGAGGTAGCATCGAAACTCTGGAAGGGGCGGGAAAAGACGAGGAAGGAGAAGAGGATGGTGGCAAAAGGAAAGACGCGTTCCGTCACAGTGTGACAGTCACGTGTCACTCAAGACCTTCAACCGCCAAATCATCGACACAATTTCTTCAAGTGCTCAAATGAGCAGTAATTGAACATAAGATTTTTATTTTCAATATCAAACACAACTACGGAGTCCCCAGTAAATGGAGGATACAGTATTTTCAGACGTTCTTTTTTTTATTCAAGTTTGAACCAAGTTTGAACCCGAATATTTATGGTTTCAGCAGCGCATTTCATCCGATGTAACACGATGAGATTACAGTGACTTCAGCTACAATTTGATTATACAACATGCAATGGATGAGAAAAAACATGAACGGCTACAAGTACGCGAACAACCGGAAATCTTGCAATGAGGGACTAAACGTGAATCTCGAGAGTTGTGCGCAGGAATATCACTACAAAAAGTCAGTCCTCAGGTGAGAGAGTTCAAAATCGGAACATATACGTGCCTTCTTGGTGGAACGCGTGCTATATACATGTAGTTTCGGCGATTGGGGTGGTTTCTTGGGCTGCTTGTATGCGGTTTAGCCTTTGTATTCGGTGCCGGTGCACCTGGATGTAAAGGAAAACCAACCTGTGTCGACTTCTTCTTGGCTATGATGGGCTGGCGAGAACATCAGCTGGTTGTACCACGGAGCTGAAAGGCCAATACTTACTGCAGGAAAACTCATCATCATTGTCGTTTTGACAGATGCCGGAGGAGCCTTAGGGGTCGCCTCTTTGCCTTCAGCTGCTTTCTGCTATATAATGAGAAACTGAACCAGATAGACAAAAAACTACTTACCTTCGGTTCTTTACTAGAGGGAATGACAGTCATCTGCGATGTAATGAGAAACTGAACCATATATACAAAAAAAGACTTACCTTCGTCGGTTCTTCAGAGGGCCCAGGAATGACAGTGACAGTCGCGGATTTGAAGCAATCTTGCGTGGGTCAACAGCGGGAATGGAGTTTGGATTGAACACGTCGCCGAAGTCGCTGCTTTCATGCATGATCTTGAAAGCAGCATCAAGATCAACCTCAAAGTCCTCTGAAATGAACGAAGCGGCAACAAGGGGAACAAGGATGTAATGGGTGAAGTGGGCCTGAGAAGGGAGAGTGGCGTTGTGTGGGCTTGCATCTAATTGCTCCGGTGAGTCTCGGAGAGCAGCTACGATCGTGCCATGGGTTTGATTTCGGGTTACGCCTTCAATGGCGCTTTCGACGGCGGTAGCGATAATAGACTGTCCCTTTGGACCAAAACTACAGGAATCAAGATGAGACACCAGGATAACGGTGTGCAATGACTCACTATCCGCATCGGGCAGCGCGATCTGCATCAACAGAAAAAGTCCCGACTTCAGCGAGAGCAAAGGCGTGAATCTTGTAGCCAATGTTCTTGAGAAAGGTTTGCCAGATCGAGGTGTTTCCCAGCGTTTCCTTATCGATTGCTGTACCCACGATTTGATCTTGTAGCTCGGGCGCCTGGCAGCGCACGCGAAGATCCTCGAAGTCGATTTCGACCGGCCACTGGTTGAGTTGCGCCTCGCGGTGGAGCTTGATCTTTTTGTGTTCGTTCTTGAGTGCGACGCAAACTTCCCGATTGAGCTGTGAAACACCAGAAGCACCTCTGCCATTTTTCGAAATCAGATCATGCCGGCGAATGAATAATGTCACAATATGGTGGGGGGGATTTGTTGGAACTCGATCTTTGCAGTGAGCAGCTGGACAGACATCGGGTATAGAGATGGACGTGAGAGTGGCAGCGGGAGTAACAGGATCAAGCTTCGCCTGCAAAAAACCGTGCTTAATGTTCGTGACTCAGTTTAAAATCATAAAATACCTTTTTGGATTTTACGGGACCTACCGCTACGTCTTCCCTTTTGCGTTTTGTCGGAGAAGGAGAGTTGATCTGAGCAAAGATGAATGTATTTCAGTCCCGTATGCCCTTGAATCAACACAGGAAATGTACCGGAGAGTCTGGAATCACTTGACGACCCCCTTTCATTTTCTTGATCTAAACAACCGATATTAAATATGAGTGGCGCGAGAAAAAATTAACCTATTGGACATACAACATTCTGTTTGACTACGGAGACATTCTCCTGTGTGCACAGTTAGCGAATGAAGCTTGGCGAAGATTGTGAGCAAAGTTTGAAGGCCCAAACCTTGTCCGCCCGATTTTGTTTTTTCGGAGTGAGGTTCTCTGCCCAGCTCGCGGCACGAAGCGGCGTGCGTTCGGATTCACCGCTGAAGTCTTCGTCAAAGGCGAGAGGATCCTCAAGGTCTAGTTGTTCCTTTTCCGCGTCTGCATTTTGCGCGGGAGCTCCGCGTTCCGCGTCCTCCACATCTTCGTCCTCGTCATCGTCCAGCCAAATAGTGTTGTCTTGGTCTTCCTCCATGTCATCGTCTTCATCTACAAGTTGAGTGCCATGATTAAGCGAGGGAGCCTCAGGATTGTCGACGTCGTCCTTCTCAACAGCACGTTCTTTGCGCAAATCACGTCGGAGTTTATCGCCGGCGTTTCGCAGGTATTGTTTGATCATAGCGCGGATGGGCCAGGCATCTTGGAAAAGACGAAAGTATGCAATCTCCTTTTGAATCTGACGGCAAAAGGGAGTGCATCATTGACAGTAAAAGCCGTGAAAAATTTTTGTCGCACCAGCTCAATAAGCTTCTCCACGCGCGTTTTGTCCTGTTTATTCAGAGTTTTTCCCGTTCGCAAATACCAGTTACAATATGAAAGAACAATCCTCTGTATAATTTAGGACCCAAATCGCAACAAGGAGAATAATTTAGTAACATACAAGCAAGCGCTGATACCTTATGGAATCATGTCCTAGGCGCATCTCCTCTTGAAGGTTGTATCCTTGTTTTGAGCGGCCAGCCTGCCCCTGCGGTCGAGGTATGAGTCTGTTTTTCTTGTTAGTCGTTTTCAGTTTCTCTGCATGTAGGTAATTAGCCATAAATGAGAAAGAGAGCCTTGCAGGTGCACCAAGCTCAACGGTCTTTTGCTGTAGCGCCTTTGCTTGCTTCTTTATGAGTGCTCTCGCCTCTTCGAGCTCCTCCGTTTCAGTCTTGCGGGGCATGGAAATTCTGTCGATGCGGAGAAAGAAGGTGGAAGGAAGCAAGGAGCGCGACGTGTTGCTTGGGTTTGTTTGCAGTGATCGGCTCGGCTCCCCACAACCGTTGAAACCAAAGGTGAGGTTGCCATTGTGCCGAGAGTCAACAGGTTGTCCGTTACTGTATCTCCGCATTCCTTGTGCAGAATGAAATTCAAGGTTTGAGGTGCGTGCCCAGTGTGCCTGGAGGCTGAAATTGATTGATTGCTCGCCCTTTTTATTCGCTGTGAAAATCACTAGAACCATTTTGCTATGGAGCTCAGGAAGATAATTATACAAAGACAGCTTTAACGGTCCGAGGTACTTGCTCTAACAATATATATCTTCATTCAGCGCGATTTATTTTGGATTATGGTTTCTGCTATCTCTTTTTTTCGTTTCCGAGTTGAAAAGGCTGTCAGAAAGGTCTCTGTTTCCCCCCCGGACCGTCACGGTCCCAGAGTTGTGAAGGGGACACTGAACGCTACACCTAGTCCGCGGAACTCTTGTCCTTGCTTGATTGGATCTACTCAAAATGTCAACACTAACTCTGTATCTCTCTTGTTCACCATTTTTATTGAACCCCCCTGTTCATGGGATAGTTTGGTTCATCGTGTTTGAAATAGATCTACACTACTTCGTCCATGCCACAGAACATTTTCCATGGAACATTTGTTTCCTGTGCGAGCACGTGAATTCTGCGATGTTGAACCAATTCGACACTTACGAGTTGTCTCAGGTCCCAATAATGCGACTGTGTAGATCTCCTTCAACTCATTCGCTTTCATTTTCGAGCCTGTCATTGTTGAGATCACTGAGATCAATGGTCCAAGACTCCAAGTTTTGTCTGTTCCCACTCACCGCCAACGCAATGACACAACAAAATAGTTCCCTTCCTCCTAGTGCTTTGCAGTGGAAGATTAACCAGCTGACTGAGACTGAATATGCCAATGTTGTCTTCTTCATGAGTTAGAATACTGCGAAGTCATCAATTATTCTTCAAAACTGTTACATTAATATCATTCATTTATCGTCCTGCACGTCTTCTACTGTAGGGACAAATTCTGGCTTTATCGTACCGCCGGTTCGGTCAATTATAACCCACTTGCTACGCGTTTCCATCGTTCCGATTACCGCGCTGACGGATTGCAGGTCAGCTACAATTTTCGCATTTGTCTGCGTGTAAGACACAATTTCTTTCGTAGCATCTTTCCCAGAGGTGGAGGAGGGAGTGAGAAGCACGAGGAGTCGAGTTTGACCCCCAAAGGCTCGGAAGAGTTTGTCTTTCGGAAGGACACAGACCAGGATTTGCTCCAGTCTTCCGTAGCAAACCTGTGGTACCCAAGTCGGTTTGTTATTGATAGATTTTTTGAGCTCCAATTCATACTATGAATTACATTAGACAGAAGAACGAACAGATGCACGACGTGTACTCACTCGGACATAGGAATTATCCCTGCTGATATCCTCGCCTATAACCGCAGCTGAAGATGTTCGGATAGTATCTCCATCAATGATTCGCACTTTCCCCCAGCCAGGCATAAGTTCGGGTAGGAGGGGAAGGATCTTGTTTAATGGTTCCCCAAGAAGATTACTGAAATAGCGGGCGATGAGTCTGCGTAGCTGGTTGTCGGGAATGTGAGATTTGTAATAGGGTCGGATTAGAATTGCTTGGGTGTCTATTTGCCAGTTAGCACCAAAGAATTTGCATTGGGAAATTTGCACTCACAATTATCGTACACCTTTTCATGCTTGGAAAGCAGAGAAGACCGCTGTCCGAAAATAGCCAGCTCCTCTGCGAGGTCATATCGTGCTCCAATCTGTTCCAAATATGCATAGTTTAGCACCCGGTTGTTGAGATTGGCCCACGGTTGGGACTTGGATCGCAGGCCGCGCTTGAGAAAACACCAATACCGCTCCATAAAGAAAGTCCACGTTGTCCAAGACGGTCCACAGAAGCGGATGTCGGGACACACATGAAGCATTCCGTGAATGGTCAGAGTGCAGACACAAAGTCTGTCCTCGCGATATTGATAGTAATATCTAGGACTATACTTAATTAGATTAGTGTCTGATAAACTCGAATTGAACATACTTTTCGTATTTTTCAACCCAATCAATGATTTGGTTGTCAAGTGTGTCAAGGACCGCGGTTGCGCATGTGAAGGAGAGGACCGTTTTGATGATGTCTGAGAGTTGGCAGGAGTGGGCATGATATTTGGGATGGGAAAAGCGGCCCTTGAGCAGTCCCGGTGCCATATAAACAAACCAAAAACACCATGCCTCGGCTGTGAATTTGCCGGGACCACTTGCAAGAGAACGACAGAAATCAGAGGGGATGTGCTTCATCGCCTCTGCTGTCTCCTCCCAAATTTGAGCCCAAACGTCTTCAGAAATTTCGTAATCCTCTCGTCCCGAATCCAAGCCCTTGAACTGGCCGGACCAAAGATTTACGAGATTAGGAATGATATTCTCGAAGAAGAGATGCATGCAATCCCAAGGGTATGAACGTGCACGGTCCATCGATCCTACTCGACGTAGTGCAGGCAAACCTTTGATACCATGGTGCTTGGCAAGCTTCTCCTTGTCGCCAAGCAGAACTGCGTCCTCAATTTGATCAACCACCGCCTGAAAGCTGCTGTCGGTGCGCTGTGGGAGGTTTTGAGGATCCCATGTCTCGTGTATCTGTCCGTCATCGCTAGGAGCAGCAAGGGGCATATAGTAGATGGTTTCGCCTCCAGTTTTGTTGCGGCGACCCTTCATCTCGCATGAACGGCATGCACTGAGACTGTTGTGTCCCTTGATATTCAGGAGCTTCTCGACCGCGATGATATCACCCATGCCAAATAGATTGTAGGCCCGAAGATCGAAAATCTCGCACGTGATGCAGTTGAAAGTCGGGACTCCGTACGCAAGCCGTGCGAGCTCATCGTCGAGCGGAATCATGTAGCTGCGTAGGTCCTTGGGACCATTCGGGCCTGCGATCACTCCGCATGACATGAGATCGAGGAGATGTGTGCGCACGGAGGGTGGGAGAGCATAGAGGTCGATCAGTAACGGTGTCGCAGAGGGTCCTTTTCTGCGATGCTCGAAGAGGAGATATGAATCGGTGCAGGCACCCAATGCAATATCATACATTCCTGAGAAATAGCAATGGTCCAGCTCCCTGCCATCAACAACGACTTTCCGAGTTAAAAGTTGCTTGTAGTGCTGGGAGTCAAACACGTCGGAGATGGTATCAGGGATAGATTGATAATTGTGTCGGTAGAGGAGCTGTTCAATTTTCTTCGGATTCATGAAGAAGCCTTGGAGACGAGGGATGAGGGGAAGGTAACAGAATAGGCGACGAGGTTTCGAGGCGGAATTGAGCCGAGGTTCTTTGCAAAATCGACAGTGTGTGAGGTCCGCATGTTCCCCCGTATATGCCATACAAGACTTTGGGCAGCAGTGATACCATTGCGGCTCCGTCCCAGAGAGAATAGCGACACGGTGAATCATGACCCAATGGCTGCTTATTTCGAGCTTGCTCCGAAAGGCATGACGCATCTGCGCGAATGCAACTCGGGGCATATTTGAGATCATTTTCAACTGGAATGCTCGGATGTTGTCACGGTCCTGCTCAGTGAGTGTGGCGTACTCAAAGGCAAGACGTCGAGGTGGTCAAAGCAAAGACTAAATCGGGATGTTGATCCGTTGGAAGCGTCGGCATATTCTCAGGAAAATCAATCAAACCGAGTGGATTGAGAGGGAGTGCCCTTGGAGCAACTCGGCTGAAGTGCTTATACAGGTAGTGCCTAGGAGGGACTTGAGCAAAGCGCTTCTGCGTGCAGTGCTTTGATAGGCACTCGGCCCAAGTTCCCGAAAAAGCACTATCAATGAATGACGTCATTTGAAGTTCCTTTTTTCCGCTTTGAGTGCGTAAGCACTTACACGAAGTTCTTCGGCTTTCCGTAGTGACCACAAGCCGATGGAAATTGGTGTGAACATTAATAATATGTTTTGTATGCCGGTACCCGGCTACAGAATGGGGGAGCGTGTTAAATCCTAAGAATTTGCATGCAATTAATCATCAAATACATATTGACTAAGGTCCATACCATGAGTATCTAGAGTAAACCCGATATGTGCCCTTCGTTGTGTGTCCTCACCTAACATTCTCATTGACTCAGTCACAGTTGGCCTCTTCAACCAGCTCCATGGAAATGAACTCCGGAATGCAATACCAGCCAGAGTTTTGACTCGGGAGATAGCAACAAAAGAAAGTCCTGAGGAAAAATCTTTCTCACCAAGATCAATGACTGCTTTCTTTAGAGTAATCCCTTGGCTTTTGTGGATTGTAATATTCAATCAACTCATGCAAATCATTTACTAAAACAGAGTGTAGTATGACATTATTTATCGCAAAAAAATCGCACTTTTGGGGCGTAGTATGAACACCCACTGTCAATATTTTTTATCGAATGTGTCACATTCTGTGTGTGTAACATTGTACTTCAAACTTCAAACTTGGAAGTCATGTCGGAGTTTGAAAGGCATGTGATGTCTGCCCGTTGCTCCTGACACCCTTAACTTCGTCTCTCAACCCATTCCAGTGCTACCACAAAGAGCATGCCAATGAGAAATGTGCCATACATGGGCCACTTGCCAGGCTGACCCACCTTGATTGCTGATGACCCACATTTCTTCCGACCCAATAGTTGCCTTATCAGCATACATCTGAGAAATCCCTCTTCAAGTTGAAAGTTCAGACTATCAACTACAAATTACCTCTTTGGGACATCAAACATGTAAGTACAAATTTCAGCCTTGCTGAAAAGTTGGATCTGAGCAATAGAAAGTAGCCTCAAACTATTGACTTCGGACCCAAGAGTGCTAGGAAAGTGCTGAGTTCACAATACAGGTAGGAATAAATTGCAAGAAAAGATCTCATAGTGTATCCAAATCCAAAGGTAGATATGTTTAGGAAGAAGCCCAGGAGGAGAAGACCCAAGAAAGACCCCCAGAATATTGCCTCTAGATAGTCCCAGATATTACTCGTATATTATCGAGATGCCTCGAATCAGAGTACATCTGTTTGTTACCCCGAAATTGCCCCAATCGTGATCTCAGCTGACCCCGTTTGTCCTTCTTTTTCTCTCTCACACCTCGCCAATTCCCGTGATACAACTGTTTGGTTTCGACGGAGCGCTCACCGCCGCTCGATTTGTCCCTTCAGCATCGCATTTTGGCTTTGGTAGCCATCTACATCAATCACACTGTCGCAGTCAATCTTCTCGCGCTCAAGGTCCACTCATAAGGAAGTTATCTGGATTGAACATGTGTTTGCGTTCGCCCCCATTACCTCTGCTTCAGTATTAGTTGCATCTCAAGTAAATTCTTGGAATCCTATTTTACATGTTTGACATGATTTCAAGTCGGCTTTCATATCTGTTACAGCCTTGGCTCACCCCGCCAAATTCGGCTCTTCTTCTCACGTTTATTCTCAGACAGCGATGGCTATCACGATTTAGCTCCAAACTCTACGTGCTGCCCACTCCGAGGGAATATGGAGCCAAACTCTCGCGCGCTCAAGGCCCACTCAAAAGAAACACCCCGGGCCATCTATCCTTGCTGCGCTTTCCTTTTCCCCATCATCAATCCGCCTATTTCGACACTGTCCTCTCCCATCCACACCGGTGCTGAACGTTGAACGGCGGTCCTCAGACAAATCAAGCCCGCTCAAAGCCATTGCAAGCATCAATCCCTCTGACCGTCCTTTCTGACTCGATAAGGCGCTCAATACAAGCCTAATAGTCGCCGTCCTCCAAGGAGTCAAGCCCAAATCAATGCTTCAACTGTGCTCAGTGTCACTCCACTCGGCATCGCTCCCCTCTTCTCTGGCATGCGGGCCGAACAACTCTCTTTTTCTCAAAAGCTCCGTGGATGCGCCGATCGTCAAGAGCCAGATCGCAATGCCACATAATTCTGCATCAAGAGTCCGCCCGCATACAACGTTTACGACCATCTTCAGACCTAGCTGGATAGCAAGACGTCTCAGGTTTTGCAGCAACGGCCCCTCGCGACGTTCCAAAACATGCAAGGCATCGCGATTACTCAATCTCCCTGTTTTAAAGAACGCAGTCGGTATTTGACAAGGTACAACTCAACAATTGTCTTTTGTCTCCTGTGTTCCCTTCGCCAGCGCCCAATTCGATTCAGCCAACCTTTCCATATTTCCATCCAAATTTCCTCTGGTGACGGTTGAATGGTCCTCATGGAAACGGCGTGTATCATCTGTAGACTTTCTCTTGCAAGTACTGAATAACCCTTCCTTCCACCAGGTAACAATGCCGGCCCTCTCACACCATCTGCTCGGAAAACTGCCAGGGAATCTTCGATCCGGCTTCCGCGCGCTACCGGTACGTACGCTGCCCTAAATTTGGTTGCACCTCTGACTAGTGCTCATACGGGCTCAGTGCTAATGTCCCCTGAAATAGACAGCTCGCGGCGGTGAGTTCCTGGTCAACGTTGGATTTTTTTTGACCCTGTGAGTACCCAGTCGTCTCACGTCCACGCAGAAGTTAACGCAATGGTCCCATGATTCGATTAGCTTGCCTGCGTTGGATGAACCAACCGAGGCGTCAAGACACGAGCTCTTTTATTTCAGTTCAATGCTGACATCTTTTGATTACTATCCAGGTACCGCTGTCGCCGACGATCCCATTGAATATCTTACAAATGCATCCGAGTCTTTGAAACCCCGTGACCGCGGTAAGCATTCGCCGGTCAATATACTACCTAGCATACCGGCGTGGTGTCATGGATCCTATCTCGTCGTCTGCGGCCTGGATTATGACAGGTTGAGCTTTTAACGCTTCCCACAGTTCACACCCCATCATCTCTCGACCGCTGTTATTTATGTAGTGCGTACCATCTTTTTCATTCATGGTGCATTCACTCAACATTCTTCACAATCGCAGTGGATGCGAAAGTGAACAGGAAATTTTAGCAGCTGAAACTATGGCTTCGGGCCGTGTTGTATTTAAATAGGTTGAGTGAATTGAATTAATAATTGTTGCAAGAAAATGCTTTCACAGTTACGAGTCGATTGCATACATCTATCTATCCGTTTACTTATCCTTGGACCTCTTTAAATGTCAGTTAGTCGCATTTCAACATGTCCCAGCTTACGCTTATGCCGGAGCGAAGCGAAGGCATGTCTTGTAGGTCTTTATAGTATGTAGCTGAAAACAAAAGAGCAGATTGCTGCTTCCTAATAGACTCTGAGTGCTGTTTACTATTCTATGTCCCAAGAGTTATGGTAGAGCCCGAGAGATGAAGGTAAAGGAAAAGGCTGCTAGGCGTCGAAATTAGATCAGTGTCCGATAATCATTGATCTGTCAAATATAATGTCATGTATTCAAAGTCCGACCAGTTCGGCAATGGGCGGAACTTTGATTTATTTAAAGCGAAGGTCACGGGGAAAATACCAGTGTCTGATAATCATTGATCAAATGTAATGTCATGTATTCAAAGTCCGATCGGTTCGGCGATGGGCGGAACTTTGATTTAAATAGAAGGTCACGGGGCAAAAACCAAACACGAACAACGATCAAGTGTGCTTTGCACAGCCATCTGCTTTCAGTGATCACCTTACAAAAAGGGCTCGCTTCGCTCCCCCAATAAGGCAGGCATGAGTTCCAGGCACAGATCTCAGTGGCCACCCAAAGCCATGGGTGTCTGTGTTCCCCAACAGGAGTACATGGACAGAAGAGATAGGATTTACCTTGGAGCTTGAGGTTAATTCACATGGCTCCCCCGGAGGCAAGAAAGGCAGATGGTGGCGAAAGAAGAAAAAGCTGAGTCAGCCCCAAAGAAATCACCCCAAATTGATGAATTTTACGTTACTGTGCCACCAGTGCCATGGCTGGTTGGATTTGGGGGTCAGTGCCACAGATGCCACCCAGCATCTGTGGCAAACATGACAGTCCCATGCTTGATTGGGACTTGCACAACTTTTCTTTCATCAGAATGCTGGAAGAGCCTTGAGGGCCTGGAGGAGAAGGAAGAAAGATGGCATGGGTCCACTGGAAGAGCATGTGACATGTCAAGACACAGCCACAGTTGCCCATCAATTGGCACGTGACTGCTCAAGAAATATATGTTGTTCAGCATGAGTGGAATGAACCTCTAGCAGCAAAAATCCAGAAATATGGTGGTTATTATCCACCATATTCAATTGATTTTTTGATCCTCCATGTAGGCAGTTTAAGCTTCTGAAATTGCCGCAATTGAGATAATTTCTTTTTGGGGGAGTGAAAAAAAGATTCCCACTCAGATCTAAGGGTATAGCATTCCAGCAGCCCCAAGAATTTTGAGAGAAGTCAATGATACCCTGAATATTGTTCCTACACCACCATATGTTGGGAATTGGGCCTGAATGTGGAAAGAAAAATTGATTCATGGATGAAGACCTGTATTTGGAAGAACAGTGTATATACATTGGTTCATTAGACATTAGACACCAACAGCGGACCAACGCAGGTATACAGAAGATATATCTCAAAGAATGTGATCCACAGCTGATAATAATTTAATTTGCCTGGAACTCCGTTGGGGAGCACAGACAATGTAGGCTGAAAAAATAACTATAAGAATTAGCCTGATACAATGGGGCCAATGGAGTCCACAGATACAGTGGAGGCGCCTTTCTCCTGGAAGCACACACTATTGCCATGGGAAATCTGAGTCAACAAAGCACCTGAAGTATTAAGTCAATGCATTCAGCATAGACTTGAGTCTGAGCAGAAGACAGGGAGACTTGGAGTAGAATGGGATAGGGGCAATGGCATTGGTCTTATTAGCAAATCCGTCTGCCCATCATGCTTGTTGCACTTATCAACTGATTGACAAGTGTAAACATCCGGCTTTCCATACCAATAGGTGAAGTAAGGAATGGCATCCACAGCAAAGCAACAAACAGCACAGCTGAAATTATCACTACCAGTCCATAACTATCAGCGGGTCTAAGGAAAATTCAAACATTTCACTGATTCTGGGTCAGAAAGTCTGGTGGCACCGATGGCACACTTTTGGTAACAAATTTTTACTGGGTCAGAAAGTCTGGTGGCACCGATGGCACTGTTTTTGTAACAAATTTTTGCTGATCCTGGGTCAGAAAGTCTGGTGGCACCGATGGCACTATTTGGGTAACAAAATTTTACTGATCCTGGGTCAGAAAGTCTGGTGGCACCAATGGCACTATTTGGGTAACAAAATTTTACTGACCCTGGGTCAGTGGCCTCATGGCACCCATGGCATGATATCCAGCCCAATTGGCGGTTCTGTGGCACCCATGGCGGTTCCGTGGCATATGTGGCATTGTTTGTTCGAAAAAATGACCAAACAATAGGAGGTATTTAATGGGTAGCATGGCTGCTCTGCCACCGCTGGGTGCCGCAGCTGCCACCAAACCCGTACAGTGGCCGTGCCACGTCTCAATAACTATCAATGGGTCTTGGGGGGGTAGACCCATCGATAGTTATCGAGGGGTGGTGGTATTATCAGGTGTAGGTATTTGTTATGCTCAGCGTTGGGAGCGGACAGCACATAGGGCGGAGGTACTGTGCGCAGCGGGGAGCTCGGAAGAGTCGACGAGGCACCTGGGGGAGCGGGAGGTGGTGGAGGAGCTTGGGGCGGTGGGGAACTCAGAGGGGATGATGGAGCCGCTTGCAGGACGTATGGCAGTTCCCATGCCGGCAGTGAGGGCGAACGCCAAGCGGAGTCGTTGGAGTCGCTGCCCACTATGCAACAGTTGGTACCCGTCGGCACCATCCGTGCGGTGGGAGGAGACAGTTCTGGGGGGCTGAGCATCGAGCAATACAAGGACGCGGATCGCGCAGCGCTGGCTTGTCTGGAAGGACGAGCAACAAACGCACAGCCATCCTGCTGCAGGAATGGCGCCTCGAGCGCACCGCAGGCACCTACCTCGTACACGCTGAGGTGGACGAGGCCGGTAACTTTGGTGCCGTCCACGAATTTGTTGTATGTGGCCGGGCGGGGTGTAATCGCGGTTAGCGCATAGTCCTGGCAAGGGAACTCGTGAATCAAGAAACAAGGCACCCTTGACAGCAGGTGGAGGAGGTATATTTTCTCAGCAGCACCATTGATCCAGACTCCTATGAACTGGTCGTCCGTGGCGGACACGTCTCTCGCGTGTTTCTTTAACGCGCTCAGCCCCCAGGCGCACATTGGTCTCCGTGCCCTTTCCATGGCAATCCAAGCCTCCTTCTCCCTCAAATGCCCGCTGCAGCGCCACTCCGTAGTCCAAAGCGTCACTCCAAAGCTCCATTCGTCCCAACTGCCGAATGCGCTCCTCTGTCGCGTAAGTGGGTCGGCAGTCCCACACCTGGGGCTCGTTGACCGAGCGCAGCTGCTTCATGTCGAGGTTTAAGCAGCGCAGCAAGGTCAACAAACAGTCCAAGAAGGCCGGAATGAAGCTGCCATGAGTAAGACAATCCGGCTTGCACATCCACACATTGAGAAGAGGGCGATACGTGTCATAAGCGGGGTCCTCGCGCGTGACTTGTAAGGGACACCGCATATACGGCCAGTGCGTACGCCCGGGGTTAAAGTATTGCGGGACATACAGGCAATCGAACTTGCCCGTGTGTCCGTTGAAACACCTCTGGGTGGCATTTTCGTGGATGCCCGGTGTCAGTTCCTCTTGGCGCTCACCCAGGAAGAAGGGCAGCTGCCTCGAGTTTGGAGACCATAATTCGAAAAGTCTATTCCCTAGGCGCACGAACCGCCCCGATACCGCAGGTAGAGCCCACAAGTCGAAAGAAAGCCCACTAAACACGTGCGGTTTGTCGTTATAGCCAGCAGCGCTCGGGATCCTTGCAGATCCGTGGCGCGCTTGGCTTCCCTGCCTGGTGTTGTGGCTAGACAACATGATGGTAGCGAAGTTGAGAGGAAGTGGACTTAGAAAAAAAAAGAGCGAAATGTCAAAACGACCTGACTCAGCACGTGAAGTCCCACGTGCAGCCACTGATGGCGGCTGAGTCAGTCCGCTGAGCCCTGCAGTCGAATTCTAAGTCCCAGCGACATAGTAGCTACAGAGTCAGCGTGTCTTCCTTATACTACCGTAAAGTGTTGTTCCACTCGCGCGTCTTACAAGACGACTCTTGTCCGCTGCAAGCTCAGCAGCAAGTCCACTTCCATGTTGTGCACAACGTAAGTCGAAGCAGCGCCCTCCTTGGATTCCATGTACAGGGGACATTTCGAGTATCCCAACACCTTCACTTGACAAGTAAGATGGTATAACTTCGTCCGGATGCCTTCCTGCGCTTTCGCGAGGCCAGGTACCGAGGCCCAGAATTCGGACATAGGAGTAATATCGGCACCAATCCAGGCGGCCTCTAATAACTCCATGCTCGAGCAACCCCATCCTGACCTTGATGTGGAGTGCTCGAGCACGTCCGGAAGTTGCCTCACTTTGCAGGCATTGTAGATGGTGGCCTCGTTTTTGGAGATAGAGGTGGGCAGTTCCGCTACGTAGGCAGTTTTCCAACGCACTCTTGGAGGCAAGACCGGGGGGGGGATCCTCGCTTTTCACTGCTCCCCCCTTGTCATGCGTCTTGGAGGGCTTCGTGAACGCCTCGCAACGGGGGCGGTTCCTGTTCATTCCCTAGTGCCACAGATGAACAGCCTTATTGACGGTGGATGTGTCCACCACGAACGCCCTCTTTAGATTCCGCCGGAGAGGAAGGGTCGTCAGCGGCAGCCGTAGACTTAACGTCAGGCGCTTCCTCAACGACAGGGGCTCCTCCCTGTTCTTAGGGTTTGCATTTGAGCAAGTGCGAGAAGATTCCACTTTGACAATGAAAGCTACATACACCAGTCTTTCCTTCTCTTCTTCGGTGAGGCCAAGTGCTATAGTGCGAGCAGTCCCGAGCAACATGGTTAGGGCTGGTGCAGATATAGCATGCGCTGTTAGGAGGACACGCGCTGACTCGAGAGTCATCGCGGAGGAACTTGTAACCGTTTACGATCTTACAATGTTTGTCGGCGGCCATAGCGGAGTTGACCAGTTCCTTCTCTGTCTCTTCCTCCTCCGACTCGCTCCCAAGGTGCTCCAGGACCGTATCGGCCGCCTTCCCAGATCAGGGGTGGAAGCGTACTCTAGGAGCTGCACCCGCAGAGGGTGCGCTGCCCAGGATAGTTTCCACTTTGTTTTCTAGTCGATAGGAAGAGAGGAGGCTGACACAATTGTGTTTGGTGTAGGTCATGAGCGCCTTGTCAATGGATGGACAGGTTCACTTGGTACCAGGCTACGGGGTGATTGCGAGGGATACACCCGACAGCCTGCGGTTCATCGTCCACGTCTGAGAAGATGAAAGAATGGTATTGAATCCTTCTCTGGAAGAACTCTTCCTGTTCCTTGTCTGTGCATCCCTTCTGCCTGAAACACATCTCTTCTAACTCTTGCAACCGGTCTGCCAGCCACTTCGCCGTAAGGAACTGGCGTCGCAGCGCGTCTAGGAGATGATTCCAATCACGAGAGTAACTGGTCCTCGATTCCGGGGAGAAAAGTGTCCACCAGCTTCTCAAAACTTCGTAGTCTCCACTCGGAGCACGGAATTCCCGAGCCCAGGGCGCTTCCACGCTAGCGTGGCATGCAGCCCTCGGGCGGGTTTGTGGAGACTCGCCTCTCTCCATTCCTGTCCCACTTGTTGGAAATCGGCCCGATGCACAGTGACCCTCTGCAAAACCACAGAGGTCTCGATAGACTAAACGTGGTACTTATACAAAAGAGTGACTAATAAGAACGAACAGGGATAGTGCAACAATTTAACAGCAGTGTGAGATGGATGATCTGGATGAGTGAGAGCTGTTGAGGGAGCAAGAGCTGTAGACAGAGCTGTAATACAGCATTGGGTGTCACAGAACTGAGGCTCTGCATCAGTGTGCATACAGCTCTTCGGTGGTGCGTGGGTGTTTCAATTGTACTTCCAACACCACTCGGCGGAATTCCCGAGCCCAGGGCGCTTCCACGCTAGTGTGGCATGCAGCCCTCGGGCGGATTCGTGGAGAGACGCCTCTCACCGCTGTAGGCTTGTTATACGAGGATAATGTGGAGAAAGGTGAGAGAAAAGAAGACATTGACATTTCGATCCAGGTGGCAGTGGGGATTACGACAACGGCAGGTGTCTTGAGGCTCTTGGCTTACTGAACAGCATTCGAAAGGGATAGGGAGGTGAAGGATAGGGCCAGTAGGTGTAGTAACATCCCAGCAAGACGTCTACAAGGAAGTGTTACTTGCTGGGGACTCCTCCATTCCTGTCCCACTCGGAATTCCCGAGCCCAGGGCACTTCCACGCTAGCGTAGCATGCAGCCCTCGGGCGGGTGCGTGGTGTTAGGTGTCCAAATCCCCCTGTCTTATCTTGGACAACGCTCTCATGCATCTTGGATAATTTACTACCGTTATTGCTCATTTGGACTCAAGGACAATGCCCGCAGTATAAATACTGCTATACTTGTTTACTGTTCTTGACTTTTACACCTTACCAACAACTCTTACACCAACTCTAGTAGATCTCTTCGTTATAACACGTTGCCTGATTCACTTTGGAGTTCTTAAGAGTTTAAGGTGTACAAGACACCTTACACTTTTTTGAATCAGCATACAGTGCTGGAACGATTGCAATTCTAACGAGAATTGCGCTCGCTTTTACAGAAGCGAGCAACTACTACATATTTTCTATTTTCCTTCGCTCTTTTCACAGACAACGCCATGTCGCGTGTGAACGAGACGAACGCTGCGACCACGGCTGCAGCGCGCCAAAGGCTACAGCTCCTCGACCACGTGGTGAGGATGGCGCAGCAGATCTTGCAGCCCGAAATGCGACAGCGAAGAGCGCTGTCGCATTTCGGGGTAGAGTTATCAAGTCGTCGATCGCCAACGATGGAGATCGAAGATCTCTGATACGCGACGACGGAGGCTTTCCGTCATCGATATCAGTGGCTGTCCCGGAACGGAGACGGAGATCAGCCAGCGATGAGCTGGCTTTCTCTCGTTCTTCCTCTACTCGTTCTACCAGTCCGGTGCGACTCACTCAGGTGGAGTCACCGTCGCCTCGGCTACTCGCAGCTCAAGAAGCCTGGGACCGTGCCTTTGAAGCACTCTTCGGTATCAATCCAGCAAGGGCACGCGCGCATCTCCCCGAGTTCTCAAGATCTCCAGCTACAGCAAAGAGCTCGAGAAGAGTCCTTATCAAGAAGGAAGGAGGAGAATACATGGACGCAAGGCCAGACTATGGTGCGGATGGCGGACGAGATGGGACGCAATATCGCAAAGTGAGTAGTAATAGTACTGCTCATTTGTTATCGCGTTCCTCCGAGGCAGAGCAGACGGTTCCGACTGTTTCCTCTGTTAATAAACCGTCTTCTACATTTTGTTCCTCCTCTCTGGATGGACAGACAGTTTTGACTGTCTCTCCATTCAATGAGAGCTATATACCATCTTTCCTGTCTCTGCACGAGAGACCATCGTCTGCTTTGCCGGCCAATGCAGTCTCCGTCGCGTTCGATACGACTTCGAGCGTGCTGCTCTCTACGCAACGAGATTGCTGCGTACGCGTTGTGGACTGCGAGAATTGTCGCCCGAAGCTTCCCCCGAAGCCCGCGATCGCTTTCGCAGTGACCACGAACGAGCCACTGTCCGTGCGAGGCCACAGCGACCTATGCACTTGCGCCCTACAGACTACCGAGAAGGTAGAGGCTCGCTCGGCGCGTCGAAAGGGTGGGCAGAGATGGGAAACTCCTGTCTCGCACCCTAACAGAGTTTTCAGTTCATCTCTTTTGTGTTGTTCGGGCAAGCGGACGACAGAACGAGCCACACATGGACCCAAAATCAGTGTGGCCGTGTCTGCAATGCCGTGTCTGTCCTCGGGTAAGCAAATGCCGGTGCATCCCACATTGCCCCCCGAGGTGGTGCTCGAGACAACGCCGAATGCGAAACCGTTCGTCGGCGACCGTTCTACGGCTGTTGACCGCGGAGTACGAATCCAGAGTCGTACGGCGCGTCAAGTGGGTGCAATGAAGCAGAAGGCTTCTGCTTTAAACCCTGATAATTTTCATCTTGATTTTTCTTCATCCTATACTTGTTCCTCGGATGTGCATACGTCGGGGCAGTCCGCCTTTGCGCCCCCGAAAATGGTGGTCGTGTCGGTGGCAGTGCCGAATGCTACGCAGCGCGGGCGAGACCGCGGCTACTTCCGCACCTACGCCCTCGACACCACCGAAGGCGTGGTACAATCCTCATCGCATCCGAATGCGATTACGCCGAAGGTTCAGAGCCGCGACTCCGTTCGTGGAATGGATCTCCAGATTGTCTCGAGTGAGATGGCTTCAAGCCAGTCTGTAGACCACCGCGGTGCACGCATCAAAGATGCCGGCAACGGGGTGCGACCCAAGCGTCGTACATCACGTCAAGTGGTGCTGAAGTCTCCCTTGCGGACCAATAAAGAAGATTTTTATTCCGTTTCGTTTTCCTGCTGTGACCAGAGAACAGAACGAGCTGCCCCTGCATCCAACAGTAGGGCAGCCGTCTCAGCAACTCCGTCTGCCTCCTCGGCTCTACAAATGCGGGCACCGTCCGCATCTGTGCATCCGAAGAATATTGAGGTCGGTTCGGCGATTACCTCGAAGCTTTCGCAGCCTGCAGGAGATCGTGGCTGCCTTCGTACCGGCGTTTTCGAGCCTCCCGAGAATGTAGCACAAGCTACTCCTCATTCGACACCGATCGTACAACAGCGCCTACCAGAACGCGCCTGTGAACATCAAAACGGGCTCGAGAGTGTCGTACGATTTGAGAACCGTACGACGCATCGTGCTGACAAGGCTCGATACTGCACGGTTACCTTGGATGCGCGGTCCATTGAGGATCTGCCGCTTGATGAGGCCGAGCGCAGACGAGACAAATCACAAGTCGCAGCTGCCGCCACAAGGGAACGATTTGCAGCTGCAACTGCGAGAGATGATATTGTCGTATCTCCGTTGGCGAACACACCCACCGCCGCCGATATCGCATCGGAGCGGTTCGGTGGAGCAGGTGGGATGAAATGGCAAGCAGCTGTTCTAGCTTATCCTGACATGGGTGCGCTAGATGCGCATGCAGAAATTCCAAGTCTCTTGCAGAACCCTATTCAGAAGATGCATTACGAGCCGCTACGAGCTGGGATTGGGGACGACCATTCAGGATCATCAGTTCTCCGGCAGTCGGCGAACGGACGTCGTTCCGTGCATCGAATAGATGCGCAGTGCGACTCAATTTCTTCAAGCAGTATCAACTTCGAAATGCGCAGGGTGCGCATTGATGAAGAAGGAAATCTCGAGCAAGAAGCTGCTCTTGATTCGTGGCTGCCGCAACACGCGCGTAATAATCGTGCGCGTTCGCGAGACGGAGCCTCCAAATCATCCACTTGTACGGAAATCAAGAGGTTCCACAAGGTCTCTAAACAAGTTCCTCCTGTTCCGATGTATTCTTTTTCTGCCAAGGGCGAAAGGACGACTGTGAATTTTTCACAGTGGACGCTTTCGGGTCAAGTGACCGAGCAGTACGAAGCCGCTGCGGGTACTCGCGCACTCGTCGCAAGACGCCGTTGTATCCGTACTGATGTTCAGAAATTCCGACAAGGAATTTCTCAAGAACTTTTAGGATCGGAACCACAGACTGGCAGAATTACGACAGTTTCTGGACGCCCTCCATCAATTCAACTCAATGGTGATAACTCTGTTTCACGAAACGCCATGCAGCAGCGGGAAATCGCTGAGCAGGCATGGGATACCGTGCCGCGCGGAACGATTGCTGCTGAAACTACAATTGAACGAAATGTCCGGCAGCGGGAAGTTGCTGGATCTTGGCTCGAATCCGCTGCGCAGCACTTGCGTGGTTCTCATGATAGTTTCCGAGATAAAATATCTCGGAGCCTACTCATGGGGGGGCGACAGCAGACTGGCTTCAATCCAGTCTCCTGTTCGATTTTAGCACCGTGTCCCGAAGTGAAGAGCTTCAAACTGGAAGCTTCCCACCGAATTCTGAAGGATCGGCCCTTGACTCACAGTAAACTGTGGTCCCGGTGCATTCATTCTGTTCCTCTATTTCCATTTCACGTCGAATACAACCCAACCACTCTAGAAAGAAACTCGGAGTGGTTGATTGCTGGTCAGGATCCGAGGCAGTGCAGAACTGCAGCAGCTGCTCGACGCCGAGCTGTGCGTGCGGAATTTCGGACATTCCGACAAGGAATTTCGCAAAAACTCCTGGGGGAGGAGGAGCCGCAGGTTACAAATATGCCAGCGTCGCGGCCTGTTCCTTCAATCCAAGATACTCCTGCACTGCGGATAATCAGCAAGCCATTCTTTAGAGAGGCTGTCGCTGGTTGCGGTAGCGTTGATGCTGAGAGTTCTCACCAAGGGAACTGTCAGATATTCACGGAGATTTTAGTGTGCGACTCAAGTGATCGAGTCAACATCGTGGATCACCAATACTTCGAGGCCGGAGCTGCGGAACATGCCGCAGCTGCGCTCGAAGGAGATGGGCAATGTGCGCGTATGAAACCTACAAGTGCTGGACTTGTAAATTCCCAAGGAATTTCGGAAGGAGAATCCGCGGAGTTCAGTGGTTCACTGTCCGTGTGCACGTCTTTCATGGGTTCGATTTGTGTGTTCAGTGTGCCAGTTCTTCAGTGGCAAAGCCTAGGACTGAGAGCATCTGAAGAGCGGTCAACTGCTACCCGAGAAATCAAGCAGCAAGAACGTGCTGCGCTCGGAATCGCGGAACGGCATGCGCGCATTCCTGAAGTGTATTTCGAACAGGGAACTGCCCGGGAGGTTGAAGTGGGGGAGCAGCGGATTAATATTGCTGCTGCCAGTGCTTCTTCAGGGACAACTACGATACTGTCGGTGAGGGATAGGGTAGTCAGTCAGACACCTTGTCTATTTGCTGCTACACGTACGAAGGGTAGAAGATACGACGTCAAAAGTTGCACTATTCTTCAGTATTCTATCGGAGACCACAAATTCAACTTCGATGAATTTGTTTGTCTACCCACATTGGTAGGGGAGTTGAATGAGCCGCAAGATATTGATTCATTGGAGAGCTTGAGGGCACCAATCGCAGATTTTTCCGGACACAATAGCAGGGAGCCTGCTAGCTGGTGTACCGATGAAGCACTGAATAAAATTGATGCGGAATCCAATCATCCAAATAAATTGGATGATTCTGGCGAGAGATGGGCAGATGGACTCGGAGGCGATTCTTTTCCGTGTTCATCCGAGAATTGTCAAGCCGAGAATGCGAGCCTCTCGAGCGTCGGGGTCTTGTTTGACCAACACCGATCCGGTCACGAAAAGATTGGCCGTGAGCCCGGGGAAGGAGGGGAACCTCTGCTTGATCCTGGGATAGGTGGTTCAGTTGACACAAACGACGATGGGGTTTTGCAAAGATCGTTGCGGATACTGCGAGAAATTTCTCGTGAATCTAATTGCAAGCAGCCCAAGCAAAGCTTGCAACCCTACCATTTGAGAGACAATCATAGATTGTGTTTCTCATTCGATCCGGTTGATGAGTGTTCCATCGAACTCATGAAATATGAGCTCGGGAAAGTGTTCGTAGAACGGGACTTGGAATTTAGGACGCACCGTGGTGCGTTTTATTTTCCTACAAGTAATATGATGGAGGCCGCCGAGAAAGTCGGCAACCACTCATCCACAACAATGCAGTCAAATCATCGTGCGGAAATGTGCGGTCAGGCAGACGCCGTTGAAATCAAGCCTACTTCTCGCAGATTTTATTTATCTGGAGCAGTGCGCACTTGGAACATGAAGTTCATGGATAAGGAATGTGCGCGGCACGTCCCTGATCCAGAATATCCAAAAATGACCGGAATTCTGAGCTTGCATCTCGAGTTTAGGAAGGACGTCTTTGCAATCTATTCAAATTCATACATTATGAAGATGGATGTCATTGCAACTCGAAAAAAATTCTCAACCAGTCTGTTGGAGCCGTTCCGATTTTCTTTCCGTCAAATTTCGGAGCTTGCTCCGAGTCGGAAGGTTAATTATTTGCAGGAGCAGCATCACATCGAGAACATCGATGGAATGTTGCTCATCTGTTTAATCTGGTTATCATGACCTGGAGGTAGTGATGGGGGAGAAGAGGGGACATGGCCGTACTCCGATTATATTGGAGATGCGGCTACATGTCTATGTTCCAATGATTGTTGTGGATTGCAGCAGTCAGTGCAGACGAATGCAGGAGAGGATATGATGTCCGATGTAGAGTTTATGCTCAGCATGAACATATTCCCGTACTCCAATGATGATGATTATTGGGTTACGGGAGAGAGCGAGGTATCCCAGCTTGAGTTTATGCTGCAGAAATATAGCGTGAATTCATTGCATGGGGATAATGTCTACTACGTCCGGGAGGCAATGGACGATGGGCTAGGATATTCCAAGGCCAATAATATGAATTTGGAAAACAAGTTTGTTATTGATGCCGGAGAACCGAACGAGGAACTGTGGTGCAACACCAAAGTTGTGGATGTAAAATCTCGAAACATGTTCGTGTACTTGCTGAATACATGGCAGGCGGGAACATCCGGGATATCAGCGAGGGAAGCTGTCATGATTGACTTGAAGAGATTCACCGATTGCACAGAGACCGTCTGCCAGACTGTGGCATTGGTTGAATTATTCACAGGATGGGTGGTTGACTCGAACAGAGTTAACCACCCCAACCTTTTGAAATTGATTCTTGTTTTGTTACGAGAAGGATCTTCATCGCGGAAATGGGTCAAATTCGCTCATGGGGGAGCATCGGTTTGGGACGGTTGGGGAAAGAACTGCCATGCGGATTAACCTGGTCATGGGGGAGCGTGTTTAGGTCGTGAAAAAGTGCAGTTGGCTTGCAGAGGTGCAGTGCTTGAACATATGCATCGGTGTGTGGCTGTGGAAGGTTCAGCGAATCAGCATGAATTGTTGGAACACTTTACGCAAACTGCGATCATGCCGTCGATTGCCTTTGTTTCAAATTTCCTTGCATCTACACACATCATACTCGCCGCCCACTGCATCACCGAAATCATAGCACACCTCCACTCCACATCCTTCCATCCATTCCTCTCGACCTCTACCGAGCCTACGTCAATTAACGCTGCCGGTATAACTTCACGCCGGGTCGAGATTGGAATACCGTCCATGCAGGAAGTATTTATGTTGCGGAGAAGTTCAGTGCATTGCACTACCACCACCACTATCATTACGCCGACTCTACCAATTCCGCATGCTGCTGTCACGACTGCGTTGACTCTGCATGATGCTTCCGCACTGATGTTCATTCATCCACTCCGCCTCTACCGCCGTGGACGATGCGCACAATTTCCCACCATATTCTCCATGCACCGCCACGGCACCGCCATAACATCACACCATTCCGAGCATTTCTTGGAACTTGCACACGAGTCCTTCGCTACCTCCTCTGTGCACCGCGACCATTTCTTGGATTCCAACTCGGACTCTCCACTGCATCCCATGCCCCTCATTGTTAACCAGCTCGGGATATGCATCGACGTGTTCGTTCACGTTCAATTTTGGACTAATTGGGTTTGACGGATATGCCGCCAATGGGGGAGAGTGTTAGGTGTCCAAATCCCCCTGTCTTATCTTGGACAACGCTCTCACGCATCTTGGATAATTTACTACCGTTATTGCTCATTTGGACTCAAGGACAATGCCCGCAGTATAAATACTGCTATACTTGTTTACTGTTCTTGACTTTTACACCTTACCAACAACTCTTACACCAACTCTAGTAGATCTCTTCGTTATAACACGTTGCCTGGTTCACTTTGGAGCTCTTAAGAGTTTAAGGTGTACAAGACACCTTACACTGTGGAGACTCGCCTCTCTCCATTCCTGTCCCACTCGGCGGGATTCCCGAGCCCAGGACGCTTGCACGCTAGCGCGGCATGCAGCCCTCGGGCGGATTCGTGGAGAGACTCCTCTCATCACTGTAGGCTTGTTATATGAGGATAATGTGGAGAAAGGTGAGAGAAAAGAAGAAAGACATCGATATTTCGATCCAGGTGGCGGTGGGGATGACAACGGCAGGTGTTCTTGAAGATCTTGGCTTACTGAACAGCATTCGAAAGGGATAAGGAGGTGAAGGATAGGGCCAGTAGGTGCGGTAACATCCTAGCAAGACGTCGACAAGGAAGTGTTACTTGTTGGGGACTCAACCATGTCGCCATTGCTGTCCCACTCGGAATTCCCGAGTCCAGGGCGCTTCCACGCTAGTGTGGCATGCAGCCCTCGGGTGGGTTCGTGGAGATTCGCCTCAACGCTGTATCTCCATTGCTGTCCCACTCGGAGCGCGGAATTCCCGAGCCCAGGGCGCTTCCACGCTAGCGTGGCATGCAGCACTCGGGCGGGTTCGTGGAGAGACGCCTCTCACTGCTGTAGGTTTTTATGCAAGGATAATGTGGAGAAAGGTGAGAGAAAAGAAGAAAGACATTGACATTTCGATCCAGGTGGCGGTGGGGATGACAATGGCAGGTGTTCTTGAGGATCTTTGTTTACTGAACAGCATTTGAAAGGGAAAAGGAGGTGAAGAATAGGGTCAGTAGGTGCGTTAACATCCCCGCAAGATGTCGGCAAGGAAGTGTTTACTTGTTGGGGACTAGACCATGTCGCCATTCCTGTCCCACTCGGAATTCCCGAGCCCAGGGCGTTTCCACACTAGCGTGGCATGCAGCCCTCGGGTGGGTTTGTGGAGATTCACCTCTCACCGCTGTCCCACTCAGAGCGCGGAATTCCCGAGCCCAGGGCGCTTCCACGCTAGCGTGGCATGCAGCCCTCGGGCGGGTTCGTGGAGAGACACCTCTCACCGGAGCCCAGGGTGCTTCCACTCCAGCGTGGCGTGCAGCCCTCGGGCGGGTTCGTGGAGAGACGCCTCTCACCGGGGCCCAGGGTGCTTCCACTCTAGCGTGGCGTGCAGCCCTCGGGCGGGTTCGTGGAGAGACGCCACACCAAGGTGAGTGGACTTGAAGAGTTGTGTGTGAGCCTCGAGCTCGAGGCGTGACTACGATCAAATCGGTTGAACGGAATTTCCCGAGCAGCCTCGTACTTACAAGCACGTGAAATTTCAAAGCCAGGTGCTCTCTAATCTAGTAGCCAAATGATAATGGTAATTCGCCCCAAAAAACAGGATAGTATTTACTGTTCTAACACGTAGAAGAATTCTTTATTAAACCAACGTGAAAGCCAAAAGTTGTCCACAAAATCCAAACTCGTCTCTGTTGTAAGGCGCCTCTCTGCCGCCTTCCCGAACCTAGGGGTGAGCTCAACTGGCGTCCGAAGTCTATCCAGTGGAATGATATCCCCCTGGATAGTATCGTCTTCTCTTCTTGCTCTCTTGACAGGATACATCAGGCTCGCTGGATCGCGATTCCCTGTATCGAACCGTTGAACATAGGCCAGAAACCCGCTGGTTCCTGCTGGCTGATGATTTGACGAGGCGACCACTCGGAATATCAGACGGAGTTGGCAAATCGTATGGCCTTGTGTCGATTGAGTAGGATCTTGAAGCTTGAAGGGAACTCTAAGACACACCTTTGAGCCCGCTGTGAGGCCATTTTTGCTCCAAATCAGTATTGACCAACACTGTGTCTGCCCGGTCACATTTCAATTTACTATCCGGAGGAGCGGCGTTCACAGTCTCAGCAACGAGTATCTTACTCGAGTCATGGAAAGATTTATTTTGAATTCGAACCTTGTCCCAAAATTGCATCTTCTCAAATGGCAGCTAGTAATCTTGCAGAGTTAGTCGCCTTCCCCCACTTATAAGTCGACCGTCATGGGGTTGCGACAGGTACCCTGCTAGAGCGCACCGCAGATCTGGGAGCCGAAATCTGGTAGCAGCAGCATCTACCGTGATCTGCGGTCCCACAGGGTCCCGGTTCAAATGGAAGGCGGTATTGTTTTCGAAAGATGTGAAGGTTCTGAAGGGGATGGGAGCGTTGGGGAATCTTCCTTTAGCCAGCAAAGAGCTCTGAAGGAAATAATTGACTTCTTCCCGATTGGAACCTGAGAGACGGCTCGCGGGCTCGATCCGTGCAAGGAGCCCGGAAGAAGAATTGAGGAGCAGGGACAGCTCATCAGGGAGGATATTTTCTTCTTCTCCTTCCGCCTCTGCAGGATCCCGATGGCGAAAATCTACGCCTGCACTGGCAATTGCAGTGGCGAGATCGAATCCGCGGGCTTTCTCTTGACAATCCAAATGTCTACAGATCTGCTCCTCGTGCTTTTGGTTGTTTGAGTTCTCCGCTGGATCTTTGAATAGGTCGATGTGGGCGTGCTCGGTCATGTCTGCACTCCATTGAAGAGGAGCCCCATTCTTTCGGATTTGTGGGACGACACTGTGGAGGATCTCCAGCTTCGGGATGTACCTAGACGCTAATCAGACAAGGAGAAAGAACTCAAAGAAGGTGTAATACCAATTGCCAATGGGGCCGTTCTTGCCCTTCCGTGCACCCGTGTCGAGGATGGCCTTCTTATTGTCATGGAATTTCTGCAACAAGTCGTCCAATTTGTTCAATGTGTCCTCCTTGATTTTGGGGGCTTGCCCGTGATAGAAAAAATTGTTCAGGGCGGTGATTGCGGTCAAAAACCTTTTCGATATGCTGGCAGCGCCCGCAATGACGGGAATGAGGTACCGTTGGATATCTCTGTGCTCCCTTCCCGTCATCTGTTTGGCTTTATAGATTTGGTCCTTGAAATGGCGCATTCCGGTATGCGGGCGAAGTATCGAAAAACGGTAATCCACTTCTTCCGCTCCAGCAGCTTCTATACACCATTTACAAACATGGTCGAAAAAGATCTTGAGTCAGTGGTGTAGAATTCCCGGCGTCAAGAAGCCGCTGGGATCTGCAAATCACCAATCACGCCAAAAAGGTCTGTGGACACCGCTTAGTCCCTCAGCCTTGGCCTTCTTGATGTAACGATGGAGATCATGAGGAGAGTTTGGGGGTTCCTCTAGTTTTATCAGCTCGGAAAGGGTGTGATTCACGGTGAACGATGTGCTCCGAACTAAACCCAAACAATCCAATTATCACCCAAATATAACCCAAGTCTTTCCGATATGAGCAGTGATGCCCACAGAAATAAGACGAGGATCAGAAATAGGCCGATCAGAGGAAGCGAGAGCTGAGATACAGACGAGTGGTAGTCCCTTGTACAGGGCCTAAAAATAGGTTGAAGGGAAGGTATAAGATTCCCACAGAAAGATGAACCTTCACTACAAGATATCACCAGGAATTGGCCTGAGAGATAATCGAGCAATGGAAATAAGATAGTTTTAGAGCTTCGCAGCTATGAGACGAGCAAGTATTGTGTGTGGTGGTGGTTGTGTCCGAAGACGCGCGAGAGACCTCCTGGAGGTGAACAATAGACTATTTCCACGAGGATATATGCCCGAAAGCTTATTTCCCAGAGAACCCGATGGCGATTAACGATGAACGATGAACGATGAGCGATATGATTTGACGATTTGACGATGTGATGTGACGATGACGATGACGATGAAACAATTTTGATTCCAGAACTATGTAGCCTCAATCATGCCCTAAGATGTTTCCAGTAACCAACTTCTTATTCTAACAGAAAGGTTTCCCAATGTTAAAGTCCAACGATGATACACACTACGCCAACCCAGAAATAGCCCAAATCGCAAGCGTTATGCCTACTAATACAAGGGGATTCTGTGTCCTACTCGTAATAATGTCCCAACTACTTATACAAATCCCAAAATCATATGAAAGTCCTCAAACCAGAGATCGTCCCTCCTTTCCCGTTTATCCGTCGGAGGAATAGCTGCAAGCGTATTGCCATTGGCCAGTGCCCAGGTAGTCCCTGATTCCCCGACCATGCGGCTTTTGTCATCCAGCATATTTGAAAACACCAGTCCCCTGGCTGACTGATATCACGTCGTCCGTCTATCCCTTTGGTCTCCTGCCCCTTTCCCGTAGCCCCTGACCATCGAATCTTATTCCCCTGGCCTCCAGCTTTCCGTAGATACCCCTAGTATAACCTTTTCCCAGAAAGGTTTCTTATTCCCAACTTTGCTTCCTCGGAATAAGGTCAATCCCATCAGATCGTCTTTAACCGACCTTCGCTTATCCCGGAACTCTTCCGGTATGAGCTTCCCAAGTCTCGCACGCCTGTCACATGGAAGGCCTTTCCTTTAGCCGAGCAGGAATAAGCTTATTCCCGCATGTCCCGTTGTAATTATCTCCGGCTTATTTCTCGTTGTGGAAATAAGCTCCAGAAATAGTCTCTTTAGAGGTTTGTGGGCTACACTTTCCTCTACGGTTTTCGAGGCGAGCACTGCCAGTCCGCAGGGTAGTCACCTACCCTTTGTACCCGTTACTCTGTGATCCTGACCCTGCCAGCTATACCGAGACCGTATACTAGCTCTCAGAAATAAGCCTATACTGTAATCAGACTATTCCGAAACGCGCGAAAAGTGCGGTGTTCAGGTATAGTTCAATTCCAGACAGTTCAGCGGTACGGCTCTCGTGTTGGAAGGGATCTCCGAGGTCGTGGTAGGATGCCATTGTAACAGCGGACTGTTTGCTGGCAACTCCAGCGATCAGAGTGGATTCGGGAGTGTCGACGATGTAAGCAGCGAGTGGGGTAACACAGAATCGACGCCAACCCAGAGGATCAGTCATCAATTGCGCAAGCTTCGCGGTCTTCTTCAATGGCTTCAGGACGAAATCCATAATAGCGTGAAATAATTGTGCTACTAAAACACCCCGAATCTCTGAATCCTTCTCCAGGAACTTGGCAATGGGCAAAAGGGCGAGCAGGAGGAAAGCATGATGACACGCCTTCATCCTGAACTCTATGAGGATATTGGCGAGGCCAATTAAGCAAGGGTACGCCTGCCAATCCCCAGTCATGGATGTCAGTGTTGTCTTGTCAGTAGCAAGTGTGGTGGGGAGAAGGGTAGTTCCTTCCGGATATTTCGACTGAGAGGATATTAAATCAATGATCTCAGTGGACGACGTAAGCCTTGCCTGCAAGTCCCAAGCAGCGTCTCCCGATAACCACTCCGTGTATAGTCGCATTAGCTTGGCTGAAGTCTCCCACAAATTGAATGGCGTGAACTGTATGTGATCCTGGACAAGAGGATTGCTGAGGAGTGCTTGTAAATACTCTAGCAGATCGCGGTAGAACAAAGTGAGAGGTTTTTTGGTCGGGTGGGGGCGAGTGTCCCACAATTTGACCTTCCACTGTGGACACGCAGGTAATGATTCGATGCAGTCCCCGAAATCTTTAGCATTCTTGAACGACAGATGCATTTTCGCAGCCTAAAGATGATTCGTAAGTTTTTCGCGAGGTCAGAGAAGCATGGTTTTTACCAAACGAAGCTTCAAAAGCTCATCTGTTGTGGCCAGTGGCAGATTAGCTTTCAGGAGCCACGAAGCAAACTTCCACTCCTCGGAGGAAGCAAAGGGGAAAAAAATATTAGACTTCCTTTCGTTGGCCTTGGGATCGGACCAAAAATTATCCATGAAAGTTGGTCCTTTGTTGTCGTGTTTTCTCGCAGCACCGGTATAATTTTCTCTGTAAGGCGCCTCGGGATTGGGAGGAGGATAATTATCATCAACGCTAAAATGATCGAGGGGAGGATCATCTTCGGGCAGCGAGGGATCCTCCATCGCAGAGGGGAACAGTGGGATTTCGGTGGGGTTATCTCTCGCGATATGACCAGCCTTCAAGATCGAAGGATGCGTCTTGAGATAGTTATGGCAAGCTCCTCTCGGCTGCGCCAAATGTTGTTGACAGCGAAAAGTTGTTTCAAAGCCCTTGCAGCATACCGGGCAATAGTGCATAGACTCTTCTTTGGGCATGATAAGAACACGAAGAGACGCGGTACGCAGCGAAGTTCCAAACTATCCACGTGACGGGAGTTGTCGCGCTCCGTGACCGCATTGTAACTCTGTACACACTCTCTACCACACCTTCTCTCGTCTTTCTGTTTAAATCCAATGATGTCTGATGAAACCAATGAGGATTCACAATTTGTTACTTCTATTTGACAGGGGAAGGAACCCACACTGAGAAACCTCGGCATGGTGCGTAAACGTTATTGGGTCCGTTTTGAATCGCTGCTGAGATATTGGGTCAAGAGGCCCATTTCCCTCCTCACCGAGAACGAGGAGCTTCGCCATCAAATTGGTGTCGCGCATGATATCATCCTTGCCCGCCCGGTGGAGGCTAGAATTGCGCAATTGCTCTTGGAAATGGGGGAGGCGCACCTGAAAGGCAGAGAATATGAGGTCAGGGTGGCAGAGGCTGAGGTTGCACTCGCAACCATCCGACAGGGCGAGGCTCGCCGCCGACTCAAATATTTCTTCAGGCTGAAGGAAGTCGCCAAAGAAAACCTATCGGACGCCCAGATCCAAGCGGCCATTCTTCATCTTGAAGGGCAAGAGGCAGGAATTGAGAGTCCGGAAGTCAAAAGCCTTTGCTTTCAAGGTCAATGAACATAAATCTTTTCTTTTTTCCGTCCTTTCATATTGGATTTTAGAAAATGGAGGGCACGACCAGCCAACAGACATCTCCTTGACATTGAATTAACCACGTTCTCCACTCAGCCCTAATGGCTGCCTTAAAATACTTTGCGCCTTTGTACGTTTGTACTCGAGGACAAAATTGTACTTCAAATTCTCTAAATTGAATGATATATTTGTACTTCACTGTACCAAGACAGACTTCTTTCCTCAACGATGGTTAATGATCCAAGTGTCCCAACCGTGACCGTCCTTTAACCAGCTGTCCCCCCGTGGCTGTCTGAGTGCAAAACCAAGGTCGCTCGCTTGCCCTGGAAATGAGTATTGAAGTGCGTGATGTCGGGTGAAGGAAAGAAGAGTATGTCTCCCATCTGGAGATCAAAACTCAGCCCTGTCTCAAAACAAGCACAGCTTCCTTCCTTTAAATTGCCCCAAGGGAGCAACAGCACAATCGAGTTTGTCCTTGCTGTCTCGATGACCCCAGCTGCATGCACTGATATTGATAATGAAACCGCCGAAAGGGTAGCAAGGCGAGGAGGCATGTAGGGGAAGCTCCTCAATGAGCATGCAAATCTCTCGAGTATCCTTGGGAAGGTGCTCCTCGAGCTGCGACACTTATTAGCCTCAACAAAATAAGGGAGGCGTAACACGCACAGTAAAGCGTATATGTTCGAAAAAGTCAGTGAAAGCATCTGCCAACAGGGTGTATTCCTCTGGACGGTCCATCATATCTTTCGAAGGACGTGGAACGCGTTGCGTAATGTTGACTCTCCCTGCATCCGTCTTGCGAAGCTTGTGAGGGTGCGATCCCTTGGGTGCAGAATGGCCCTTGAATTTACTGTAATCAGAACAGCTTAACGGAAAGGAAAACCTTCACCTTCTCAGCATATCTCGCATACCAACTGTAGTGTAAAGAGAAGTATTGAAACACTTTTTGGCGAGAGTCGTCGTCTTTAAATTCGCCCTGTAAAACGGCGTTGATATGATCTATTGCTGCTTCAAGCAATTTCTTTATTTCTTCTGGGGCTCTGTACAAGAAAGCGATAAGCTTGTCTACAAGATACCAGTCAAGAAGATAAGAAACGAATAAAGAAGGTAACCTACCCTTCCAAAATTTTGGTATTCACTTTGACTAGTGTTGCCGCGACTTCAGACTTGAGCCAACAAAGTCGACTTGAAGTCGCCGACTTGAGCCGAGTGAAGTCGAGTCGGGATGCTCGACTCAAAGTCACTCAAGTTGACTTAGGTCGGTTCCCAGGTAGGTTGCGTAGTTCAGCCCAAAAATGTGATTGGGAGCATGATCAAAATTTGTGACATGAGTGTCACCATCACATGTAGGTGATGTTCTGTGACAGCCCAAATTTTTTTTTTTGACTTTCGTGTTTTTACAACCTCTGGAGGGCCTAAGAACATTTCCAAAAATATGCCGATTTGGCAACTCAAGTCGACTCAAGTCGACTTGGCCGAGTCGACTCAGCAAGTCGCGACTCGACTTTCCGAGTTGCGGCAACCCTAACTTCGATGTAGCTGCCTTTCTGATGCGATAGCTAGGAAAATAGACAATTAAGTTAACAGAGTTGTCTACAATGTTACACCTCACCTTGAACTGCAAGTCTTCAACACTTGTGGCTACAGGCGCGTTCTCAGCAATTTCCCGTTGGTTCTCAGTCCAAACATCCCGATTGTCTTGCATGACAGGGCAGGAGGACTTTGATAGCAAGATTGGAGACGTTACAGTGCAGGATTTGAGGGGGGTCTGGGTTCTAGGGTCTTGTACTGCATTCCATATGGGTTTTGTCTGAAAATCCCACTGCGAAGATGTTTCGGGGAGGACGGGCAGGCTGAAGGAGTTTGAAAATGCTGCGTGATAGCTGCACAAGAACTTACTGGGTTTGGATGGACGTGAAAACATCATCGGAGGTCGCAACGTTGGAAAATCCAAAGATCTTGACTTTCGGCGCTACTCCGACTGGGACGGGAGCAACGTATTGGAGTCGAAGGCTATGTACCCTATGGCATGGAGGAAGATTGTTTGAGTAATAGATTGGAACAATTATTCGGCGGACGAGGGGGAGCCATTTTCCGTCTAAGCAGCAACGTAAGAAAAGGCGGTTGAAAGAACAGAAAGGATATATAGGGCTTATGCTGTACTTCTCTCATTGCGATAGCCGCCGCCTCAATGTCGCCGGCATTACAAGTACGAGTAACAAAGGTTCGTAGATCAAGAGCTGCCACGAATACCAGCACAAACGGTGTACCTAAGGAAAATAAAAATTAATGCTCCAGAACAGAGACAAGCAAAGGTAAGACTTACCCGCTGCACAGAGAGTAGCCAACCTATGACCCCAATGGACCCAATGGCCGAAAGTTCTTGGCGACCCTTGCGACCCTGGCATATATTTTTCAGCGAGCTTCACTTTCGACACAGACTGGAGATTGAGGTTTTGAAGATGGGCCGTAGCCTGTTCGCTGAGAAGGACTTGATCAGTTTACTTTGTTCATCCCAGAAACTGCGTACCTATTGACGTTCAAAGCGAGTTGCACAAGGCTAAGCATGTGCTCGAGCTCCGCGACTTTGAGACGGTGGTCTTGTTTCTTGATTTTCTTTACAAGAGCAGCCGTATCCGAGACGTCTATATCGGTGTAGCCATTGTCTTCCGGCGAGACTCTGGCCAGATCCTGCAACAGCTGGTCCAGAGCGTTTCTGCCCTCTCGGGTATAGACACCAAGGAGCTTGGTCAGGAGAATGGCAGCATTCTGCGTCATAGGAGGACCGCCCTTGGGATCGTGGGTCCACCCATCAGAGGAACGCTGCCCCTCCTGTCCTTGACAATGGGAACAATCTTCTTGGCACTCCATTTGCCCTATATCATCAGCGTTGTTCTTGCGATGCCGACTCCCTCTTCTCGGGCACGATGAGGCGGCTGGTTTCTTTGCACCTGCGGGCCCCTTGCCTCCACCTTTCCCCTCGCACGCCTCCCTGCCTCCACTTCTCCCCACGCACGCCCGCTTGCCCCCAGTTGCCTTCTTTCCGGCATATTCTTCATCACGATCTTCCCAGGCTTCACCATCCCCGCCCTCTTCTCCCTCCTCATCTGCTTCGTCTTGGTCGTACTCTGCGTCTTGGTCGTCTTCGTCGCTGTAATAAGGGTCCTGTGACATCGCCTGTCTCTTCCGGAGGGAAATCGATGTGGAAGGACGGGACAGAGGGGGCGGTGTGAGAGGCGAAGCTGTGGAAGCAAGGGGAGTGATAAGTTCCGGAATTTGCAGAGGAGAGAGCAACAGTGCTAAAAGAAAATATTTAATCCCAGGCGTCCTTTTTTGGTGAACGTAACTGACCTGGGGTTGGTTCCAGGCATCCCGAGGGATCCAACTGTGAGAGCTGAAAGGTGGAATGGATTTCTGTATCATCTCTGGACGGCGGCGGCAACGGGACAGGCGGTAGGGGCGACGGGACAGGGGCCGACGTGACAGGCGGCAGCCACGTGGGCGTAGAGGTCAAGGCTGGCCTGGTCGGGTTTGCAGTAATTGAGGGGCCTGCTGGTGTGTTGGGTTGGCCCAACCTCAAGTTCAAAGTCGACGAATCGTACAGACCTTCAAATGCCCTCGCAGACGAAGTTTCGGGCAACGGGACACTCTTCGACCGCGTCTTTGCCTCGGTCAACCGCAGGGGAGTGCTCGGCACGGGGCGAGAACGAGCGGTGCATTGAGTAGCTGAAATGTTGCTTGAGGTGCCGTTGAACTGAGAAGGTGAGGAATTGGCGGGCTCGGGGTGTATAGAACGACGTCGCGCAGCAGCGACCTGTAAAGGTAGTGCTACACCCTGAGAATCTAGAGCTTGGCAGAATTGATTGAGCTTGTCGCAGAGAGAAAGAGGCCAAAAACACGGGCCATGGGCCAGCAGAGGAATGAGACGTGCTGTACGTAAAAAAGTTGGAACAACGTTCCAACTTTTGTCGCGTGGGGTCACAGACCGGTGGGCGTGACCTGGGTTCCTTTCGCTGAAATGAAATTGTGACAATTTCATTTCAGCGTCAAAGCGTGGCATCGGCCAGAGAAGGGATCCGGGATGAAGAAACGCGTGCAGCAGCAGAAACCGACAAGCTTGCGACGGCTGAAGAGTGGCTGCAAAGTCTGCTGACAGGTCTCTCCAACAACAAAGACAATAAACTTGAAGTTACTGGTGGCGGTGGCTACATGGGCCAGCTTGCGACCGCTAGGCTAACAACATACCTGAATTGAAGACGCGGGTCGAGGAACTGTCCACTCAGACCAACATGAAGAAGTCTATCAACCCGAAAGTTTTGCCCATGATTGACAAGTGAATAGTCCCGTTGGTTGTTTGAGGCTGCCTACTTACTGCGTATACCAGCGTCGAGAAGGGAGAAGCCAGCCTAAAGAAAATGCTTGCAACCGCCATGAAGGACAAGAAAAAAATAGAGGAGACCATTGCGGAGCTAGACTGATCCAAGAGGGAGGCGTTGGAGTCGACCTGGAAGAAGGTGGATGGGGGCGTCTCAAGAAAACACAATCTCGCTCTTTGGCCCTCATACCTGCTATAGCGACTTTGGCGGCATCTTCGCCGAGCTTTTGCCTGGCAACCCTGCGAAACTGCAGCCCCCGGAAGACCAAGATCTAATGGACGGCCTTGAGTCAAAGTGCGGCTTGGGAGCGTATGGATGCAGGGTTTGACGGAACTAGTGGTGGCCAGCGGTTGGTTTTTACTTGACTGAGTTACCCTCAGGCTGCTGACTATTTTCCCGTAGATCTCTGATTGCGCTGTCCCTCAGTATGTCGCTCCTCCCATTCAAGCCTGCACCAATGTATATTCGCGATGAAATCGATGCCACGCTGGATCTCTCTTGTACGCAACATATCGGACAGCTCTTCTGGACGAGGTTCAAGGGCTCGCAGTTTATTGTCGTCTCTCTGAAGGAGGGGCTGTTCACCAACGCTAATGGAGAGGGGGTAGGTGCTTTTTTCTTTGCGGCGAGTTTCTTTTTTTTGCTTGGGAAGGGAGCGTTCCTTTTGGGCGGCGGGTAGGAGTGTGGAGCGGACGTGCAGCTCGGTGGGACGCCCACTCACGGTGTTGTATGATGGGAGACGTCGTCGCGCATCGGCTACGGCTTGCGTTTGGGCTTCCCCAGCTCGAACTTTTCGATGTCGGGCCTTGCTCACACAAGGACGTGCAGCAGGTGGAGAGCGAGGGCTGCTGGCGACAGCTGCGCTGCCGCATGCATGCTCGGAATTCGAGTAGGGCGGTGGAATGGGGCTGGTTCACAGAATGCACCGGGACCCGAACATAGGAGATGTCATCTCTTCTTTTGCGGGAATTTGAGGGTGGAGCGCATGCATTCGATTCGATGGGGAATCGGTTCCGTTGTAGCTGTACGAGTCTTGGGGCTAGGCTCAGTGCGTACATCTGGTGGTCGGCGGGGCTTGGGGCGTTGGATGTTGTGTCTTGTGCCGAGGAGAATGCGGCTGGGGTGAGGTAACGCGGCGGCGTGAGGCGAAGGAGTCAGCAGCAGTTATATGGTGACGTCTACGGTGCCATCCTGTCCTTTTAATTTCAGCTTTCCTTTTGTTTTTATTGTAGAAATACTCACTAATTCCCGTCCCTGTTTTTCAGACCCGCAAGCGCAGTCTCAGGCTTGTGCTAGCGGAGGACGCCTGATACCTATGATAAGACTATGCTGAACGTCAAGTAGCTAGGCGACTAGTTACTACAGGAAGGACATATACGGTACATCCTAGGACTAGGAGACAGTACACGTGACAGGCGCGACGCGCTAGCGTCACCCAAACATGAACACATTAACTATTGTGTAAGAAGATATTATCATGGACAAATGCCGACACGTACAACGGCATGGAGAGCTATTCTAGGACGGTCATGAGACCTCTATGAATCAGCTAGGAACTATTATTGGACTGGATTCAACTCCAGGCCGGCAGGATTCGTAGTTCAGGCTTGTGATCGACGGCCTAGGAATTACCAATACCCGCAGAAACTATACCTGGAAGTCATTCGCGATGACTACCAAGGACATTTGATTATGACGACTCAAGACGGCTGCCGTTTCATTGGCTAGCCAAGCATTTCTCTTTACTCATTTCTTTTACTTAAACACTATCTCCTCATTTGTATGAAAGGACAGCGCTCTAGCCACATACGCCAGATTAATCACGCCCTAGCTCGTGGTGGCAGGTTGTCTCAGGCTATTCGTGGAGATTTGTGTACAAACTCTGCTTGTAGTAGTCTATAACTGGAATCTTGATTGGTTGACTCTGGAACTTGGAAACATAAGATTAAGAGGAAAGGCGTTGTTGTCCGAGCTGACTTCACGTACAAAACCTATTGGGTGTATTCCCTTGTAAAGCGCGATCACGACTTGTCAGTGACCTTGCCTTCGCCCCGGATCTGCCCTAGCACCATCCGTAGTGTGTTGGACTGACTTACTGGACACTTGTGGTGTGAGTTGCATAGCCTAAACAGAAGACGGAATACCGGGTCCCTACTCCTAGTTGGATTATACCTTGTCAGTGACTTTGCCTTCGCCCCGGATCTGCCCTAGCACCATCCGTAGTGTGTTGGATCGACTTGCTGGACACGTATAGTGAGCTAGGACCGATACAAAGTAGTCAAACGTTCCTGCTATCGGAAGTAACAGGTCCACACTTAGGGCTGCCTAGCGTGTGTAGCTTGGAAGCTATTTGGTGTTAGCCTCATATTCGTTTGGATTGCCAATGAGAGGATTTTCGCAAACCTTACAATCTCTGCCCTGGTATTCTGCGACACCTAGTCAAGGTTGCCTTGTATCCACCCTTTTCCTACGTTCACCTAGGTTGCTAGCTGAGAGCTACGTAACTGAACATTGCATTCTGAGGCGCTGTTTCTGGATAGTTCAGTCCTAGTGTTCTATATTCTGTGTTATTTGGGATCCAAACCCGCTGTTCGCATACTACGAACCGGACCCGAACTCACAAGGAGAAGCACTTGATCTTTGGGAGTAGTAGTGTGTGTGTGTGTTAGTGGTGTTTAGTGTTTTTTGAGCACTAGCATTATTTGCATTCATTTCACGCGTATCTCAAGTGCACCGTTTCAGCGTCAGCGTTTGCCCACTGTTAACCGCGAGCATTGTCTTTGTCCTTGTCTCCCTCGTCCGCGCTCGTGCACTCTCCGCGCTCGCATGCAGCGTCCTTTTCGTATTCGCCGCGCTCACATGCCAGGTCGTTCGTGCATTCGCCTCACGTGTCTGCACCCTTAGGGCTCTCGCTGCATGTACCCGCCTCCCGGCGCGGGCTTCATGACAGGTGCGCGCGAACTCGAGACACGCAGAGTGACCCACGCTAGCACGAGGGATTGTCTGTGCTCCTTTGGTGCGGGCCACCCTTCGGAAGAAAAAGACTTTACGGGTGGTCAAAGACTCAGTCATATATTACTTTCCGACCTTTCAATGCTCTCCTCTCGATATGTCTCGCATAGATCCCTTAAATACACCCTGTGGCTAGTTGTACGCTGCTGAATTTCAAGCTTGTCCACGTCAAGTGTATATTCGGATTGTCCGGACCAGACCGGAATGTGTGATGTGACAAACAGGTTGCTTCGTACTCTCATCCGCTCCAGTCGCTGCCTCTGTGGTTTTGCTCCCCTATTGCAAGGATAGTGTTTGGGTGAAGCTAGGTCCAATGGAACCAGGTGCAACTTTTGATTCACTTGGTAAGCTCAACTGTAGCAACCGTCTAGCATCTCTCCCATTTGACAAGTTGCGCTCTAGCTTTGGAGACCCAGAATGTTGTCCTCCAGTTGGTGCTTTCTGACTGGAAGGTGGGCCTGTCCAAAGAAAAAGAGCTCAAAGATCTCGCCACAGTGAACAGGCATTTTCACTGTGTCATCCAACCTTTTCTATTTCGACACGTTAACGTCCGCTCTTTGGAGGAGGCCGTTGAGCTCTTGGAGATCTGCCAGAAATCTTGTTGTCCCCTTGCACCAGGTCTCCACACCCTTCAAATCGGCTGTGATCTGAATGTCAACGCATATTCGGATCTGTCTGACCGAGAACTGGCCAGGATGGTTTGGCAGTTGTGGAAAGAACTTGTCGCAGCAATGTGCAATTTGCGCTCCCTCACGTTGCGTGTAGACATAGAGGACATGGATTGTCTTGGCCGGTTCCTGCGCAATGGCTGTCCACAGGATCTCCCTTCCCTTCGCACTCTGCATATCGCCCCAGACTATGACTCTTGGCCTCAGGTATGGATTCTCATGTTCTTGGGTGCACCTCTTAACCGTTCCCAGTACCCCAAATATTTTGCTGGTGCAGACAGCGGCGCTTGGAACAGTAGCACTTGGACTTCCTACCTCTGCAGCCCCGCCCTTGCCCATATGACGTCTTTCATCTTTGACACCCCGGGGTACCCTTTTTGGCCACCTACTTCTGAGGCAGCTGACGCCTTTCGCCAATTTTTGTTTGGCAGCCTGGCTGCCACATCTTCTCTGGCCAAGTTCGTCCTCCACTTCGGTTATCATGACGAGGCCGCCCGCCTTCACATTGAGTCGGGGCATAAGCCGTTGGACAAAACGCATTACACCATTTGGCCTGTATTCGCGGAAGAGTCTTGGAGAATTCCCACTGTGGTGTGGGAACGCTGGGTGGATGTAACAGGAAGAATTTTTTGGATGCAGAGCGATGATTATCCAGCGTTGTATTGCGATCTTGGACAGCACAAGTACTTCCAAACTATAACATATTCAGCAGCAGTTGAACTACCTAGCCGCGTGTATGGGAAGGAGGTTGATTTGTACCAAAAATGGCCATACAGTATTGTTTAGTGTACTCTTGGTAGCCCCTGTTGCTAACATAGTCTTGGGTTTTTATGTAAGCGGCTCTGTGTCCAGTCGAATGAGAAACCCACCTGCTCATACATGCTGTCCCTTTCAGATGCCGTGCACAACTGGCGCCTCCGCGCCATGCAGGAGATACGATCACGACAAGACCCGAGTTTTGCGGGACATGGCGTTTGTTGAGGTGCATCTGTGTTTGTTTGTCTGGAGTTTAGGATGAAGCGCTGACGGTTTCCTTTCCTCTTCCTTAGGTTTAGATTTGAGAAGCAGACCTACAGACGCAGTGGCGCGTGTCGTCCAACGAGCCTGCGCTTTCAGTAGTAGACAAGTCCCGTCCCGACCACCAACAATGGTGCTCCCGCCCCCGCCCCGTGCGCTGCCCCTGCCCGGCAGCATGCCGCCCCCGCCCGGCAGCATGCCACCGCCGAATTTCAAGGATGCCACACCCGCGTATCCCCCAGTCACTGCATCTTGGAAGTTCTCACTGCCGAAACACTTTGTTGACGTCTTTCAAAGTAGGTTTTTTTCCCTCCAGCTCCACTTTCGGATAACTGACTGGAACGAGATAGATAACTATACTACAAACATGTGGTTTTGCAACTATGCTACAAAATGATATAATGTAATTACAGGAAGCATTTCCAAGAAATATTGCGAAGATTCGTTCAATAGCCTAAGTCGTCCTTTTTGTTTTTCTTCTTCAATTATGCTACAAAATGATATAATGTAATTACAGGAAGCATTTCCAAGAAATATTGCCAAGATTCTTTCAATAGCCTAAGTCGTCTTTTTGTTTTTCTTCTTCAATTGGCTGCCCTCCTTCTGTGGTTTTGGGAGACTCTTAGTCGACTTTCCTTTTCCTGCTCTCTTAATCTGCTTTTCCATGATTTTCTGTTTCAGAAGAGCATGTTGGCGCTTATAGGCCAGAGAAGAATTGTGTTGGGGATCAGTCTGACCCTCTACACCTATTGGAGGCTAAGTAGGCTGAATTTGAAAGCTGAAAGACCTACCCTGTAGGCTCGACTCTTGCCCTTCAACCTCACCGGAAACTTCATATTTGTGTTCTCTGAAAGTCGGATGTTAACAACTTCATGGTAGCCCCTGACTGAACTTACTCCCTCATTGCCTCGAGTTTCTCCTAGGGTCGACGTCTGTTTCCGATAATTTCATCCTTTTGGGATGGCATCGGTTCATAGTCAGCCTCCACATCCGAGGGAGGGCGCAAGTAGTCCGAGTCGGAGTTCCGCGGAATATCTAAGATATATGCCCAGTTGCAATCGCTCATGGCTAAACTTAAAGCCAAAGGAATTACAGCAAATGACTCAGAGAGTGGCAATTATTTTGAATAAAGAACTGACTGCTCGGGAAATTCCGGTCAACCCATTTGAATGGAGTCACGCCTCGAGCTTGAGGCTCACACGCAACTCTTCAAGTCCACTCACCTTGGTGTGGTGTTTCTCCATGAACCCGCCCGAGGGCCGCATGCCACGCTAGTGTGGAAGTGCCCTGGGCTCGACAATTCCGCGCTTCGGGTGGGACAGGAAAGAAGATACAGCAGTGAGAGTGGTTTCTCCACGAACCCGCGCGAGGGCTGCACACCACACTAGAGTGGAAGCGCCCTGGGCTCCAGTGAGAGGTGTCTCTCCACGAACCCGCCCGAGGGCTGCACGCCACGCTAGAGTGGAAGCACCCTGGGCTCCGGTGAGAGGCGTCTCTCCATGAACCCGCCTGAGGGCTGCATACCACGTTAGCATGGAAGCGCCCTGGGCTTGGGAATTCCGCGCTCCGAGTGGGACAGCGGTGAGAGGCGAATCTCCACGAACCCACCCGAGGGCTGCATGCCACGCTAGCGTGGAAGTGCCCTGGACTCGGGAATTCCGAGTGGGACAGGAATGGTGACATGGTCTAGTCCCCAACAGGTAAACAGTTCCTTGTCGATGTCTTGCTGGGATGTTACCGCACCTACTGGCCCTATTCTTCACCTCCTTATCCCTTTTGAATACTGTTCAGTAAGCCAAGATCCTCAAGAACACCTGCCGTTGTCATCCCCACCGCCACCTGGATCGAAATGTCGACGTCTTTCTTCTTTTCTCTCACCTTTCTCCACATTATCCTTGCATAACAACCTACAGCGGTGAGAGGTGTCTCTCCACGAACCCGCCCGAGGGCTACATGCCACGCTAGTGTGGAAGCGCCCTGGGCTCGGGAATTCCGCGCTCCGAGTGGGACAGCAATGGAGATACAGCGTTGAGGGGAATCTCCACGAACCCACCCGAGGGCTGCATGCCACGCTAGCGTGGAAGCGCCCTGGGCTCGGGAATTCCGAGTGGGACAGCAATGGCGACATGGTTGAGTCCCCAACAAGTAACACTTCCTTGTCGACGTCTTGCTGGGATGTTACCGCACCTACTGGCCCGATTCTTCACCTCCTTATCCCTTTCGAATGCTGTTCAGTAAGCCAAGATTCTCAAGAACACCTGCCATTGTCATCCCCACCGCCACCTGGATCGAAATGTCGATGTCTTTCTTCTTTTCTCTCACCTTTCTCCACATTGGAAGCCAGTTGTAAGAACCAGTTGAGACGACGAAGCACTGCTGTTTCGGGTGTCCAAGGTGCGTCATCCCAAACCGATCTTGAGACAGCATCTGCCCAGCAAATCCTGCAATTGGATGTGTCGTGTTGCCGCCTGATCGGACAGATAATGGATGAGGTTACCTTAAGTTCTGGTCGCTCTTTATCGACATTTGAACTGAAGTTCTCGGGAACTTCAGTTCAGTGACCGCCGCCTCGGAGCCCATAGCGAGCCATATACCTCAGGGTATATAGAGAACTCGAGTTCGGTAAGAACTCAAGTTACAGCTGTATCTCAAGTTCCCCGATAGACCTTATCAGCATGTTAAATTAGAACTCAAGTTACAGGTGTATCTTCAAGTTCCCGGAAATCTCAAGTTCCCGATAGAACTTGCGTGTATGCTAAATCAAATTAATTCAATCAGAACTTCAGTTCCAGTAATTATCTCAAGTTGCGCCCCATCTCAAGTCCCACCATGTCCACCTCAGCACCTGACCTAAAATCGGAGAGCGTGGAACTTGAGTTTCAGTTGTGGAACTTAAGAGACGCACTTACGCATTTCAAGTTGTTGCGCTGCTGAGAACTTGAGACACTCTTGAGCCGAGCTTCAGTCATGAAACTTGAGACCCACTCACAAACTGTTATTTCTTGCCCTTCGTCTTCCTGGCTGGTTTCTTAGCAGCCGTTGCCTCCTGTAAAATATCAGCGACAAGAGCAATTCAGAATAAATGGCGCGATCTTACCGCTGCTTTTCTCGCACGCTCTGCCGTTGCCTCCTGCACAAGGTCATTCATCCATTAAAACCTGACTGAATAAATCGAACTCACCGCAGGCGATTGTTTCTTTCTTTTGGACCTTCTTCCATCCTCCTCAGCGACATCCTCCTCAGCGCCCTCCACTGCCTTCACCTTGCGCTTCTTGGTAGCCTTGTCGCCGGCCGGAGCCGCGGGTGGCGGTGGAGGCGGGATCGAGCCGTTCCCATCGTCCATATCCTTGTCGCCGGCCGGAGGAGGGGGCGGCGGAGGCGGGTCCGAGTCCTCAGCGTCATCCTCGTCGGCCGGAGGAGGGGGCGGCAGAGGCGGGTCCGAGTTCTCGGCGTCATCCATGTCCTTGTCGCCGGCCGGAGGAGAGGGTGGCGGCGGCGGCGGCAGCGGGTTCGATCTCGCGACGTCGTCCATGTCCTTGTCGCCGGCCGCAGGAGGAGGTGGTGGCGGAGGCGGGCCCGAGCCCTCAATGTCGTCCTTGACACACAGCTTGCGGAAGAAACTGGGGACGTAAGTGCCTGCCGCCGCAACTTCGTCGGACAGAGCGCTGGCGATGTTGTAGAGTTCGTTGAGGTTCAAGTCGGTCAGTCCAGTTGCTGGAAAGCGGAGAGTTACGCGATCTGAGTCGTAATACTGGGTGGGGTCCTCGGCGATCTTCGACCAAGGGATCTCTTGGCTGCCGAATGCGTTCTCTGGCGAAGAAATCAATGAGCTAGATAATTCAATGATCAATCGACAGATAATCCGCACCGTACGATTCGACTAAGAACTTAGTCACCACCTCTACCAATGTATTGGGCGACAAGTCTTTCAATTTGGCATGAGAGGGAAAGGCGGGTGAACTGCTACCACGAGCGGCCGACAACTCCGTGTCTGTGGGGCTTCGTTAGACCACCGTCACGTCACGTGAACCATCGCTGACCTTTCAGAGCTTGCGCGCCCCATGCGTGCATGGCATTGAACATGTTCTGGACGAGCTCCGGATTTTTGTCCCTAAATGCGGGGCCTAGGTCCAGATTACGAGGAACGGCGTCAGCCCTGTGGGAAATTTAGCTTCACGCGACAGACGAAACACAAATAAAACTTTACTTACCATTCGAAAGTAACCTGGCCATTCTCGTTCAACCAACCCATGCACATGGTGGCAAAGAACAATCGAAACTTCTTGCCGGCATTGAGCCTTGCGACCATTTCCTGTACGCTACCGCACACCATCCGCTGGCGTCTGGAAAAAGAAAGAGAGTCAGTAAACCTGTCAAATGGTGGGATATTAAATTGAACGCACTCAACCCAGTTGATCCCTTCCTCCTCCTCCAACGTTGCCTCCCAGAACTCGGGGTCCTCCTTCGCCCACAATTCCACCTCCGCCTTCCGAAACCGTCCACGCGCGTTTCCGCCTGTTAGTGTCTTCGCATGCTCGCTGATCTCGTCGTGTCGCGTGTCGCGAAAGGTGTCACGACCCTTGAGCTCGAAGAGCCCAAACAACTTCGCGAGCGCGATGTCGGGGTCGACGGCACCCGATTGGTTCTCGGGTTTAGTGGCTTGATTGCGTTTCACAGCTTCACGCTTGTTACTGACCACCTTCTGAATTGCCTTCAACCAGACGGTCAACAGCCGTTTCATGGGTAACTGAAAAGAAAAGGAAAACACACCTTCATCCATCCAGCTTTAGGGTAGCCGCGCAAAGCCGCCCCCGCGCGCCTTGATCTTCCTCTCCGTCGCTATCGTCGTCCGCGGCGTTCTTGTCGTTCTTGCCCTTGTTCTTCTTCTTGTCCTTCTGCGTCGCCTTCCAGGTGGCGATCATCGATGGGAGTAGTTTCTCCTCCGCTCCATCCCCCTCCTGTGTCGAGTGCTGGAAGGCTTTCGATTCGAACACCTCGTCCTTGACACGCTGGTAGACGCGGAGAACCTTCTTTTTGTCGAGAAGGGTTGCCGGGGCCACGTCGCGAAGAGCTATGTCGTGGATCCAGCTTCGTTGCCACTCGTTGAGGACGGGGACAGCGGTGTCTCCTCCTTTGGTGGAGACGACCTTTGCGAGTGTTGGGAAGGGCATGATGTCGGGGACGTTGGCCGCGTCATAGGGTGGGAACATTTCTTTAGGTTTCGCATTCCCTGTCTTGGACTTCTTCATCATGGTGGATGAATGTTGTGCACAGTGGAGAAGTCGCGGGGTGGCGAGGTGAGAGTTCAGAGCAAGTGGTAATTGCCACTTCTGATGCCAAAGCGAATAGACCGGCTATCGTTATTGTTCCAAAGCGCTCGGGTGCACAAAGGCCAAGGCCAAGGCCAAATCCGGCTCTATTGTTGCAACGAAGACAAAACCTCGGTTCGGTATTTTTGACCAAATCAATTCTCATCAAGTACTGAGATGATCGGTTCGCGTACCGAATTCCCTACACTCTGGCTCAACTCTATAACTAATCATATTGGCACTATCGGTGTTTATGAAAAGACCACAGCGGCATTTCGAAAACACGTACCAAAGCGGGTGGCTCTGCGGGAGGGCCCAAGCGCGTCCTGCTATTGTGTCAACCGAATGGGGATTGCGCGATTGCGCTTCCTCCGTGGAACTGCATCGTAAGATTTAAATGAACTAGAATTCTTGCATCAAATGACAACGAGCTGGAGCTGACCCACTGCTAAGAACCGACTGGTGCCTGACAGCATTCAAGTTCAGATCAATACATAGAAGTTCATTGGCGACTTGCCTCGAGTCCCGTAATTTTTGAGCTGCCTGAAACACAATGAATCTTGGTGCGATGTGAACAGCGAGCATGTTAGGTCAACCAAAAAAAAAATATATATATACGACATAGTCACAATAAAATTGAATAGAAGACGGACCCGAAAAAAAGCCGAGTCTGGGAGTATTAGCGTACCATATCAGGCAGCTGAAAGGCTCAAACTTTTGTTGAATTCCGGCGCTTCAACAACTTAGACTCAACTTACCAGCTCCAAATAGATTCCTCCAACTTGGGACCAAAAAGGCATTACAGCTGCGCTTACGGATAACAGTAGCTGCACGCACAGCCCGGCGCGCGAATTCGCGTATCGTTGTAAGCGTGCAGCTAGCTCCAACCGAGTCCACTAAAACAGCTTTCCATCTGCACCCTTGCCGAATCGTCCAGGGTGGTTCACCCATGGAGGGGTGCAACCGCTCTATAGCTCCAGTCAATAATCGTTCGTACAAACTTTGCACCACACTCACTCAATTAGGTCCCGTGAAATCACTGCAGGCTTACGAGGTGTTTAGATTTGGTTTAACCAACATATGATCTACGGATCCGAAAGTTTTGAAGAGGGAGTCAGTAAATCCGCTACCCTGAATAAATTTCCAACTACCTTCGCGTCATATCCCGGGTCTACCCATCTTCGTCCGAGATTTCCAGTTGCGACGACATGGCGCAGGCGGTGGTGTGCTCGATTCGCTGCGTGTTGGGCCCCGGACGCCCTTTGGGATTTCTATCGTGATGGCTTGTGAGCCAACGAATGTATGCACGAATTCAACTCACGGCCTCCCATCTCATTGCATGAGAGCTGGCTGGGATTGAATTTCGCCCAGTAATTGTATTATATACAACACGCCGCCGGTTAGATTAACCCAACACAGTCCTGCCGATTCTGTCAGTCACAAATCAGGTATTTGAAAAGAAACACTTACTTATTCACCGCCACATTGAGGTCCCTCAGGATTTCCTCAATCAAAGCCAGTACCCCCTCGAATCTGCCCGCCGCCACAAACTCAAAATACTCGCGATGGCACGTTCCGCACCCGGTGCAAGGGCGGGGTTCCAGGACCGCCCCGCGTTCCCGAAGTTTGAGATGCAGCAGACGCTCTGGTTGGTGCGTCAGAAAAAGGTCTTGCAGGCCAGAAAAACTACTCACCGACGCGCTTAGGCTCTGCGCACTCGTAAGACGCAACCCACAAAATTTCCTGCTCAGCACACTCGCAAGCCCCGTACGCCTTTTGGCGGCGAGGGACGTTGCTCGACCATCCCCCGTTCACCTCCAGGTTCCCGATCTCAGTGTCCAGCCGGATGTTGCAGTAAACCGCCCCCGAACGCTCTTGGTACAACGAGCGCCCGCGATGCTCCTCGATCTGGTGGTCAACGGACATTCGTCCACTCGCCGACGGTCAGTACGTTAACGAGCGTGTCGGAAACCGATACTTACACTCGGCGCAACTCGTCGCTCATTGGGGGTAAGTAAGGTCGTGTCGGATGTCGAAAGTGGCGGTAGAAAAGAAAGAGAGTCGATGGTATCCGGAATAAACTTTTCCGTGAGATAAAAATTCATCGGTGGGTTCTACACTCACCTTTACAGGCCATATTTCTCGCTTTGACCGTGCAGCATAGCCGACGCAATCAATTCGGACATATCGGTCGAAATCTGATCAATTGCAGGACTCAGAGTTCGGTGCCTGAAGCCACCCAAGTTTCCGAGAGGATCCGGGACTTCCCATTCGCTGGCCAATGGTCGGAGTTTCGGCACGTTTCCCGAGGCAGACTTAATTTTCGGCTGACGATAAATTCGAGCCACGGAAGGGACCTCGAACTGAACTATTGAACCAGTAACCGTGTCATGCCTTGTCTTTTTTGAGTCCGTTGGACGAACTCAGCTTGATTATGAAGCGGTGGACATCTGGATTTCTGCATGAATACGGAGAAGAACGGACAAAGCGTTTACGCACCTTAGTTCAGCGTGCGACTCCAGCAGCGTCCCTAAAAATTGATAACATAGAAAATTGATAACATAGTCAGTAGGTAGTGTAATATCAAGACAAACGAAGCTTACGCACCTTGCAATTGCGAGATGCATTCGGCCAGCCAACTATTGCTCTAGTTTAATACTAATAATTCATGATTTTGATAAGAAGCAGCGACAACTACATGCAAGTACGAGATAGAAATTGCACTATACAGCACGTATTTCATTCATTATTGCTAAGAATTGGGGACGACTGCACGGGAGGACGAGATCGTAGATTTAAAACAAAACATAAAGCACGAGTGCCTATTGAGATTTTTTAGCTCTGAATCTAGTCATATATTCAGGTGAGAGCTGTGGAGCATAAATGCGACAGGGATAAGTTCGCGGGGGGGAAGGTGCGCTGGGATCTGGTCATTTTCACGTGGCACCGATTGTAAAATAGACGAACTTTTCGGCGACCGAGGAGGCATGCGGAAATTGGCTGCGCGAGTGTTCCGAAGCTGCTGCCTCAAGTCGACAGCTTCATCGAGTCTGTGCTTGATGCCGGAGAGATCGTGCTTGTTCGCGTTGAACGACTCGCCCGCTGCGACTGCCTGATCGTGGGGTTCCCACAGCTCGTCCCAAGCCTGCTGGCGGCGCTTGATGAGGGCGTTGATATCGTCGCGGACTTCTGTGCGGGTTTTGGGGCGATGAATGCGCTTGCGCCCGAGTGGCGACGGCATCATGGCAGGAACTGGATTCATATTGATGAGGTCCATCAAACGACAGAAAAAGAAAATGTTTACCTATATGAAGCTCGCAGCCGGTAGGGACGTCTTGACAGGCCATCGAGCCAGCAGGGCACGTGCACTGAAAAACAGCTACCTGAGTGGTCTTTCAGGAGCCAGAGGAAAACACATACCAACGGAGCTATTTCGGTGTCTTCTTCCCAGTCGAAACGAGGATTGCTGAGCAAATATTTCCAACAAGCCTTGCAAATGTAGTCGATGACGTTGAGTGTACTGTCATCGGTGTCGAAGATGTACAATCCGAATCCCCACAGGGCCACAGGAAGATCGCACTTCGTACACAGCACTCCAATAATCCCCGGGTTCGCTGCCGCTGCCATTGCTTCAAGTTCCTTCAGAGTGAAGCCAAGCGCCACTGCGGCCTTATCGTATGCCGTGGTGGCATTCACATCGAAGCGCAGTGGGGCGTTGTCCCCGATGATGCGGTTGAGTTGGTCGACAAGGTTTTCCATGGGCTCGTACGGGTGTGCTGCCCGGGTTCTGGGGGCAGTGGGACGAATGGGACCAGACATGGTGCAAGTGGTTAGAGTGGAATTCAGACTCGGAGGGATCGGACTTATTATGTCTTTTGTTGCTTGACGCTATTGTACGCTTTGGCCACACGATCACCGACAGCGCTTGATGGCCAGCCGGCAGAGCAAAAAAATTGACCAGTTTAATCTGGATGCTATTGTAAGTTATTGTTCGCTTGGGCTAAAGCCTCGTCTACCATTGTGCGCTTGGCGAGTCGGTGAGGCCTACGCTTGGACGTCTCGAAATAGAACACTGCAGAGAGGAGAGCAGATAAATAAAGGCGCTGCCACATAAATTTCAAGGCCTACCATCTCTTGCCACTCACATTCTCCTCACCATGGCATCCGACCTTACTTTAACCCGTGGTCTCTTCGGGAGATTCAGACTCCACGACGACCTTAACCTCCGCCACCTGGCAGCCCTGCGGAAAGCCCTTGAAGTAATTGGCATGAAGCAAGTCAGAGAGAGCCTGCAACAAACCACTAGACTCAGGATGGTGATGGGTATGGGAGGTTCCTCGGCCTGCGTGGGGACCGTTTTCATTTCACGCATTGTGAGTGTTCTGTTGGGCAGAATCAATCCCTGTACTTTTGGCTTACCGGCACTAGATCAACGGGCGGCGGGTAACGCTAGAGTACGCAGTAGCGCGCTCTGTACAAGATCAGCTAGTAGCCTACCTCGACGGCTACGACTCCACCTACAGGAAGAACGGGCGCACCTACCTCCTGCTTCACCCTAGGGCAGACGATCCACGGCAACCTCTGCAGTTCGCCGAGCAAGCTTGGCATGACTGGGTCGTACCGTATCTTGCACAGCGCGGTATGGTGCGTCCAGAGTGGGCTCTCGAACCACTTCCTGAAATGCAGCGAGTACGCGTCGCCCCGCCCGCCCCACCCAGAGGCGCTAAACGCAAGCACATTATCCCCCCGCCTCCCCCACCCACCCCCACCGGCCCAGGATCCAGCTGCCTCCTCGCTATCGTGGTTCCCGACGATGAGTCGGATGCACGCCTCGTCGTATCAGCCAGTTGCTGAAGAAATTCAAGTCGTGCACCGCGCCCCCGGTGCATCTAGGCACTTTTGACTTGACGCCTTAGACAGCTGCGGTGCATAGAATCAGAGGTTGCCGAGTGTAATGTAGTGTAACGTCCACTTAACGATTAGAATCCAATCTTTTCTTGGTATTTTTTCGGTCGACGACGTGGAAGCTTTTCTGAGCTAAGACTTGGACTGAGGCTTCAGGTTGACATTTTACATCTGTTACATTTTGCCCGCCCTTTGAATGCAGCGCCCTTGACCGACTTGCTCAAGGTCATGGCGGCCTTAAGCAAGTCGGGAAGGCGCCACGGGAGCAATTGCCTGTCACATGCGTTCCACGCTCGGAAGACTGATGCCGCATGATTCTATCACGCGGCCGTGGTGTACCGAGCCTGGAGCGCATGTGACGGGGAATTGCACCTGGACACATTTTTGGCCTGCTTCCGCCCGTCACCCCGAAATTGTAGCGCCTATCTTAGCCATAAATTCTTGTAGTAGAGTAGAATTCACAGCACAGTTGGTAACTATGAGTTCAAGGCAAACATTTACGAAGCGCTAAATACTGAATAGGAAAGAAAAACGGGGTGCCGAGCAATACGATAGGTAGCAGCGCGTCAGACGAGGACAGCGGTGAGTCCATGACACTACATATTATTCTAGACACTTACTTACTAGGTTTATTTCGCAAGGCGTCATGCACATCTCCACTGAAGATATATACTCCGACAGTTTGCATCCGAGCACCCCACCTCCCTCTCGCACTCCTAGTCCACCTCCTTGGAAATGTCAACGACGGGATCCCTCGCAAATACCCAAGCAAGTGCTTCGGCTGCTGGATATCAAGGCTCATGAAGACGACCCGACGGAAGAAGACGACGAAGAGGACGTAGATGGGCCTGCCAATTTTATCGACGCCGAACCCAATCACCAGTACACCGACTTTCCGTCTCAGTCTCTTTTTTTGCCACGGGCTGAGGCGGGGACGCTCGATGCGGAATTGCTCGCCGCTCGATATGATCAACGGGCGCGAGACGAGCGCGAGGAGGAGCGCGTGCGGGCAGCAGAGAGGGCAGAGACACCGGGCGACGCCGTGTCACATTTCCCCCCGTTTCCAACGCTGCCTCTCCAGGGTTTCTGCGTTGCTCCATACTGGGAGCCTCGACTGGTCAACTTCATGACAACAGTGAAAGGCGTGGTGCTTGTTGGGATACAGGGGCCGGGTTCTCGTCTTGTGTTTTACGAGACGCACGATACCCCCGTGGAAGATGGAGGGTGGGGGACGCGGTGCATTCCCAGAGCTGCAGAGGTCACTATGGAGGTCAAGGAGTGGCTCTGCAAGAGGGGCGTCTGGTTCCGCGGGCCCCAAGAGATCCCTCTCGCTGAATGCCGCGCGTTGCTAGGTTTCCAGCCGGAGTCCGCTGGTCGTGCTGATACGCGGTATAACTGTTTCGGGCGCTTGAAGAGCACAACGTTGGATGGGATCTACCTCAACGACCTGGTTTTCGTCGGGTCTGCTTGGAACGGGGAAATCTGGGTCGTGCCGCGGGTCCACCTCGATGGCTCACCACTGCCGCCTGGCAACAGGCCACCACACCGTCTCTGGGATGGCCACGCTCTCCGGGAGCACATCCCGTTGAAGAAACTGCACTTTGAAAGGAAGGGTAGACGGTGCACCTGGGGCGATCGGCTTTTTGCTGCGGATTGCGGGCTGGAAATTCTGTCCATGTCTTTGGACCACACCGTCTTGGGCATGCATCCCACAGACAAGGAACTGGAGTTGTTTCTCGCTAGCAAATGTCAAGATATCATTGCGGCCTTCAAGGGTGTTACTTGCGCGCTGCATGAAGGCGATCGAGTGGTGGTACAAGATGACTTCGGGCATCTTGATGATGCGGGGGAGATCGTAGCCTTCTTCGAGCGACGTGAGGCCCATCAGTCCTTGCAGATGGCGGTATGCCTGCGGCCACTCGTAGTGGATCATGAGCGGCTCGCCACTTTCGATGCGGAGTTAGGGATGATGCGGACGCAGATGGTAGCAGACATGGAGGTTCCCAAGCGCGCCAAAGTGTACCCAGTATCGACATTGCAGCTGCATGTACTCAGTCCGCGTCACTGAGTCAATGCCGGTGACCGTGTTGTCGTCGTCGCTGGATCCGCACACCACGGATTCAGTGGCCGAATTGGTGAATTCATCAACGAGACAATTCGGTTCGACGCGCGGGAACCTGAGGCTGCGCCTGGGCTGGAGGTCGCACTGAGGCATGTGCGTCGAGATTTCCGACGTGGGGACATTGTGCGCGCAATTCAAGGGGAATACGAGGGGCAAATGGGACTTGTGATTGAGCTATATCTGGGGGGTGAAATTGAGGTGTATATAGTGAGTCTGTTCATTATATCCACTCTATTTGACCTCATAGTACAATATATCAGTGCGACAGTACCAGAATGACAGGCGAGCTAAAGGTGCGGTTGTCTTCATTAGGCAATATCCTACCCTAAAGTACCCAAACGGGCTAATGCTCCTTTTTTTCTCAGGCGACGAATCACGAATGGCGGGACCACGATGTAGATCCAATGGAAGTTATGGTGGTGCGAGTGCTGTCTGGGGTTTTTTTGGAGATGCTCACTGCCTGGCAGATCAAATTGAGGACGTACAATGTCGTATTTGTGCTGTTGGAGGAGACTCGTCCGCACGCAAGCGGGGAGCCACGGCGAAAGGCGGAGGCAGCTCGGGATCGTGCTCGCGCGGACTGGGAATGGGACCTCATGAACACTGGACGGTTCGTGGTGGGCATGTTCGTAAGGATTCAAAAGGGCCCCATGAAACACCATTTTGGCGTCGTTACGGGTTATCGGTACACCAAGGATGCTACGGCAGAAGGCTTGGTCCAACGCAGGACGTGTACTCGTAAAGAACTCGCTGCGGACATACGCGTTCAGGTAGTCCCCGAGCACTCACAGACAACCCTGGATTTCTCAATCGACCACATGGTTGACCGTTTGTGAGATTGTGTCTTCCCTCGCATTGAAACTTATTCTGACTGAAAAATTGCAGTTCGGGGCTGCCTCTGTTGGTCGCGGTGTTGCTGCAGGGATACTGCAAGCTGGATGTCTATGAGGGGAGACCCGAGACCGCCGACACCACCATTGTCCACGATAGAGGTAGCCGACTTGACCGAGGCTGAGATGAGGCGAGTGATTCCGGTGGGAACCTCGAGTGCACCAGATATAGGTATACCTCAAGTTCTCTCAGGGTGGTCCCAGCTAAAGGAACCTTACAGGGGAAACAACGGGACTTGGGCTCACCCACAAGAATCTCGCTCGGAAACGTATTGACGTCCAAGTTGTCAGTGCAGAGATTCTTGTTCTTCTTCAGAAGCAGCCAAATATTGGGAATAAGATCGGAGTCAAAGTGATGAAGGTGGCGTATACGGGATATGTCCGTCCATTCGACCGTGCTGTAGCGGATGCCAAGGCGTACTCGAGTACGCTCGAGTTTCTTTCATTGGGGAGAGATGTGCTGGTGCCCATGGTGGCCCTACGTCCGCTGCGAACAACTCCTGTCGACGGGCAGTACGGAGAGATGTGCTGCATCAGTACCCGGCGATGCAGGGTTATAGTCATCGGCCCCAACATGGAAGGAAGCTGCAATCGGATTGGAGAGTACACGGAGACCATACCCGAGTTGACTGCTGAGACCCAAATTGTCCGAGTTCGATTTACTTTGGGAGCGGTGCGGGAATGGGTCGGATTACCAGCCGCATGCGCGGTATCAGCTGCAATGCCTGTGCTCTGCGCTCAATCGGGAGACACCGACCAAGCCAGGCCAGCCGCCACTGCCGCCCACGGACTTTAATAAAAATGACCATAATCATGTATCACTTTACTCGTGGACCAGCTTTGTAAATAGTGCGTTGTAACTCAGCACGTCAATCTATACAATGATTCGAATCAATCCTCTGAGGGATATAAGCGATCAGTGTTATTGTCTTCGCTTGGCTCGATCGATCACTCTGATCTAGGAGGTGAGGCTTCAGTTTCCGACATTTCTCTCGAGCTCACGTCACTGGCTTCTCTTTTCGACAGCAATGAAACAAGTATCCCGGGGGCGCCGAAGAGTTAGGCCTGCGAGGGCAGCTCCCACGGCCCAAATCGAGAGCAACATCGCCAACAATGTTCCGATAATGATCATCAACTGTTGTAGGTCAAGAGATCAAAGTCACGACTGTAACCGTTCTCTTCAGACTGATGTATTAGAAACATAATACTACGCACCTGTAACCGTTCTCTTCAGACTGAAGAGATCGGTTACAGGCTCCGATAAATACATGACCTCTGCAAACCAAACACGTCAACTACGCGACGCGTCTGGACGCGAGGTCAATACTACAACACTCCCCCTGACCTCGCGTCCAGTACAGATCATTCCAGACCCATCATGCAACGGCATCGAATTGTCGTGTCGCGGGGAAGAATTTTTGTGAGGAGATCAGCGGGATTGGCATCGGATTGGCAGTAGTGGATGGTGGCGTCCTTGTTTTCAATGAGGTCGCGCACATAGTGGTATTTAAGTGCAATGTGTTTTGCCTTGTCATGCATCGCGGGGTTCTCTGCGACAGAGATCGCTGACTGGTTATCACAATAGATTGGTGACGGCTGATTTGTGGGTTCTGCCATAAGCTCGCCAAGCTGGTTCCGTACGAACATGAGCTCCCTGCCTGAGTGGCTAGCAGCGATGTATTCCGCCTCCATAGTCGATTGAGCCACAACGCTCTGCAAGCGGCTAATCCAGGAGATGGCAGCACCGGCGAGGAGAACGAGGGTACCAGAAGTAGAGCGCAGCTTGTCTTTATCACCTGCCCAGTCTGCGTCCGTGTAGCAACACAGAGTCTTGAATATGGGAGTGATTAGACGACGTCTTGGCCCGCGGTAGGTGATTCCGAGATCAAGGGTCCCCTTGATGTATCGCAAAACATGCATCATGGCATCCCAATGCAGAATGCCGGGGTTTGAGTTGAAGCGGCTTCCAACGCCCACTGGAAAAGCCAAGTCAGGACGCGTCCCGAGCATCCCGTACATGATTGAACCCACGACGCCAGGGTAATCCTTGCCGACCATGAGCTGTCGCTCCTCGGCGGTTTTTGGTGACATTTCCTTGGTTAGTTTCATGCCAATGGGAAACGGGGTGGATACGGCTCTGCAGTCCGCCATCCCAAAACGCTCGAGAACGCCCTGGAAGTATTTGCGCTGGCAAATGCGCATGGTCCCGGCTTCGAGATCTTGATCAATTTCAAGTCCGAGGCAGTACGACGCGACGCCGAGGTCTTTCATCTTGAGACGGGATGAAAGCTCGGACTTGACCTTGTTCCATGTAGATTCGTCGTTTGTAGCGCCCTGCAAATCGTCGACATAAAGTGCGATGACGACGATGATATCCCCGCGGCGGCAAAGATAGATGCTGTGGTCGGATTGGAGGCGCGTGAAGCCGAGTGACTTGAAAATAGAATCAATGAGACGATACCATTGGCGCGACACTTGTTTCAGACCGTAGATGGATTTGTGAAGTTTCAGAACCATCTCCTTCCCGTTTGCATCGAGCTTCGGAGGAAGGCCCGGCGGCTGAGACATGTAAATCTCTTCGTCCAGATCAGCATTTAGGAAGGCGGTGACGACATCCATTTGATAGATAGTGAGACCGAAGTGGGCAGCGAGGGCGAACATGATGCGGAGGGAAGTGAACTTCACGACTGGGGCAAATGTCTCTTTATAGTCAATGCCGTATATTTGCGTGAACCCGCGTGCAACGAGACGGGCTTTGAAGCGTTCAAATTCGTTCCATTGGTTGTACTTGACGCTAAAGACCCATTTGCAGGTGACGAGTTTGCGGCCTTCCGGAAGATCAACATATTCAAATGTGCCTGTCCGGATAAGGGAACCGAACTCTTCCGTCATGGACTTCGACCACTCCTCCGACTCTGCACTTGCCATGGCCTGCTGGAACGTCAACGGGACGACGATGGGGGCCTGGGGAGCACGTGCAGAACGAGCATGAGCATGAAACTCAGGCTCCTCCTCCTCATGCACAGGCTCGACCAGTTCCACCTCAGGCTGCATCGGCAGCACTACCTTCTGTCTATATCGCCCCTTGGGCAGCTTTGCACGCTCGTCTAGCATGCCCTCGAAGCGGGCAGGGAGCCTCCTCGTCCGCTGCGGCACGGGATCGTCTTGAACAACCTCCGGTCCATACTCTTCATGCTCCTCCTCTTCGTCAGACACGTCAACTTCTCCCACTGGAATCTCGGCTTCTGGGGCAGGAACATCGGAGGTAGAGGGTACCTCGACAGCGACAGGTGGATTTGGGATAATGGGTGGCAGGTTTCGAAGGTCCGTGATTACTTCAGTCCAGCCAGAGGATTTGCCGCGCTCAATGAATGTTACATCTCTAGATTTGTAGACCTTTCGCTTCACGCGATCAAAGCACTTGTAGGCCTTCGATTGAGTGCCTGGCAAGTCGTAGTAGCCCAATAAAGTGCACTTCACCGTTGTATCTGCGAGCTTCGGACGACCCTTTACTGGCAATACCGACACATACACCTCACACCCAAATGGCCGCAGGTGGCTCACATTCTGCCGCTGGCCCGTCCACGCTTCCTCAGGGATGCGCCCATCCAGCGAGGAGCGCGTTGGGCAGAAATTCCGCGTCGTTGCGCCATACGCGACCGCGTCCGGCCAGAATCCGATCGGAAGCCCGGCCTCAATTAAATTTGCGCGCGCGCTATCCTCAAGTGTACGGTTGAGTCGTTCCGCCACCCCACCCTGTTGAGAGCTATGCGGAGCTGTCGTTTGATGGACAATTCCCTCGGATTCGAGCAACACCTCAAATTCGTCAGATGTGTACTCTCCGCCGTTGTCGGTGCGGATGATACCAATCTTCTGCCCGGTCGCTTTCTCGACCCGTGCTTTGTATGCACGAAATCGCGCCAGCGTGCTGCTTTTCAGTTTCATGAAGTCTACGGCCCCATGCCCCGTGAAATCATCAGTGAATGTGATGAAATAGCGATTTCCACCCATTGACATTGGTAGGGGTCCACAGATATCTGAGTGCACAATTCCTAGAACACGAGTCGCGCGTCTCCTTCCTCCTTTTGGGAACGCTTTGCGCGGAGTCTTCCCGCGCAGGCATGCCTCACACGCGAAATCGTCTCCCGCAATCCCCATCTCCATCCCGTCGACCATCTTTTGTGCAACAAGTTTCCTGAGATCAGAAATATTCAGATGGCCGAGGCGACGGTGGAGTGTGAGGATGTCGAGGCGCTTACCGGCAGGCGCCGGGGTTTTCGCCTTGAGGGCGGATGGGCCAGTGGAGTTGCTCGACGGCAGTGCGGAATTGGTGAGGTTCAGTGTATAAAGACCGTCTTTGAAAATTGCTTCACACAGGACTTCGCTGTGTAACCTGATGAAACACGATGTGCCTTCGAACTCAAGCTTCACCCCCGGAATTGTTGTCAACTGGCCAACGGACAGGAGCGAGCCCGCAAGCTTCGGGACATACAGCGTTCTCGCGAAGTCGATCTTCCGGTAGCCTTTCCGAGTGACCACGGTGCGTCGGCTGATTCCATGACCAGTTGCGTATATCTCGCTGTTGTCTCCGAGCTGGATGGGGATCGGTTTCTCGAGTGCGGTGAAAGTGACGAAAGAGGTGCGGTCCGGGGTGAGGTGGCGAGAAGAGCCGGAATCAACACAAAGGGTATCTCCTCGGAGAGCGCTCGTGGTCTTCTTCGTGAGAAGAAGCTTTGGTGGAAGATCGTTGTCCCCGTGGGCATCAAATGCAAGCTGTGCGAGGCGGAGTGTCTCCTTGGCTTGATCTTTTGCACTGAGTGGACACTCCCGAACAATGTGGCCCTTCACACCACATCCGTGGCAAGTAACATTTTTCTTCCAATCACTGCCACCACCTCCACCGCGTCCACCACGGCCTCCTCCTCGTCCACGCCAAGATCCCCTCTGCCCGTTCTGCGCAACATACGCCTTGATAGCACTGGCCGCAATTTCTTCCTCGTGTGCCTTCGCTAGCGCAAGCTTCTCTGTATGTGCTTTGAGTGCATGCTCATCGCTTTGCTGTCTCTCGACGATGGCTCTCTGACGGACTTCCTCCTCAAGTAGGATTGGGGTGACAGTGAGGATATTGGTGTGGCCAGTGAGTGAAATGCTCTGCACGAGGGAGGTAAACTCGAGTGGAAGGCTTTTCAGTGCGTACTGAAGAAGCTTGTAGTCCGACAGAGGATCGTTTCCACGCTTCAGATCGCCGGCGTACCCTTGGATGATGTCGAGGTGGTCCTGCAAAGGTCCGCTTTGAATCCCCGCATACTTGATGCACGAAATCTTGTCGTGTATTGCAATCATCGACTGCATCCCCTGACGCTGATAGATGGTGCGAAGATTATTCCACATCTCCGCGGCCGTCTTCGCATTTCGAATATATGCAATCTGGTCGTCGCTGACCATCTCGGTAATCCGGCGCCTTGTCTTAGCGTCGCCCTGCTGCCATTCAGGCCAAGCTGGGTTCGGAACTTCTTCGTCGTACGTGCCCGTGGCGGGAGCAATAGCAGTCCGCTGCACAATCACAGTGGGGAAGACCCACGGGCCGGTAATGAACTTCCAGCGTTCTTCATCTTCAAACTTTGACTGAGCTTTGAAAGACCAGGTGTCCCAGTTTTTCCCGTCCAATAAATTGAAAGTATAGCGCGTTGAGCTGGAAACGTCTCGAGTGCCCATAACCTGTTGTAGGTCAAGAGATCAAAGTCACGACTGTAACCGTTCTCTTCAGACTGATGTATTAGAAACATAATACTACGCACCTGTAACCGTTCTCTTCAGACTGAAGAGATCGGTTACAGGCTCCGATAAATACATGACCTCTGCAAACCAAACACGTCAACTACGCGACGAGTCTGGACGCGAGGTCAATACTACAACATCAACTACCATCCAAGTAGCGGCCTGTCCACGTCGGAAACGCAGTACGTAGAATCAACGGCCCTGACATCGGAGGTGGATGTACAGACGGTACAAGAAGATGCGTCACTTCCATTCCCGGAAGGAGTCCCGACAGAACCGGGTTCCACGCCGTTGTATGATACGACGGCGGAGTACATTGGTGCAGAGAGTAAAGGCGAAGCTAAGAGCCAGACGCGGCAGGTGCGTGAACCTTGTGCTTTTCGGAATACTAGCTAATGTTTTCTCGCACGATCAATGTCGATCACATGAACGAACTCAAAGCCCAGCAGCGAGTCTTCATCGATACCCTGCTTTCTAGACACCAAGATGCGCGTCTTCTGGACCCCTGTAGCTGTAATTCCGGCAAGCTTCGCAACGTTCGATGCAGCGACTGCATACAGGGGGAGATTCTGTGTCGGCAGTGTTGGCTTGACAAACACAGGACCATGCCGACGCACTGGGCGCTCGTATGGAACAAAGACGAGCGATTCTACGAGAAGACCGACTTTTGTCGAGTCATGGGAGGTGCTAGCGTCGGGCTGGGTCATAACGGTGATCGGTGTGAGAAGGCTCCGCCCGCGCGACCTTTCACGCTGGTTGATTGCAATGGCATCCACGCAACCGCCATGAGCTTCTGTGGATGCACAGATGCCGGCCCAGAATTCCAGCAGCTCCTTCGGGCGGGGATTTTCCCCGGGACTACAAAGGAACCAAAGACGGGCTACACCTTGAGTCTGCTGGAATACTACCAGGAGCTACGAAACCAAGATAAAGGCTCTGCCTACGATTTTGTGATCATTCTACAGCGACTAGCCGATCCAATGTTCGCGGGTTCAGTTCCAGTGAGTTGTATTGACCACAGGGACTTTACATCGACTAAAATAATCATTCAGGACATTCGTAAAAACTTCCTGGTTATCAGTCGGTTTCACCAATACTTGGACATTTTGCTCCGCCGAGGCTACGGTCACGGAATGGACGACGTGCTACCTGGCGAGTCCGATCGCCCATATCCCAATCGCCCCAAAGGATTCTTGGGCACGATATGTCCAGCTTGTCCGGAAAGAGGGGTGAACATGCCTCTGGTTGTAGACATACCAAGGTATCTCAGGTGCGTCGTACGAACTCACCAGCTGATCGAGAATATTATGCTAACCCGATTATCAGTCACCTCGTTTCCGAGTTTTTGACGCTCGATGGAAACTTCAAGGCCAACCTCTTCTTCAAACGTGACGACGGGAGCGATGAAGCGTTAACGGACGGCGATATGTATTTTCCAAAGCAGACCGACTTTCAGGAGTTCGCAAAGTCATTCGTGGTCACGGAGGAAGACAAGGTCAATTATTTGTTGCACGTTTGCCTTTTATCACTGACCGGGATGAAACAGGAAGTCCCATGTCGTGCGCATATAGGGTCTATTCGCCATCAAGGAAAACCTAAGTATGGGAATACGGCCGTCAGCGGAGTCGTTTGCTGCGCTTGTGATCATTCCTTTGCGGGTTCGTTCATCGACATGCTGAAAGGCGAAGCGTAAGTAGTCGACACATTGATCGCATTCCGCGCTGACTTGAATGGTCAGTTTCGCGTTGGGGACATACGCGCAGTGCGAGCAAGCAAGACACAAAAACTCGCCGGCTCTCGAGCCAGACACAGCCAACCCTTCGGTTTACAGTTACGATAGCTTATGCTCGTTCATCGTGAACATGGTACTCCGCGCCGAGACCCTTTTCCCCGATGACAAATGGCTCCATGATATCCTGGCGTCGGCGGAGGGCCAGATTCCGGCGGATCATATCAATGGTCATGGACCCGAGTGCCAGGCCCGCTGGCAAGCAGTGTATTTTGCCTGCCGGGCCCACTTCCACGGCGAGACGGCGGAGATGATATGGGCATTTCTGAATCGTCTCGGGTCTTCGACTCGTCAGATGAATGGAGGGGCTCGACACGACACCATCAATTTTGTTATGGACGCGTGGAATACTTCGAAATTAGTACGTCAAGGTGAGTATTTCCGAGAATGGCGCCGCAGTTGTGGACTGAGTATATACCACAGCGGAACTTCTTGCTGCCGAAAGACTAGACGCGTTTCGGCTATTCGAGCTCCACATGGTCGTCGTGGAGGATTTGAGCCGTCAACACGCCAGCGAAGTAATGACTTGGTCCCGAATGTCGAGAAAATGGAAAAATGGTCAGAGTGTTTATCAGCATGAGTCCAAAACATGTACGTTTGGTCTTTGGTCCCTTTCCCCATTGATGCTAATATGTTGCTCGTTAATGAAAGTGCCCACGATCAACGATGCCTCGACTCCCTGATAACGGAGGAACGGGGGAGAAATGCGAGGGCAGCCACGGAGGAAAGACCCCCGGCGTCAAAGTGGATTCATGATGGAATGAATATTGACCGTGAAAAGTAAGTCTCAGTCGTGGGGGCCGAACATTGGCCAATCGTATTTATATTAGACTTCTCGTGCTGGCGCTTCTCAAAGATTATAAGGCGCATACCACAAATGCAGTACCGAGTACTTCCGATGTTGATTCCGCCCGTCACCATGGGAACAACGATACAGGTTGCGAGCTCTGCGATCCACATGAAGCTGAAAATGACGGTCACCATCCGTGCGCCGCCGTATACGGCACGTACAAGGGAGAAGAAGAGGAGTGATGCCGATGGGACAGCGACGGGATAGAAAATTTGGAGTGCAAGATTAAGGGCACGACATTCGCCAACAGGATAGGCTGCAGGAACCTTAGATGACAGGCTTGCAACGGGATACTCCGCACTCACTGAGGAAAATTGTGCATCCAATCACGTACACGGCTGTGGTGATTCTACTCGACGTCAGCTAGGTCAATCCCAGCAGTACAAGATAAGCTCACCTGGATAAAAAATAAGCAGTTACTGGCCAACGCAGTTTGTATTTGAAAAGTAACATGTAGTCGCCTTTCAGATTGCTCAATATATCCCATATCAATACCAGTTGGGAGAATTAGGGAGGGCGCGGCGAAAGACGCGTATGCGACCCACTGTGGCAGTTCCCACCCTTACGTATTGCGCCAATTCGAGCTGTCTGGCGACGTCGGAAGGTATGAGCAATAAAGGCGTGTCGCTGAGCACAACAGGATCCGTATCTGGCATGACGCAGTGGGGAATGGATGGACGTGAGATGAAGATCTGTTAGTTGCCCTCTTTATGGAATCGCTGAAGTGGGCGGAGCTGCAACATACTTAGCATGCTTAGAGAGCGCTTATTACGCAACTAGCCCGTTGAATAAGTTTATTCGTGGACCCTTTTATCCGGATGAAGTTAAAGTGAATTATTTCGGTGTGCTGTAGGAACCGGACATTATGGTGGGCCAGAACGAACATCAAACGTGCATTGTTTTAGACAGACCAATTATACCTCGAAGACCGTTTCAGAGGCTATTTTCCCGGGAGGAACGGATCACAGGAAGAAAATTGTCGAACCCATGGCACAGTGAATGCGAGGGACATCCAGAGAACGCAAAGCGGGGGCGGGCATTGGGTACCATAGGGATACATTCGCGCGAAAAGGAGCGAGCTATGTTCTGCCACCCGCAGCAGCTTCGATTACCACGAGCACCGTATAGAAACCGAGCGATGAATTGTATCTGCGTTTCTTACCACGGAGCGGCAGTGACAGTGACCAGAGGGAATCCGCGACTAGGGCAATATTCCATGTGAATCATCAAGCCGCGGGGATCTATTAGGGCAAACCAGAAAACAAATGTCGAAGCCCGTACTCGAAAATGTAACCAATGCACTGGCAGCCTCCCATAGCCTCCTTTTTGCGGAGCACTTAGCTCGATTTGGGCGGTGATGAAGAATTACACTATGGCTAAGCCCAAAGGAAGGTCGACAGCGCAAAACAAAAAGTAGTGCCGAGTCGGAAAAGACGCTTTGGCATGTGCTATCAATCGCCGATCGGGGACCACCAAAAGGTGAGCGACAAAGGGAAGACGAGCAGGGCGACCATGGGAATGCAAGGAGATTTATTGAGCGAGGTGCGACCGGGACCAATAGCGTCGGTCACCTGGCGAGCTTCTTGTGCTTTAATTCGTGCCTGTTCTGCATGCCATTCTTTAGACTTTCGTCCAGACCCTGCACGCTGACCACCATGTGTCTTCAGAGGTGGATCCTGGCATGATTGTCTTGCAAGGAGGCCATGAAGCAATGGGAGAATATGAGTGTCGATGTCGGAGTCAAGATCAAGATGATAACACTTAGTAAAGCCTGAGGCTTTGGCGTTGTTTGCTGAATGGCGCTAAGGCCAATGCGGAAGTTACTGTCCCAGCCCTTTATTAATGGCAGGTAAAAATAATTTGGAGCACACCAACGATTCATTCTTCGAGTGCGAACTGAATGGGAATATTGTGGAGAGAATCTGGCCAATAATTGGTCTAATGATGAAAAGACCATCTATTTGATTTCAGATCTGTCAATGGGCAGAAAAAATATCGGAAAGCCCCCACATGATTTTGATTTCCGGTGCGAATCCAATGGTAATATTCCGGAGAGCATCCGACGAGAACTGGATCTCTTAGAGCAAAAATAATGACAGTGATTTCATTTTCAGATCTATTAATAGGAAATAAAAAAAAACTCAAGTGCTTAAGAGATTGAGATCTCGATTGCGAATCGATTGGGCATACTCCAGTGAGAATCCGCTAAGAACTGGGTCTGTTAGAATGAAAATGATCTCCATTAGAGTGAAAATGATTTTACATCACAACCAGTGCGCAACAGGAGGATGAAGATTGTTCTGGCCTGTATCATTGCATTTTAAAGATCAAAATTCCCATTGAACAAGATGTCAGTGACTCCAGTACATAAAAATTACTTACTTACTTCTAATTGCACGCATTCGGCCAAGCACTCTACCCGCGACGTGGGAAGATCAAAGCTACTCGCGACATGGGAAGATCAGAGCTCGGACCGGGCTCCCAGCACTGCCATCTCACCATGTTCCGATATGGATACAGGGCATACACATGGGTGGCACATCAGCCCAGGAACTTGTCTTTTATCCACCTCACGGCGATGCGGGCGCAGTGAGAGAAATTGAACAGCCTGTCGGCGCAGTGGGAAGCGTCACCGCAGTGCCGCAGTCAGAAATCTGCGTGGATCTATCAGCTGAGCACTGATGCAGATGGCGGGGGAGATCCATAAGCCTTACGGGGAAAGCAACCAACACCGCAAGAGCAAAAAATGTGAGAAACGGTTAATTAATGAGAGCGTGGGGCCGAAATTTGGTGATTTCGCAGCAGAAGAAAAAGGAAAGAAATGAGAAGGGAAGGGAAGGGAAGGTGCTGCTGTTGAATTGAATTTGAATGGACATTAATGAAAAGCGCAGTGCATACCTGATTGAGAGCTAAAGTATGGGTAGCGTACGCGTACTCTTGGCACGCAACGCGGGGAAAGAAAAGCCATCACCTGCGTTGGTCATGAGAACCAGGGAAGCTGTGTGTGTCTAGCACCTTCGCATCGAGATTATCTCGTGAAATTCCTAGGTTTGTGATTTTGTGTCTCAAAGCAATAATTGGTTTGAGTCTTGGTTTGAGTTCCAGGTCTTGTTTGAGGTTTCATTTACACGGTGCGTAAATTTTGATGCGCCGAATGTGACGCCATTCGAAGGCATTGCCAGCATCATGCCGGAGGCGATCGTAAGGGCGGAGCTGGGAACGCCACGCATAGCTCGGCGATGCGCAAGAGAATTACCTCGATGTGGAGATCGAGACACACGACAGAAGGGCGATAGAAGAGGTGGTCGCAGGAGAAAGGGGACATGGTGTATTGCAAGCGGACGCGCGAGAGGGAGTGGGCTCGACGGCGACAACGCGGTTGGGTGGAAGCGGACATGGGAATGAGAAGCGGGAGAAGTTGCCGGCCCGAAAGGCTCTGACTCCTTGCTTCTCGGACATTGATCGCGCGAAATGTGCTGTTCTCCACGAGGCGATCAAGGTGACCACTCTTGTCTTCCACCACCACGTCCACTGCACAGGAATATATCCTCCTTATCTTTTCTGTGAGCAGCTCTTGCTGCAGTGTAATCTTTACTGGTGGCTAACATTGCGTTCCACCTACAGAAGATCGGTGCTCTAACAAATCCATTTTTATCATGTCTGGCGAGGGCAGTGAATCCAATGCATTCAATTACAACATTTCTGGTGTGTATGGAGCTGTATTGAGAGTCAACATCACAATATCTTGTTCCCAGGGGGCCATGGAGGCACGGGTGGCACAGGGCATGGAAATGGTGGCAAGGGCGGCAGCGGGGGTACAGGGGAAGGTCCCACTGTGATCTTTGATCACTCCACAAATAAAATGTATGTCGTTGGAGTGTCCCTTGTTCCCTTCCCTTGTTCCTTTCTCAACAACAGCAGTGTAAATCTGGGTCAAGGGTTAATCAAGTTTCCCTGTTGAATTTCGCAAGCTGAATGATGTCTAGACTCAAAGAAATTCTGGAAAAGTGGTTGGAGTTTCCTCCTGATACACGTGGCAGACAGTACGAGCTGCAGAGCCTTCATCATGAAGCCACTGGGCGCTGGCTCCTACGTGATGCTCGATTTGTCGGATGGAAGGACAAGCCTGGCTGTCTATGGATCAAAGGAATCTGTAAGTCAGTTTCATTGTGTTCCAATCCTATCTCTAATTGGTTACAGCTGGTACCGGAAAGAGCGTACTGAGGTGATTCATATGGCTAATACACACATAATCTGCCTCTGAAAATATCCACGCGAGCAGTTCAACCGTTATCCAAGAAATTGTCAAGACCTGTCCCAACCGGTCTGCTGTTTCATATTTCTATTTTGATTTTAGGAGCAAGAGGCAGCGCATGGACATCATGTTGCGTTCCATTGTTTGGCAGCTCTCTGGACGGTCGCCTTTTCCCTATAGGTCTCTTTGTCAACTGCATAAAACACTAGGAAACGGAACTATACTGCCACAGCAGGTAGATCTTTCAGGAGTCCTCGCAGATTTACTTTCAGAGTTGGACAGGACATATATCATCATGGATGGGCTCGATGAATGTAACAAGACTGACTGGACACCTCTTATCCAGTTCATTCACAGCCTATGCCATACCACCAAAAATGCGCCACATCTACTGTTTACTAGTCAACCTCTTGAGGAATTCCAAACAGCATTCAATGATGTAACCTTCATTGAGCTTGGTCCTGAAGTCTCAAATGACGACATTAGCTCCTTCGTTGGCAGCAGAGTTCGTGAGGTCAGAAATTGGGCCAGTGATGATGAGTATGCAGAGCAAGTCACAGAGCAGATTGTGCAGAAGAGTAACGGAATGTTGGTCATCTCATCACACTTTAATTTGTGCCTGAGCTAACTTGTATATCCAGGTTTCGCTTGGCTGCATGTCTCCTCCTTGAACTGGGTCATTGTCGTTGGGAAGAAGACTGGGAAGAGACCCTCACAGTCCTCCCAGCTGATCTGTTTGGGATTTACAGCCATTTCTTCACTCGGGCGAAAGATACTCATAATCTCCCAACAGTTTTTATCCAGGCAATTTTCCGGTGGCTTGTGTTTTCTGCTAGACAAGTCACATTGGATGAGATGGCGGATGCTATTTCTTTCCGCCTGGATGCTCCCACGTTCGACTTTTCCGACCCAGCTAAATCGATTTACTACCCGAACAGGCATCAGGGCAACTCTGAGATCTGCAAGTTGTTGGAGGGCCTGGTTGTGATAAAAAAGAATGACCAGGAAGAACTGTCCACAATCAATGACAGAAATAAAGTGGCAATTGCTCTTGCACATTCATCTGTCAAGGATTATCTCCTTTCCCATGAATTCCAGCAAGAATTTGGCTCGGTCATTGACATTGGAATAGATGCCTCCCACAGATTTATTGCCCAAACTTGTGTCCGCTATCTCCTCCTTTTTGCAGACCCCAAACATTCAATGGCTGAAGATACACTCCCAGCCTACCCAATTTCATTGTATGCAGCAGAATATTGGTTCTACCACCTACAGCTTTGCAATGAACAAGACCAGAGGGTGCTACTTCCTTCAACAATGTATCTCCTAGAAGATGGAAGCAGTCAGCACACTGCTTTGTACAAATTGCGTCCCTTGGGTTATTATGAGACCCGTACTTGGGATGAACCAATATCACCAGCAGTGTGCATATGTGCTGAAATGGGATACACAAAGGGAGTTCACTCTCTGCTTGTTGAACACAACGCACCTGTCGACTTAGTCGATATATATGGCTGGACTGCACTGCATCTTGCATTGAGCAATGGTCACCTTGACATTGCAAGGCTGCTCATCGAGCACAACGCACCTGTTGACTTAGTTGACATATATGGCCAGACTGTGCTGCATCTTGCATTGAGCAATGGTCACCTCGACATCGCGAGACTGCTCATCGAGCACAACACACCTATTGACTTGGTCAATGAAGATGGCCGTACTGCGCTGCATCTTGCATCGAACAATTGTCACCTCGACATTGCAAGGCTGCTCATCGAACACAATGCACCTGTCGACTTAGTTGACATATATGGCTGGACTGCGCTGCATCTTGCATCATGGAATGGTCACCTCGACATTGCCAGGCTGCTCATTGAACACAACACACCTGTCAACTTAGTCGACAAATGTGGCCGGACTGCTTTGCATCTTGCATTGAGCAAAGGCCACCTTGAAATCACGAGGCTGCTCATTGAACATAACACACCTGCCGAGTTAGTTGATGATGACTGGAGTGCACTGCATCTTGTATTGAGCGATGGTCACCTTGAAATCACGAGGCTGCTGATTGAACACAACACATCTATTGACATATTCAACAAATATCACCGGACTGCGCTGCATTTTGCATTGAGCAATGGTCACCTCAACATTGCCAGGCTGCTCATCAAACTGAACACACCTGTTGACTTAGTTGACATACTTGGCCGGACTGCGCTGCATCTTGCATCGAGCAATGGGCACCTCGACATTGTGAGGCTGCTCATCGAACACAACGCACCTGTTGACTTAGTTGACAAATATCACCAGACAGCGCTGCATCTTGCATCCAGCAATGGTCACCTCAACATCGCGAGGCTGCTAATTGAACACAATGCACCTGTCGACTTAGTAGACATATTTGGCCAGACTGCACTGCATTTTGCATCGAGGGATGGTCATTTCGACATCGCGAGGCTGCTCATCGAACACAACACACCTGTCGACTTGGTCGAGAAATATAGAGAGACTGCACTGCATCTTGCATTGAGCAAAGGTCACCTCGACATTGCGAGGCTACTCGTCGTACACAACGCACGTGGTGACTTAGTGAACTTCTATGGGCACACTGCCCTGCATCTTGCATTGAGTAATGGTCACATCGACATTGTGAGGCTGCTCATCGAGAACAACACACCTTTGGACGCAGTGGACAAATATGGTCAGACTAAAGATGGCCAGACTGCGCTGCATTTTGCATTGGGCAATGGTCACCTTGACATCGTGAGGCTGCTCATCGAACACAATGCACCTGTCAACTTAGTTGACATACTTGGCCGGACTGTGCTGCATCTTGCATCGAGCAATGGTCACCTCAATATTGTGAGGCTGCTCATTGAACACAACGCACCTGTCGACTTAGTTGACAGATATCGCCAGACGGCACTGCATCTTGCATCAAGCAATGGCCACCTCGACATCGCGAGGCTGCTCATCAAACACGACGCACCTGTTGACTTGATCGACATACTTGGCCGGACTGCACTGCATCTTGCATCGAGCAATGGTCACCTCGACATCGCGAGGCTGCTCATTGAACACAACACACCTGTCGACTTAGTTGACATAATTGGACAGACTGCACTGCATCTTGCATCGAGCAATGGTCACCTCAACATTGCGAGGCTGCTCATGTGACCAAATAGTGACAACCAATGACACATCACGACATGACACACTGTAATTAGTATTTGGACATTTTGAGGATATAGCACGGAGGGGACATTGAATGCGAGGTCCTGTATAGTTTCGGGATCTAATTTGAGTGAGGGCTGAAGAAGTTATGATAATTTGAACTATTTTGATCGACGAATTGCTTCTGACACTATACCGACTCAACAGAGGCGTAAATCTTGATTCTGGCTCTGTCACCCTCTCAATAATGCATATAATTCTTTGCTCCCAAAAATCCAGCATGCTTCTACAAGAGCTCACCCTCCTATAAGGTTTTAAACTGAACCAAAGTCCACTGTGCCAGATGGATATGTATATATAATATTTTGGTGTTTTCAGCTCTGTCACTAATTGCGGAGGAATCATTCCGAGAGATTGGTATATGTTTTGAGTGAATCAGAGAAAAAGTCGCAGAGTTATGAGGGAATCGGCCGGTGCATTGAAACAGTGTCCAAAACGGAAATTTTTAGTCTGAATCTGTTGATGGGTGCGATCAAGTACCTGGGTTTTTTATGGAAAACGTGACCAGTTCCCACGTCCTAATCGGGACAATTCTCTGGATTTGACCACTTACAACGGCCTAGAAGGCAATTCAACTACATAGAGCATCTAGTAAACGCTATCAGCAGACACTGAAACGTTCTCCGAAAATTCTGAGGTCTTTCTCGTGTATCATTGCCATTTCAGGTCAAATACACAAATAATGCCTCTCGAGTACATTTCGGATCCAATAGGGGAATTCACGGTAGGCCCTATTTTCCCGTTTGTAGATGAAAATTGATCTGTTATCCTGCCCGAATTCATTCAGCAATAATGCAGGTTCCCAAAGTTCCGGTGAGGCGAGATTGTCCGAATTTGGTCGTGGGGAAGTAATCATGTGTCGCTCTAAAACCCAGGTCCATGATCGGACATGGCAACTCAACCAGACTCCATATAAAAGATTTATCAACTATCATAAATCCCGTGGAGTCTGACTACAAGTGAGACTCTATTCACGCTTCGGTTTTGACATTAGCTGTCTCCCGACCTCCAAATCCTTCCAAGAAAGGAATTCATGTTATTTGGACTCAAAAAATCACAGAAAAATTATGCATAATTGTGAAGATTTTGTTCAAGGCACAGGTCGATGACACTGACCAAAAATGGAAATCCATGAAAAAAAATGTCATGTTCACACACGAGTCACAATCCTTCACCCAAGTGATATTCTTTCACTGCTACTCGGATTTTATGCACAGATTTCAAACAACTTCCATCTGTCCTCAGCAAGACAATACCATACAAGATGTACAAAATACTACAGTATTCAACGGAGACAGACACATGAAACTTACCGGTGCCCGTTCGCAAGCTGTTTGCTCCTTGGGTGGTTGGAAATCACTGTGCGAAGTCTCCCGGGGATCCCACTCAATTACCCAGGATTTTTCTTTATGTGATCTGATCGAGGTGCAAACCATGTGAAAACGAGCCCCTAAATTTGAACAACCATTTAGCTGGCTCTGAAGAGTGGTACAGCTGAGGGCCAATCGGCACTGCATCCAGTTGACGTGAATGTGGGACAGCTCTCTGGCATTGTTTGGGGAAGTCTTCGGTCAACTTTCTTAACTTATTCTCGATCTGTCTGAGTTGGTGCGTGAGGCCATCGCACATGGTGTGACTCACACTTCGCTTTTTGTCTTCCGCAAGAGAGAGATTTAGACAAATTATCTGTGCAAATGTATGGCGGTCTAAGTGCACTTTTATTCCGCCCCTTGTTTATAGGTGATTTCGGGTGTTTCCTCCCCATAGATAGGCATTTTGACGCCCTCCGCGCTAACAAGATAAAGATAATCAACATCTACGTTTTGCGGGGAAATCAGTGATTCCCGCCCCAGATAGACAGGTTCCGGCAACTTCCGCCCCAAATACACAGAAGTCGCCCGCCCCATTTTTATGGTTGCGCCCAAAACTTCTGTCCAAAATCTTTGCACAATAAACATGAGTGAATACATCAATCCCAAGTAGCTTAAGGCTGTTTGCACAGTTGATGGCACTCATCAATTTGTTATAGATAAGAGCAAATTAACTGTGCCGAATTACTTCCCCCGTTCCTCAGTCATTTCTCATCCGATTCAGTTGAAGGCAGGTGCGTTTTGAAGCGGTCAAGCAGCGGTTTCGATACATACCAATATCGAGGTTATTTACAACAACCTCAAGCCCCTAAAATTCCGGCAGGAAGTGTTGGACTCCCAGTTCAGAATGACCGTTCTTTGCCAATATTGGTCGCATTTCGTCGACACTGGATGATTCTTGAAGCTAAGAACAAGGCAATCCGATTTGAAATTTCAAAATTTATTGTACCTATCATACACAGGATCTATATGCTAGTTGCTTCTCACAGGAAACAATCACTGTGTTCCGACCCCCTGTAGACAGAGGGTCCGTCTACGCCGGTACATGAAGGGTAGACAGACGGGTCTGTCTACCTGTGTCTACATACTGTAGCCGCAGTTGGTCTACGTAAGTCTAGATCGATCTCCTTACGGTTCTGATGTACACACACCGTGACACACGTGGAGCCACATAGCCACATGTCCGCACAAAGAACACCGTTGATGGCCAGGGCTGATCCCGGAAGCTTATAGCACGATGTGGAAGTGCGACTCGCCACGCTCGTCGCCTTCGGACTTTGAACATGTTCGAGTTCGAAACTGAACATCATAACTCCGTATTGACAAATTCTTCCTCTGTTCTTTCATTCCTCATTTTTCCGTGCTGACATTGTTGAACTCCACGCTACTCTCTTCCCTTTTAGTGTCACCTGTCTCCATTCAAATTCGCCTTCCCACCTCCTCCGTGCCCTTCAAGCTCGCTGTCGATGGCTGGAGTTGAGATTCAGGGTTATCACCTCAAAATCCACGAATGGGATGGGTCAGGGATGTGAAACAATTCAGTCCTTGTTTATGCAACATTTGGTATTTCATTCTATACTCTTTGCATTTCTCTTGTACTCGGACTTTTACCATCTTCGTAGCAATTCCGATGCGACAGGTTGCTTTCAAGATCACTGCACACTCGGATCCCACTTGGGATTGACTTCGAGATGGCCTGGTCACCCACTCTCGACGCTGTTGCGGGGCAGCGCATCTCCCTATACGTCTTTGTGTGTACCCCGGTGTGCAGCTGATTGAGGAGGTAACTCTAGCGGAGGGATTTACAACGGCCACTCTACTTACCTCATACATATTCGCTTCATGTATATTCGGTTCAATTCGGGCTCCGGTGTCGCAAGAGTACGCGATGTAGCCGTCCCAAGCTTGTATTTATTCGCTCGGCCTGTTACCGAGGAATTAACTTCCTTTCACCCCCAAAACATCGCCTCACTGAGCTACTCCGAGTGTACGAGCCAAAACCCTCTACGCACGAGCTGAGTCCTTGATCCTTTCTCAATACTGAGTGCTTCCCTTCCTAGAACAACCTCTCTTGTCGCTTCAAGCCATCTTGTTGCGCACATCTTCAGCTTACCGCTACCACGACCTTGGCCTCTCTCTTGTCTACCTCTAGACAAACCCTTTCTTCGACAACGAGCTCAGAGACCGAGGTTTACTGGCATGCAACAGAATATGCAGAGAGGTTAATTCCCAATCCGTGCCATAGAGCGTGAAAAATAGCCGTGTGCGTCTAAGTGGGCCGACGGGGTAGACGCAGGTAGGCGCAGGTCGACTGACGTAGCCGATGCTTCATGTACAGCATGTAGACGGCATGTAGATGCACATAATCTAAGCTCGCCGAACATTACGGCATACACACGGGTAGCCCCGCATAGCCTCATGTAGCCTCGGCTCGACAACCCGTAGATGGACATAATCTAAGGTAGACAGGGGTCTATCTACAAGGGGTCGGAACCCAGTGAATCCATAGGCCAGTGATCATTTGTCGGCGGATTCACAAGGGGTAGAAGGGTAGCCTGTACCTTTTTATCCTCTTCCATGAGAATCCGTAAACATGGGAATTTGTTCAGAAATGATCGAACATCAGGAAAACCGCAGGTAGCTATGGGCGCTATGAAGCACTCGGCAAGGCTGTCAAGTGCTGTCAAGTGCTGTCAAAGGCCTGCATAGCGGCCATAGTGTCTTGCGGTTTGCCTGACAAATAAGTGGCAATGTAAGTTTCGCCCTGTGCCGCGCTGGGTGACGTTTGATGAACTGATTTTCTCAGCATACCCATTGAGTATGATGTGATTTGGAGGCGTTGCATAACCGCTTCAAAACGCACCTACCTTCAACTGAATCAGATGAGAAATGACTGAGGGGCGGGGGAAGTAATTCGGCACCGTTAATTTGCTCTTATCTATAACAAATTGATGAGTGCCATCAACTGTGCAAACAGCCTTAAGCTACTTGGGATTGATGTATTCACTCATGTTTATTGTGCAAAGATTTTGGACAGAAGTTTTGGGTGCGACCATAAAAGTGGGGCGGGCGACTTCTGTGTATTTGGGGCGGAAGTTGCCGGAACCTGTCTATCTGGGGCGGGAATCACTGATTTCCCCGCAAAATGTAGATGTTGATTATCTTTTCAGGCTCACTGCGTTCCGGCCCCCGCAGACAGACCTCCGTCTACTTGCATTGAGCCAGTTTCTACATGAAGCTATGCCCAGCTACCTGTTTATACACCATCATGCATGTCGAGCTTAACATACGACCATCTACATGATGTCTTCATGCCGTACACGAACCATCAGCTACATCAGTCTACGCCGTCACTGCACCTAGACACACCTTGACTTGGCACATTTCTGATGTTGTATGGCATAAGTCAGGCAGGACCCTCCTTGACTAATTTGACACATTTCTTGGCATGCTGGCTGGGCTCTCTATTAAAGCTTACGGGATAAACCCTGAACATCAATTGATCTGCCTACGTGTGGCTACATTGGTTGACATGTGTGTACATTGATGTAAATGACTAGACCCATGTAGACATATATAGATAAATTGTGTGTACATATTGTAGACACAGGTAGACAACGGGTCTGTCTAGCCCTTCACCTATGGGCGTAGACGCACCCTCTGTCTACAGGGGGTCATACCGCAGTGGCTATTAAGCTTGAACATATTATGTCTATTTGAGGGGTGGAACAGATGTGTCTCTTCCTACCTATCCAAAGGCTGTGTTGAAACGTGTGCCGGCGGTCTATGGGTGAGATCCACTAAAATGCAAATCTGACGGGCTGAATGCAATGAAGAAGTGCGCTCTAGTTCAGGATTCACAAATCCTGAAACCAACACAAATCCCTAAAACAACAACCAACCAAACTCCACTAGTGATTCCGGATGCAACCCCAGAGAGTGTGACCGAGTACAGGTCTTTGTGTACCGATAGAAGATACACGGGAACAGTTGTTTAATATTTGCGGATCGCAGCAAGCAAATCCAAGATCGTCCGCGGACAATGGTTCAATTTATAGTTTTGCAACTCTGGGTCACCCACTCTAACCTCGTAAGACAGGAGCAGTGAACCAATTTGACACGCAACACGCAACAAATCCGGAACACACGTAGGACACACAAAACACGTAGGACACACACAAGTAACACGCAGAACACGCAGGACACGTACACGTACACGCAGGATCACGTAGAACACACACACACGTACACGCAGAACACGCAAGGGAATATCCCGAAAAAGCCGATAGATTGATAATAACTCAAAAATACAAGCACGCCCCCAAGGACAGCCTCGATGAATCAAGCCGGTGGTTCCGCCCTTCTGTACTCGCTGGAGCAGACCGCTAGTCTCTCCGCTTTACGCTTCCGGGTAGGAGTCCGTGCCTTCTCCCTACAAGCTGCCCACCTTATATACTGTACATCTAAAAATAACTTTACAAACATAATACATTAATCATTGGTGTAACCATGTCCGTGACTCAAGAATATGAAATAACGATTGCCAAGCTTGCTGACTGATTATTTTAGATCCTGAAAATGTTAGTTCTGGATTAGTCCCCCAAGATATTGTGGTTAGATTGGATAGCCCTTCAAAATGCCTCTTTATAGGCACCCTGAACTTGTGTATAGCCCAAGAGCTTCCCTAGACCGTCTACCCGTCGAGGTGGAACATGGTTGAGTAGGTTCCCTATTTGTCTGATTTATTTCTGACGCAATCGGGGCCTTGACTTGGCACCCGAGTGGTCCTAGTATTCTGGATTTCTTGGGCGCACTACTTGTGTCCCTCGAAGGATTCTTGGAAATCCGGAACCTTGGGTCTTTTGCCTACAATTAGACACCCTGGTCCCCTTCATAGCTCAAGTAAGGACCTTCTTCCTAAATTGGGTTCAAACTCGGTTGCCATATCAAGCTGATCAATATTTGATGGGTGTATGACACCACATCCGGATCCGACCCGTTCCGGTCTGAAAGGTTCTAGGTCATCACGTGATCAAACACGTCGCCTCATTGGTACAAGCATGGGTAAAATGTTGAAACTCATTCAAGATGAACTTGCTCTGAGATCCACAAATAGGCACAGAATGGATGTTTTATTTCCCGATGTTCGTTTGGACTACCCGCAACCTCCTGCCTATTGTACGACAGTGGGATCCAGAACCAGCGGCATATTAGTCGGAGGCACCCAGTATGTGTGTTTTCTGGATACTCATCCGCAACCGGTTCTGGATTTAGATTATAGCGTGCAGTTCCAGGTCTACTGACTTGGGACTCGTCATAGACCCCGATGCGCGTGTATCCGCAATGGAAATCCAGAAAGCGTTAATTTTCAGGTGTTGGCAAATTCACGGCTTATCATCGCGTCGTTCGGATCACGACCAGGGTAAAGAAGACAATCAGGATGTTGTGCTTCTTAAGCCGGATTGGTTCTGCGCCGTAGAGTTGAAGGCGTGGAAAAGGAGTTGATGGAGGCGATCAAGGCCGAGCGCTGGATCGATGGGAGCGTACGGAGCGCACTGGAGAAGAAGCTGCCGTTGTGGAAGAAAGAAGACGGTGCACCTATGGATCCCACAAAACCCCTCTACACTGCCAATCGAAACCTTTATTTGTCAAATGTTCTGTCGAAATGGTCCAGAAATCTTACCTAGTATATTTGTCCAATGTCATACAAATAGTTGTTGTACATTTTTGCTGAAACATCCACAGAACATCCTCCATATATCCTCACAATATTGTTTGATGGAACGGCTACATATACAGTGTCGACTCAAATGAGTACCATAATTCAATCTGAGGCAGGGTTCCAAAGCCAGTGATTTGGCGGCACAGACAGTTGAATCACTGGCTTTGAGGAGTTGGCGAATCGTAATGATCACTGCGGTAATGGCATACAAGTCGGCGAATTAATCTTGTGTACAGGCCACGTTGATTGGGCTGGAATGTGACAAATGCAGGTAATTATGATTGAGACTTCAACAAACTGGAAACGAACAATACACAGCAAGTTTGCAGTGAGAGATGAAATCGGCGGACGTTACCGAAGGCCCGTGCGCATTGTTTGTACATGTGTGACACCAGAACGATTCTTGAAAATTTCTTGGCTCCCTTCATCGCTCTCTCCTGCCGCTCCGCAAGAATCTCTTCACGAATCATTCTCCGTACAACCGCAACTCTTCCAATGCATCCACATTGCCTCAAGATCGTCGCTGGACTGACGGGACCCCGGACTTGAAATCTGTCGGTCCACATACGTGTCGCCCTTCACTCCTCTCAAGCACTCCAAGTCTCGGAACCTTCATTGAGATCCTCAAGCGATGAAAGCAGACCTCAAATCTTCAAAGCCTCCAGGCCTCCACTCCTCTCTGCGAAACATAGCCGTGGCAAAGTCGTGCGACTCACGCCCCACCTCAAGACGTGCTTCTAACTTCCTTTCAAGATTCCCTCCTACATTGGACCCCATTATTCACTTCTCAAGACTCCCACCCTGGCGTCTGAAGAGTGACCGCCTGCCCGGCTCCATCCCAGTGTGTGTTCCCAATCCCACCATTCCCGAAGACACAGCCGCACCGACCTCTACGTGCCATCATTCGCACACCTCCACGCAGCCCCTCGTCGAGCGCCTGCCGTTGGAGCACCAAGCCGGGCAGATAAGTGCTGGTGGCGCGCTTTTGATCTGTGGGCTCAAGTGTCCCTGTTCAGCGGCACGCACACCATGACTTCGCGGACATCTTGTATGGTGTAGCTCTTACTATTAGTACAGTATTGTGATTATGTACTGGTGCCCAATGAGACCCCCATGTTCCTATTCTTCCCTATGCGATGGCCTTCGGACGTCCTACCAAATATGTTCAGGGAAAGCTTGATTGAATGTTTGACGCAACATTCCAGGAATATGGTTCTTGAAAAATCCTCATGGGATTGGCGTCGAAATTTTGTGAGAATATTTGAGACAACATTGACAAACATTTCACCAAAATCATTTTCAGAACATTGGTTTCAAACGGCGGTGTAGTTAGTAGGGAGTAACCCCGGGGTTACTCCTTCCTAGTTAGAAGGCATTTTAGCTATTTTGCCTATGATGCAATAAAAGCTGTGATAAAGGCTGCAAGAAAGTCACAATATCTCTAAGGTCTGGGAGCACGTGAGAGCTAAGACATGCTAGCTGCAACAAAGTCACAATAAAGGCACAATAAAGCTTCAATATCTATGACCTAATGTAGACACATCACATCAGATGTGAGCTGCAATAAAGTTGCAATGAAGCTGCGATAAAGTCACAATAAATGTGACTGTTCACATGGAGTTCGTAGAGGGCAGTAGCTGCAATAAAGTCACAATAAATGTAACTGTTCACATAGAGTTCATAGAGGGCAGTAGCTGCAATAAAGTCACAATAAATGTGACTGTTCAAGTAGAGTTTGTAGAGGTCAGTAGCTGCAATAAAGTCACAATACAGATAGTATAAAGTCACAATTGTACCTAGAGTTTGGGAACTACATATGCTGCAATAAAGCTGCAATAAAAGTGGTTTTCTCAAAACAAAGCCATAGTCACCCTCTGTTGCTGTCACTGCTAAGCACCTATCATATGGAGCAAATCACAAGGGTATATAGGCTGCAATCAGTCTTTTGTTAAAATGATGTGGTGCAGGTACCTGCTAGGTTAAAAATGTATTCCCTTCCCCAAAGGTGTGTATTATCTTTATCTATAGCTGTTATCTATTATCTTGCCTGTGCCATGGCCTGATTAAGCATACCAGCCTCTCGGATTCTCATCATCCTGATCCAATGATTCACATCACTTTAAATGAATATTTTAATCGAATAAAATATTCATTTATTGCCGGGTTTGGCCGAGTATTTTGCGTTTTGCGCAGGAGCCAGGGCACTGATTGCAAAACGGATTGGACAGCTGGATTGGATATTTTTGGCTCTACAACTTTGGTTTCAAGTCTATTTTTGGATTTTTTGGTGTCTCAGAGGCTTTGAGCTGGTGTGTTTCCTTTTTGGGCCACTACGCTTTTGACCCAAAAAGGAAATTCCTCGTTTTTGCCCTCATTTGGGCGCAAATTGACCGTTCTTCTTGATTCAACTTTGCAGTTGGCATGCCCTATAGGTGTGGATGGGACTTGCATCACATTTTGGGGGTAGGGAAACAGTGTGACATGGAGATTATCTCTGAACTGGGGGAATTTCACTCCTGACCTCAAAACTTCATATAGATCTAGTAGAGTTATGCCAACTGACTCTCTTCTCATATCTATCCCTTATTTCACTCCTTTGGATTGATTTCCTCTGTATTTCAGATGGATATTCTCAATTTAATGGCCAGATGAAGAATTTCGATATTTACAGTATCTTGTGTGTACCATGCAGCAGGCTGGCCATATCCATGGTTCTAATGCATTTGGGAGATATATAGACGCTTTTGAGGCACTTGGGTATCATAATAACATCAACCACATTGAGATTTAATGAAAGTATGGAGCACATGGATGTTTACTCCATTTGCTTTGCTCCATTGTGCTGAACAGCAATCTAACTAGATGGAAGAATTACAATGAGATTTCCCATCCTTCAGAGGTCAAATTTTACACCAATATATGGGCAGAACCATGAGAACTGTGAAATGTCAGTTTTGCATATATTGATGAATTGGGGCCTAAAGAAGGGACCTACTGCTAAATAAACATTCTAAATGAGAAGCTAGAAGGTGAAACAACATTCCCCAGCCTTATTTCATTGATTTTGGTCAAGATTTGAGCAAATTGTGTTTTGGACAGTGAGCAGTCTAGAGCCAATAATTTGCAGTTACAGCTCTTTGTGATACAACAGGTTGTTTTTTTCCAGCTGTTTTGACTAGAATACCTGCCATGGGCTCAGTTTTGCTCAGATTTCCTTGAGAATAGGCGCGTTTGAATCACATTGAAAATTCACAGGGGATGAAATGCCGGCTTTTTTTGATGTGAGTATGTAATAGAATTTCTTCAGAAAAATCAGGCTTTGCACTAGGACAGCTGTAGCACAGCAAATAATGGTCCAATTGACCTAATTCCGGAATATGTTATGTGTCTGTACTATCTCTAGGGGATCATGAAGTTCACAGATATGGGTATAGTCAAATTCCAATACAGAGCTCTACTTCTCATGGGGCATGAACATTGCCCTGGCCAAAGTGAACGGAAAATGATGTTCAATTGGTATATTGTCTATGGCAATGTGCCATGCTCTGGTAACATCTCAGATACATAACATATTCTGGAATTAGGTCAATCAGACCATTATTCGCTGTGTTACAGCTGTCCTAGTGCAAAGCATGATTTTTCTGAAGAAATTCTATTACATAATCACATCAAAAAAAGCCGGCCTCTCATCCCCTGTGGATTTTCAATGTGATTCAAACGTGTGTCTCCCTGTTTCTCAAGCTATGCATACAAAAATTCATTGTTGGGCGGCGGCCTCTTCGGAAATCTTGTCCAAATGAGGCAACTTGGTCATACCAGCTGCAGCTGCCAGTATAAAGTCCAAGATAGAACAGGCACGCACCTTAGAGCGAAAGAGACCTTGTCCGCCGGAATATCTCTGGTGACTCAATTCATGGATGGACGCAGGTTTGATTACACTGCCGTGTCTGCCTCCCTCTCCTTTGTTTTCTGACTGACCCCGCTCGCAAGCCCCGGGATCTTCCCCTCATATATTTGATTTGCCACCATGCAGTTCATCATCGTCTTTGCATATGTTCTCTCTCTCTGTATGTCCATAAACCCTTGTCTGAACCCTGCATCAGCCAAAACATTGCAGTGACTGTTACTCTCTCAGCTGAACCTATTCTCGACTCCAGCGAGGCCCTTGATGTCCTTGATCGCAAAATGGTATTACCCTCTGCTTTTATCGAAAATCCTCCTCAATCATGTGGCATAGCTCACCCCGTTCGTTGGCATGTCGGAGGTCGCGCGCAAGGTTGAAATCGAAGTCAAAACTGGGGATGCTCAACTGTGCAGAATGTACTCTTGTCTCTGGTACGTGGTCCAACTACGGGTTTGTCAATTATTTCTGACCCTAGTACCACATACTTAAGAACCCACCCTCATTGCCTGCGCGATGCCACACTCATTTCATTGTCTATTCATTATAAATCTACTTTTAATCAGGTTCGACTTTATCGTGTCTGTATCTTTAGTTCGCATTACCCCTTTCCCGATGGTATCTTCCATGGCAGGCCTCGGATCCCAGCTGTATAGTTAGCTTGTGTTTATCTGGTGTACATCCCAGTTTCAAAAGATCCTTGGGCGTTTTTGCCTGCACATGTGTTACCTCGTTTGACGCTCGGCGCCGAAGATGCGAACCAACGTATCCCTGACCTGGTTAGTGTGGTCGAGTGAACGTACAAACCCTATGTAAAATTCACATGGATGGAATGATGTAGGTGTAAATTTACGTCCTGCCAGTGAGTTCGCGACTGGTGTTTAGAGAAGTCTCACTATACATGCTGTGAAGATCCTTCAGATTTTTTCGATGTCGCCGAGCCACCCAATAAAAATGTTGCAGTGTGCTTGGAAACCAATGAATTTCCAAGGATAAACCGAAAGAAGAAGGCCTAGAACTGTTAGAAACATATTTGGGAGATGGCCACCTGTTGTTGGGATCTTTACCTTGTGAAAAATAAAACACATCCGGCTCGAGAACCCGGAGTCTGATATCCGCAAACAAGAATAGCGCACCATTGTTTTAATGCGCCCGCAGGCCTCCTGCGCGCTCATGGGAGTTGTCGTGAATGGCCCGATACGAAGTCATGTGATCGCGAACATGGCCTGATGGTGGGTACTTGGGGTCGGCAGTTTCGGCAGCTGGTGAGCATCCTTACATCACAAAATCTCGACGCTTTGATGGATCTGTCACTATTTTGAATGGAGGAGTCAACCTCACGAGAACCGGTAAGCTCACAACCGCACGAAGAGCGTACCCGCCCTCCCTTGCCCGATCCACACAGAAGCAAAACAGATGATGGTCAACCAAGAATGCACTGGCAGGGAATCGAACCCCTATTGGCTTCGAGCTCAATCTCAGGCCCTATGCAATCAATTATATTGCGAACATGCGGAAGCAAAGATCACCTGTGCTCGTATCCTAGTATTTCAACCTTGATTAAAGTGTTTGAATCTTTCGTGGTTCAGCACCATTTTACGGTCTAGTTCGGATTCTTCGGCCCCCGGGCCATGGCGATTTAGATCGAGGTACCAGACTTGGTTCCTGGCACCGAGTCAAGTCGCTGCCAGCCGCTAGATCGATCTGAAATGGCCCCGGCTCAGATGAGATTGCGCCAGAAGAAGCAAAAGAAAAAGGTCCGCCAAAAAACCCATATCAATCTTCAGGTTCAATTTTGTTCTTCGGTTCCAATACCTTGATCACCGGAACAATGTGAAGTGTCTTGCGCGCCGAAGGTCGAGGGAGAAAAATGAATTGCAGGAAACGACCAGGACACAGGGAATCGAACCCCAGCTTTCCGTCGAAGAAATAAGGCCCATTATAAGGGCGAGTGCATGTTCAACCATTATGCGTGGGCTCGAGGCCAATGTGAATGCGCAGGGTGGGATATATGTCAATTCAGTGGAGGCAGCGGCGTTCGAAAGGGACGGAGATATTGTTCAACCTTTATGCGTGGGCCCGAGGTCAGAATCGCTAAGCTGGCCCAGTACCCAATCACAGATAATAGTTGGTTTGGAATTTGGTATGAATCTCTGCGGATGTAAAAAAAATCATGAAGAGGTGTAACGATGTTGGGAACTGAGTTGAACCTCCAGCAATAACACATGTATGGAACTAAATCGAGCCGAAGTTGGGCAAGACGACCAAATATATGTCGTGTAATGTTCATGTTTCTGAATCTCTCAAACTTTCCTTGGTCCCCAGATTCAATATCTGGAAAGGGGTCGCGGGCCCTGATTTTAAGACATTGCAAGTTCGCATTTTGGGGTAGATGACAATTATGGCAGCATGAAAATGAAAGTACAATTCTTGTACAGTTTGGAGTGACCCGAGTGATATCTACGAAGACGCCGAAGTCATGCTTTTGTCACTTCGCTCTTTGTTTCTACAACCTCGAGGTTGGCATCGCCTACCCGAGCGACCTTCCCCACGATGGGCCGGACGGCGAAGACGATGAACAGGACGGCCTTGCATGTGGAGCGCGCGCCACGACAGGTTCGTGCATCCTACACAGACAAAGCAAAATCCCCTCTGAGGAAAACGAGAAAGATCCTATAAACCCGCTAACGTACGCACCACGCGGCGTGCGTACTAGAAGCAGCGCCGATAGAGGAAGAAGAAAACCGCAACTCGAAGAGAGCGAAAAAAGAAGGAAAGAAAGAAAGAAAAAACGAAATGAAACCACGCAATGCCACGCAAACAACTCGCTCCGCACACTCCGCCCCGTCCTCCAAAATCAACGCAACACAAAAACCAAAAATAAAAATAAAAAAGGCCCCCGCGCCAAAATATGAAAATAATTTGAGACATTAGAAATGGACAGGAAGAAAGAAAGCGCACGTCGAAACGAAATAATTCGAGAGATCAGAAAGGAAGAAAGAACGAAACAAACTTCGAGAGACTCGAAAGAAAGAAAGGAAGAGCACGCACCTCCCCCCAACCCATGCACCACCAAATCCGCCGTGCCCTCCACATAGAGCCCCACCACGGGCAGCCCCGCGGCCATGCCTTGTAACGTGACTTGCCCGAAGGTCTCCGTTATTGAGGGGGAGCTGGGAAGCGCAGAAAACGCGTCACTGAGGGTGACGAGGAAGGTGAGAAAGAGAGAAAGGAAGGAAAGAATAGGTAAAGGAGATGAGATCGAGCGCCGAATATTAATGAACCCAAACGCGGGGAAGGTCAAGCCAGATGAGATGCAGCTCGCGAAGATGGATAGAGCGGAACGCAATGCGGAACAACAAATAGCAGCGGCCGCGGAATCCCGAGACAAGCCAATATAGTCGAAGCGCTTACAGTGCGCCGCACCAACAAGTAATGGGTCGCTTGAGCCAGAAGAGAGGATAGCGCGACGGCAGACATGGATGGAATCAGTGCCGCATGCCGCATAACGCATAACGCATGATAGCGATATGAACGCCATTCGAATAGGCACGGACCAATATAGTCAGTCAGTAGAGGGGGAATAAGCACGCAGGCCCTGGGAAGCTCCCTTAAGGTAACTCCGGCAAACTTTGGTCAAATCGGCCTCAAATCCCCTAACTTTTCTGGGTCCCCGGGCCTCAAATCCCCTAAATCGGAGAAGGATATCACGTGATATTACAAATAATGCTATTTTTCGATTTTTTTTTTTTCATTTTTTTCGCTCTCCCTCCCGCAGCTGTGCCTGATATCCATTGCCATTCGCGTTCCGCATCGCGTTTTGGCGAATGAAAATTTTGACTTGGATGGCCGATGGGCCTATTCAATAACCACAGACACAAATAAATTGAGCCCGATTGGGCCTGAAATCCCCTAGCTTGGAGTTGGTTTTCCAAATTTTGGCCTCAAATCCCCTAATTCCGGAGTTAAAAATCGCAAAATTTTGGCCTCAAATCCCCTAACTTCGGAGTTACCCTTAGGGGAGCTTCCCGGGGCCTAAGCACGCGTGTAGCGGATAGCAGCAATGACCGCTTACGAATGGCCGCCCCGGAGAAGACGGAAGACAAAGACAGGCAGAGTGAGGCCCTGAGGTCAACAGCCGCAGCCACAGCCAAAGGCGCGGCGTGGATGTCCTCTTTGCCGAGAGCCAATATACAGAGCCAAGCCGCGGGAGCGACTGGCGATGCACAGACAGACTAGACAGCTGATGGACGGCATAGACAGACAGACAGATGATCCCCGCACCCACTCGCATTCCTGGAATGGAGTCCGAGGCTGAGCTTAAAGATGCCGCACAATCGCCGCCCGATGTCCGACGGAGAAGGGCGCCTCCACGCTCCAAAGAAGCGCAAAAACACGTTCCAGGAACGCGCTCTCGCGCTCCAAAATACGTGCGGAAAATGGAATCTAGAGCAGAAAGAACAGATTCGATCTCTCTCCAAAGAAAGAAACAATGAACATACGAAAAATAGCAGAAACGAACAATACAAAGAAAGAGAGAGAGAAAGTAAGGAAAACGCAACACGCACCTCATAACATCTGCACTCGCAAATGCCTCACTCAACCGCCTGCCCGTGAGCTGGCCTGTAAAGATGGCGGGGACCCCGAGCTCGACGCAGAGCGCTTGCAAAGAGGCGCGGAAGGGGCCGTCGCCAATGAATACGAGGTGCGTCTGAGGTGCAGCCGACTTGCTGCCCTCCGCATTCGACGGGAGGGAAGCCGAAGAGGGTTGGGTGGACAGGAGCGCCGCATATGCGTGGACCAGGAGCCCAAGATTCTTCTCGGGCGAGAGGCGGCCGACAGACAGAATGACGACGTCCTTGGGGTGCGCGCCCCAAGACGCGCGGAGGGTTTGCGACCGGAATGAGGGCTGTGGAATAATATATTTACAAGATCGAATAGAATAGAGGGAGAATAGAACACGTACATGGAATACGGCGTCGTCCACGCCCCGGCCCACGACCCTCAAATTACCAAAGCCCTTCTCCGCAAGCAGACTCGCCGTGCTCCGACTCGGAACGAGCGTGTACCACGCAAAACTGTGCAGATACGCATGCACAGCCCATGTCCTAAAGTGATAATAGGGAGGTTGCGCAAAAGCCGTATGCGGCTTTTTCGTGCACAAACTCATGTCATGCGGCTTTTGCCATCTTGTTCTCCAGGTCAAGGCTTTGCTATTTGGGACCCAATATAGTGGTCAGAAGTGATGGATACAAAGCCGCAGGACGAGGAGTTTGTGCAAAGAAAAGCCGCATGCGGCTTTTGCACAAGCTCCCTAATACGGTGTGCCCCCAAGAAAAATGTTTTCCATAAACAAGCACACAACAAAGATTAAATTAATACCAGACGAATATATCATTGAGCAGTCAGGTGACATGTCATGTGACAGCACGTGATGCATGAGTCATTTTTGGGAGTGAGTCATAAAGGAAATGACTCACGCTAGGCATATAAAAGAGGCAGCAGTCCGCGGTTTGTAGAGTAGCTAGTAGATCCCCCTATTTGTACTTGTTTAGGGTAGTCTGCAATTGATCTCTTACACAAGCTCCTACACGCACTTGAGCTCTTAAGTCTAATAAGAACACTCTACTTGGTTCCTTTCTCACCCCCCCGAGCCTTTTTCAAACCCAACAGTTACAGCCATCAGCAAAGCCTTCATACGGCATCCGCTTACATAATCACTGCTGTGTTTTTGCCAGTGATCCGCCGCCTACTTCCTAGATAGGAAGTTCAGTTACACCGCCTTACCGCATAACCCGAAACCAGTTGTTTCGGAGGAGTTCCAGGAGAACTTAAACTCCGTGTTACAACGGATAGCCGAACACGGTCCCGTACGTCGGGAGGTTGGTGTGGTGGCTAGTGACAATCGGCGTGTTCGGAAACAAGAGGGTGAGCGCAGCGAGGCCCTGGACGCCGAGCCAGATGGGGTCGACGAGGTGTATTACGTGCGGGGCGAATTCGCGGAGGGCGGCAAGGAAGGCGGGCGAGATGAAGTTTACCTTGAGGCCGGGGTAGACGCGCAGAGGGACCCCGAAGGTGCCGAAGAGGGAGGCGCCGGCGTACGAGGTCATGCCTGTTTCGGGGCCAAGGAGCATGGCGCGAATCCCGGTGGAGTGGAGGTGTTGGAGCAGATGCGCGAGCATGATCGTTGAGCCGTCGATCTTCGGAAGGAAGTTCTCTGTGCGCGTATCAGTACTGATACAACATTGTAAAGGACACGCACCAGCAACAATGGCGACTCGCAGCGCATTGGTGTGCAGAGGCAGCAGCGAGTCTCCTTCCATCATGGAGAGAACGAGAACGAACCTTCTCGACTCGAGCGGAGGATGCACGCCCTAAAGAAGTCGCCTCGCTCGTGCGTGGGCCTGTGATCCGATGATCCCCAATCGGGTGACTCGGTCCGTGCGCTGGTGACTAAATTCAACTCAATTGTACTCAATCTCCCAACAAGTGAAAGTCGAGCCTGTGAGGCGCAGACACGCACCGCCTTCGTCCTGTTCGTCCGACGTAGCTATATTGAGCTCCCGCTGGAGGACAACGGCGCAACAGGGCGACCATTCAACAACTTTCCGACGCGGGCACGTGCGTGCGTGAGCACGTTTGCAAAGCAAATTCAATTTTTAGAAGGCCCTATCCCGAACGTGGGCAGTGCCGCCGCCATCGGGGAACATCCTACAGTGCGTGTGCGGCGAATCCGCGGCTGGTGGGGAGTCGAACCCCTTCGCCGTCAAAGTGGTGAATCTTCACTCGCTCATCCACTCAGCCGATCAATGTCCTGAATTAATTCAATTGTCCAGCTTCAATTGGACACACTTGCATCACAAATCACTGTGGAGTTACGTACGTTGCGGATCATATTACCGGAGGTCAGTGGGACCCCGCGGTAGGTTGGTGTGATTTTCGTATCTGGCCGTAGTCTCATATGAACTATACTGTACAATTTCGATCAATTCGGCACAATTTCGGAAATTTTAGTACAATTAAAATCTAAAAGAATTCGGATAAATTGAGAAAAAATTATTGCTGCAATAAAAAAAAATGGGTGTGACGCGTGACTGCTGAATTGAATGAAATTGTACAGTACATTGAATCCAACTATCAGCCTAAACTGGGTGCAAGAATGAGTGCAACCGGTTATTGTGTAGGTTGGTTTTCGCAGGTTGATTCTGCTCAACCTGTGCCAGGTTGTTGTGGAAGGTGGTACAATCAAATCGTAGCCCAAATCCGAGTTCTACAGCTGCATTCTAAATAGACTAGATATCTTCTTCACCACCATCGAAAATGCCAGTAAGGTAGATGATATTGTAGGAACCATCCCCAATAGACACATTAAAATAATGGTCTTTGTTTGACGTCCTTGAGTAGTGCTCGCATCTACACAAAATTAAAAAATGACAGCCATGCTTTTTTCTAGTCTCGCAGAAGAACACTTCAACAATGTAATATCGTACCTCGATAGGTATTTAGTCCAGCGAAATTAAACGAAACTCACCTTGCGTGACACTCAGCTTCCTTAGCTGTGTTGGCCTCTTTGATCCTTCGGACCTCTGCTGGGATAAATGAGAAGGTTTTTTGCACTGCAGTGACTGCACAGCTGTCAGATTTTCGAGGAGCGGGTGAGGTGAACACGGGACAACAGTGACGTCCCGGATTTCACATTTGTCACGCGGTGTTGAGATGCAGTGAGTTTGGCAGCAACCATCTTGATTTTGAGGCTGGTCACTTGAAGACCTTGAAACATGATTGCTAAAGCCTGCAGCTACACAAATGAACATAACACATTGATAACCTGTGAATTCGCCAATGCCTGAAATTTAACATTTTCTGGGATTACATTATGGATACACACACATCTAGGTCTATGGCGAGTCCCGAGTCAGTAGACCTGGAGCTATACATTAAAAACCAAATTCTGAACCAGTTGCAGATGAGCATCCAGAAAACACATATACTGGATGCCTCCGACTAATAAGCCATCAGTTCAGGATCCGACTGTCGTATTATAGGCAGGAGGTTGTGAGTAGTCCAAATGAGTATTAGAGAACAAGACATGCCTTCGCTTCGCTCCGGCAGTGCATGTTTGAACCGTTGGCAATGCAGGTAAAAAAGACAAATGATTTTGGACATACAGATACATGGTCGTTGACAATGGTATTTGTACCGGTGTTTAATATGAGGCAAGGTATCTACAAACATCTGTGCCGAGAATCTGATCGTAGTCACGATGAAGGCATAAAAGCGGCCGCAATCGCAGGTGCCCGACATTGAGTGACTAAGTGGGGGGAGAAAGCTCACTGATCCATAGACGAATGGTGACCCAGGAAACAATTAGGCAGTATTGAATCTGACCACGTATGGAATCAAGTGTGGCGTCGACGAAGAATCAAGACTATGGATAATAGGTTAGCCTTGAGTGAAAAGACTAAAGGATTCGGGTACGCACCTCAGACACATTCCATCTTGATTCCATCCATCGTAAGCAGTCCAAGACTGCAATAGTAATGTCAGAGATTCTCAAAGATGTCAGCGCTCGGATGGAACAGGACATTGGTTACATAATTAGTTGGGTCACATCGAATGCGTCCGATATCTGTCCTGCATCGCTGGACGATCGCTGGCTTCCAAGGCAATACTGACGCATCTACCCACAGAAGGCTAGGCTGTCAGTTTCGAAGCAACACGATGTGAATGAGGAACTCACCACCACGTAACGATGACAGGGTGAAACAAAATATGTGGGGTGTGTCAGAAACAAAACGATTCAGATAAAAACTAAAAGTTGTCTGGTACGTACGCAGGATAGGGAACCAATCCCACCTGGAGGTGAATATGAGAGGCTCGTAGACGCATAGAGGGTAGATAAAAAAGACGATTGATATCGCACTGTGAGGGAAAGTTAGTTTTGGAATGATATGACATTTAGAGATACAGTACATGCATCGTGCCGTCGGCCCGTCCCCTCAATTGGCAGCGAAGAAGAGGCGCTGTATCTCATCTCCCGAGGTGCTCTGCTGTGAACAGTTGTTGAGTCGTTCAAGCAGGAAACGGGTCTACATACGTACTGTGCGTGTTGAGCATCGAATCTGTCTCAAAGATCATCAGCAAGATTTGACTGAGGTCGCAGAATGTGTGAAGGGTCTGAAAATAGGGAACGGGACGGAAGAGGCGAAAGAGTAGAGCAGGCTGCTTTAGGTTATGTTGAACGGCTGGAGGATTTCACCTAGCTTGAGGAACGTTTGCATCCACGTACGCCTCCCTGTCTTGATAAACGCCTTCGTCATCTAGCCAGCGGAAGTTGAGCAATTTGAAGGATCTTCTGGCTATTTGGAGGTCTTGAAGTGTACTGAGGGGCCCTCACGTCCCAATCTTGAGAAATGCCGGTTTTGAGCCGCGCTGATTTGAGGTTTGACGAATCACCAAGAACAGTCCCGGATGAACACTTGCGAGGTCTTGCGGAGGAGCTTTTTTGACGAAGGAACCAACCTCAAAGGGCCATATTAAAATGGCGGGGGCAGTGAGATGATGATGGGGGAAGGAAGCCAAGGCAATTAGACGGACGACTGCCTTTTGAGTGGGCCTTGAGCGCGCGAACATAGGCCGCGTGAGTGGAGCGGCACGTAAGAAGCCGGTTCGGCCAGCGCTAAATCGTGATTGAGGTACTAGTCTAGAAATGAGCATGGGAAACGGGCCGACCGAATTGGGTTGGCTCAGAGAGACGGCTGAAGCAGAGATGGCGTTTGAGAAAGAAACTGCAAATCGAGATGATGGTAAACATGCACATACTGATACGAGGCATCTCGATAATATACGAGTAACATCTTGCCACGAGTATCGATGGTTGGATTTGCCTCAGTGTTGCGAAGGGCGTTTCAGGACGGGGAGTATGGACAATAGGAACCGGCCGGAAGTGCGATGATGGTGGGGGAAAGCAGTGCGAATGACAGACATCGTTCTTTTGAGCGGGCCTTGAGGGCGCGATCCTAGGGCATGTGGTTCATTGACATTTGGCACGATACGTCATACCACAGCCTAAATTTGAAGTCAAAGCCTCGAGGCCGCTTTCCTCGGTTGCAAAGTTGAACTTGAAGTTCGATTGGGGATGAGAAAGCTGGCAGGAAAAAAATAGAGAGAAAGCAACATGTCATGCAGTTTGGCACTTCATTACTTGGTTTACTAGGACGGATAGGTGGAATAAAAAATCAAAGACGCATCTGATACCAATCTGAGAAGTTCGGGAACTCGCGAGCGCGCAGTGGTGTGCGAAGAACAAACATTCTAATTCAAGGGATCTCGTAATATGAGTAAGCCAAGATTTGATGCTGAAAGTGATATCTGAGTGCCAGGTGGGCGCTCCGTCGAAAAAAATAGTCGTACCTTGGGAAATGACACAATGTGGGACAAAAAGAAGAACATAAACAGATGCACATAAAATCAGTGCATCTGCTTAAGATATGAGTAATAAGAGTAATCCATCTGCTTAAGATAAGAGTAATAAGAGTGATAAGTCAATGTGCTCTTCACAGAGAGCGCCTTAAGGCGGTCGCCACTACGCCCGGAAACTGCCAAGAAAATAAAAGATGAAAATGATACTGATCTGAGAAGCTCGGGAATTTGCGAGCGCCCGGTGTAATAATCAGACTCTTTGGCGGACGTGGGAGAAAAAGAAGAAGGCAAACAGGCGCACATAAAATCAGTTCATCTGCTTAAGATATGAGTAATATCCACTCTGTGCCAATTATTTAGCTCACAGCAAGTTTATCTTGAACGAGTTTCAACATTGTTTATCCATGCTTGTATCAAGACAATGTCGTGTTCGATCACGTGATGGCTCCAGAACCTTTCAAACCACAACAGGCCGGATCTGGATAAGGTGCCATATGCCCATCAAATATCGATCAGCTCAATATGGCAACCGAGTTTGAACCCAATTTAGGAATTGACCTTTCACTTGGGCTATGAAGGGGACCAGGGTGTCTAATTGAAGGCAAAAGACCCGAGGTTCCGGATTTCCAAGAATCATTCGAGGGACACCAGTATTGAGCCTGTAGGGAAAAGGCACGGAATCCTACACAGGCGCTGAAAGTGGAGAAGGCTGACGGCCTCTCCAGGAAGTAAAGAAGGGCGGAACCTCCAGCTTGATTCATCGAGGCTACTCCAATAGGACGTGCTTGTATTTCCGAGTTATCACAAATCTCTCAGCTTTATTCAGGATAATACCCTTGTGTGTGTGTTTTAAGTGTGCTACGTGTGTTTCCGGATTTGTTGCGTGTTGCGTGTCAAATTGGTTCACTACTCCTGTCTTACGAGGTTAGAGTGGGTGACCCAGAGTTGCAAAACTATAAATTGAACCTTGTCTAAGGACAACCATTGGACCTGCTTATAGCGATCCGTGCAATCTTAAAAACAATTGTTCCTGTGTATCTTCTATCGGTACACAAAGACCCATACTCGGTTGTACTCTCTGGGATTGTATCTGGAATCAGTTGGGTTTGGTTGGTTGTTGTGTTAGGATTTTGTGTTGGTTTCGGAGTTTGTGAATCCTAAACAAGAATGCACTTTCTTATTGCATTCAGCCCATCGGATTTGCATATAGTAGTATTTCACCCATAGACCGCCGGCACACGTTTCAACATCTCTTCCCTCCTGCTGTCATGGTCGGCTTGGTAAGTTGTTGGTTTGCTAGGGTTGCAACAAACTAAAAGCAAATCTTTGACAGTACTTATCTCTCTCCTCACTCCTGCACACAAGGTGCATACTTTCCGCATTGAAGGCGACATTCTGTCCAACGTGTCCTTTGTGAGTTTTTTCTTCCTTTTGTTTTCAAAAAATGCGGGTGTGCAAGTGGAGCTCGCCTGCTGGCATCCCAGGCATTGGCACTCAGGTCTGGGACTCGAAGCCAGCAGGTGACTCCAGCTCACGATACATATTTTCTTCTTCTTTCCACCCGTTCATATTTAAATTATTACGAACTTATTTGCAGGTCGCAATGCTGTGGCTTCCCTGTGCATGAAAGGTGGGCCCTGCAAACATAGCACGTCCCTCGCTTCATCCTTTAAACAGATGCAGAGCAGTGCTGAATTTTCAGCATTCAGTTTGCCCGAAGACGCGGCTCTTACGCCACCAGTTGTGACAGTGCTTCAAGAGCACGAATTCGATGTCAGGCCTCTGCTCGCACACAGAGTGGCTGCCGAGAGCGACGACCAATTGAACTGTGAGCAAGACAACATCAACGACTTTCCACCCCCAGATCCATGGGACAATATCGACAACATTGAACCCACTCTCCCGTCTTCAACCTCAGCAGCCAAAAAAACGCTTGCAGCCCTATGTTTGACGAAGTTGTGGCCCGCAGCAAGAATCCACACAGTGGCCCCCATCACCGCTTAAACGGAGTACTTAAGATACACGTGAAATGAATGCACACACACACTACTACGCCCAAAGATCAAGTGCTTCTCCTTGGGAGTTCAGGTCCAGTTTGTAGTATGCGAACAGCAGGTTTGGATCCCAAATAACACAGAATATAAAATGCTAGGGCTGAACTATCCAGAAACAGCGCCTCAGAATGCAATGTTCAATCACTTAGCTCTCAGCTAGCAACCTAGATGAATGTAGGAAAAGGGTGGATACAAGGCAACCTTGATTAGGCATCGCAGAATACCAGGGCAGAGATTGTAAGGTTTGTGAAAATCCTCTCGTTCGCAATCCAAACGAATATGAGGCTAACACCAAATAGCTTCCAAGCTACACACACTAGGCAGTCCTGAGTTTGGACCTGTTAATTCCGATAGCAGGAACATTTGACTACTTTGTATCAGTCCTAGCTCACTATACGCGTCCCAACAAGTCGGTCCAACACACTACAGATGGTGCTAGGGCAGATCTGGGGCAAAGGCCAAGTCACTGACAAGATATAATCCAACTAGGAGTAGGAAACCGGTATCCCGTCTTCTATTAAGGCTATGCAAATCACACCACAAGTGTCCAGTAAGTCAGTCCAACACACTACGGATGGTGCTAGGGCAGATCCAGGGTGAAGGCAAGGTCACTGACAAGTCGGGATCGTGCTTTACAAGGGAATACACCCAATAGTTTTGTACGTGAAGTGAGCTAGGAAAACAACACCTTTCCTCTTAATCTTATGTTTCCAAGTTCCAGAGTCAACCAATCAAGATTCCAGTTATAGACTACTACAAGCAGAGTTTGTACACAAATCTCCACGAATAGCCTGAGACAACCTGCCGCCACGAACTAGGGTGCGATTAATCTGGCCTATGTGGCTTGAGCGCTGTCCTTTTATAAATATGAGGAGATAGTGTTTAAGTAAAAGAAATGAGTAAAGAGAAATGCTTGGCTAGCCAATGAAACGGCAGCCGTTCTGAGTCGTCATAATCAAATGTCCTTGGTAGTCATCCCGAATGACTTCCGGGTATGGTTTCTGTGGGTATTGGTAATTCCTAGGCCGTTGATCACAAGCCTGAACTATGAATCCTGCCAGCCTGGAGTTGAATCCAGTCCAATAATAGTTCCTAGTTGATTCATGGAGATCTCATGACCGTCCTAGAATAGCCCTTCGTGCTGTTGTACGTGTCGCCACTTGTCTATGATAATATCTCTGACACAATAGTTAATATATTCATGTTTGGGTGATGCTAGTGCGTCGCGTCTGTCATGTGTACCGTTTCCTAGTCCTAGGATGTACTGCATATGTTCTTCCTGTAGCAACTAGTTGCCTAGCTACTTAGTCTTCGGCATATTCTTATTGTAGGTATCAGACGTCCTCCACTAGCTGTGTAGCAGCTGATCCTAACCTGTTCTTCTACGATATCTGAGTGTTCATCCTCCACTAGCACAACCTCCTTGGGTGCTTCTGTCTCGTTTGTTCTTCCTAGGTCACTTAGAACTAATGTTCTATGAATGTATGGGTGTGATATATCTCCTAGGTGGTTTAGACTAGACCCGTTCATAAAGGTGTCTGCCTTATGTGAATTCCTAGCTTACAGCCAGTAGCTGGAGCTCGCTCTGACCCTCCTTCGTATCACTGAACAGAGGCCTAGCGCACTAGTGTTATCCAGTGACTGCTAGATGCTGTATGCTAGCTTAGGTTGTTTCATTGATAGGCCTAAGTTCGCAAAAATAGCCAAATGGACGGGCATTGGGTGTTGCGCCATCTCACCGCCATGCTCAGACCCCACCCTCAAGGGCTGTGATATTCAGTGGGTGAAATCTACCAACGCTCCGCACTTGTACTGCGCAAAAAGGCATGGAATGGAGTTTCTTGACACTGGCCACGTCCCACCCACTACCACAACCCGTGCTCACGTCACACTGGCTGCACCCCTTGCCACCAACCTAGCCTCATCCACTCTCCCCACCACCCTCAGTGTGTATGCCGCCAAGGTCGAAGATCACGTGGAGCAGCATGGCAGCAAAGTGCCCTGCCCACTCACAGACCTCCTTGGGCTTGGGTTTCAGTTTGTCAAGTGAAATGGAATGTGTATCCTTTTTCCACCTAGTCAACTCCTCCCACTAAGCCTTCTATTAACTCCCAGCACGCCCCGCCCGCTTCTCGATGGCCGAGGACGCATAATTGCTGTCCTTGCCAGCAGGCCTGCTGGTGAGAATTATGACATTGCCGCCCTCGCAGCCTTCTACTCCATCCGCAACCCAGGGATTAAGGCACAGTTCCCTGCCTCTATGCACAAGCACTGCCATGGCCTCTTCGCTGCTATCACCATCAGGCTTTCATATGGCAAGGGGTAGAAGGCCCCTAGCTGGCTCCACAACAGGCAATAAGACACACTCGCTGGCAGCCTACTTGCAAATCTCTAAATCAAGAGGTTGGTGGGCTTCACTGACCATGCATGCCCTTCCATTCTGCGTCCATTCTGCGCACCTCCTTTCCTCATGTGATTTCCATAGCTGCCTTTGCTCTGTGGGTGCCATGCACTACTGCGCACATGACACTGTGCTCTGCAACCACCTCCCTCATCTGTGCTACCCATTTGAGCACTCAGTTTTTTTTGGCGCCACCCTCAACTTGGGCCCCAAAGCCTGGCATTGCAGCACCATGATATGCTCAACCTCTCCTTTGGATGGTGCACGTGCAGGCGCTGGGCAATTTCAATGTGTTATACCCGTGCCCAACTCAGGCCCTCATTCCTGCTCTGGTGCAACCCTCAGACTCATCGGACTCTCTTTGGACTTTGGTCCGGACCTTGTTCCGACTGTCAGATACCTTTGGACTTTGGTCCAGACCTCTTTCTGACTCTCAGACATCTTCGGACTCCTTCCTAAGTTGCAATACTTGATGTCACACAAGACCATGGGTTTTTACGTGATGAAGCCTGCCAAGTGTTTTCCATCTATGCCATATGATCCTATGCCACATGCTGCTGTCTATACCCTGACCTGATAGTATCAGTTGCACCTAACCTTAACTCATACAAGTGGCAGCTCGGCCGCTTTGGGCCGGGCATCCCCTTCTGCTGATGGCAGAGTTCAAAGGTACAGACAGGGTAATATCAGATCACAAGAGGGTTAACTGACCGGCAGAGATTGAAAACGCTTCAGATGGACGGACAGACAGCTTACTTTTATAACAAGAGTAACTACCCTAACCTGAAAAAGTCACTAACTACACTGTTTTTCCCTTGCATTTCGACTGCTGAAAGTATCTCCTCTAACAAAGTATGTCAAAGTTGCCAAGAAATTACCTCACACCTAATAGAGGAGTATGTCAGGGGCCAATGTCAAAATTTACGGTCAGACTTACTACTGCTCATATCCTTAATTTTCCAGTGGTGGTCTCACCTTGGCACCCCACTCCATCAGCATGCAGACAATCTCTGTGTGGCCCTGTTGGGCTGCAGCCTCCAAGGAGCTCCCATATCTTCCCCCTGCTGCATTGACATCAGCGCCCTTGTCAAGGAGGATGCAGACAATCTCTGTGTGGCCCATAGCAGCAGCAGCCTCTAAGGAGCTCCCATATCCTTCCCCTGCTGCATTGACATCAGCGCCCTTGTCAAGGAGGATGCAGACAATCTCAGTGTGGCCCCCAGCAGCAGCAGCCTCCAAGGAGCTCCCATAGAATCCCCCTGCTGCATTGACATCAGCGCCCTTGTCAAGGAGGATGCAGACAATTTCTGTGTGGCCCCCTCTAGCAGCAGCCTGCAAGGAGCTCCCATAGAATCCCCCTGCTGCATTGACATCAGCGCCCTTGTCAAGGAGGATGCAGACAATCTCTGTGTGGCCCCCAGCACCAGCAGCCTGCAAGGAGCTCCCATAGAATCCCCCTGCTGCATTGACATCAGCGCCTTTGTCAAGGAGGATGCAGACAATCTCTGTGTGGCCCCCAGCACCAGCAGCCTGCAAGGAGCTCCCATAGAATCCCCCTGCTGCATTGACATCAGCGCCTTTGTCAAGGAGGATGCGGACAATCTCTGTGTAGCCCCCTTGGGCAGCAGTTTGCAAGCAGCTCCCATATTTCCCTCTTGCTGCATTGACATCAGCACCCTTATTGAGGAGGATGCAGATAATCTCTGTATGGCCATAATATGATGCTACAATGATTGCTTGGTTGGCTGACTGCTGTGGCAAAGCTCTCCCTCCAACAAAGACTTTGCAATGTCCACAAGGTTTGCTGCTGCTGCCATCCATAATGCAGAGGCTTGTAATGGCCAATCTTCATAATTCCATGGCAGAGAATTCCATTTCTCATCCCACATGTGTTCACCATGATTCATTATTTTTTTCCACTGAAAAGCCTGACAAAGAAACTCTAAAATGCTTTCCCTGAGTTGAACTTCAGGCTGTCCAGCAGCATGTGCAAGGCAATATTGGGAATACTCAACAAGAGGGGGTACAGTAGCCTTGTACTGAGTCCAAGATGAATCTGGGAATCCATCAAAGGCAAGGCATGTGAGCAGAGTCTGTGTTATCTCTGTTTGTGCATCTGGAAATAGTTGGGCCTGAATACTGTCCAAATATTCCTGTGTGGTGTAGTGGACAAGTCGCACCACAGAAGACTCCTTGTTAACAATAACAAGCCCAGCACATACAGCAAGGATCCTCTCAATGTCCAAAAGATTCTCCTCATCCAGCTGGTGAGTGCCTGGTTCAACAGCAAGAGCTACTCGTAATTCTTCAACTGTCAATGGCCTCTTTGCATTTGCAACCCAAGTAATGGTTGAGTGAGCAGTAGTCCTGTCCTCCTCATTCTGGTCCTGAATGCGCTGCATTGCAATATGGTAACTGTCATGAAGATTCTTTGGTAGGACTTTCAGAGCTTCTCGAACAGCTTTGATTGTATTCTTTGTGCTAATCGACTCAATGTGAAGTTTGGCAAGCAGGAACCTGGGCAAAATTCCTTCAGTGGTCTGGGACAGTGAATCACTAATACTTACATTCCATCCACAGTCTGAGTGTTGATTTTTGAATGGATATCTTCTCGCAATTTGGGTTGGTTCTGAATGTGCTTTCTCAAGCGTGGCAAGTGGATCTGTGCTTCAACATATGTTTCAATGTTATTTGGCTTTGCCTCAATCTCCAGAGTTTCAACTTTGAGAAGAGAATGGTCTGGAAGAATATGAGGTCGAGAAGTGACCATAAAGTGCACATTGCTACCAGTTGCTGCTAGATGTTCAAGTAGGATTTCCCGTTCAACTTCAGGATATTCATCAATAGCATCAATAACAATGAAGACCCTTGAAAACTCTTTGATACTAGAGCTGAGAATGCCAGCAACTTCTTGCAGTGAGGGTGCAGTGCCCTTCTTCTGGTGCTGATTGTATGAATTCTCTGCAATGGAACCAATGTCCCTGTCTAATACAAGCTGTCTCCAGAGGGCTGCCAGAAGCCTAGGTAGTGTTTGGCTGTACACTTCCTTGTGGTTCAGATAGATGCAAGCTACACCAATATCCCTGTTGTTTTCATATCCAGCCGTGAGATGATCCACAACCATTGATCTAGGATTGTCATAATTAGTGGTAGCCACTTGATATGAAGAATGGACACACGCAAGGACTGTTTTCCCAGCACCAGCTGGAAATTTCAGCTTGGTTAGTCTGGGGAGCAAATAAGGGTGATGAATCACATACGAATTCCATGGCACCAAAGGGTGCTTCCAGAACCAGATTCCCATTTTTTAAAGACAGGATCTGCAAGCAGCCATTCACCAGTTCCCCCCGCCCGCACCTGTGAAATATCTGCATGTCGTAGAAAGAAATTGATGGGTGAAAGCCAGTTAAGGATGATGTCTCGGTTTTCTGCTTCCCTGTGGTTGTGGATGTGCATGATTCCAGGTCCAGTATTTACATAGGGACCATATGCAGCACCTCCAGTACCACCTGTTCCCTGTCCAACTCCCTGTCCACCCTCACCACCTGTGGATCCTGGGTAATATAAATATTTATGTAGGTGTCCTAATGGTTTCTTGCATACCATAGATGGTAAGGTCGTGTTGGCCAGGCATTGCTATTTTGTGTCAGTGTGGATCTTTGTATAAAGAACAGCACCATATCAGCCAGTATCAAAGTTCACAAAGAGATAGAACTAACCAAGAGGATGTGGTGCTGCAATAGACTTGGGGATGGTAGCACGGAGAATTTATTGGGGCAAAGACAAGAGGAAGGGTCGGAGGAACATGCACAGAACACGTTGCGCTTTAAATTGGATAGAAGGCTGTGACGGGAGATCCGGGGAAGTGCTCGGCCTCATTGTTCTGGTCCAGTACGTTACGAACGTCAAAATATTGATGTGGCGCGTGGACAATGACAGCCAGCTGACAGCGACACTTTCATACAGAAGTTTGAATCCGCTGGTGCGTAGACTCTCTGTAGAATTGATGGTAGAATTTCGGGTAGAAATGCGCCAATCAAGGTCTTGACCAGCTGAAACGAGGTCTGCGGAGGTTTCCGTGTTGTTCGCGTCTCTCCGCCGCGGCTTTGATCAGTTTCCGGCCTGGTTTGCTGCCCGCGGCTCAATTCTCTTTTGGGCCACTAACGCCTGCTTCCTGGAATGGAATCCAACTTCATGCTCCACTACTTGTCTTATTTCTGCTGAAGACTGCCCATCTATTCTTAGCCATCACTCCCGACGGCCAACATAAGGTCGATAATGTCGGTGTTCCCAACCCTAGTCGCTCCTTGATACATTGTGTGCTTGCCTAGCCGTAACTTCGCCGTCGCCCCGACCAGAATACACTATTGATTGCTTCTGCTTTATGTTCCTCTCAATTTTTGAATTCAGAGAGAACTAGCCCCACGGATATTATGCTGTACCTCTCCATACCTCTTCCCTGGAGTTTGCCTGGTGTCCTACATTTTCTGCCACAATGAACCACTTCAATGAACTATTTAACGAGGTCTGATTAACCTGAAACTCGAAAGCCTACTGGCGGCTCGACATGGCCTTGTGCCCAGCAAGTCTCAACTAAATTGAGATCGGTTTCGGAAATGGATAATGCCAAAAGCTCGAGGAGACCACGATGAAGGAAGTCCAGCGGGCGTCTTCGATCCCCGTGCCAAGCATGCCATTCGCAAGGACGAGTTTAATCCGTGACAATTGACACCCGAGAGGGATGGATATTGTTGCTGTGCAGAACTTAAGTGCTGTAGATTCATGCGGGCTGGGGGCAACAGGAGAGATGGCTTCGTGGACGCGATGCGCCTACGCGTTCACGAACTGGTTTGGATAGAGACACGTGGCAGGACGGGAAAATCTGTCAAACTTTCTACCCGAGGTCCACCATCTTTCCCGCATCGCTCTACGGTTTTTCTCCCGCATCAATTCTACCCGACCTCTACGCGGCCTCTACGGTGGAATTTGATCCCAACGGATGGGATGCTCTCCTTTCATATCGAGCTCCCGAATGAATTTCTGCTCGAACTGTAGATCAGTCAATTCTGCAGCTCAGTGTTGATGACTTGGAGGGCAGTCGTTGCGGCTGCCCAGAGTGAGGGCTTGAGGATGTTGCGTGACGGCCGTATTGTTCGGGTGCAGTACTTACGTGGGTGCCAAACTTGGATTGGTGCTTCTGCCATGACCAAGAGGCGAGCGATCTCTGGATCGTGGAAGTTGATCTGTGCACGTGAGCGCCACTGCCGTAACCTAAGATAAATTTCGATTATTTGGTAGTGGGGAATGTACAATATTCACATGGTTCCTAGCCTTCCATCGTTGTTGCTGCAGATTGGTTCCGGAACGCGCTGAACGGGTGAATGGGATGCGATGCGTAGCGGTCAGTTACGAGTGTTTGGCAGACTGATGGCCGAGCAAAGGCCGCTGAGTCAGACCTGCCTTATTTGGGGGGTAGGTCCCCCGTGGGAATATATCCACGATAAGGAGATCGCACGCCTCTTGGCCATGACAGCAGGCTTTCATCTCGCACTGACAGCGAAGATGCAATATTGAGCTCCGAATAGGGCTCCGAGCCGTCGCCGTCAGCGACCTCAAAGACAGAGAAAAAAAATCGGGGAATGCAGGCAATGAACTGGGGTACTCTTGTTGGAAATGGAGTCCGACCTGTGAGGCGAAGAGGTGTCAACAACTCCCTTTTCAATTGAATCGGCGGCCGTACCGTTAAAACGCCGTCTTAATCACCGACATTCCGATCAAATCTAGCTCCACATCCACATGTACCCCGGATGTATTCTCGTCTCGGTCCCTGGGACCGCTGCGCTCGGTTCCGGCCAAGAGGACCACGACGGCGATGTATGGTATCGAGCGCCGAGCTGCTCTGATGCGTCGTAATCCGACCTTCGCGCCTGCACGCCGGCGAGCACCTGCTGTCCTCGCTTTCCCATGTGTCCCACCCCCGCCCTCCGTTCCTCTACGTTACCGCCACCGCGCTGCTGCTCTACGACTCCAACGGCCACCATGCGCCATCCAACGCTGCCTGTTGCTGCCTCTCACTAGCGTCCTCCCCCTTTTCGCAGTACTTCCTCGGCTTTTTTCGTGCCCTTTCCCCAAGGACCCGGCGCTTTTCTTGCAAACAAAGATCATTGTGGTGCTCGCGATACACCTTCCTACGGACAGCTATCCACGGCATAACCTCCATGTCACCGAGTTATTAGAGGGTTCTTCAACGAGGTACGTGTCCAGTTTGTGTTTCCCCTTGGTCCCGCCCGGCCTTTTCCCTTCGTGCTCTCTTAATACTTGTTCCATTGCTGACTCTCTTACAGCCTTGTCCCTTGCCCCTACCACCATGTCCGTCAGCGCTCACGGACCTCGACGCAGCCTCCGCGCCATGTACATCCGCACTGACTTCGTGCAGTCGTTACGGCGTCGAGTGCACCCAAACCCGCGTCCACCAAGTCTCTCGCCGCCGCCGACCGCATTTCTGAAAGCCTATGCGCTTCTCTCGCACCGACCTGTCTAGGGCGCGCGCACCGATCGCCGCGAAACAACGACGTCGTTCCTCGAGGAACTGCGCGGCTTGGGCACCGGCAGCGATGCGATTCACCTGCGTCGCGCTCGTAATCTACGGCTCTGCGGCGCTCGCGCCGCCCCCTTGGCATCGCTCTAACTGGTCCACTTCGCGTATACCGTCAGCACCACGGTACTTTTTCCGCGAGAATATCCTCAGGGCTGTCGTCTTCGCAGACAGATTGAGACCTGGGACGTGTCTTGAGCGCCATTAGGGCCTCGGGCTCGGAGACCCCAACGAATCCGGGAATGGGAACAAGGTGCATACACCTGCATGTCCTCCTTTTACCAGATAACTTACACTTCCGCAATGGGTTCGTTGCTGCTCAGCCACCGCAGAATGCACGAGAGCGCGCACATTTGGGAAGGTACGTCATTCCCACTCCTTTCCTTTTTACCAACGCCCTCATCTTGTGGAAAAAAGGCAGGCCAACGCTTACCATCGCCATTCAATGCGCTGCTCGATGCGGAACGATCGAGCACGGCGATTAGGCTGCGCCCACCTCCCCATACTCTCTACATTGCGCTGCCATATCGTCAGGCATCGGGTAGCACAGCACCCCGCCCGTTCATCAACGACACCATATCCGTACCCGTCGCGGCCTCATCAATGGACGGTACGAGCCCCTGACAACCGGCGCACGCGTCCCTCGCATGCTGAGCCCAAGGTACGTCGTTTCCCTCTTTCCCGTCCCTCCCCCCGGCTCCCTGGCCCTCGATCCACCTTCGCTGACCGTCTCCACAGTTCCGTCGCCTCCATCCGTCTCTCCACCACGTTATCTCCATCCACACGTCGATTTTTCTGCATGACGCCTCTCCAGCTACGCGCCTCGGCTCCAGCAACCCTTCTCCCCTCATCCAACGACGCTTCTTTCGCAGCACCTTCGGCGAGCCGCCGCGCATTCGCCTTTGGCGCCCGCAAGCTACAAGTCGTCTTGGAAACCGCCCAAACGCGCACAAAATACGCACGCTGCGCACAACGAGATGGTCGCGTCCGCGACGCCCACCACGTCCCGCCCACATCCACCGCCGCGTTCTTGTCCATGCCCCGCACCAGGCCATCACAATCTTGCGACCTAAGCCCTCGCCACGCGCAGGGCCCGTCTCATTTGTATGAGCATCCGGTTCTTTGGCGAATGCTTCCTTCACGCCCACGCGCGTAACGCACGACCCGCGCACCTCCCCGCGCCTTCCAAACAGTGACTCGACACCCATCCACGCAATTCTGTGCTTGCGCAACGTCTTCACCTATTGCTGCCATTCTGCGCAGTCGCCTCTTTCCGCGGTGCTCGACGGCAATCCCCAAGGGATACCGCACCGTAACTGTCCGCACAGTGAATCCCATTACCAACTGAGCATGTCGCACGCGCCCCCTTCCCTTATCTAGGACCACCTACATGTCTCCCTTCTCAGATTGCCGTGTCGAATACTCACTTTATCTGCGTCGTAGTTAGCTATTTTTATTTTTATATTTTGGACCATCTTTTGAGCTGTATACAGTCCTCCATGAATGAATTCCGGCCTTGAGGCGCTCTCCTGCAAGTTAAAAAAAACCCTGAATATCGGTAGGGGGAAGATTACCAAAAAAGGCTAGGGTCCCTTGGTCGGCCGACGTTCACCACCTTCCCTTGCCGCGCTAACGTAGGGGATCATCTGATGTTCTTGTTCAGTCCAGTAACCTGAGTCATAGAGCCGACGCTCATTGGTCTAATCAACTCCTTTTCTTGTTCAATGTTTAAAATTTATGCAGATTGTGCGAGGTCGACTGGAAGTACATTGGCTTTGTCATGACTATGGCCACGAAATAGCGCTTGGGGGAATCTCAGGTGTGCAATTTTCTTTGGCATTTTAACACCTTGTTCAAACGTCTTGTCTAGCATCGTGGAATAAGGGTTGTGAAGGCGTGAGGCGACATTCATGGGAACGACGTAAATCCCGAGAAATGGGAGAATCGTGAGCAATTTTGAAACCCCTTCTTCTGCACTTTGACTGCGATTTCGTTGGTGGATTTTATATGCGGAGGGTTTGTAACATGAATTCCGCTGTTCCTGTCCTCATTTTGAATCGGATTTCACAGAGAAATTGGAACATTTTATATGCCGACGAGGAACGCATTCAATGTGAGCTTGCGAGCCTCGTGCCTTGATTCATTCACATTTGATTCTCCCGAGATGCCAACCCACATGGAGAGATCTTACGGACAAGTGATTGAACCCGCCCTCTTATATCCATCTGATTTCTTCTAGTGGTTGCAAGGGCAATTCGCAGCGAGGTAAGATCGTCACTTTTGACCTTTCCACTGGCTCAATTGTGTGCGCGCACCATGTAGCTTTAATCTACAATGGCCTTCTTCGTAGACCCAGATCTCCACTTCTCAACTCATCAGGCGTGGTGTATGGTACACGGCTATCTTGTCCGGATAGTCTGTGTGTTTGAGTCCCACGCCTGAATGGATGAATATTTTGACCATGCTTGAAAAACTTGAAATAAACCCGCCGTACACTAACATCGCACATGAGCCTAGGCGGACAGGAAAACAAGTAGCGAAATACGGGCCGGAGGAACGAAGTGGAAAACTGAGGGCATGAAAAAATCCTAGGGACAGCAAGGCATGCACTGGTGGGGAATCGAACCCATCTCATCATTGAATGTGACTCTGTGAGACGTCAGACAGTGGGTATTGGCCATAGGCGAGAGCTTCCCATAGCTGTGGGCTTCGCGCGCGGTTAGGGTGGGAAATATTACCCGTGGTACTCAGTGAACCTGTAGGCAATGGTATACATGAACGTTCAATGTGGTTCTCCACAAGTTAATCCTATGATCGAGTGGGCTAGAATTTGTTTCCTGGAATTCTATTTCCCTCTGTTAAATAGGAGAGTTGCGTTAGTGAAATGCTCGTTTTCGGACGGAATTGCTCAATTGCTGCAGCGCCGGCCGTGAATCTGGTGTTACGCCACCAGATGGCACCTGTTTTCACTGGCGAGCACACATAGGCACATCTATTCTCCAAGAATACCGTGTGTGTACCGAAAAAAATTAAGAATTTTGCCTACCTCTCCGCCGACCAACGGTCTCGTGAACACGTCATTCAAATAGGACGGTGTTTCTTTGTATGGATCCCAAATCAATGGATAATTGAATGCATGCATGCATCGCCCAAAAATCGCGTGAGAGATACCGTGGTGCATACATGGGGCTCAAGATGGCCACAACAGTTGGAGACCAAGTGGGGTTGGTTATCAATATTTTCTTTGCAAGTGCCTAAAAATACGTTAGTTATCGTGGATCAACAAGATGTATTACAATTGGGAATTTCCAATGCGATCCACCGCCATTGCACTCGGGATTCTCGAAAAAAATGTATTTGATTCACCAAAGCGGAACGCTGAGCGACGACAGAGAAAGACAAGCCGCAGAAGAAATAGAATAAGGGCAGGCAATCTCCATAGCAGACTGAGAGGAGATGATATCCGGAAGAAAGGACTGGCCAGCCTCGACACAACAGCTTGTTCCATGTGCAGGCAGGCAAGAAGAAATACGAATCTGATTGGGCAAAGCATTGACACCCACTAGGATATCGATGTCGAGACCCGACGGTCAGCACGATGAGAGCCCTAAAAGTAAACGCAAGATAAGTAACTCCTTTATGGCGCACAGTGTTCCACTTCCTCCTCTCCAGAATGGCACGCTAAAAAGATCGCAAAATAAAAAATCTCTTGGGCGGGGTAGAATCTCAGAGTGCGGTGCTGGTTAAATTTATTGCGCAGAGCGGGTCACTTCCTCCTCTCCAGAATGACACTCCAAAAAAAAGCGCAAAATGCGAACTCCCTCGGGCGGGGTACAATTTCAAGGTATGGTACTTCAAGCCCAAAGAGCGTTGCGCTGATGCGGAGAAAGCTAGTTCGGGACTGAGGATGAGACCGACGGCATGGCACGCCAGTGAGAAGACACATCCTTGCCCGCAAACACCAGATACGCCGCATGGCTGAGCGTCGCGACCAGCACATGCACCACCACCAGCGCGTCCACCACCCGCGTCCACCCCGCCGCCACGCCTTACGCGTTCTCCTCTCCGTTCCATACTCCTGATAAATTTGTGTAGGTATGAACGACCGCCAAGGCTCTACTAGAGACATCTCCCATTGAGAAATTATGTGGCAAGGCACTCAAAACCCGATTACATACTCTGATCAGACCGTTGCGCTTACAAACGGACTAAATCGTTGGTGGAATAGACAGAAAATTGTCTCGTATCATTTATGACCAAAGTTCCACTCTGATCCCCGGGCAGCAAACATTGCTTGCATATATACCAATGACTTGTACGGTTTCTTTGATCCGCGCATTGAGGTGTTTCCATCAGCGCCGAACTCGCCCTGATCGGTTCGTCCTTTGATTCCTCAGGAATTTCCTGAACCACAGTCAAACTCAAAAGACCTCCGCTCAACTTCCGCATCTCAAAACAGAAATAAAAGATTGCACGAAGACAGTATGCGCCGGCGGGGAATTGAACCCCAGCTCGCCGTGAAATTATGCGAAGTCACCACAGTCTCAACAGGTGCAACCATGCACGACCGGTGCTTATACCCTGGCATTCCGATTTGGATTAATTATGCTAGTCTTTCCAGTGTTCAATCCTCACACTATGCTGTTGATTCTGATAGACGGCGTGAAGCGCCCGTTCTCCCAATATTGATTTGCCACATATCTCACTGCATCTCATCTCATCTCAAAGCGGACGAAAATTAAATCCGGGCAGCCTATTTATTGTAGTGTGTGGGCCGAGCTCCCATAAACCGAGGCGGGGAAGCGTGGTGGGAGTCACTCCTGCAACCATACACATTACACAACCAAGTGTACTTACATAAGGTTGCACGCCTACGTGAATTAAGCCGTGCGAACAGAAATGTTTGTCAACTACGCTATTCATTAGGTTGCATTCCCCCTAGATGATCATGAAACCGACTGAGAATTTTGCGTGATCTCGAGCAACGACGTTCCAACAGGGATAAAAAATTTGCGGACCAGATAGAGGAGTATGTGCACCGGCGGGGAATCGAACCCGGATTCACCGTTATGGAGGCTGCATTTTTCAAGATTTCAGCGGCGTGTGCAAACCATACACAATCAGTGCTTATACCCTGGCATTCCGATCTGGATTAGTGTCAATCTTTCCAGTATGCAGTTGATTCTGATATATAAACACATCATGAAGCGCTCGTTCTTCCGGTGTAGTCCCACCCCCCCATATCGCGGTGGACAACACGCGAGCAACCCAGCGCACCGAGCTCCCATAAGCAGGATCATCGGCACGCTCGGAATGCACCGGCGGGGAATTGAACCACAATTCGCCGCTGAAGTGGCTCGTCTTTAAAATTTGAGAAATTTTTGATAAATTACCATGTACCGGCGCTATTTGTTCCAATAGTAGCTCCACCATGTTTCAGTGTACCTCGTCTCATTTTAAAGCGGTAATTTAAAATTAAATGTAGGCAGCGCGAGCTCCTCGCAAAGATTTCGTTGAGGGGCCTGCCCGGGAGCTGGCCGGTGAATATGGTGGGGACGCCGAACGCGACGCAGAGGGCTTGCAGAGAGGCGCGGAAGGGGCCGTCGCCGACGAATACGAGGTGCGTGCGAGGCGCGTCCGTGTCCGCAGAGGGTAAGAGGGAAAGGAGCGGCGTAGGCGTGGACGAGAAGACCCAAGAGCGCGGCACCGGCGTATGAGGCTATCCGACTTGTTTCGGGGCCCAGAAGCATGGCACGGATTCTGGTGAAGTGGAGGTGTTGCGCGTGTAAATAGTGGACGAGAGGAAACACAACAGAAACAATCGCGACCAGCAGCGCATCAGTGTGCAACGGCAGCAAAGAGTCTCCTTCGCAATCCATCGTGGACGAGCTTTCGTGGAGGATGCGGAGAAGAGGTCGCCTCGCTTGTGTGATCCGATGATCCTACTCGGTCCGTGTCCCGGTGACTCGAACCCGTTGTCTCTGCTTGGTCTCTGCCAAGAAATTAAACTCGAGCGTATGACGCATAGAGGCGCACCGCCTGTGTACTTTTCGCCCGCCGTAGCTATCTCCCGCTACCACTGGAGGAAGCAACAGCAAGACAACACGTTTGCGTTGGATGGGGTCTGCATTCAAGTTTTTCGAAGCCCCTATCCCAATCGTGGGCAGCGAGATAAAAGAAGCCGCCGCCGTTGGCATCGGGGAACGTCGTTCGAACTTCGGTCCGCGTGGGCGAGTGGACTCGGACTAGTGTTGCCGCGACTCTGAAAAGTCGAGTCGCGACTTGGTAAGTTGACTTGATTTCAAGTTCAACTTGACTCGACTCGACTTGGCTGAGAGAAGTCACTCCAAGTGACTTCAAGTTGACTCAAGTCTGTCAAGCCGAGGGGCTTTTTTTAAAATGGCTGCAGTGACTCCCACATTGCGTAAGAACCGGGGACAAATGAATTACAACCAAAATTGTGCAGGAAATGATGGAACAGTGTTTAATCTGCATTCACACCAGGTTCCTGTGTCTATTTTACAAGTCAGACAAATTAAAAGTCCTATATAATGGATGTCAGATTTTATACATATTTTTTCAGATTTAATCAGCGTTCATAACGGGCTTGAAACGCAAACCGTCTCACGTGTGACATAGGCGTGACGAGTATCACATTGTGTCACACTCGTGACATCCGGTTGGAAAAAAAAAGAAAACTGTTCCAATCGCAACTATTGATAAAAGAAAACCTTTGCTAAATTTACCTGACTCAAGTCACTCAAGTCAGTTCAAGTCGACTTGCACTAGACTTAGAGGTCGCAGTGAAGTCATCAAACGACTCGACTTGACTTGGCTCAAGTCGACTTCCGTAAGTCGACTTGGGGGGGCCGAGTCGGAAGTCGCGGCAACACTACTCCTGATGGTCTGGCTCATCAGGAGAGGCCAGGTGGCATAGCCAGTCTTCCTCATCATCTTCAATCGGAGCTGCCTGCCAATCTGCCATGAAGTTCAGCCTCGACTTCTTGCTGGTGTTCCAAAATGTTGGGTGTGATATATATTGAGACTATCGTTCTGGGCAACAATCTTCTCAGTGAGTGTGCTGCTGAACTCTATGATTAACTTGGAATGGTTTCTTCGGCTGGACTTGGCGTTTAAGATGCAAGCCTGCACCCCAAGGATTCCGTGCAACGATGTCCCAAACAGACCCTCCCTCAAATGATCTTATTCATAACCAAGGTATTGCTCGGCCATTTTCCAATCTGCCACTGAACTTCCAGAGCTACCCTTGGAACTCAAGCAATGGGATCTTTTATGTACGTGGTTAACAAGCCATGACCTCCGCCTTTATGCATCATCTTGCACAGGTCTGGAGACAATGCCATGAATAATGAGAGCATCCGGCAAGCCGTCAGAGCATGTGGTTCAGTCTCTCCTACCTGTTGGACCTTGGGTATGAGATGTATTTTGCATCTCTGTAATCTTTGAATTCAATGTTGGTGTGAAGTCTATGAATGCTTCTTCTCCTGATATCAATTCCGTGCCCACAGCTGAGCCCAACAGTTCGGACTGATGGAGAAATCCACATTTTTGTTACACCCATATGTATCTGTGCCAAATCCTTCAATATAAAATGAAATCATCTTTTTGGCTCTTCTTTAATATCATTACACCAACTGTAGCAGATGGATAGTACCAGAATCCCTGGCTGGGAAGATTGTTTATCTGTATTTGCACAGCACTAACCATGTTAAGATATCTCTCTCTTGCGACTGGTTTTGCTTCAGGGAAATTTATTTGGGTCCCGGTCCATCCATTCAACATGGCGCAATTCAAGAGCTCATAATTACCATATAATCTAACCACTGGCAGTATTACTAGTAGTGGCTGGTAATATCTGCATGAAACACAACATCTTTTGTGTGTTAATGTTCCTATCCTTCGTACATCCCAGGTGATATATACAGTGGTGTTAATTCATTCGACTGGTATACAACAGAACATCACAGATGTAATGTTGCCCAGACTTGCGACTCAGCCTTCCCAAGTTGACTTAAACCGAGTTGAGGTTGAGTCATCAGCGTTCGGTGTGACTTGTGAGTCAAAGGAACTCAACTTGGGTGACTTCGAGCCACTTGAGTCGACACAAAAGATGTAAAATATTTGTTTTGTGATTAAGAATGCCTTAGCAGTCAAGAGGATGCTCTACGGTAGGCAGGAGCTACATTGTTCGACTTGAAAGATCAACATGTTTCCACAATGAGGGCGGGTCGTTCAAAAATTGTTAAAACCATGCAACAATTAATAATGGGCCCCCAGGTGGCTTTTGAATATCTGAGAGGCTTCATGGGCCCATACACACAGTGGTGCCATGTTGGCACTCATTTTAGGGAGTGTTGGTTGATGTTGAGCTGCACTGCATATTAAATTGATTACACCCCTGGTCCCAGTGACAGTGTGTACTTGAAAACAGTTAATAGTGGGCCCTCAGGTAGCTTTTGAATATATGGGTCCATACATACAGTGGTGGCAAGTTGGCACTCATTTTAGGGAATGTTGGTTGATGTTTGGCCATGCTGCATATTAAATTGATTACACCCCCAGCCCCAGTGACAGTGTGCACTTACAAACAATTAATAATGGGCCCTCAGGTAGTTTTTGAATATCTGATAGGCTTCATGGGCCCATACACACAGTGGTGGCAAGTTGGCACTCCTTTTAGGTTATGTTGGTTGATGTTTGGCCATGCTGCATATTAAATTGATTACACCCCTGGCCCTAGTGACAGTGTGTACCTCCAAACTGTTAATAGTGGGCCCTCAGATAGCTTTTGAATATCTGAGACTAGTTGGCATCTGTAACCGAAAAGTCAGTACAGCATGCGCCGATCTCGTTCCCATCAAAGATGTTCGCCCTTGGTTGTAGGACAGAGATGGTTTCACTGTCAGAGGTCATGTTGCTCCCAGATGTTAAAACCCGGTGGGACTCAGTTTTCTACATGCTCCGATGCCTTCAGTATCTCCAACAGGTGTGTGCAAAATCACAACATTCAGCCAATTGCTGATCCTTGAGCACACAAAAAGTCGGTCACCAGATTTTTCAACATGTACCTTGATGCTCAATCATTTAGCCACCCTTTGGAAAATTGCCATTGGAACCGTCTCGAAATCCTGGAGTTAATTCTTCAGGTGGGCAAATGTCCATCTGTTATCTTTCCTCACCATAATTATTAATTGTATGTTCATCAGCTGCAAGCAGTTCAAACCATCATGTCCTCAGAAAACACCCCAATCCTTGTTGCAACCATTCCCGCCTTTGAGCTCTTCTCGTCTGCCTGGGAGGCAATGAAGACTGATGGGGATTTTGCAGAGGAGAATGTTGCGTCGATAATCATACCTGGCTTAGATTTAGCGAGGAAATACTGCAAGAGGCTCGAAGCCTCAAATGCATAAATCATTGCAATGTGTGAGTGTTGCTTCAGGCTTCATATGAGATTGAAACACCAAGTACGATCCCTCCTTTTGATTTGGAGACAGGTGGAAAGCTAAATTAATCGAAATAAGCGATGCTAGTTAGGTATGATGTTCATCAGAACTAAGGTATATTCTCACCAAAAATGCTCGACTCAAGTCGACCTGAGTCGACTTGAGTCGACTCGATGTCGACTCAGAAGTCGGTCGAAGTCGAGTATGCGACTCGACTCGACTCGACTTGAGTCACCGACTCCAAGTCGACTTCGACGGGTGGAGTCGCGAGTCGCGGCAACACTAACTCGGACCAAAGTTAAGTCATTCAATTTCTGGCAGGGAAGAGAATAGAACAAGCAATCGGATTCATGCAAAGTGGAGCCTTCCCTAGTGAAGGTGATCTCTAGCTAGCTATGTAAGGACCCAACACTGGAAGAGTCTAGTGGAGGCTGATGGGGACGGACTCAAAATGAAACGTGCTGCGCGCCGGCGGCTATCGACAATTGGCACAGACTAGCTGCCAACACCAAACCAAAAAAAAAACGTCCTCGTTGGATACGCAGAATGCACCGATGGGGCATCGAACCCCGATACGCAGTTCAGAAATGCGGCCTCTCAATATTTGGGCGGCGTGTGCAAACCGTACACAGCCGGTGCTTGTACCGTCCAACTCCCACCTGTGACCCAGTATCAAGTACGCAAAAAAATCGTCTTCCTGCGCATCCACCTGTCGAGAAGCAACCTGTGCTTCGATCAATCAATGTGAAACCCTCCAGCTTTAAATTCTGTCCATTGTTCTAAACCATCGAGTTCTCAACGACCCCTCCCTCCCCGCGTTATTGAGTCGCCTTTCTTAACATCGCGCCGAGATGAAAAAAAAGACGCTGGAAGGACAAAACCCCGGCCTGCCGTATAAGACGAAATCGACTTCGTAAAACCCCGGCGAGTACAGCCGGGGACCACCGGTGCCTACACTCTCATGCCCCAGCCTGAATTAGTGCTGAGCTTTCCAAAGTCCCATCGGTCCAGTTGCAGTTGATGCTGATACATATCGTGAAGCGCTCGATTCTCCCAGCATATAGCAGTGCACCTCATCTCCTCTCGAAGCGGAAATGTAAAAATGAAAATAAAAAACAAGAGCCGCAGTTATCACGATCTCGATTCGACAGGTAGAAGCCATATACAACCGTGGCACATACACTTGAGCCGGAACTAGTGCAAATCTTTCCAGCTACCTGGACCTGGACCGTTGATCATTATAAGCACCACGAAAAATGAAAATGAAAATAAAAAACAAGAGTCGTAGTTATCACGATCTCGATTCGCAGGTGTAAGCTGTATACAACTGTGGCACATATACTTGAGCCTGAACTAGTGTAAATCTTTCCAGCTACCTGGACCTGCACCGTTGATCATTATAAGCACCACGAAACTCGCATGCCTTGCACCTTGATTCTAGACCTATTCAGCGAGTCTCGATTGGTTTCAACCAGAGTCAAACCAAAGTCAACGGCCTATGCTCGGCTCCCGAATCAAAGGGAAAAGGTTGTGGGGAACCGAGGCACCGACGGCGAATAGCACGATCCCCACCTTGCCAATCGACCTTTTGCGTCGGAGCCAAGAGATCGGCGGGTGGAAACCATATGCAATGGGTGCTTGTGCCCTCAGCTCTTACTCCGACCAGGATCCACTCAAGATTGGCATTTTTCTGTACAGAGGTCAATATTTCGAATTCTAACCCGTGCACGGCATTACGAAGGCCCGGGTTTGTCCTGTGATTTCATGACCGTGCGTTTTTCATTAGGGTGAGAAATGATCATGAGTACAATGTGCGGCGCGCCGAAGTTCGAACGAGGGGGAAAAAAAGCCATTCCAATCTGGAATGCACCGGTGGGGAATCGAACCCCAGCTCGCCGCAGAATTGAATCACCCTCCAGTTTACAATCCCGACGTGTGCGTCCATGCACAACCAGTGCTTAGAGCTACATCATGATGCTCTCACCTGGATTACTGCCAATCCTTCCAGTGTCTGATCCTCAGCGCGGTATGCAGCGCTGATCATCATACCTACGATTGGCTCCTTCTTCCCACATTGGCTCCCAATATATTTCAGTACACAGAATCTCATCTCATCTCCTCTTACAGCTCTTTGCGGTACAACAGGCGCGAGCCATTTTTTTCCCATTTTGGGACACTTTTGAGTGTTTTCCACTAGGACAGTCGCTCTGCCCTCAATTTTTACCCGTTCGCCTTGGTTATAGGCTCAATCGATTCGGATTCAAATTCTGAAGCGAACTGGGTTCTCAGATTTTCAAACCGATCGCCAAGGTGTTTTCCTGGTAAAGGAAATCACATTTTTCCGGCCACTTTTGATTGTTTTCTACTAGGACAGTTGCCCTGCCCTCAATTCTTACCCGTTCGCCTTGGTTATAGGCTCAATTGATTCGGAGTCGAAATCAGAAGCGAACGGGGTTCTCAGATTTTCAAACCGGGCGCCACGGTGTTTTCCTGGTAAAGGAAACCACCTTTTATGGCCACTTTTGATTGTTTCTTGATAGGACAGCTGCCCCGCCCTCATTTCTTACCCGTTCGCCTTGGTTATAGCCTCAATTAATTCGGAGTCGAGATCCGAAGCGAACGGGCATCTCAGATTTTCAAACCGGGCCCCACGGTGTTTGCCTGGTAAGGGAAATCACTTTTTTCCGGCCACTTTTGATTGTTTTCCCCTAGGACAGTCGCCCTGCCCTCAATTCTTACCCGTTCGCCTTGGTAATAGGTTCAATTGATTCGGCTTCAAATTTCGCACCGAACAGTCCCTTCAGAGCCCTTCATTTCACACTTCAAACATTTTGTTATTTTTACCTCCCTTGTGGGCAGGACCACATACAATAGTGTATTACACCAATATAAAAACATAGTATGTTCATTATAGGATACAAGTCAAACATACAATGAAATCATGCTTCTAACAAGCCCAGAACCAACCCTACAGCTGTCTTGAGCCAAAATCCACTGGAAACTGAACTCCTGTGCCAGGGAAATGTTCTTGGGGTGATGAGAAAATCTGAGTTACTGATGCCCTGCGCACTTCCATGGCAAAGGGATTAAGCCCATAACCGAGGGAAAAGGCGAAAAACTGAGAGCAGGGTACTGAGTAAAGCCTCAAAAGTGGCTGTAGAAAAAGTGATTTCCCTTACCAGGAAAGCGCCCTGGCGATCGGTTTGAAATTCTGAGAACCCCATTCGCTTCGGACCTATAACCAAGGCGAACGGGTAAGAACTGAGGGTGGGGCAGCTGTCCTATCAAGAAACAATCAAAAGTGGCAATAAAAGGTGGTTTCCTTTACCAGGAAAACACCGTGGCGTCCGGTTTGAAAATCTGAGAACCCCGTTCGCTTCTGATTTCGACTCCGAATCAATTGAGCCTATTACCAAGGCGAACAGGGAAGAATTGAGGGCAGGGCAACTGTCCTAGTGAAAAACAATCAAAAGGGACTGGAAAAAGGTGATTTCCCTTACCAGGAAAATGCCTTGGCGATCGGTTTGAAAGTCTGAGAACCCCATTCGCTTCGGACTTTGAATCCGAATCGATTGAGCTTATAACCAAGGCGAACGGGTGAAAATTGAGGGCAGGGCGACTGTCCTAGTGAAAAACAATCAAAAGTGACCGGAAAAAGGTGATTTCCTTTACCCGGAAAATGCCTTGGCGATCGGTTTGAAAGTCTGAGAAGCCTATTCGCTTTGGACTTTGAATCCGAATTGATTGAGCCTATAACCAAGGCGAACGGGGAAATATTGAGGGCAGGGCGACTGTCCTAGTGGAAAATAATCTAAAGTGGCCGGAAAAAAGTGATTTCCCTTACCAGGAAGACGCCTTGGCGATCGGTTTGCAAATCTGAGAAGCCAGTTCGCTTTGGATTTTGAATCCAAATCGATTGAGCCTATAACCAAGGCGAACGGGTAAAAATTGAGGGCAGGGCGACTGTCCTAGTGGAAAACACTCAAAAGTGGCCCAAAATGGAAAAAAAAACAGCCCGCGCCTGTTGTACCGCAAAGAGCTGTAAAGTGGATGTGCCATAATTTAGGCTCCCGCTTGGACTTGCACCGAGTCGGAACACTATGGGGTTCACATCGTCCTCGTGCACACAATGACAAGTAAGGTAGAGAATCAGTAGCAGAAAGTAATTATGCAGCAATGACCGGGTGGAAAGAAATATATATTCAAAAAATGTTCGTGAAAATATTAACAGGTCAGGGTCATGATTTGGGCCTTCGCTTTTTTGGAGACACACTGCGGGACTCGTTCGATCTGGTTGCGTTTTTTCACTTTCACACCAGACTCAGTCAAAATAAGGTGACCAGTGTTCAGCTCCCGAACCCCCACCAGAGAAAGGAAATCTCCAAACACGATGTTAACACGCACTGGCACACCCTCGCAGCCCTGCGTGAAAATGGATATCGGAAATGACTTTCAAAGTCCTTCCAATCGGTGTCACCAACCATCCTGCTTTCTAAAAACTTTCAGTCCCGTCATTTTACAAGTCCGTGAAAACTCATTGATTTCTATAGAGTTGTGTGTTTCATTCGGTCTTGCAGCCTCGGTAAGGTAAGGAGTGAATAAAATTTTGGTGAACAGATACCTGGTCTGTTTAAACCAACGTGGATCTATTCGAGTTTGTTTAACAGATCAGAACGAGTGTTAATCCGGCCTGTTTAATCCGGAATAATAATTCATGACACATTGTTTCAGAGACTTGTGTCTAATTCTGTCAATCAAGCACAATCTGTTGCATTGTTCCAGGCCACTTGTAACAGTTCCTCAGAGTGGCAATTTCAGCTTCAATGAACTGAAGTTGCAATTTTTAGGTCAAAAGGTCCTTCTTTACCCATGCTTCTGGCGCTTGGTACATTGTCAAGGCAATGTTTGTGAACTTATACATACTCCTGCTCACTTTGCATGCTGAAGGCATGTGAACCACAGCTGCTATAACAATTAAAACAAAGATTACAGTCATGTATCTGCCAACAAGTGGACTTCCAGTTTTTCAGAAGTAACAGTCTGCAATGTGACTGACTGATGTCTCTAACTTCAAAATTTTTGGTTATTACACTTCTTTATGTTCTGTGATTCAGACTCCGCAAAGGTTCGAATCCTGGACCTGGTCTCTTTTTACGGCCCTAATAGTTTAACCAGCTGGTTGACCAAATCCACCATCAAACCAGATTATAAATTAAGACACAGATTGATTAATCAAACTAGATATGATCGTCGAGTCATAGAAGTCTTGACAGCCACAAACATGGTAGAAAGCCGACGTAGATTGGATCCGGATGCACAGGGAAGCACATAAGCAATGGAAGAAGTCGGACTGGATGCTACGTTTGTTTGTTTGTTTGAATGCGAGCAGTATGTAATTTGAATTTTGAGGGATCGCCACAGCATTTGAAAGCTGTTAATTTGGTGCCATGGTGGATGTGATGTCATCCGTGCTTGGACTTGTCTTTACCGGAAACAGTGCACTGAGAAAAGCTATTTCTCCCAGAGAGGCAAATGCGAGCTGGAAGAGTCAGGGCATGTGGTGGACAAGGGGGAACAAAGATAAGAAAAAATGATATCACCTACAATGTTTTATTCTGAGGGGTCCGGTGACCTACCTACCTACCATGGGAAATTGCCATATATATAGACGCCACATCAGCCGGTTTCGACGATCTTTTTGGGTGGGGTTCTCGTGAAGGTTATCGGAGTATATTCCGTGGTTTAAACAAGAAGACAGTGAGTGGCAGAACAAAAAATACTTTTGGTGGCGCGTCAAAGTTAATTGATTGAATGTGAGGCTACGGAGTTCCTAGATGGGAAGTCGTAGCACACAGAGATCCAAGTCGGGAGAGATTTGCTTAGACTGATGCTTGAGTTGGTAAATCTCCGTGTTTGACGAGAATGCCTAACTACTGGTAAGTACTGAGTCTTTATACTATGTATCTACAGAAGCCTTCGGAACCGGAAACTGACTACTACTGACAATACAAGTAACTACGGAATGAACTACGGCTGCGGCAAGTGACTACGCCACTGCCGCTGCCGCTGCGCCGCTGTCTGCGGATCCGCGGCACAGCAGACTCTCGGGACCGAGGCCGAGACCGAAACCTTACATTGAAACACTTGTACATATTTAGTCTGACGGTCAGGCCAGCCTTGACGCTTGACTTTGGCGTGACTCGTGCTGCATAGCCTCCAGGCAGCTTGTTGAAAGATGGGTAAAATTTTTAGAGTCTGCTGGAGGCTTACAAGGGCCCTGTAAGGGCAACCTCAGCTCGGCGCGTGAGCGCGGGAACTAGCAGGAGAATCCGAAGTAAACTCAATTCATGGTACTAAATACAGAGTTCTCGAATACGCACCTAGCGGGAGAATCCGAAGAGAAGAAAGGATAAGGATTCCCATGCTAGGCGAGGTTTTTATAGGTACTAGCCAGTAGCACGTGTCCGAAGTGATCGGCAGTGATCCCGAGCTTGATCGCATAGTACGTTCCAGTGCGAGCGGCCGGACGAAGGGGGATGAAGGGGAATGGAGTCCGGAGGGCCGGAGGACGACGTTCCGGGCGAGGGCGGACGTTCGGGTGACGCAGGACGGACGGGAGATGCTGGACGCGGAGTAGGCATTGGACGAAGGATCGGACGAGGCCGCGGGGCAGTGCGATGGGCCGGAGCCGGGTGGACGGATTGACGGACGGACGGACGGGCGGTTCTCCTGACAGGCCCCGGTGGACCATGTTTGCCTCAAAAAAAAATTGTACACATTTTTATTTATTTTTGCAGCGGTCGGGACCAACCTACCT